>CM054060.1:81527501-82727501 GCA_028641055.1 Alopecurus myosuroides
AACCGCTACCGCCAACATCCAGTAATGAGGAACTGACAGCGTACCACTTCCACCTACTTCAAACTGGCCGACAACTGCAGGAAGCCCGCAAGGATTTGGAGAAACAGAAACAAGCGGCGAAAGCCTCGAGTGCGTGTCGCACAACACTCTCTAGGACTCAATCGACGGGGAACGAACCCTCGGAGAAGAAGTACGTCTCGAAGACTGCTATCCTAGACCATGAATCCCTAAGTGGAATCAGCAAGTCCCTCAGACATCTCTTAGGCACGTCGATGAGGAGGGCAACGCACACCCGACGACCCCCGCCGCAGCACTCCTGGCAGCCACCACATACTTACAGGCAAACCAGCCACCCGAAAACGACCCCAGCGCGGAGCAGAATTGACAAGTCCAGAAGGGGCTAGGTATGGCAGCCGCACGACTCGCCGCCCAGAACAGCAGGCACGCGACAACTCCAGAAGCTGACAAAACCCCTCGGGTAGACAAAACACCTCGCAGACGCAGGAGCACGTCACCTAGAAGGAGAGACAAGGAAACACCTCGCAGACGTGGGAACTCGTCGCCTAGAAGGGGAGACAAGGAATCACCTCGTCGCCCCCGAGGAAAGGAAGCCCGGCGCCGCGGAGACAGCCCGCATAGCAACGATAGCCCACGAGATCGCGACCGCAGCCCACAGCACCACAGAAGCCGATCGCGACACCGTAGCAGGGAACCGCGGCAGGAGGATAGTCGTGACCGGCCCGAATACGACGCGCGTGGAGACATCGCAGAAAGCAAGGTCGACAATGCCCGAGCTATCAGGAACCGCGCACGATTGTTGTCCACCTCCTCTGACGAGGAAGCCTGCGGCGCGATGTGCTTCACCCACAGCATCCGCGAGGCGCCGATGCCCAAGAGATTCAAGCTTACAACGGAGGTCCCGAAGTACGACGGCTCGCAAGAGCCCAAGTCATGGCTGTCATATTACCTCACCGCAGTAAAATGCCAACGTGGGAACAAAACAACGGCCATGCAGTACGTAAACCTACACTTTGTAGGCGCTACCCGCAGTTGGCTCGAAGGAAGACCGCGGGCACACTACGGATCTTGGGACGATCTCAAGCGCGATTTCCATAAGAACTTCCAGGCGACATATAAGCGGACAAAGAGGAAATACTGCGACCATGACGATCAAGAGGAACTGGTAGCAGCGGAGTTCACAAGAAATCGCGACAGCGGGCCCGCGGAAATCGCGACTGGAAACCAAAGCCAGACGATAAAACTCTTGAGGAAGATCTTGACGGATACTGCGTGCTACATCTATTCAGAGATAAGCGCACGGGCAAAACCAAGGCAACTCATCTCCTCAAAGACTGCCGAAAGTTCCTGGACATCCACGAGGCTTACACAAAGAAGCACAGGGCCACCGTCAACCAGGGATACCCGCAACTCCCAAGAGGAGCTAACGGATACCAACCGACACGCCTACCTCCACCAGGACACCAGAACGTGGCACTAGTCGTGCTACCAGCACCACCCGCCACAAACCAGGGAGCCAACGGGTACCCGAACCCACAGGGGCTCCTGGGTATGATACAGAAGATCTGCCCGTCCCCGAGAGTCCAGAAGACAAACACACGCCAAGTTAACATGGCAGTATAGGCTCCACCATCAGCGACTGAATACCTGAAGATGTCAGAGAAGTCGATAACCTTCTCCAAAGAGGACCACCCACCACGGGTGTATTGACCTGGACACGCAACGCTCGTCATCCAGGCGCAAATAGGCAAGTACGACCTAGCCCGAGTGTTCATGGACGGTGGCAGCGGAATCAACATCACATACGCGGACACACTCTGCAAGATGAACAAGAACCTGGACGGACTCGCAAAATTAGAAACATCCTTCCACGGGATAGTACCTGGGAAAGCAGTCCGACCACTCGGAATAATCAACCTGGAGGTGGTACTCGGAGACCCGAGAAACTACATGAGAGAATTCCTCGACTTCGAGGTAGTCGACTAGCCATCACAGTACCACGCCATACTCGGTTGAACAGAGTTTGCGAGATTCATGGCAGTACCCCCATTATGCCTATCTCAAGCTCAAACTCCCAGGATAATATGGAACAATAACCATAAATGGCGACTTCCAAAAGTCAAACAAGTGCGATACCGAGTTCAACGAGATCGCGAAATCCTTCGGGTTGCAAGAGGAGCTGGAAGAGTTGGCAAAAACCACGGATAACTCCGTGATGCTGCTCACCAAAAAGAACGCCCGGGAACTCGAGTTTAGCCCAAGAAGCGACACTCGAAAGCATCAAGTGCACCAGACTGAATCCGCTAAGACGGCGATCGTGTCCACCACCCTATCGTCTGCATAGGAAGGCGCGCTCGTCGAACTCCTTCGTGAGTACTGGAATTTTTTTTTCCTGGCAGCCCTCAGATATGACAGGGAGACCCGAGGAGTTTGCTGAGCACTCACTTGAAGTGTTTAAAGATGCCAAGCCAGTCAAACAAACCACCCGATGCTTTTCTGAACCAAAGCAGAAAGTACTCGGAGAAGAGGTGAATAGACTACTAGCCGCTAAGTTCATCAGGGAAATCAAAATATCCACCTGGTTTGCAAACCCGGTGCTGGTCCCGAAGAAAAATACTGACATCCTTCGCGTGTGCATCGACTTCACGTCGCTGAACAAACACTGCCCCAAGGATAACTTCCCATTATCATGGATCGACCAGATCATGGATTCCACAGCAGGCTATCAACTACTCTCTTTCATGGACGCCTACTCGGGCTATAATCAGATCAGGATGAAACAAGAGGATGAGGAGAAGACGTCATTCATCACACTGCACAGTGTATACTGCTACACGACAATGCCCTTCGGACTCAAAAACGCAGGCGCAACATATCAGCGCTGCATGCCAAAATGCCTCGCCAAGCTCATTGGCAAGAACGTACAAGTGTATGTTGACGACATCGTCATAAAGACTCGAGTGGAGGACACACTCCTCAAGGACATCAGGGAGACATTCGACGCCCTCAATGCGTATAGAATCAAGCTTAACCCGACAAAGTGCGTCTTCGGAGTTCCTGCAGGACAATTTCTCGGCTACCTGGTCTCTGCCCAAGGAATCGAAGCCAACCCAGAAAAGATTCGGGGCAATCTTGACGATGAAAGAACCGACCAACCTTCGTGGCGTGTAGCAGCTCGTAGGGCGACTGGCAGCCCTGAGCGGATTCATCACAAGATTGGGCGAACAGGCGCTCCCTTTTACAAACTGCTGAAGAAAACTGACAAGTTCGAGTGGACACCCGAAGCGAGGCAGGCGTTTATCGACTTGAAAAAGATACTCCAGAGCAAGAAAGTATTGGCCATGCCTCAAGAAAGGAACCCCTATACCTATACCCGCCGCAACAAATCAAGTGGTGAGCATAGTACTTGTGGTCGAGCGACCAGAAGAGGGAAAGGAATACAGTGTACAGAGGCCAATCTATTACCTCAGCGAGGTACTGTCACAATGCAAGCAGCGATACCCCCACTATTTGAAACTCGCGTATGGGGTGGTCTTCACAACCCGCAAGCTCAAACAGTACTTCCAGGAACATCACGTCACGGTGCTAAACAACGCATCACTCGGTACAATCATGAACAACCCCATGGCATCCGGAAGAATCGCGAAGTGGAGCATCGAGCTGGGCGCCTCGGACATCATATATACAGGGAGAAACACTCTAAAGTCCGAGGTAGTAGCAAATTTCCTCTCCGAGTGACAAAGCTGCAAACCCCAGGGCCACCCGAGTACACAAGCTCCTGGATAATGTACTTCGACGGATCGAAGAGAAACCAAGTGGCTGGAGCCGGAGTGATCCTCATATCTCCGAGAGGAGACAAGCTCCAGTATGTCCTGCGGCTTGATTTCCCTCCCGATGATCCGGCATCCAACAACGACACAGAATACGAGGCGCTCCTACAGGACATGAAGATGGCAATCGCTTGCGGAGCCACTCGATTGATGATATACGGAGACTCCAATCTTATCGTGCAGCATACGATGAAGGAGTGCGACGCTGTCGCGGATAACATGATCGCTTATCACGATATGTACAACATACTCGAAGGAAGTTTCAAGAGATGCGAGCTGAAGCACATCGCGCGATCAAGCAATGAAGAAGCATAAATACTGGCAAACATAGGATCCACAAACGCCCTTGTTCCACCAGGAATCTACTTCGAAAAGATAAGCAAAAGACCACTCAAGGTCAAAAAGCTAGCATAGACGCCCGAAGCAGCGCAAACGGAAGCCATCCCGCAAATTGCACTCATCGAGCTCACCCATAACATCTCAAGGAAAGTTTTCTTGGTCGAGCCAACCTAGACGCAAATGTACCTCGCCTACTTGTCCAGCAAACAACTCCCAGCAGACATTTGCGAGGCTAGACAGATAGTACGACGCAGCAAATCCTTCCTGGTGATCAAAGGAGAACTATACAAGCAAAGTATATCAGGAGTACTCCAGAGGTGCATCGCACCCAAGGATGACAAGGAGCTGCTCCGTGACATACACCAAGGCGAATGCGGGCACCACACAAGCTGGAGAGCAATCGATGGGAAAGCTTTTTGGGCAGGATTCTACTAGCTCACGGCGGCCAGAGACGCTAAAGATCTCGTCGACAGATGCAACGCCTGCCAGAAGTTCGCGCCCAAGCCACACGCATTGGCCACAGAACTCCAGATGATCCCTATCGCCTGGCCCTTTGCTCAATGGGGGCTAGACATGGTTGGACCGCTACGGAAATCAACACCCGGAGGATACACCCACCTGCTGGTAGCAGTCGACAAATTCACAAAATGGATAGAGGCTATGCCAGTCACATCACAGCACGCCGAGTGCGCAGTGAGATTCCTCGACTCCATCGTGTGCGGATTCGGTGTCCCACATAACATCATCACGGATAATGGGACGAACTTCACAGCCAAAGAAACTCAGGATTTCTGCAAAGAAAAGGGGATAACCCTCAGCTTCGCCTCAGTAGCTCACCCGCAAACTAACGGCCAAGTCGAACAATCCAACGGATTAGTTTCGGCTGGCCTAAATAAGCGGCTAAGTACTCGGCTACACCCAGCAGGAGGGCATTGGACCAAAGAACTACCATCGGTTCTATGGAGCCTGCGAACGACACCAAATCGATCGAAAAACTACACGCCATTTTTCATGGTATACGGAGTTGAAGTCGTGCTACCCGAGGACGTCAAGTTCAGCGCTCCACGAGTCGTTGCATACAGTGAAGAAACTTCCAACAAGGCACTCGCAGAAGACATGGACGCGTTGGACGAGATTAGGGACATCGCACTCGCAAGATCCGCAGTCTATCAGTAATCGCTGCGTAATCACCATAGTCGCCGCATACACCATAGACCCTTCATGGTAGGAGACCTGGTATTGCGACTCAAGCAAAAAGAGGGGCACAAGCTAGAGCCACCATGGGAAGGACCCTTCATCATACACGAAGTTATCCCAGGAGGTGCCTAGCACTTGAAGAACCCAAAGACATGCGGCATCTACTCCAACCCATGGAACGTGGAACACCTCCGCGAGTTCTACCCTTAGGATTTAATCCCCTATTCACAAGAAATAAGGCTGTATCAGCCACTTTGTAGCTCGAGCAAATACATGACTTCTCAGCCATCGCAATAAAAACACGGTTTCTCAACCATAGCTACAAAGACTATCCAGTTGCAATTTTTATCGCTTATTTTTCTTTTCTTTACATGCTAAACAAAAGGTCACACCCCCAAAACACGGGGGCTACGCCAAACTAGCATCACCAACTTCTTCGAGCACTCACACTCGATAAATATTCTACAAGGTAAAACAAGGTACACACCTTATAAACACCTTAAACTGATCGAATTAAACATACAAGGTCACAAGGTATACACCTTCAAACACCTTACGACAAAACATACAAGGTATTTACACCTTACAAACTACAGTTATTTACAAGCAGTCGCCTCTTGAAGCGGTCGCTCAGTCTCCGCAGCGGTCAGTCGAATAATTCGCTCCGCGGCATGGCGCACAACCTCATAATGGGGGACAAAGTCTATAGGTGGCCCTTGGACGTCAGGGAGTTGCGCAACAGAATTGAAGTTGACTCCAGGATGCCACAGATGAACAAAGGCAAGCGCCACCTGAGCACCGCAAATGAGTTGTTGACGCACACACTCTCGAACGTCACCCACTCGACGAAACATCCTTAGCAAGCCACTCAAGCCATCCGGAAAAACGCCGAAGGGATAAAACGCCTGATGGACGGAAGAGAGGGCCTCCCGATAGGATTCAACAAAAAGTTCCGCCTGACTAGCCCGATACGTCAGGGTAGCCAAGATAAAATCTCGGCTGCGGTTGGACCCAAAATCACTTGCGTGAGGCTTAGAGCTACTCGATTCATGAACAAAGTGATTTCCCACCCAGTGACTCTCGCATACCCCATCAGGCTCAACAACTGGACGGATAGCAAGATCGTAAAAACAAAAGCAGTAATTAGCAAAAATTACTCGGGTGCTCGCCAAACTTACCAAGCATGCCTTTTGCAACGCTCGCCAGTTCCTCCATTACAAATTGCTCGCGCTCAGCAGCAAGTTTCTGCTTCGACTTAGCAACATCCACCACGCCTCGCAGAGCCTTGAGCTTATGCTCGCCATCTGTAACACGGTCACAAAGTGAAGCCATCATACTAGCAGCCGCAACCAATGGCTCCGACGAAGGACCAGCTCCACTCGACGAACCTCCACCGGAATCCATCACCTGGAAAGAACAAGGAATTTTTAGAAGACATGATAATACCCACTCGATGATGTGCCACCCAATACCTTCGAGTGCTTGGGGGCTACTTCCATCGGGAGAACACAAAGTAAGGCGCAATAATAAAACGCTGACACTTTCAAAAACATCTCGATTGGACAAAAAAAAGTACGGGAATACATCCCAAGGTTCATTACACATGAAAGCATAGAGAAACATGAATTGTTCTAAGGAACTAAAGGTAGCTCCACTCACAGGAGGCTGTCATTTACGCCCAGTGTGGGAGACTACCTCGGAGAGCATCTTCGCAAGCTCCTCTGCACGGTCGCCAAAATGACGGAGCGCTACCTTTTTGCCCAGCGAGTCTTGTGGAAGCTCCGAGAACACCTTCTCCAGGTCACCCGAGACGCCATGCGCCAGGGCAAACTGGATAGCCGTCTTGGCCCCACACTCGGTCTGCACAAGCGAGTACTCCTGAAGGGGATCATCCTCGCCTAGGAAAACTTGCAGGAGGCCACTCAGAGTAGAAGGAACCGGCACATCCACGAGCATGCGTTCGTGTAGCTGCGTTAGCACTTGGGTAGCATCGTGGATGAGGAAGCATACCTTGTTCACATGCTCCTGCAGCTGGGTGCACGCGTCAGAGATAGCGTCGCGTCGCATCTCTCTCGGCAACTCCAACCTAACTCCAAATGGTTTCTAAAACAGAGACAAAACAAGCATCAGAAAAAAGAATGGAACGAGCCACAGTCGAAGGAAGTTAAAACGTGACTCACCAGCAAGTTTCTGAGCCAAGGGACGGAGGACGCCGACCAGATCACTGTCGTGCTTCACGCTCGCCTCCTCCAGCTGCTTCAGGGCTTCCTAGGCTTCGCGAGACTGTCAGCCGAGCGCTTGCGCGTGGACTCCAATTCCTTTCAGGTGGATTCCAGCTCCATCTCAAGGGCTTTCACCCGAGAGGAAGCCTCCGCCTTCTCAGACTTCAAGCGATTGACCTCATCTGCAGCAATAAAGACGCGATTAAAACAACAATCACAACCAGGAAGAAACGGTGAAGGTAAAAGGTGTATGCTAGCTTAGTTTGAAGGGAGAGGCTATCATGGACGAGCTGGTCGCGCTCCCCCCGAAGAGAAGTGCAATCTGCCTCGGCCGAAAGAATTCGACGCCCGAAAGCAGCGAGGGAATCAAGAAGAGCCTGCAAAAGTTCCGAGCAAGAGTTAGAGAGATATCACTTGAGCCTATACACGACAGTACATAGTCAAGTATAGCCTCGGGGGCTACTCCCATCGGGAGCACTGCCGCGCACCCGATGAAAAAAAAATAGACCAGAAAAAATCTCTACTTGAGTCCATCGCCAACTGTAAGAAATTGACCATAGACTCGGGGGCTACTCCCATCGGGAGCACTGCCGTGCACCCGATAAAGGACAAACAAGCAAGGAAGGTCGTAAGAAAGAAAAACAGAATTTACCTTGCCCTGAGCAGTAGACAAGGGATCTGCCGAGCTGCCCGAGACCTCCCTGCTTGCTGACGCCCCAGCATCTGCAAGCCGTCCACTCGCAAAACCGGGCATCTCGTACTCTGGAACTTTGGCTGCCTTCGACGGGCTCGGGGGTACTCGAGTGAGGTATGCGGCTGGAGTGGGATCCGTGGCGGCCTCCTTCCTCTTCAAGGATGGAACCGAGGAAGTAAACTGGCCCGCACTGATGGTCGCAAGACTACTACAGAAGATAAAATCAGAAAAGAAAAAACGGAAGGGAAGGAAGAAAATTACCGACAAAGGATAAAATCTGTGGCACTTACTAATCCTCATCATCATCGTCAAGATTATTGGGATTCCATACGGTGGAGATCTTAGATTTAAGAATCACGGGAGGAAGCACGTTAAGAGCAGTCACCCGAAGAGGCTCAGTCTCCTCAACGGGATCATCACCCAAGGAATTGTCCTTCGAGGTGACATCTTCCTCCTCCTGCTTGCGGCGCTTGCGGTGACGAAGCTGCTCGTTATCCGACTCTTCCTCCTCCTCCACATCGTCCCGTTCGAAGGTCGAATCAGCATCTGCGACGCTGGTCTTGGGAGGGTCTTCAATGTTACTCGCCAAAAGATCTGATACATCGTCTACAAAAACTGGCGGGTAACACGTTGCCATGCTCTGAGTCTACAAAAGCAAAGAGAAAAATAAGAAGAGTTTTCAATCAACGAAAACCCGAACTAGAAGAAACAAGAGACAAAAGAGAAGAATAAAGAACTCACCTCAGTCGGAGGAGGATTCCCTGCTTCGAATGGGTTGAGAGGGCAAGCCGAGTAGCCCTCTCCCTTGTTCAAACTGGTGATGGCCGCGATCTTATTGTCAAATTTGGCATTCGAAAGAATATCGTCGCATACACGGCTCGGGTCGTCGGCGCCCGTGTATTTCCACATGGCGGTCGACCTCGCCTGAAGAGGCTGGATCGTCCGGCGCAGAAACACACCCGCCAGGTGTATTCCGTTGAGCGGAGTCCCCTGCTCCTTCTCGCGGAAGCGGGCCACCTTTGCGAGTAGACGGGCGATGTTTTTGCCTTCTTCGGCTGAGAGCGAGTGCAGCCAAGACTTCCACCACTTCAAAATGGGGAATGGCTGGAACTCGGGAACGCCACCCACGCTGTCATCCACGATGTAGAACCACTTTCGGCGCCACCCCTGGGCCGAGTCCACGAAATGCATCTCTAAGTAGGGGATGCCCTTGTTTGCCTGAATACCGAAGCCGCCGGTCCGCAGTGGCTGGCTTTCCAAAGCCCCCAGTGCGGACGGATGCCAAGAAAACACTCACAAAGCACGATAAAGCACGAAATGTGTTGAATCGCGTTTGGAGGAAGGTCGTGCAGCTGTATTGCATAGACATACAGCAGCCCGACAAGAAATGGGTGGAGGGGGAAAGACAAACCTCGGGCGATATACTCCAAGAAGGCAACGCGCTCGGTGGAGAGGGGGTTGGGCGTCTCCTCCTTCTTCACGGACATGCGCACGCGTCTAGAGCTCTACGGAGGAAGCAACCCCTCCCTCTGCATCTCGACGATGCTTTTCCTGGTGGTGTTCGCTGCGCGCCAGTCGCCCGTGTTCTTCGTGGGGGCCGCCACGGAAGCGCTCGCCACGTCCTTGGAAGACGCCGCAGCGGCACCACGTTTCTTTGTTCCCACCATTGGAGAGTGCTTGGTGCTCACGGAGAAGAAGGTGTGCGCGAGGAAGGAGGAAGATGAACAAGAGCCGGGAAATTTACCTCCCCCCTAAGGCACAGTACTTATACCCGTGCCGGGCCAATCTGGGCGTAGATCCGCAAACATGGCATTCATCGCAACCGCCACGTGCGAGGCGGTAACGAAGAGACGGGGGCAGTTACCCCTGCATCATCTTTGACGAAAATATCGTGCGTATTTACAGCGCGGCCAGCGGATTAACCGGAGCACGACCGCTCGTTTCCGGTCAAATAGCTGTCAAAGTGGACCCCGCGCGCTCTTCCCAACTTTGTCACGTCCCATCGGGAGCAGGCGAGTGTGCGGTGGCGTCATTGAATACATCATGACACGAAAGCTCTTTCGTGTGAGCGTCAAGACGCGAAATTTCTTTCGCATGGACACCCTAACATGAATTTACTTCCGTATGGGCATTCTAACACAAAATCTCTTTCGTATAAAGACATTGACACAAAAAACTTCTTTTGTATAAACTTCACAACGCGAAATCTCTTTCGCACAAGACAAGGAAAAAGAGATATGTTCTCACTCGAAGAAATGCAGAAGACATCACTTATAGTGCAACCAAGGTAAAATCGCGAGTATGCGGCTCCCGCAACTCTACCTCACGATGTACTTACACATATTTTATCCTGGATCGTTCTGTCGATTAGGCACATCTGTATGCCGTATTCTTTTGAGTACGAAGGTAAGACCCAGGGATCTCTCCTGTGGCCCTGGAATCGCACTCGAGCTGCGTCCTCCCTGATGGTGCAGGTCTTGCACTCGTTGGGAAACCCCAATAGGAAGGTATGATGAGCACAACAATAGTTTTCCCTCAGAAGAAACCAAGGTTTAATCGACCAGTACGAGGAAGAAGTAACTTCAGAAGGTTGATGCAGCTGAGATGGCAGGGTGCACTACCGGTTTAGTAGCAACGTGGAACCTACACAACACAAACAGTTCACTTTGCCCCAATGAAGCAGTGAGGTTGTAAATCTCACCGGTTTTGCTGAACACAAAGAGGTTAGAAGTATGATGTGGAAAACAGTATGAAAGCAGTAGGTGTTTTATTAGTATGAGAAAATGAACGGGTCCACAGCTCACTAGTGGTGACTCTCCGTGAAAGATAAATAATATTTGTGCTGAAAAAATTATAGCTCGGCAATTGACAGAAACGAAGGATGCACCGTAGTGCATATGCGAGACATAAAGATAAGTATGTGATTCATGCGGGCATTACAAAACCGTCATCCAACTGCATCTATGTCTAATAATCCACCCTCCGAATATCATACCAAAAACATTGGGTATTAAGTTGCTAGAAACAGATTATCGCAGTAAGAAAAGTGTGTAATGTAAACAATGTAAACTAGGTAAACACTGTTGTTTTCTCCTTAATGGCAACAACACATCCTCCATTCGTCACGTTTCTGTCACTCGAGCACATATGCAAAGGAGGCATGAACCCACTATCGAGCATAAATACTCCATCTTGGAGTTACTAGCATCTACTTGGCCAGAGCATCTACTAATAACGGAGAGCATGCAAGATCATAAATAACTTACGCATGAAGATAACATGATAGATTGATAATCAGAAGACATAGTTTTCAACATTCATCGGATCCCAGCAAACACAACATGGCATTACTTAAAGATGATCTTGATCATGTTAGGCAGCTCACAAGATCTAAACATGAGGCACAAAGTGGAGAGAACAACCATCTAGATACTGCTATGGACCCGTAGTCCAGGGATGAACTACTCACACATCACTTCGGAGGAGAGCATGGTGGTGTAGACCCCTTCGGTGATAAATTCCCCTCCAGGCAGGGTGCCGGGGACAGTCTAGAACCCTCCCGATCTCGGGATGACGATGACGTCAGCCTCGGGTGTTTTACGGGACGAAGTGGGATATATTTAGGTTTTACGCCTCGGGGGGATTCAATAGGCGAATGGGCAAAGCTGGTGGAGGCCTGGGGGCCCACACCACCCCCTTGCGCGGCTAATGGGGGAGGGTGCGTCGCCATATGGTGTGGATCCCCTGTGCCCCCCCTCCAGGTCTCTCCGGGACTCCGTGGAACCTTCTGGAATTCTAAGACTTCCGGGCTTCAAATTTTCCAATTCCGAGAATATTTCCAGAACAACTTTTCTGAAACTAAAAACAACAGAAAACATGGAATTGGCTCTGTGGCATCTTGTCAATAGGTTAGTCCGGAAAATCGATAAAAATGACATAATGTGTATATAAAACATATGGTAAACAACATGAAAACAACATGGATCATTAGAAATTAAGGATATGGTTATGACGTATCAACACCCCCAAGCTTAGTTCCTACTCGTCCTCAAGTAGGTAAACGATAAAAACACAATAATTTCTTAGGTGACATGCTACCAACATAAACTTGATCATCAATAATGTAAAAGCATATGTAAGTTGATATCATAATATTTCAACATAAGCATCATAAATAAAACTTTAATAATAAAGCATAGCAATAATCTTGCATCATGAGAAGTAACACAAACAAAAGATCATGGATAACAATGCAACGAAAGATATACGTTTGTTTCAAGTATAGAGAAAGCATGGCAAAGTGGTATTTCGCTAGTCATTAAGAGTGGGACAAAACATAAATGACAGCACACCTTCAAAGTGGGCATGCGTTGTGCCGAGAAGCACTGTTTGGCTTGGACCAACAACCGGGCCCCACAGCTGAGTGGGAGTGGACATGAATGTACACCTGGTTGTGCAACATGGTCTTTGTCGTGCATGGGTAAAGTAACGCACCTCTGCAGAGTGCAAAAGGATGTGGCATGTTACCCCCTGTTCCGGGAAGAATCTGCAAACGCCGCAGGAAAGGCAACTCCATGAAAGTTCTAATCCTGTGAAGATCTGGCGGGCATAGTTTTCAGAATTAAAAGAAACCTCTTGAAGAAAGTTTTACAAAACCTTGCATTATCTTGTGACTCTTTCGAGTCTAAATCTGTAGTTAGTGCATCAAACTACCCACTATATATCATGAGCTTGCTGAGTAACTCTCGTTACTCATTCGTTCCCGTTTGACCCCTGCTTAGAGTTGAAGCCTTTGGAAGTCGTCATCGTGAAGCCATCACTACCTCATGAAGCTAGGTGGAGTGATCTACTACTTAGTTAGTAAAGCATCGTCATCAACAATGCTTGTGGAGGAGAAGCTATCAAGGTGTAGGTGGAGACCACTCTTGGACTTAGCTGCTACAAGCCATAGTTTAGGGCTGATATCAGCCATAGTGGATTAGTTCTGAGCTAAAGTTATTCTCCAGCTTGGGGCTTCACATTGCTTCTTCTGATGTTTCATTTGCAGGAGATCTTCTTGATTCATCAAGGAGATTCTCAAGATTTTGTAATGAAGTTTGTATTCTATAGCTTTGCTTGGACCCGCTGTGTTTCTGTTGTACCACTCTAAGAGATGTAATATTCACGGATAAGTCCTTCTGTGAGTATTATGTCACCGACTTGCGCAGTACACATGCAGTGGTGTGCTGGGTCACCTCAGATGGTATCAGATAGAAGCGTCCTTAGGTTTAAAACCTTTTAGGAGATCTGTAGGTTGGTAAATACTATAGGAAGCCATCTTATCTAAACCATATTTCCTACAACTATGATGATCATTGACTTGAGAATGATATAATCATACTTGTATAGAATTATTCTTACTCAACCTGAGTAAATCTACTTATCTATTATCTTTATACCTAGGTATGAATAGTTAGAAGTCTAGCATGTATTAGTGCTACTGTGAAAAGGAGAGTTCTAACATGGTCAGAGATGATTAAGTCACAGTTATGATTACCCCATTCTATGAATGTATAGGATGGAGTAGAACATGGTATTGAGTTAGTATAGGAGTCATCAAGAATGGATGTTGAGAATCCTTAAGAGTTATTATAGACCAAGGTAACTACGGGGTATATACCATATCCTTAGTTACCAAGTCTAGAGGTGAATTACTATAGTATAGAATAGAATTAGGAGAAGGCATAAGCATTGATGGAAGCTACATTATTACTCCTAAGGTGTGATCAACTGCATGAAGGATCAACAAATGCCATTAGAAGTTTATCGTGATCAAGATGAAGAACTTTAGTTGTCATGGTACTTAGTCCTATATGGAACCAAGTTAGACAACAACTACTATAGGATCATTTTGTCTTGGTTTATTCCATTACAGTAAGGCATGCAATTGGGGTAATTACTGAGGCAAAGAGTTGTTGTGTAGACTAGGATTACAAGGTACTATATACCTACTTGTAGTGCATAGCATTTAAGAGCCTTGGTACTTGAGATGTTTTACTCTAAGTACTTTTATTTCATGGGATTTTGATGCATGAGTGATAGCTGCATTTGGGATTTATTGGATCTTATTTGGATCTTTGATTGACTATATCTGTACATGAAGTTGGAACTTGATGTGCAAATGCATGTGCAAACATTGAGTTCTATCTTGATGTTACTGGTCTAGAGGGTACATGATTAGTATGAGAGCGGTCTGAAAGACAACCACCAAAGCTCTTGAAGACCAAGAAGTAAAGAAGGCAGAAGTCAATAAAGCCACTGATGGTAATGGACCACATTCACATCTTATTTGGAGTTGGTGAGATACCTCATCAACACATGGTGAGCTACGACAAGTGATGCTCAGAAAATCACATGAGTAGTTATATCCGAGAAGGAAATAAGTAGAAGTTTAAGAAATAAACTTATAGAGTTGCCCCGTAGAAGTCAAAAACCAACAATGTAGAAGGACCATTGGAAGGAACCAGTGGAATAGGTTATAGTCATCTATAAGGAAGAGTTAAAACTCGAGGAAACTCGAAGATATTTTCACTAATAGTTGAATCTAAGTCAATGTACACTATGTCGTACAAGTTTCTTTGAGCAGTATTTCTCTTGAGATCATTAGATTCAACCAAATGGAAATCTAACCATAGACGGTATCCAGTGTACGAGAAGATTCTTATTGGTTATCCATCACCTGGTGGATATGCCGAATGTTCTTTAGAAAGTTGTGAGAGATAGGAAACCATACCTATTCATCGGAGAACGGAACTTGGTATCCACTATGTGGTGGAAATACCACATGTTCTTCGTGAGACCATTAGGAAGGCCTAGTAACAAAACAAAGTTGTCATAGCAACAGGCTTAGTATTAGATTATTATGCAAGATAGTGGAAGGTGAACAATCAAGACAAGAGGCTACACATGACAAGGTCAACACAAGGAAATAGCTGTGAAGAATCCACGGTCTACATAAGTTCTCTCTACCTATCTTTACGTGAGAGAGGTTGAACTTTGGGACGAAGTTCTTATTAAGGGGGAGATACTGTAACATCCCAGTGTTTGGGAGGTTATAAGGATCTAAATATTATATGTGCATTTGCAAAGCATGCATTTGAAAATACGGGAAATTTTGGCGCTAAAGTTTAAACGAATCAAAGTGACCAATGTTTCACTTGACATGATGAAATAGGTCTAGATCATCTAGTCAAGAGTACAATTGGAGTGATCTTTATAAGAAGTATCTTAAGAAACCAAATCATCTGGTTACACAAACCATAATTGGTTGTGACCAACACTAACTCTCAACAAGCCTAACCTCAAGTCTGTAAGTGACTTGAGAGAAATCAACTAGGTATCTAGAACTCGAAGAGAGGTGAGTATCCAAATGACACAGTTGATGATCTTAGTTCTGCAAGTTACTCATGTATAACTGGATGATCTCATCAGCCCTGAAGGATGAATTTGAACGAGGAAACAAACCTTCTTAAATCAATACTAAACCCTGATCACTGTTTGTGATCTTCCCAAACTCTTGTCTATGTTCCTGCATGACCATGGCTACAAGAGAAGCAAACCAGGAGGGAGCCAAGATAAGAAGATATCAACTGAGGGGGGTGAAATCCTGGTGTTTGGTGTCATACAAGAATAATTTGAGTACAGGACCTGATCAATCTTGTAAACAGATTATTTCTGAGAGCATTAAACACTCGAGTTTCATTAGGTTTGATTATACGGGAACAAACTGGTAACTGACTCTGAGACATCATCAGACGAGAAGTGGCAACTGGAGACTTATTCACAAAATACTAGACCCTGAAGTGATCGAGGTTCCATCGATATTCTGATGGAGAGATAGAAAGAGACCAATATTGGAAGAGAGTGGAATTTTGACATGACCTCTAGATTATATTTTAAACTGAGGAGCTCAAATTTGAATTATTTAAAACTTGTGAATGTTTGAATTTGAATTTGAATTCAAATGGAATAATCAAGAAAATAAAATTACCATAATCAAATGGAAACAATTAAGAAATAACAAATATTGGACATTTCCAATTTCATTGTGAATAAGAAAAAGAAAACAATTACCTTTATTAATAATATAACCAGAATACAAAGTCTTTACATTAATCCAATAAGTAGTAATTTACAAGTTCTATTACAAGTTGCAAATTACAAAAAAAATGAAATCCTAAACTATTCCTTGCAAGTCTTCCAATTTATCCTCTGTACCTGCAAAATCAACAAGAAAGAAAATAAAAGAAAAGATGGGTGAGTGGGGATTAGTACCCTCAGATTGGCAGTGTGATGCACTGCTAATCTCATCATTTGGTTAAGAAAATTACATGTAGTATCTGTTCAAATCAGATTAAGCCTCAGACCAGCATCATAGGCAGAGTTCTAGGAAAATACAAGTGGCATGTGAAAATAATGGTAATTCCTGGATAATACCACCACATGTACAGGCAAAAGATCTCAACCGTATGAAGCAGGCACACAGCTCACACAGAGGTGCATGCCTCTGTGCTGTCACCACTGCAAGGACCGGATAAAAGAGATAGCAACCGTGGAGGGAGAGGAGACCAAGATCACTTTCCCCTGTTCACAGCTCGAGCTGCACAGCTCCAGCAAGAACAGTAAGAACAACCATCACCCAATATTTCATCACAAATCATTCCATCACTAGAAGCCTGTGAGATTAGAGATCCAGATAGATTTCAGCAAGGCCAAGCCAGGAGAGTAGGAGCAGGCCTGAAGAAGAGAATAGATCCAGCAAGATCATTACCAGGTCAAGCAAGGAGCTGGAGGAGAAGACCTAAAGCACAACAACAAGACCACAAACAGAACATGGGAAATAGCTCAAGTGGAAGTGGATCAGTAAACCAAGATCCATCAGGAAATCACAGCCACAACCTCAACATCCTAAGGTGATTTCTACACACATCCTAGCAAGGGATCTTGCTAAATTATGCACAGAAAAGTGGGCTGGGATTTATTTCCCTCAGTCTAGCATAGTGTTGCTATGCTAACCACATCACAGGGAATTCAATAGTAGTATAATATATGTTCTTATCTACAAGATTGCCTCAGAAAAACATCACAGGCTTTGGCCACTAAAAATCATGTGTGATCTGTTCTTGTCAGTTCTACAGTCAAAAGAGGGCAAAATAACAAATCCTAGATCATACCTTAGCAATACTCATGTTTTACATGAGCAAAACCTGGGCACATCCTAAAATAGCACCTCAGTATGCAAACATGCAAACAGTTAAGCACTTGGGCACAAATTTAGGAAATATTTAAACAAGGTATGCTAATTCCCAAGCATCCATTCACAAGAATAAGGGCCTCAACTTTGCATCATTGGCCTGGGGCAAATCAAGCAAGTAACATGTTCTTATCAGAACATAAGGTACTAGGGGCATAAATCTTCAAGAAAATCTCACTGAGATATTATCTAGTTCACAATCTTAGGCACAACTGTTGCTGGGCACTAATCCAATGGAATAATACCTCATCACAACAAGCACACAACAATTTTCATCAGGGTTCAGTAAGTACAGAGAGAGAGGGGGAACATGACATCTTCTAGCTAATAAAACCATAGAAATAGCTGTGGCACATCCTATGAACCATGAGGTTCAGAGTAGCACCCACAGCAAGCATACATAGCTAGCCAGTAAAGGTTTCCACTTCTCAGTTATGCACACATGGTGAGATTTGCTAGGAATCAAACAGAGAGGGGCTAAGGCAACATAAGCGCCTGGGAAAAACCTTAGTGAATTTTAATTCCTCACAGAGGGTATAGCCTCTAGTTCTAGTAGACCACAACACCAGTCCCACTAAACAAGATTCACATACTGGAAAATTTCCCCAGATCGAGATAGTATAGTATCAGGGCATCCTAATGAAATTAGCATCACATGTGTGTTCATAGAAGTCACAACACACGTGTCAGCAATTGAATCACTAATATCGAGTGTCCACAATCAAGAATCCATCATGGCATGAACTCAGGCTCGATGGCCTGGTTCCAGAGCAAGTAGAGATGGAGAGAAGGGAGTAGTGAGAATGGAAGGAAGAGAAGAGGGGAAGGATTACTCACATGTGTTCACCGTCGTGGTGAACACAACCAGGTGGCGTAGCGAGATCGCCAGCGGCGGTGGAGCCGTGGTTGCTCACCGGGAACCGTCCCGACGGTGTCCACATCTCTGTGGTCGCAGCAGCACCGCAGCAACATGTCCAGACCATGCGGGGTTCCTTGGAGAAGCGCGGGAGCAGCCCGGTGGCGACGAGGCCTAAGTTCACCGAAACCCTAGGCGGGGGTTTGGATGGCGCACGGCCGTCCCCGGGAGGGAATCCCAGATCGAACGACAGGAGTAGATAGAGCGCCGCATGGCGCGTATTTTGTGACCACTAGTGGCGGCGAGAGACACAGGAGAGAGGCGGGGAAATACGGCAGCGACGGCGACGCGGTCGCCCGAGAATCGCCACGGGCGAGGAGAGGATGAGAGGAAGGAGTAGCGCGCGGGCGTGTGCGGGCTGGTCTGGTCGAACCAGACCAGTGGGTTGGGTTCAACCCTCACATGGTTGACCCACCTGTCAGCCCTAGGGGCCTCATTTGACCAAATTCTTTAATAAAAGAATTATAAAAATAATAAATAAAATTCTACAAATTTCAAACATTTGCAATATAACTAATTCTTAATCTAGTAAAATAGTTGTATATTAAAATTAAGAAAAATAATCCAATAATACTAATAGTCTTAAAATTATAATTCTAAAATAATAATTTCATAACAAAAACTTGATTTAGAATAACCAACCAAATAAAATTCTATCTTCTCAAAATTTAATTCAATAATTAATCATTTCAAAACATTCCATAATATATGTTTTCTCAGAAACCAATAAGTACTTAATTAATTAAATAAAATAAAGAAATAATAGTAATAATAATAATAAGCATTAACTCTGAAAAATAATAAATAATTCATAAAATCAGAAAAATACAAGTTATATACCAAAATGCTCCAAATAACAAATGCAACTCATCTAGATGTTTACAAAGCAAATTGAGTAAGTTTTCATGTGTGCAGTTTTTTGTCTAATTATTTAATTCATTTAAAATTAATAAATTAATATCTTATTCAAATCTTTTCAGAATACTTCAAATGAGGTACCAAATTAAAGATAAAAACATTTTCAACTCAAATATGTCAAACACAAAACATTTTGTTTAACTTATAAACTTGTTTCTAAAGGATTAATGGAATTCTATAATATTCCATTATAACCAGTAATAACTACTTTAATATCAATTTCTACTTTATAAACCCCCTTATGTTTTCACACCTACTAAAACCTATCATCAGAAGTTATTAGCAAGTATTGTGATGATAGAGTTAGTTGTATTAGTTCATCATTTTAAACTAAACCCTTTTTCATCAGCTCTACACTTTTGGACATATGTATTACCTTGCCAATAGTTATTTTCCACATGTTATTGTTTTCTCGTTTAATCATGTGATAAATATTTATAACCTAAATATAATAACAATTGTGTGATAAGTAAAAATAAAACCCATGTAAGTCTAAAACCAGTAATAACAACATCACCACAAGTAATAAAAACCATTCACCTAAAATCTGTGTGAGTAAGTTATCGTATCAAACGTAGCTTACACTTGTAAGTTGGGGTATTTTCCAGGGTATTTCATGTTGCATCTCATTACTATGCATGTATCATCCTTGCCAGTGTTTTCTGTAGTCCTTACCGGGACTACTTTGCTATCTCCCAGATGTCGGGATTTTCTACGAGACCCTTGAACCCGAAGACATGGATTATTATTGTCATTATTTCAATCTTAGGCAAGTTCATCACTTGCCCATATCCTTTGCAGTATCTCATAACAAACTATTTGCAAAAACCCTACCGTATTATCACCTAGTCTCAAAAAAATGCATGATCCTATTTTTATAATAATATGACTAATTGAATGACTACCCGAGTGGCAGTGTTCTGTTTGGTGGGCGGATGGAACCATGGTAAGATGAATAGGTCAAAGGAAGGTTCCATCTGCACGGGAACGTATTACCTAGGAACTAATCACAAATGCCGTCAGAACTCGGTGCGCTGTAAATTCGCGTTAACCATGGGTCTTCTATGGGGGGAGTAAGTCAGATGTGATATTTTATCGTTCGCATGTCAACAGACTGCCATAGACGTACGCTGTAGGTTCTGCGGGACTACATGCACATGGGTGGGAGCCCTTACGTCCCACAGACTCTGGGGTCTATGAGTGTCTGCCAGGGGCACGTAGATCTCCATCGTCAGGGGTGGAATCAGGCGTTCAACCTGCTGGCGGAAATGGGTGGGCATGCGTTGTGCGGAGAAGCACGGTTTAGCTTGGACCAACAACCGGACCCCACACCTGAGTGGGAGTGGACAGGAATGTACACCTGGTTGTGCAACATGGTCTTGGTCATCCATGGGTAAAGTAACGCACCTCTGTAGAGTGTAAAAGGATGTGGCATGTTACCCCCTGTTCCGGGAAGGAGCTACGAACGCCACAGGAAAGGCAACTCCATGAAAGTTCTAATCCTGTGAAGATCTGGCGGGCATAGTTTTCAGAATTAAAAGCAACCTCTTGAAGAATTTTTACAAAACCTTGCATTAGCTTGTGACTCTTTCGAGTCTAAAGTTGTAGTTAGTGCATCAAACTACCCACTATATATCATGAGCTTGCTGAGTAACGCTCGTTACTCATTCGTTCCCGTTTGACCCCCTGCTTAGAGTTGAAGCCTTTGGAAGTCGTCATCGTGAAGCCATCGCTAACTCATGAAGCTAGGTGGAGTGATCTACTACTTAGTCGGTAAAGCATAATCATCAACAACGCTGGCGGAGGAGAGGCTAGCAAGGTGTAGGTGGACACGATACTTGAATTCAGCTATTACAAGCCATATATTAGGGCTGACATCAGCCGTAGTGGATTAGTTCCGAGCAAGAGTTCTTCTCCGGCTTGGAGCTTCGAATTGCTTCTTCTGATGTTTTTCTGGCAGGAGATCTTCTTGATTCATCAAGGAGATTCTCAAGATTTTGTAATGAAGTTTGTATCCTATAGCTTTTCTTGGACCCGCTGTGTTTCTGTTGTACCACTCTGAGAGATGTAATATTCACGGATAAGTCCTTATGTGAGTATTATGTCACCGACTTGCGCACTAGACATGCAGTGGTGTGCTGGGTCACCTCCACCCCCCTGCCAGCTCTTCTATCAATTGGATAAGCGGATGAAGCCACTAGTCCAGGGTGTGAAAGTCCAATCAACAAGTGAGATAAAGATTCTCTATTTACGTCCTCATGAGCAAAAACAAGAACACAAAACATGAGTAATTTTGAAAGTTTTAAAGGTAGCACATGAGCAATTTACTTGGAGTGGCAGTTAAATACCACATGTAGGTAGGTATGGTGGACACAATGGAAATTTTTTTGTTTTTAGGAGTTGGATGCATGAGTGGAGATCATACTCAGTATGGGTGGAGGCTGGCAAAAGACTGGGAGCGACAAATCAAGAGAGCAATAATGGCCATAATCATGCATAGCGACATAAACATCATTAATAAAAGCATAAGTGGTACCACAAGTTCAAAAAATAAATTATCATGGATGCTATAAGTGACTGGTTCATAGTCATAAACATGGTGTGAGCATGCACCAAGTCAACCAAATAAAACATGCAAAGGAGAATACCACAAATTTATGCTTCAATATGATAAGAACAACTCATGATTCTTTCAATGGCACAGTAAACACTCTCAGCTATTTGAGACTAATAATGCTACTCAATAACCACAAGGCTTTAGAACTAAAATAACATCTAGCATGACATGAAAAATTCTAGCCACAGTCTATACAAGCTTCTACTTGCACCGTTAAAAATTATAGTTCAAGCAGCAATTTCTTTTCCCAACAAGCACCATTCAAGACATGCTTTAACAAAAAATTCTCTACATGCTACAGCAAGAAAACATGATAGTACTCACATAAAACTACTAAAACTAACAGCTCTGAATAAGATATGGAATGAAAACAAGAGCTAAACATAATTTTTTTTGCAGTAACTAGAAGAAAAACTAAGAATACTAGCATAGCAAGTATTCAAATGAAAAAGCGGAGCGTGACTCTCTCCCAATCAATGATGCTAGGACCAATGATATTATTGCAACAACAAAAACAAAATAAAACAAAGAAAGACAAACATACCCTCGAAGTAAACTTCATATGATGTGACCGAATAAAAATATAGCTTCACGAGAAGTGACCTGATAGATAGTTGATGAAGAAGGGGATGCCTTGGGCATCCCCCAGCTTAGATGCTTGAGTCTTCTAAAAAATATGCTGGTATGAACTACGGAGGCATTCCCCAAGCTTTGAGCTTGCACCCTTCTTGATAACATATATCACCTCTTCTCTTGAATCTTGAAAACTTCCTTCACAACACACTCAAACAGTAATTCGCATTAGAGGGTTAGTGCAACAATAAAAAATCCACTGGTTCTGTATGGCATAAGTTATATTTATGCTTCTAAACATTACCTACATCCACTGATGTTTCGTGAAGCAAAGAAATCCACTTGACATCGTATAAGAGCAAATGCAAGAAAAATGGCAGAATCTGTCAAAACCAGAACAGTATGTAAAGACGAATTTTTTCGAGGCACTTACGTTGCTCAGATCGAAAAGCTTAAAGAACAAAAAAATTCGGAATTAGCTGAAGGATAAGAACAAAAAATTTGTGGAATTAGCTGACGGATAAGAACAGAAAAATTCAGGTCATTCTGACTTTTCTATGAATTATACGATTTTTTACGGTGAACAGCAGAAATCAGTTTCCTGCGCAGAAATCCGAAGACCAACTCCAACTCTCGTCGGAAACTTTACTTGGAACTACTAAAACATGAAAAGAAAAATACAAATAGGTTGGTACAGAAGTATACAACCCCTTGACTCAAAGAAAACGAAAAAAACAAAGCAAAAGTAAAACCATGGATTATCTCCCAAGAAGTGCTTTTCGTTAACGCCTTTTAGCTAGGCCCAAAAAATGGAATCAAGTATTTTCAAGTGAAGAAGCATCCAAATTGCTACGAAGCTTACTTTTACCTTTCTTACCATTATTCTTTCTAGGGAACTGATGGTCCAAGCATGATTTGGAGGTGAAAGTCATGGTACCTTTCCCCATATCAATAGTTGCTCCTAAGATCTTCAACAGAGATCTTCCAAGGGTAATTTGTCCCCCTCCTGCACATTCAATAACAAGATAATCAGTGGAGACCGTTTATCCTAGGAGTTTTGTAAACACTCCCTCAGATATCCTAATGGGAAATATAGTGGTGTTATTAATGAGAGGAATTTTCTTATCCTCCTTCAACTAGTCCCCAAAGTTTAAAAGATTCATAAATTTCCTTAGGCATAAGACAAGATTCAGACATGATATCACAACGAGCATGAAATATTTCACCATTTGTAACAACTTTCACCAAAGGAATCATATTTGAGACATCAGAGTTTATTGGGACATAATCAAGATGTTCACGAATTTGGCCATATCCTTCTTTTAAAATAGAAATATGTGACTCAAGAGTATTCAATCTAGCATAAATACTTGCAAAGGCTTTATCAGAACTACTGGGTAAATAGTAGGTTGCAATTAATTTTTTTATAGCATTGAAAGCTTGCTCTCCATCACAATGAAGGAAATCTCCTCCTACCATAGTATCCAAAGCATATCTATAACAAAGAACAAGACCGAAGTAAAAGCTACGAAGAAACAGTCTTAGAGTCATTTTAGGTTCAATTTTGCAATAGGAATCGAAAACTGTAGATCAAGCTTCCTTGAAACTCTCATCATTCCCTTGTTTGAAAGTAAAGATCATTTCCTCATGTGACATGGTAACAGGAACATGAGTACTCATTTTAGCAAGATTAAAAACAGGAATAAAACTACAACTAGAATAAGAACTAATTTTCGTGTGTTCTTTGATAAAGAGAAGAAAACAAGACAAAATAAAATAAACTAAGCAAAACAAAAACAAAGTAAAGATATTGGAAGTGAGAGACTGCCCTTGCATAAATTCTCTTCCTCCCCGGCAACGATGCTAAAAAATATGCTTGATGCGCGTGTAACACACATTCGTTGGGAGACCCCAAGAGGAAGGTATGAAGAGCACAGTACCAAGTTTCCCTCAGAAAGAAACCAAGGTTGAATCGACCAGTAGGAGGACATAGTAACTCCAGAAGGTTGATGCAGCTGAGATGGCAGGGCGCACTACCGGTTCAGCAGCAACGTGGAACCTACACAACACTATCAAATCACCTTGCCCCAACGAAGAAGTGAGGTTGTCAATCTCGCCGGTTTTGCTGAATACAAAGAGGTTAAACATATGGTGTGGAAACAATATGAGAATAGTATGAAAATAGTAGCGGCAGTATGAAAGGAGTGGAAACAGTGTGTGTGTATTATCAGTATGAGAAAATGGATCGGGGTCCACAGTTCACTAGTGGTGTCTCTCTATAGAAGATAAATAACATGTGCGGTGAACAAATTACAACTGGGAAATTGATAGAAATGAAAGGGTCACCGTAGTGCATATGCAAGACATAAAGATTACTATGTGATTCATGCAGGCATTACAACAAGATACATAGACCGTCATCCAACTGCATCTATGACTAATAATCCACCCTCCGAATATCATCCGAACAAACATTAGGTATTTAGTTGCAAGCAACAGATAATCGCAGTAAGCAAAGTGTGTAATGTAAACAAAGTAAACACCGTTGTTTTCTCCCTAATGGCAACAATACATCCTCCATCCGTCACGTTTCTGTCACTCGAGCATAGATGCAAAGCAGGCATGGACCTACTATCGAGCATAAATGCTCCCTCTTGGAGTTACTAGCATCTACTTGGCCAGAGAATCTACTAATAACAAAGAGCATGCGAGATCATAAATAACTTATGCATGAACATAACATGATAGATTGATAATCAGAAGACATAGCATTCAACATTCATCGGATCCCAGCAAACACAACATGTAGCATTACATAAGGATGATCTTGGTCATGTTAGGAAGCTCACAAGATCTAAACATGAGGAACAAAGTGGAGAGAATAACCATCTAGCTACTGCTATGGACCCGTAGTCCAAGGATGAACTACTCACGCATCACTTCGGAGGAGGGCATGGTGGTGTAGACCCCTACGGTGATGAATTACCCTCTTGGCAGGGTGCTGGGGAGAGCTCCAGAATCCTCCCGATCTTGGGATGATGATGACGGCGGCCTCAGGTGTTTTTCGGGACGAAGCGGGATATATTTAGGGTTTACGCCTCGGGGGGATTAAATAGGCGAAAGGGAAAAGGCGGTGGAGGCCTGGGGGGCCCCACACCACCCCCTGGCGCGGCTAAGGGGCGCGCCGCCCTATGGTGTGGGCCCCCTGAGTGTGGTGACCCATCACACCACTGCATGTGTAGTGCGCAAGTCGGTGACATAATACTCAAGAAGGACTTATCCGTGAATATTACATCTCTCAGAGTGGTACAACAGAAACACAGCGGGTCCAAGCAAAGCTATATGATACAAACTTCATTACAAAATCTTGAGAATCTCTTTGATGAATCAAGAAGATCTCCTGCCAAAAAAACATCAGAAGAAGCAATTCGAAGCTCCAAGCCGGAGAAGAACTCTAGCTCAGAACTAATCCACTACGGCTGATGTCAGCCCTAATCTATGGCTTGTAATAGCTAAATTCAAGTATGGTGTCCACCTACACCTTGCTAGCCTCTCCTCCGCCAGTGTTGTTGATGATTATGCTTTACCGACTAAGTAGTAGATCACTCCACCTAGCTTCATGAGTTAGCGATGGCTTCACGGTGATGGCTTCCATAGGCTTCAACTCTAAGCAGGGGTCAAACGGGAACGAATGAGTAACGAGCGTTAATCAGCAAGTTCATGATATATAGTGGGTAGTTTGATGCACTAACTACAGCTTTAGACTCGAAAGAGTCATAAGCTAATGCAAGGTTTTTGTAAATCTTTCTTCAAGAGGTTGCTTTTAATTATGAAAACTATGCCCGCCATCTTCACAGGATTAAAACTTTCATGGAGTTGCCTTTCCTGCGGCATTCGCAACTCCTTCCCGGAACAGGGGGTAACATGCCACATCCTTTTATACTCTGCAGAGGTGCGTTACTTTACCCATGGACGACCAAGACCATGTTGCACAACCAGGTGCACATTCCTGTCCACTCCCACTCAGGTGTGGGGCCCGGTTGTTGGTCCAAGCCAAACTGTGCTTCTCCGCACAACGCATGCCCACCCATTTCCGCCAGCAGGTTGAACGCCTGATTCCACCTCTCACGATGGAGATCTATGCGCCCCTGGCAGACACTCATAGACCCCAGAGTCCGTGGGACGTAAGGGCTCCCACCCATGTGCATGCAGTCCTGCAGAACCTACAACGTACGTCTCTGGTAGTCCGTTGACATGCGAACGAGAAAAGATCACAGCTGACTTACTCCCCCCATAGAAGACCCATGGTTAACGCGGTATTTACGGTGCACCGAGTTCTGACGGCATTTGTGATTAGTTCCTAGGTAATACGTTCCCGTGCAGATGGAATCTTCCTTTGACCTATTCATCTTACCATGGTTCCATCCGCCCACCAAACAGAACACTGCCACTCGGATAGTCATTCAATTAGCCATATTATTATAAAAATAGAATCATGCATTCTTTTGAGAGTAGGTGATAATACGATAGGGTTTTTGCAAATAGATTGTTATGAGATACTGCAAAGGATATGAGCAAGTGATGAACTTTCCTGATATTGAAATAATGACAATAATAATCCATGTCTTCAGGGTTCAAGGGTCTCGTAGGAAATTCCGACATCTAAAAGATAGCAAAGTAGTCCCGGTAAGGACTACAGAAAACACTGGCAAGATGATACATGCATAGTAATGAGATGCATCGTGAATTACCCTGGAAAACACCCCAGCTTACAAGTGTAAGCCTCCTTGTATACGATATCTTAATCTCATAGGTTTTAGGTAAAATGTTTCATTACTTGTGGTGATGTGGTTATTAGTTGTTTTATACTTACATGCGTTTCACTTTTACTTAGCAAACAAATGTTATCATGTTTAAGTATAAGTGTTGATTACTTGGTGAGGTAACCAGACAATAGCACATGGAAAAGAATTATTGAAAATGTAACAAAAATGTTTGATTTTATGTTCCAAAAGTGTAGAGCTAATGACAATGAGTTTATTTAAAAATGATGAACGATTACAACTATTCTATCATCACATGACTTGCTAGTGTCTTGTGATGATAGGCTTAGTAGGTGTGAAAACATGAGAGTTTTATCAATAAGGAAAATAATATTAAGGTAGTTATTGCTGGTTATAATGGAATATTATAGAATTCCATTATACCTTTAAAAACAAGTTTATAAGTTTAACAAATTATTTTATATTTGACATATTTGAATTTGAAATGCTTTCCTCTTCAATTTGATATAACATTTTATGTTTTCTGAAAATATTTGAATAAGTTATTAGTTTATTAATTTTAAATGAATTAAATGACTAGGCAAAACATTGCACACAGGAAAACTTGGTCCAATGACCTTGGAAACATCATAAGTTGCATTAGTCATTTTGAGCATTTTGGTATATAACTTGTATTTTCTTGATTTTATGAACTATTTATTATTTTTATCAATTTTAAATGATTTAATTTAATTAAACAAAATGTTTACTTTTAAACTTTATCAAATATTTTTGAAAAGTTTATAATCATTTAGATTATATTTTTATAAACACTTATATATTTTATTTGTATTTTTCTGATGAATATTTCAAAAGTTATTGATTTATTAATGTTAAGTTATTTTCTGCCATTTTGAAATTGACAGGTGGGTCCCACATGTCATATTCAGTTTTAATTTCAAAAATAAAATAAAAGGAATATGACATCACAATGACGTCATGGTCGCGTCATACATAGAGGGGATTCCTACTATGGATTCCTAATCCCGTGATTTAACTCGAATTGGTCCGATTCTGTGCTTGCACAAGTGAGAGGATGTCACGGTGAATCGATTGGTTGTGGGGTGCGGTTTTTATAACCACCGGAGCATCGCCGGCGGCGAGGTTCCATGGCGGCGGCGGCTCCCGTCAACAGCTAGGTAGCAGGGCGCAATTAAAGGGGCAAAATGCCTTGGAAGATGCAGGGGCTCACCTAGAACACGAAGGGACCGTCGGTGTGGCACGAGGTGGCTTGATGGCGACGAATTCATCCGCGACGACCGACAGCCGGAGTTGGAAGTGGAGGTAATTCCGGTGGCTTCAGGGCTTCCCGGCAAACAAGATTAATCAGAGAGGTAGATGACGGTGAGGCAAAGCTCCAGGTGGCTTCGGTTCTCCCTGGGACGGCCGAGAGGACTAGGGTTAGTGTTTGTGTTTAGTTACAGGGAGAGAGAGGAACAGAGAGCGAGCG
Organism: Alopecurus myosuroides; assembly: GCA_028641055.1. NCBI lineage: Eukaryota > Viridiplantae > Streptophyta > Magnoliopsida > Poales > Poaceae > Alopecurus > Alopecurus myosuroides. The sequence goes on from CM054060.1 coordinate 81,556,391, forward strand.
ATTGAGGGAGTGCTCGATTCATACGTCTCCTGGAGCTATTATCCACTCGAAACGGCGGCGAGTGAGAGGTGGCATCGACCTTGACACGGCAACAATCTCCTCTGCCTTCTGGCAGAGGAAGAAGAAAGGAAAACGAGTTCACGATTTTCAATAACCCCCTGAGGTTTCTACTTTGTACAACTAGGTCCTTATGTCCTTAAAACTGAGAAGAAACATATGTTTTCAGGGCCTTTTTCTGAACATAAAAATTATTAAAAATCGTATTTGAATTCCTTATCAAATTTTACATCTCACCATGTTTTGTTTTGGTGAATTTGAAGAATATTTGTATTTTTGATTTAGGGTGCTAGATTAAGTGGTTTTGTTGTTTTCTCTTCATTTTATTTATTTACTGGCTTTAAAATTATGCTTAGGCACGTTTAATAAAAGTACACACACCAATCATGTGGATACCAAAGGTGGTGTATCATAATTGGACAAATTTGGATACAAACCCTTTTGGAAAATTGTAGCGCCCTACCTTTTGATAAAGATAGAACACCTGTGTAACCTGCTATTCCCGGGATCTCTGATAGCATACACATGACAAAATGTAGTATTCATTGCAGTAGCATCATTCTACAACGTTGATCCAACGGGTAAGAAATAAAATAAACGTACAATTGGCATAGTCATCATGAACTAGCCCAATTAACAAGGTTTCAAAGTAAACACAGCGGAAAACAAATCATCAATGAGCCTTCTCCATCTTCATGCGCCACAGGCAGAACATGTTGGCGATAGACTCGAGATCCTAAACGAAATCCTCACTCGTCTTCAGATTCATCTGCACATTGGAATATGCAGCCCCCACAGGGGAGGAAGTCAGTACATACAAAGTACTGGCAAGTGACACTTGTATGGTGACAGTTTTGAGGAATGCTAGCTACATGATATTTGGCTGGTGGAGCTGGGCTATTTGCATAAAGCCAATTTTGTCCTATATTTGACAATTCCTTTTTAAACAAGAGAAATCATTTGTACAATCCTTCATGGTTAAACCACCATAAAGGTGAACAAATCATCATGGCTAAACCACCATGAAGTTTGAAAGTCATCATGGCTAAACCACCATGAAGTTTGGTTGTGGCACCATGGTTAAACCACCATGTGCCCCATAAAGGGTTTCTACCATATTTTACTTTATTCAGAAAAGATGAGGAGATCCTTCGGCACCAACTCTGTCTAGCTGCTCAACTGGCCCATAACCGGGGACACGGCTAAGATCTTAGTTTTTAAACTCTGCAGAGGTTGTGCACTTTCACCTTGAGACTCATTTTCCCCGAGAGAAAAATGAGACAACATCTTTGGGAAGAGGGATTCAACCATACCAGTAATGACTCGTTTCTCCTAAAATTCTACCACCCACTGTCATACAATGGGATGAATCCCCACAACTTACTTAATCTTGGCAGAGCCCATATTACCTCAAGGCTGCACTGGAAGCTAACTACACAGTGAAAACCTACAAATCTCTTTAATCCTGGGTGGCGGTCCACAAGTGTACTCTCAGGTGATAACCCCCACATCCATGGTTAAACCACCATGAACATGGTCCTGAGTATCCACTCAACATAATCCAAGCAAGGTTCAGTCCACCCAGGTGTTTCATTGGGTTGTTAATTTTCATTTTCAAAACATCACAACCCAACATGTATCATCAATAGTTGTGATAATATTCTGGCATAGCTAAACTAGTATCTAGTAGAGGTTTCAGGTTCTCTACACACTACTAGGTATTTCTAAGCATAGCATATACTTTGGAAAATAAATAAAATCACCTATGATGCATGCTACTGAAAACTCTAATGCAATAAAAGTGGGACATGAGCATCACTTGCCTTGTGGGAGTTGATATAGGAATACTCTCTTGACCAACAGAATGTTTCTATCCGTACATTCTAAACAATATAAATAAATAACAATAAACAAGCAATTCACAAACATACAAACCAATACAACAAAATACAATACATAAGCATAACAAATTATTCAACTTGATTGGTGTTAACATGGATAAGGATTGTACACATAATTCAATATGCAAAGAGAATTATGATGTGATGGTTATTGTTTGGTATTGTATGGACAAGTTCAAGTTTAATCATAATAATTCAATTTAGAAAAGGAATTATCGTGGTTTGAGTTAGGCTTATCACATAATTTAATCTACAAAAAGAATTATGGTAAAAGGGTTTAGGTATAGATACTAGGGTATGGTTTCTGGTCCAAAGGTTACTTTCAATATGGTTAACATAAAGCTGTTCTTGGTTTGATCAATGATCATTCCACAATTTTCCTAAAGGAGGGGTTTCATCAAACCACTGTTAAGGTATAACGATTGACTACTATGGGTGGTTTATATGGCAAACATTACATGGAATGGGTTCTATGGTCACAATTAGTTTGGGTACTGGTTTCTCTGGTCTAAGGTTACTAAATGGAACAATTTTCTAGAACAAAACTAATTAAAATTATTTATAGAATTAAAACTAGGTGCAAAATACTCAAATGGTCATTTAAATTCTAAACTCCATTTTAGTTAGTCCAATTATTATTTTAGGAGAGAGGGTATGAAATTACACATCCTAAGGATTCCAAAAATATTTTATTTACAATTTTTGGATTTGTAGAATTTGAATTATGCCAAAATTCATCAATTGAGCATATTTGAATTTGAACAAATTTTAAATAGTCAAATTTGAATTTGGCCAGTGCCAAAAGATTCTACATGTTCAAGGGATTTCAAAAAGTCTAAGTTTGTTGAATTTGGCTTTCTGGATTAAAAGTTATGATGGTTCTAGTATGTAGGGGCTTTTCTGCAAAATGTCATTTTAATTCTCTTCGGGAAAAAAATCCGAAAAAGGGCTAGGCCACATGGCGTGCTCTGGTTGGCTAGATCTGCTGACTGGGTGGCAGACCGGACGTGCTGACTAGGCAGAAACGTGGCACACTACCACTGGTGGATACCCCTTCGTTTTAGTGTTCTAATCCTAGCCACTTGAAATAGATCGTACGGCAGGGGACGAGGAAGGGAACTCACCGGAGGGTACCTCGCCGGAAATTGCCGCGCGGTGGCCGGCGCTCACAGAAAATCGACGACGGTGACGGTGCGGAGGCCCTCGCGCTCAACGGAGGTGACCTCGGGGTGAGGGACGCCATGCAGAGCTCGATGGAGGCAACGGCGCGAGCGCTCGCTTCCTCGGATGGTAGGAGGGGGACGACGGAACGGTGCGACGTCGACGATACACCGACGAGCACGGTGTGGGCGATTTCCTGCGCCAAAAATTCGGAAGAGGGGCTCATAGCATGCGCAAGGTTGAGGGGAGGCGTTTGGATGCAGTATTGGGCTCTGGAGGTGGCTCACCGTGCCGGATTTCGACGACGAAGACGGCGGCTAGGCGCACTCCGACGAGCAAAAATTGGGGGTTTTGGTGCACGGGGTTGCGGGGAGTGAGAGGGGAAACTGAGAGGGTGAGCGTGCGCGTCTGCGGAGGGGGTTAGGAGGCGAGGAGAGGCGCGGGGTGTGGAGATCGTGGTGCGACGTCGCCCGCGGAATTATCGGACAGAGGTTGGGGATGAGCGTGTCATACATGACGTCATCCGGGGCCCCACCCATCAGTGAGAGGAAGGGAGAGGGAGGGCGCGCGGGCTGGTGGGCTGCTGCTGGGCTTCGAGGCACTGCACAGTGCGGCGGTTAAGTCCTGGGTTCGCCCAGTGACGCCCCTTTTTTTTGTTCTTTTCTTTTTCTTTTCTGTTTTCTTTAACCAATCATAATTTTTATTTTATAATTCCAAAATGTATGAAACCAATTTCTAAATACTTGTAAAAACGAACTCCTTCAAATATAAGCATGTTTGTGTTGTTTTCAACACTTTTAAAATGTTAAATTTTGAAAATATGGATAATGCCTTAATGATACTAAAAATCATTTTTAAATAGAAAATAATAATTAATTGGAATTTAGGTTTAATAAATTAAGAGAGGTGGTCTCAAATGTAAATATTGGTTTTCAACGTCTATTAAATGTTTTCAAAACAAAATAATTTATAAAAACACTTTATTGGCCATTTCTTGATATGATACTTGAAATGCATAATGGAAATATTTTTATTCACATGAAACAATTTTGGAGGCATGGAGAAAATATTAGAGATAGTAATTCTCTGATATTTAACATCATAAAAAATTTCATATTCATAAATGGGTTGAAAATATGTTTGTAAAAAGGTTTGCTAAGAAGAATAATTTCTCTTTATAATGAAAACAAGATTTGAAATAGGTTTAAGGTTTAAGGAAGAAGTTTCTTTGGGTTCCAAATTCCAATTTCATTGCCATGTGTATTGTTTTGTTTTGTTTCTTACACATCATTTGGTTTTTGGTGACTTGTTTAACATGAAAACAAAAAGTTTTAAATTTTTGTGATTTTTGAGTTTCTCCAAAAATCAGGGATGTTACAAAAATAGTTTGGTTACAGTACATAGTAGGGTTTTTATGTGTTATGGAAAACTCACCAAATATGGAATATTCATCTAAGTCCTACCAATACTTTGGTTAGTACAAGTACTTGTTTTCTTTTGTAAAACTTTGTAGTTTTCATAACTAAAACTCTTCACAATTTTAATTGAAATTCTCTTAGGAAAGAGTTTGGTAAATTACTTAGTAGTGTTTTTCTTTTATGCATTGTTCACAAAATCACCATGTAGGGAGTTTTATTCTAAATCATGCCAAATGATTTTAGTGGATGAATAGACTTGATTAAATGGAAACATGTGTGGCTTTGTAATCTTGTTGGTTTGTTTTCCACACAAGTTTCAAGTATGGTTATTATGCTCTGTTGGTTTTATAACATGTATTTAGTTGCATAATTATGTATAGATGAATTTTTGTTATTACACTTTTGTCTTGTGGATGAGAATGATTTGGAAAACGACGTGTTCAGCTTGCTACCATTAACCTCCACATATCACAGACATGTGGATGTAATGGCTTCTTATTATATCATACTTGATAATTGTTTTCCCTTGAAGTGATTATTAGTTGTTCCTCATCTAGGATGAGTCTTGACAATGAATAGAGATTATAGGTCTCTAACATTACCTAAGTATTAACTGGATAACTTCTGATGTTCCCTTACTGAGGCAGTGTTGCTTCCTGTGGTCTTCTGTTGCTTGACGTTCTTCTCTCTAGTTGCCACTAGTCTGTAAATACTCATTTGTCCATTGCAGGTAGGTTCCTCTCTTGGTTTTCCAACCTCAACTGTCTCACCATTGTGGTGAAAACATCCAATTATTCTAAGCAAGGATTTTACTTAGATAATTATAAAAATATGTAGGTTTGTTTTATGACATCAAGTTACCATATGCATATAAGAAGAATTTGTTAACAAGTGGGCCAAACTTGCCTCCAAATTACTACTAATATACAATAGGCTGAGAGGTACCAGGTTATTCAATCTTCTGTTTGTTTGTGTAAGACACTCAAGTGTTTGAGTATACAAAAGTGATCTGTTAACAAGGTCTAGAAACTTGTTACCAATCTACTTCTATATAACACTAACATTAGAGTATCACACTGTTTCAAGAGTGTTAATAGGATCAGATCAATATATAAGAGTTTCCAAGTATTCTTATAGTAGGTTAGAGTAGCACTTCTAGAACACTCTAAATAATCTTCTTGAAGATATTCCTGTGGTAGTTCCTCCTTTCTTGTGAGTTACTTCTCTTGCAGAATGATTTAGAGAAGATTGGGAACAAGATAGAATGGTCCAGACAACATAACAAGATCTAGATTAAGAGTTACTTCATGCTTTTATTATCCTTCCATAAACTTCTTATTTTATTTCCCAAAAGATAGTTACTTTTTCATACATGATTGGTTTTATTTAGATTTCAATCCAATTCCTCTAATAGAGGTTATAGCTTGTTGTTATGCTTTAGTTGTCACCATATATACCTTAGTTGTGGATTATTGAATTTGAGTAGAGTGTGAAATGCTTATGGAATGATGGCTTAGTAGTAAGTTGATCAAATGGTTCATTGATGTGTTGAGATTCCAGATACTTACTTGTATAGGATGATTGAGACAATGATCATGAGAAGATGATTGGGGTTTAATGGTTTATGTCATAGTTGTTATTTGTTTTCTCAGGTGTCATGTTGTAACTTTATATTCTTCTCTTTATTACATTTTTCATTTATAAGGTATATATAAAGGTGTGGAAATATCATATGTAATGATCAAGGTTTAAAAATAGGTTAAGAATATTGATTTCTTCTTTTAGGTACTTCTTTTATGGTTGAGGAAATATGTACATATTCAATAAATATGTTAATACAATTATTATGTCACTTCCCACTTTTGGGGTTTAAGTTAATACTTGTTTGTATCACTTGTGTTCTATTCAAACTTTGTTATTTACTTTTGATGGTTCACCTGATAATTGTAAGATGGTTTATAGAGTTGTTGTGGAAATGATTTGATAACTTAGAAAGTTGTTTTTTATAGAAAATCACATCTCTGTTGATGATATGGTTCAATTATGCATTACTCATTTGTGAAAGTATGATCATCAGATATGGGATTTGAATACTCACCCCTCTTTGAGTTCTAGATACCTAGTGAATTATCGCAAGTCACTTAAAGACTTGTGGTTAAGGTTGTTGAGAGTTTGTGTTGGTCACAACCAATTATGATTTTAGTAATCAGATGATTTAGTTACTTAAGATACTTGTTATAAAGATCACTCCAAATGTACTCTTGACTAGATGAACTAGACCTATTTCATCATGTCAAGTGAAACATTGGTCACTTTGATTCATTTAAACTTTCACGCCGAAATTTCCCGTATTTTTAGATGCATGCTTCTCCAATGCACATATTATATTTAGATCCTTATAACCTCCCAAACACTGGGATGTTACACTGAGGCCCCCCTTCGGGTCTCTTTGGGACTTCGTGGAACCTTCGGGAATTCTAAGACTTCCGGGCTACGAATTTTCCAATTCCGAGAATATTTTCAGAACAACTTTTCTGAAACTAAAAAGAACAGAAAACAGGGAACTGGCTCTGTGGCATCTTGTCAATAGGTTAGTCTTGAAAATCATGGATCAACAGAAATTAAGGATAAATTTATGATGTATCATCTCCCAAGGCTTCTGGTTCTACACATCTTTCGACTTCTATTCCTCCAACTTCTTCCTCCTTTAATTTAGTGCAACTACCGGGCGCCAAGATTTTAAGCAAGGAGGAGGACGTTAAAGCTTTGAGGACTCTGCTCGATGCTGCAAAAGAAAAAGAAACTGTTGTCGGTCGTGAAGACTTCCTCTTGGCTGAAATAGCAGCTATTACAACTGATTTAGCATGTAAGCTTTCAAGTATTCGTTTTTTTTGCTTTGTTCCAATTTAGCTGTTAGTGAACTTATGATGATGACTCGGTCTACAGGTCTCCAAGAAAATACCATTGAGGAAACTAGATACAATTGACGAAGAACTGTTGAAGCTTTCTGCATATTGTTCATCCTCTTTCTGGGCTGATCTGTAAAAATCTCTATTGCTTTTGACTTAAGGAACTCGAGCTCAACAAGTTGGTGGAGTGATTGGATCTTGCCACACAACATTCTGCAATATTTATCAGGTCCTCTTTCCACTCAACAGACTACCTAAAGGATTATTCAATCTGATGCAAAAATTCAATAGCTTTGATCATGCGAAGGCATTGGTTCATCGCCATTTAGTTGATGGAGCAGAAGTTGCCTTGGCTATTGCCAAAACCCACTACCCGCACATTAATCTGCTAAAGATTGGTAGGGGTCCTCATGCACCTCGTGGTCGCCAGCGTGTAAACATGATTGCACGATATGAGGGAGCAACTCCTGCAGCAGTTACATTGATGTGTCTAGCTGAGGAGGAGACTGACATTCAACTACAGGATGGTTTACTCCATAATTGTAGGTGTAGTTATTTGTGACGTTGCTGTAAATCACTCTGTAATTGTTTATTCCAATAAAAGACCCAATTTTTCTGATTGAGTATGCTTGTTCGCATTCCCTTGTACTATGCTTATGATTATTATTCCGAGATTTCTGTTGGGGTCTTCTGGTGTACCATTCTTGAGTATTTCAGACTCAACTGCAATTGTAACTTAGTCTAAGTTTTCATTATGGACCGTCGGGTGCGCGACCGGCGCTCCCGATGGGAGTAGTCAGGCATGCGAGTCTGGGTTCGGCTGCTTGCAGGCTAGCGCAGACTCAAGTGTCTACTGTTTTGTTGTGCAGCCCCCGAGTACTTCGAGTGCAACTGCGGCTGGGAGTTATCCCAAGATTTCTTTCTAAGACGTTTTGATGCGTAGCCCCTGAGTATTTTGAGTGCGACTACGGCTGGGAGTTATCCCAAGATTTCTGTCTAAGACGATTTGCTGCTCATCCCCTGAGTATTTCGAGTGCGGCTACGGTTGGGAGTTATCCCAAGATTTGTGTCTTAGACGTTTTGCTGCGCAGCCCGTGAGTATTTTGAGTGCGACTACGGCTGAGAGTCACCCCAAGATTTTTGTCTAAGATGTTTTGTTGCGCAGCCTCCGAGTATTTTGAGTGCGACTGTCGTGGGATAATCACGGAGACGTTACCGGGGGTAACTTATCTTGGGGCAATTCGACTTTGGTGTTTGGGAGAGGGTTTAGCTTAGGGGAAATCATGCTAACAATCGATCTGGTAGCTCTGGCAATCAAGTCGCCGAGTCTCCGATCTAGGGTTACAATCTCAACTCTCGTATTACAGGGGATACTCGAATATCTGGTAAAGCTCATCCTAATCTAACCCTGGGAGCCGGTTTATATCTTACCCGGCCCCCTGGCTTCCTATCCAAGGCATACTCGGAGTCCTACCCAGTCACCGCATACAAACCCTAAGTTTCCTTATCGCAACCCACAAGCCGGGTTACGAGGCCTACACTACTTCTTGGGCCTTCTAGAAACTACCTTTCCTTGAGCCGGGTCTTGCGCGGTTCCCTTTAGGCCGAGTTACACCTTGGTGTTAGCCTACCGGGTTATCATCCCTCCATCAGTAGTTCCCAGAATAGCTTGGGCTTCGCGAGATCAACCATGAAGCGCACGCTATTCCCTGCAAAATAATAAACATACAAGTTCATAAAATATCGGATTAGAATGCTTTGATAACAGCTAGGCCTAACTCTATTGGTGGTCCATATTGTAACCCGGCTTTCTCCGAGTCTAACATTGTTTTCCCGGGTCAACACTCCGAGGAAACACATAAGACCCGGCTCGCACTGTTCGTTAGTTAATCCGAATATCGCGGTTGCGATCTGTTTCAATCTTTCCCGGATATCTCGCAACGGGAGCCTTCAATGCTTATCCCGAAAAATCCAGTTAAGTATCCTTTTTCCTGAAAATTTGGTTCGTGCCGCTCAAACCCAGGGCGCTCCACCCGCACCTATAAATAGGCGTTTCTAGGGGAACCCTAGACCCAGCGCTCCATTTCCCCCCATCTCTCCATCTCCAATTCCTCTCGGCGCCCTCTTCTTCGAGCTCGAGACCGCGCCGCCACGTCGTCCACGAGCACGTTACCGGAGACGAGCCTCCGCCGTCCGCGCGCCGCACCAGTCCCCGCAACGCTGCCGTTGACCTTCGTCGCCGCGCCTTCCAGCAGCTCACCGGGGAGCTCTAGGGACCGCCGCTGTCGCGCCATCTGCCGCCACCGCGTTCTCCTCCCCGATCCCACCGGTAAGCCACCTTGCTCCATGAATTTCACCTTTAGCTTAGATCGATTAGATTGGATCTGGTTCCGCCCTTAGATGCATTTCTTGTATCTTGCTAGTTGAATACTTCACGCCTCGCTATTCCACAATCAACACTAGTTCTAGATTCAATTGCACACCTCACAGCGCATCTCCAACATTCGTAGTCACAAATTTCCTCGTGAAATTTTCCGCCTAGATCCAATCTGCCAGAATTTCTTCGCAAGTGTTCTTCACAGAGTCGGATAATGATCATTTTCCGGGTCTCAAGTCGCTTATACTTTTCATTTTGTCTTCTTTCTTAGATTACCTCCATGGCTCCTAAGGCCAGCACAAAAACGAAGGGGAAACAGCCGGCTAAGGCGAAGCCGAATCAGTCGATCTCCGCCAATTGGGCGAGATCAACTGTGACCAAGGCCAAATTGGACGAACTCGCAGAGTCGGGCGTCCTCCCCGCCCGGGAAGATATTCGCTGGCGCGTTCCTGGGGATGAGACTCGGCCCACCCCGGGTATAGATGAGGTAATATTCTTTGTAGAGCACGTGATCCGGGGTTTCCGTCCCCTGGGTCACCCTTTTTTCCGCGAATTGCTGAACCACTACGGTCTCCGAGTATTTGATATAGGACCCAATTCCATGCTCAACATCACCCATTTCATTGTCTTGTGCGAGTCATACTTATGCATTCCCCCATATCTCGCACTCTTTCTTGAGCTATTCCAGTGCAAACCATGCCGCGAAAGCGGCGACGGGGCCCTCCTGGTTTGCGGGGGGGGGGGGGGGGGGGGGGGTTCTATCCAAAGAAGAAAGAATTCGTTAATGCCGACTCTGAGCCTCAATTCCCATGTCAAACACTGGCAAAAGACCTATTTATATTGCCAGGACACCTCCTCGTACGGTGAAAAACCATTGCCGGGTTTCACCGAAGATCTGCTCACACTTTTCGACAATCTTAGTTTTTACGCCTCTGAGTCGGATCGGAAATCTATCCAGCCCCTCCTTGCCAAACTCGTTGTACTCTCGGCTCAAGGCCTCCTTGGGCTTAACTTAGTCAAAACCTGGGTTACCTTCCGGATCCAACCCAACGCTGTCCGGCCCAAGCTTATGTAGTTATGTGCAACTATTCTGGGCACGTCACGGATTCCCTTCGCTACTCGCTAAGGAATTACCCGGCCGCGGACGCAAACAAGATTATGAAGAACTTCCTGACTGAGAAGCTGGAGGTGATTCGGATGATAGCCGGCCTGGATCCTTTTACCCGTGATAACCCGGCTCCCGCTGTAAAAACCGGTCACCACTGTTTTACCGACTAACTCTTTTATTGCACACTTACTAATTCTCATCACTGTACTTTTTCCTCAGGAGGACAACGCTTTCTGGAAGGTTGACACCCCACCTCCTTCCGAAAACTCCGAAGAGGAGGAGGAGGAGCCAGCTGACTCGGACGAAGGTAACATCCAGGTTTCGTTCATTTCCATTTCTGTTAACTTGTTTTCCCAAAATTTTCCCTTTTTCCAACTATACACTATGTTTTCCAGGTTTGGAGGATAAGGAGGAGACCAAGAGTGACGAGAGTGAAGCAGAGCCGGACGTTGAGGTTGGAGCCAAGAGGAAGCCCCGAGGGGTTGTATTCAAGGTTCCGTATTCCTCTATCGCCTCCAAACCATATTCATTCGCTAACATGTGCGAGCTTAACCAACGCTTGTCCGATTCGCCATACTTGAAGGAGCTCGTTCCAGTGAAGCGTAGGGTAACCCGGAACTCCCCGGGTGATGACCCTCTCAACCCGGGTATCCCCTCGTCCCCAGCTCGCCGTGCCGGTACTCCCCTGTCGTGGTGGTGTCACGGCAGATGCCATAGGATGGCTAAAGATGTGGGGACGAAGGACGCTGGAGGCGCTCGGGGAGGGATCACGCGACGAGTAGACGCGTGAAGTATGAAACATGCACTGCAAACAACACGATCTACCCAGGTTCAGGGCCCTCGTGAGGAGGTAAAACCCCTACTCCTGCCTTTCTCTCTGTATTTTGATGTCTCACCGAGTAGCCACAGTACAATGGTTCTTGCTACCGAGCAGCCACTCTTCTCTCTACGGGATGAACTAGGTCAAGAATGTGAATCCGTTCAGGATCTAGGTCAGTTTCCCTCGCGCAGGAGGCGGCGGGGCACCTTATATACTCGGTGCCCAGCCGGATACGTCCAAATACAAACAGATGTCGACATTATGTGCACACCGTCCTTCTTCCGAGTTCACGCTGACACCTTTGGCTTCTAATCTTGTCCTGTCCGGAAAGTCGTTGGGCAAAACCAAGTGATCAGTCTGGTATCACTGCACCAAACACAGAGTAGGGCCCCCCTATCATGCGACGCCCTGCTGACACACTGTCGCTGTCAGGCACGCCGTCCTCAGATGAACAGTGCCGTGAATAGTGCCAAGTACGGACCCCAGATACGCGGGATCCTGTGTCAGAACGGCTCCTTTGACTTCTGGCCCGAGTAGGTTCCCGCCAGTTTTACTCGGACCAACTCTTCTACTCGAATAAACATAACTTCCTTGATTCATTCTTCTGATCATCTTTTGTGTAAGACCGAGTAGCAGTCGACCGGGTAGCGAGTACCGGGTAGGCGGCTACTCGACCAAACTTCTCTTCTGACCTTGCCTTTAGCACTTGCCTTTACCCTACTCGGGGGTAACCCCCCGACATTAGTCCCCGAAGCTGGTAGAGTCTTGTGAACTCGTTCACTGGGCTCTGCCAGCTTAAAACCGACCTTGGCAGCATCGCCCTTGACCCTCAAGATGCCGAGTAAAACCTCCGAGTAGCACTCTGGAAAATACCTTGAGTTTCTTCTCCTCCGAATAGAGCTACTTCTCTTCTCTGTAACCGAGTAAAAGACTTGGGGAATTTTCCAAACAGAATCTCAGCGACGCAGAGCACAATTCGGCTTTCCGTATTGCAATTGGGCACGTGTCACGCATCCACGACCGCGACGCCTTGCTGCCCAGGACCTGACAGGCCACGCGCCCAGTTTTCACGGAGTGGGCCCACTAGCTCGTTATGTCCCATCACGCGCAGTAATTGCCCACGATCTCGTCGTGGGATCTAATGCGGCCGTTACGTGCAAGTTCCGCGCTGTGTGCGTTTCTAACCGGCCCACAGACCCCACGCCGCACGATTACTGCCACGATCGATCCCACTCCCTCAAATCGTAACGGTAATCCGAGGTGCGGTATAAATACCCCCTCGGTAACTCCTTCTTCTCCTTCCGCTCGCAATTCCCCTCTGCCTTCTCGTTTCTCCGCCGCCGCAGAGCTCCTCGCCGTGGTGCAACTCACTGCGCCGCCGCGAGCTCCTCCACACGTCAGATTCTTCAATCTTTCCCCAATTTCCTTCTCTCCGCCATGGCTCGCGAGGACAACGCTCGCGCCGGCTGGGCCGGATCCGAGGTCACCGCCGAGGACTGCCAATGGCTTGTGAACACCCGGAGGGTTCCTCCCGGTGTTTGCTGCCGGCAACCTGGCGATGAGCTCGTCCCCACCCCGCGGGAAGGAGAGCACGTCGTCTTCCTCGCGCACTTCGCGCGAGGATTTGGCCTTCCAGCATCGAACTTCCTCCGCTCCTTCCTCGACCACTATGGCCTCCAGATGCACCATCTCCCTCCGAACGCCGTCGTCTTCCTCTCCTACCACGCCGTGGTATGTGAGGCCTTCCTGGGCGTCCGCCCCACGACGGAGACTTGGTCCAGGTACTTCTTCTTTCGCCAACAGAGCAAGGGCAAGAAGGACGGTGTGGACACTAGCAGCCGGATAACCAAGACCGGCAGCGCTATGATGGTGCAGCGCCCTGGCACCAACCATCCGTGCATCAAGGGACTGGATTCTGTCCGCAAGTGGCAGAGGACGTTCCTGTACGTGGAGAATGTCCCCGCCACTAAGGGAGCCAAGGTGGAGGACCGAATCAATCTGCCCCGTTGGAGCAACCGAGCTCCCACCGGGCAGAACTGGCGGACCAAGCCGTCCATCGACAGCAACTTGCAGCAGATGGACGAGCGCCTCGCCTTCCTGGCCGGAGAAGGGCTCAAGAGCGACGACCCAATCGCCTGCTGGATCTCCAAGCGGGTGCTGCCACTTCAACGCCGCGCCCACCCCATGTGCTACATGGGCGGCCCCCGCGACTGTACCCGGACAACCACGTTCGAGCTCAGCAACGCGGATGTCGCCGCTCATGCGCGGTCCATCATGACCACTGGCCTCAGGGACCATTGGCAGTATGGCTTCATCCCATACAGCCGTACGAAGCCAATCGAACGGGTATGTACTCCTTATCCTGTTTCTTGTATGTATGTTCCGAGTAGATAGCCTTCTTATCTCGCAACGACTAGTACTTGCACTCTGCATCGAGTAGGGCACTTAGCAGAACTGCTTAGGCTTAATGTGCTTCATGTTTGCACGGCTTGCCGAGTAGCACTGCTTAGGCTTAGTGTGCTTTATGTTTGCACGCCTTGCCGAGTAGGATGCCTCTATGCTACTCGACTAACTTGTGATGTTTCTCTATCCTTCAGGTCCTTGATCGCCAACTCGCTGAGAGCAAGGAACGCTTCGAGGACAACTTGTCGGCCGACCGAGAAGAAGACGACGAGGTCTCCTTCGAGACCGCGGACAAGCTCAACCTCCCTCATGCTGCTCAGACGGAGAAGCACCGCGTTGACGCGTCCATCCGTGATTGGTCCGAGGATGACGACGAAGGTAATTGAGTTCATTCTGTCTGGTCGTGAGCCTCGCTACCCAATTTCCTCCTGCTTCTGAGCTGTTTCCCTCTTCTCAACCCCACAGAAAATGCCGACGCCGAAGAGGAAGGCGAGGACGAGGACGAGGAAGCCCTTGTCGTCAAGCCGCTCTCGGTTGCTGCTCCTCTTACCCGCAAACGGACGGGTAGCGGTGCTCAGGAGCCCCCCGCCAAGAAGAAGAAGACGGCAGTCGGGAAGACGACCAAGAAGACCGCGACGAAAAGGGGACGGGCGATCCCTACCCGTAAAGGGTAAGTACTTTCTCCTCAGTTATGCACCTCTGTTGCCGCAAACTCCCAATTATTTTACTTCGTTATTTCTTCTCGGTTTCCTCTGCCCTCTTCTCTTTTCTGAACACATTTCTTTCTCCAGAGCCCCCTTGGATGCTGACGCCGCTCTCGCGCCCACCAAGACTAACAAGAAGTCCGCCATCGACGTCGATAATCTCATCGACCTCGATGACGAGATCGAAGTCGCAACGCAGGACAAAGCGCGTGCGTCCTCTCCTACACGAGGAGAGGACTCCGACGAGGCTCGGTACATGGACACCGACGCCCATGACGTCGAGCAGGAGCAGCAGGCCCGCGCACAGCAGGAAGCGCAGGATGCTGCTCGCCATGAGAGGCCAGTTTCCCCTCCAGCCCACACGACCGAGGAGACTCTAGGGCAAGACCCCGAGATGCATGATGACGCCGCCCTTGAGCAGCAGGAAGAAGAACAAGAGCAGCCAGCAACAGGGGCTGCTGAACAGGAAGACCCCGCGGCCCAGACGCGGGTAGAAGTACCAGACGCCTCACAGCAGGATCCCGCTGCCGAGCAGCGGGTTAAAGTAGTCGACGAGACACAGCAGGATCTGCAGAGTCACGCGCAACCGGATGCTGCGCCGGGTAGCACGCCGTTGGCGCCGCCTACCCAGCAGGGCACCTCCTCCACTGTGCCAAACTCCCCATTGGTGCAGAAGACTAAAGTTGCAGCCAGCCCTCCGGCCAAGCCGATTGCGAAGAAGATAACTCAGGAAGCTGCAGAAGAGAAGGCCGCCGAGAAGATAACCGCCAAGAAGGAGACTTCCAAGAAACGGGCTGCCGAGAAGCCATCTGGCCCGCCAGAGGGCGCTGTTCGCAGGAACCCATCGCGTGGTGGCGCGCAAGATGCTGTGGTGATACCGCCGCCAAGACCATCTGCCAAGCCCGGTCAGCTGGTCATCCGCGAACCTGGCGCGGTTGCTAACACCGCCGCAGGATCCAACTTCCCGGATCCGCCCAGCTTTCCGCCTTACATGGTGAAGACGAGCCAGCAGTACGGGATTCCCTTAACCCCCGAGGAGAAGAGACTTGCCCTCAAGAAGGGCAAACAGGCCACGGCAGTGGACTCCAGGCCCCCAGCCAAGAACAAGGATAAGTCCCTCTCGTTCTCCTCGCGCGAGGTCCAAGATACCGAGGTGACATCCACAGGCCTCGAGCAAATGATCGACCTAGTCGGATTCATCGACGCCAAGTGGGACAACAAAATCCTTGGCAACCCGAACTGGGACGGCGTGGAATTAGGCGACTTGGATCACATGCGGGTCGACTGGAACAAGGCGGACATGGGTTACAAACCCATGACCATCTCGTCAAATTCCAGCACACTCGCCGCCAAGATGTTCGTCCACCGCAAGGCTGCCGAGGATCTTGAACAAATTTATGCGGTAAGTCTTACTCATCCTTCCCGAGTTGCCTTTTTCCTTCTCTTCTATTCTTCTCCTTCTTCTTATCCATCATCCAGTCCCCGAGATTCTGGCCGAGTAGGCGGATACTCAACCGAGTTGCCGCCTTCTCGGGTTGAATCTTTACCACTTTGTCTAATACTCTTTTTTTTTCTTCTCAGAATAGCTTATTGAAGAGGACCGGCCTGTATCGTCGGCTGCTCTGGAACCATTGCATCGCCAGAAGGCGCCTTGATGCCCTAGAAAGGGAACGCAAAGTCGACGAGGTAGCAGAGAAGGAGGTCATGGACAGCGCCCTCCAAATTTCTGAAGTGGAAGGTAAGCTTTTAGCTTTGCGGTTCCTGCGTTTGGTGTTTACGCCCGCTCTTTCTTTCTGCTTTAACCTATCCTACTCTGCAGGCAAACTTAAGGCCCTGGCCGATGAGCACGCGAACTGCCGTGCTTTTGTTGAGAGTGGCCAAGCCACAATCAAGAAATTGGAAGGTATGCTGCCGTCTTCTCGCCTTGTCTATTTCTTTTCCTTCTTCGCTACTCTGCTAACCATGTTTTGCTCTTCACAGAAGATCATAAGAAATTCGTCGAGGAGCATCTTGACTGCGTCAAGCCTGCTGAGGTGCAGCAGCAACTGTCCAGCCAAGCTGTCGAGCTAACGAAAGAACATGCTACCGAGATGGAAACTCTCCAGGTCCAGCTGCGGACTGCGCTCCAGGACGCCCTCAACTTAGCAGCCGAGAAGAAGAATTTGGTTGCCGAGAAGGAGAAAATCGAAGCAGCAGCCAAGGCCAAGGAGAGAGCCCTCGAACAGGAGTGTGAGGTGCTGAAGAAAAGCAACGCTGACCTTATGGGTCAGCTGGCCGGGCTTCGCTTGATCGAAGAAAAGCACCTAGCCGACGAGGAATTGTGGAAGAACCAGCTACAAGGGCTGCTCTATGACTTGAACAGTAAGTGCCCTCTTTTCTTTGCTTCACTGCTTCCTTTTGCTTCTCTGCTACTCGTTTCATCTTTCTACTCTGCTTCTGTTTCTGATCTTCTCGATAGCTTTTTCAGAAATCTTCCCCGACCTTGAGTCTTCGTGCAAGCCTGCCTTGGCAAAGGCCCGAGCAGCTCGCGCCGAGAAGGGCGAGCCCACGGACACCAAGGCAGAAATTGAAGAATGCCTCATCGTCATGCAAGGTCAGCTTCAACGTCTAGGAGGTGTGGCACCGAGCTGGTGCGCATTGCCTTCAAGCTCCACGACCTCTTCTGGCCTCGGGACTCCGCGCCAACGACAATCCGCGGACTCGCCTTGAAGCTGAATGGCGTGAAGGCCGAGCTGAAGAAGTGGCGGGCGTCTGGAGCTCGGGCAGGCGCCGACATGATGCTGTTGTTCGTCACCAGTTGGTACGAGAATCTTAACTTGCAAGTCGTCCGCGAGATGCGCGAGGACTCCAAGTGGGAGACGGATTCCGACTGCGTGGCTATCCGCTAGCTTGTTGCACACGAGGTCGCCCAGTACGCAGACACCGCGCACTTCATCGATGGTCTCACTGAGCCTGACACCGAGGTGGACGAAGGCGAGGAGGAGGGCGAAGTCGAAGAGACGGACGAGGAGGAGCTGGATCTGAGCTGCTTCAACACTCCAGACGGCAAGACCGGGAAGGGGAAGGCCGCGTTCGTCGCGGACAGTGATGATGAGGCTGAGAGCGAAAGGATGACAATCGACACCGCCTAGCTCGAGTTCGGCACCTCGTCAGGAGCTGCCCTTGACGACACGGCTCGCCTCCGTGCCCAAGCGACTGCCTCCACCTCGGCGACGGGGCCCATCTCGGTGGCCACAGCCACTTCAGATCAGGCTGCTACTGAGCCAGTTGCGGATGCCGCGAAGTCCGACGCCGCCAACTCGGAAGTTGATGCTTCTAAGGCCAACGTTGAAGCTGAAGCCGCCAAGGCCAGCGCTGACGCTGAAACCACCAAGGCCAGCGCCGAGAACACTGCCGCTTCTACCTGATTACTTCCTGCAACTTTTATTTTCGCAACTTTTATCAGATCCCCGGGATGCCGGGTGCAGATGTACCGAAACAACTATGCCTGCCGTTCGCTACTCAGTTTTATTCACGTTTGATATTTAACTTAGTCAATTTGAGCAACTTTGGCTCGAATGTCGGGTTGCGTTATCATGCAAGTCCCCGAGTTGCAGTTCTTATTCACTCTTCCTTTTCATCTCAGCTCTTACCCGCAACTCGTTGCTTTTTTGGTATTCGAGTCACAAGAATTCAAAGTTGGAGTTGCGAATACTTAGCCACTTAGAAGCACTCATAGTAACGCAGCCCACCACTTAGCCGAGAAGGAGTTAATAAAAACCAACAGTAAAAAACATCCTACTCGGTTCCTGCACTTTTTCTTTCCTTAGTAATTTTTCTTGTGCTCATTGACCTTTTGCTTGTTCTCTTGCTTGCCATGAAGCCGGGTTTCGGACAGCAGCAGACTCGAAGAGTTGGCATGTAGATTTAAACACAATACTCAACGTACTTATGAAATTTGAAGCAGAGCAACCGAATAGACAAAGAGTAAAGCTGGGTAGGGACACAAAGTAATTTTGGACGAGGGCAGTCCCCGAGTTCAATTTTAGATTGCAGAGTAGCATTTTAACTCGGATAAGAGAATACATACGCATCTTTGCTCACGAATGAAAGCGACGAAGTAGGGCTACATTCCAGGGGCGCTTGGATTCCTCGCCAGCTTTATCTGCCCTGTTCTCCTGCGATGGACGCACATCTACAAGATAATAGGCGTCATTGTGCAAAGCTTTGCTCACAATGAAGGGCCCTTCCCATGGAGCAGACAACTTATGCATCCCGGCTGTGCGTTGCACCAGCCTAAGCACCATGTCGCCTTCTCGGAAAACCCTTGGGTTCACCTTTCGGCTATGATAACGCCGCAGGTTTTGCTGGTAGATAGCCGAACGTGACAGAGTAAGCTCTCTTGCTTCTTCGAGCAGGTCAACGTCGTCTTCTCGAGCTTCTCTCGCCTCCACCTCAGTGTAGAGGGTTACTCGGGGGGAGTCATGCTCTAGGTCTATTGGCAACACGGCCTCAGCCCCGTATACTAAGAAGAATGGTGTGTAGCCGGTTGACCGGTTAGGGGTAGTCCTTAGACTCCACAACACCGCTGGCAACTCGTCTAACCAACACCCAGGTGTTTTCATCAATGGCTCAATCAGCCTTGGCTTTATGCCTGCTAGCACCATGCCGTTTGCTCTTTCCACTTACCCATTGGAGGCGGGGTGCGCAACAGATGCAACATCTAGTCGGATGTGCTTATCTCTGCAGAATCGCACCATTGCCCCTTCTGCGAAATTTGTGCCGTTATCCGTGATGATGTTGTGCGGGTAGCCATATCTCAGGATCACATCCTTCAAGAATTTCACAGCTGTGGCTCCATCGCACTTCCAAATAGGCTTCACTTCAATCCACTTGGTAAACTTGTCCACCATGACCAAGATATGTGTCATGTTGCCTCTAGCCGGCTTGAAGGGTTCGACCATGTCCAAACACCAAACAACAAACGGCCAAGTGATAGGAATAGTTTTCAACTCGGAAGCAGGCATGTGAATCTTACTTGCAAACATCTGGCAGCCATTGCACTTCCTCACGATGTCTTCAGCTTGCTGTAGAGCTGTGAGCCAGTACAAGCCATGCCGAAAAGCTTTCTTGACCAATGCCCGAGAAGAGGCGTGGTGTCCGCATTCTCCTTGGTGTATCTCCAACAGAATTTCTCCTCCTTCTTCTGGGTCCACACAGCGTTGCAGCACACCAGTGGCACTTCTTTTGTGCAGCACATCTCTGAATATGGTGTAGCCCTTGGATCTTCTCTGAATTTGCCTTGCAATTACCTCATCTTCTGGCAGAGTTCCGTCCTTTAGAAAGGATAATATGGGCATGGCCCAACTCGGTGTCTCCCGTGTAGGAAACACTGGTTCGTCCACTTCCATCGGGACGGGCACCTTTGGTTGCTCCTTAGGGTTGGGAGCACTTCTCTGAAGCCCTGAGCGATTGGCAAGAACTTCCTCGATGAATGCGACAGTCTCTGGGTTGAGGACAGCAGTCCCCGAGTATGGAGTGGCAGTCCCCGGGTATTGAGTGGCAGTCCCCGAGTAAGGAATGGCAGTCCCCGAGTTGAGAACAGCAGTCCCCGAGTTGAGAACGGCAGTCCCCGAGTTGGGAGCGGCAGTCCCCGGGTTTCCTGTAGCATTCTCCCGGTCAATCTCCATGGGAACGGATTGCTCGCTTGGCAGAGAAGGGACAAATATGGATTCCGAGTTGGGAGACGGCTTGATGGATGGCTTTCTCAAATGCTCCAAGGCAATCCCCGCCGGGATGGATTGTCGAGAAGATCCCAACTTGGATAGCTCGTCTGCTGCTTCATTCTCTGCTCGGTGAATGTGCTGGAACTCGCAGCCTTCAAAGAATCCGGTCATAGACTGTACCAGGAATCGGTATGATGCCATGTTGGCATCCAGAGCATCCCAAGTGCCAGAGACCTGCTGCACCACCAGATCTTAATCGCCATAGCATATAATGCGTTGTACGCCAACTTCCTTGGCTACTCGCAGGCCGTGCACCACAGCCTCGTACTCTGCAACATTGTTGGACGCCTTGAAATGAATCTGCAGCACATACTTGAGTTGATCTCGCTTGGGCGACGTAAGCACTACGCCAGCGCCAAGGCCTTCCTTCACCTTTGAGCCATCAAAGTGCATCTTCCAGTAATTGGAAACTGGAGCAGGAGGTTCGTACTGCACCTCAGCCCAATCCACCAGAAACTCTGCCAGGATTTGAGACTTTATGGCTTCTCTTCTCGCATACGCGGGAGCGTACGCGGCCAGCTCGATCGCCCACTTGGCTACTCTGCCACTCGCCTCCTTGTTGCCCATGATATCCGAGATGGGGGCGGAGCTCACCACAGTGATAGGATGCTCCTGGAAATAATGCTTCAGCTTCTTGGCGCCTAGGTACACACCATAGGTCATCTTTTGGTAGTGCGGGTAGTTCTGCTTGGAGCTAGATAACACCTCACTGAGATAGTATACTGGGCGCTGCACACTTTTGCCTTCTTCTTCTCGTTCCACCACAATCACCACGCTGACTACTCGGTTGGTCGCAGCAATGTATAGCAGCATTGGCTCCTTGGGTAGCGGACTAGCCAAGATGGGAGCGCTACCCAGCATTGCCTTTAGCTCATTGAATGCCACATCCGCTTGCGGAGTCCAGACAAACTTGTCACTTTTCTTCATCAGCTGGTAGAGAGGCAGGGCCTTCTCGCCCATTCGGCCCAGGAAACGGCTCAGAGATGCCAAACAACCAGTGAACTTCTGCACATCCTTCAGGGATCTCGGCAAAGACATGCTCTCAATAGCTTTTATCTTTGAAGGATTGGCTTCAATGCCCCGACTAGACACCAAGAAGCCGAGTAGCTTGCCAGCCGGGACGCCGAATGTGCATTTACTCGGGTTCAGCTTCATTTTTTACTTGCGCAAGTTAGCGAAAGTTTCTTCCAGGTCGGCAAGCAGAGTATGTGTTTTATTCGTTTTGATGACAATGTCATCTACGTACACCTGCACATTCTTGCCGAGCTGGTCGTGCAAGCATTTCTGCATACATCTCTGATAAGTAGCACCCGCATTCCGCAACCCGAAACACATGACACGATAGCAATAAGCCCCGTACGGGGTAATGAATGCAGTCTTTATTTGATCAGCAGGATTGAGTGCAATCTGGTGAAAACCAGAGTAGGCATCTATGAAAGACAACAGTTCACAACCAGCAGTGGAATCGATCACCTGATCGATGCGAGGTAGCAGGAAAGGATCCTTGGGGCATGCTTTGTTCAAGTCGGTGTAGTCGACACATATGCGCCATGCGGTAGCAGCCTTGGGATCCTCCTTCTTCTTCTCGACCATGACCGGGTTGGCTAGCCAATCCGGATGCAGCACCTCCATGATGAAATTGCTTATCAGCAGTTTGGTGATCTGGTCACCAATGGCCTTCCTTCTCTCATCCCCGAAACGGCGCATAGCCTGCTTCACGGGTTTGGCGTCAGGACGCACATGTAATGAGTGCTCAACCAACTCCCTCGGGACTCCTGGCAAATCTTCATTGGACCAGGCGAACACGTCCCGATTCTCACGGAGGAAGTGGATGAGCTCGCTTTCCTATTTCTCCGCCAACCCGGAGCCAATGATGGCTACGCGGTCGGGGAACTCAGGGTCGACCTGAACCTTCTTGGTCTCTTGAGATGCCTGGAACGCGGTCCCGTGTTGGGTACTCGGCACGCCCTGCACGCCAGCTTGCGCGGATTGCCCCATGGCCACCACCTCGTACATCTTTTTCTTCTTGGCATCAATTACCATTGACTCCGCTAACTGGGAACTAGCAGAGGCACACTCCATGGACTTCTTGTAATCACCAGCAATGGTAATAACGCCATTGGGACCAGGGATCTTCATCTTCAGATACGCAGTGTGGGTGGAAGCCATGAACTTGCTCAGAGCAGGCCTGCCGAGTAGAGCATGGTAAGGACTCTGGTGATCAACCACTTCGAACTGCAGGCTCTCTGTGCGGCAGTTTTTCCTGGTGCCGAATAGCACATCTATCCATACTCGGCCAATCGGATTGCAAGAGACCCCGGGCATAATGCCATGGAAAGTGGTCTTGCTAGGTAGCAGCATGTTCTCGGCCAGGCCAAGCTTCTCGAGTGTGTCTCTGTACACGATGTTGATGCTGCTGCCGTTGTCGATTAGCACCTTGCTGAACCTCACATTCTTCTCGGGACCCAGGAAAGTAGGATCCAATACCAAGGCGTAGCTACCCGGGTTGGGCATCACCTTGGGATGATCTACTCGGGACCACCTGATCTCTTGGTCACACCAATACATGTAGTGAGGGACAGCAGGAATCACTGCATTGACCTCCATGGCACGCCTGTGCTGTGATTGCTTGTCGACAGGCTCAGAAGTGAAGATCATGTAGCTCTTGTGGTGCTCTTGGTACTGGTTGCGGCCTCCGCCCTCATTGTTGTCGTTGTTGTTGTTGCATTGGTAGTTGTTGTTGCGGTTGTAGTTGTTGTTGTTGTTGCGATAGCCCTCATTGTTGAAGTGACGGTTGGCTCCTAAAGCCACTTGGTTCACATTTTCTCTTCTTGGAAATACTGGAGGCCGAGCTGCGGGTGCGCGAGCAGCCTGCACATTGGCATTGGCAGCTGGCAGAGGAGGAGGAGGAGGCAAGCCTTCATTCCTGATCAGATCCCACCACTCACACTGTCGGGTAGTGTGGTTAGCAGGCCTCGAGGGGTGCTGAGTGTGGAAACTGCATGGGCCATCCTTCATATCGTCGAAGACGAACTTCCTAGTCTGCTCCGAGTTGCCGCTACCCGACTGAGGAGCACGGAATGGTTTCTTGTTGCCTTGGCCCTGGTTCTAGTTCTGCCCGTAGGCTCCAGCAGGTTTCTGCCTTTGGCTACTCCCAGCTCCAACAGCCACTGCATTCACCTCCTCAGGGTCGTACCGAGTATCTATTCGGTCACCCCTGTGCTTGTTGCGGAACTCGTTGCGCTTGTTGCTGTTGAAGTTTCTTCTCGGCTCAGAGGAATCCATCAGGGGCTGGGTAGGATCACCGAGTGCGTACTGATCCGCAATCTTGATGGTCTCCGCCAGAGTGTTTGGCATTTCCCTCTGCAACCTCTGCCACAACATGCTGCCATGTCGGCAACCCTGCGCGAACCAAGTGATGGCTTGGGCTTCATTCACGCCTTCACAGGTGTTCCGCAGTGTGCTCCACCGAGTAAGGTACTCGCGGTCCGTCTCGTCCTCCCGCTGCCTGCAAGCGGACAGCTGTTGTGGCCTATTCGGCCTCTTGTAGGTGCTGGTGAAGTTGCTGATGAAGGCCTCCGAGAAGTCCAGCCAGCAATTGATGTTGTTCTTGGGCAGGTTGTTGAGCCAAGTGCGAGCTGGACCCTCTAGCATCTGTGGGACGTACCGCACCGCCCATCTCCGGTTGTCGTTCGCGATATGAACCGCGGTGACATAGTCATTGAGCCAATCCTCCGGCTCGGTGCTACCATTGTAGCTCTTGGTGCCCCTTGCCAGCTGAAAGTTCTTCACGGACGGCTCGTTCATGATGCGCGGGCCAAAGCACTCGGGGCCAGGAGGACCCGTGTTCTCCAGCCGCGCTGACAAGCTGATCCGGTCCAGCTGGTGCCTTGCATCTCCAGGCGCCAACATGCGCTCACCCACACGATCCAGAATGTCATAGCCAGCCATCCCCATGGCCGAATCGCCATCATCATACCGGTCCACCTGAACAGCTGCAGGCTGCTCCACCGGGTTGGCGGCTGGCGCCACTGCGTGCGGCTGCTGCCTCTGCCGAGTAGCCTGAGCGACAGGATGCTGAGAAGGGCCTGGGCGCTCTCCATCTCGGGCTTGGCTTTGAGCTTTATGGGCTTGAAAGCCTGCTCCAGCAGCGTTGTGTTTCTGACCGGACTGTCGCGGCGGCAGCCGGGTCGTACACCTGCATTTGCCTATCTCTGCCAGAACGCCCGCTACGGCTCTTCTCGCGGCTGGGATGCGGAGATGAGGCCTGATCGTTAGATCTAGCCGCGTGCGAGTGCACCACCTGAGAAGCTCCAGCACCCGGGTTGGCTTTCCGGAACTCCTCGTTCTGCCTAGCGGCCTCTAGCACCAACTCGTTGAGCCTCTCCTGCTGCCTAACGCGCGCGTCGCCCTCTAGATGCGGCAACTCGGCAGCTACAGCCTCAGCAGCTCTAAGTGTTTTGGCGGGGGTGCTATATCTGGGTTTGGTGGAGGTGTTTGCGGTGGCGGACTGACTAGGATCCTCTACTACTGTCGCCATCTCGGCGCCCAGGTTTCGACGCGTAGCACCTACTTTGCTGGCTCTCCTAACAACCGGTGTGAAACCGTGAGCCTTGTTGTACTCAAGCTGATCCAAGCTAAGCTCTAGCCTGGTCTTCTCCAACTCCGCCTGCTCAGCAAGCAGCTCCTGGCGCTGCCGGTCGAGCTGCGCCTTCATGGTCAGGAGCTCGAGATCAGTGGGAGGCGGCATACCCGTCCGCGCAGCAGACGCAGGGATTGTCAGAGTAGTGGAGAGCGGAAGGTTGCATTCCTTCTCGTAAGGCTTGTGCGTCTTCCCGCCAGCACTCGAGCCAGCGAGATCCTCGATGACGACTGCAGCCCCAGCTGCGCCCTTGCCGGCGTCTGCAGTCAGGCCAGCCACCATCACCTCCACGATGTCCGCAGAACGGACCACCGGCCTTCCGCGTGGAGCGATGACAGCAGGAGGATCCTCCGCGACATGCACCACCTCAGGGTACTCGCGGTCGATGATGGTGGCGACGTAGACGAGGTGCGCGCCGAAGGAAATCACCGAGCCGCCCTCCGGCATGGCCCTGCCGCCGAAATCGCCGGCGTTGTCGGTGACGAAGTCGAAGGAGCCGAATCTGTGGACGAGGCCACAGACCACGCGCTCTCCGGTAGCAGAAATCGATCCCGTCCGAACGGAAACTCCAGCCAGCGCTGCTGGTTGCCCCATGGTGGGCGCCAACTGTCGTGGTGGTGTCACGGCAGATGCCATAGGATGGCTAAAGATGTGGGGACGAAGGACGCTGGAGGCGCTCGGGGAGGGATCACGCGACGAGTAGACGCGTGAAGTATGAAACATGCACTGCAAACAACACGATCTACCCAGGTTCAGGGCCCTCGTGAGGAGGTAAAACCCCTACTCCTGCCTTTCTCTCTGTATTTTGATGTCTCACCGAGTAGCCACAGTACAATGGTTCTTGCTACCGAGCAGCCACTCTTCTCTCTACGGGATGAACTAGGTCAAGAATGTGAATCCGTTCAGGATCTAGGTCAGTGTCCCTCGCGCAGGAGGCGGCGGGGCACCTTATATACTCGGTGCCCAGCCGGATACGTCCAAATACAAACAGATGTCGACATTATGTGCACACCGTCCTTCTTCCGAGTTCACGCTGACACCTTTGGCTTCTAATCTTGTCCTGTCCGGAAAGTCGTTGGGCAAAACCAAGTGATCAGTCTGGTATCACTGCACCAAACACAGAGTAGGGCCCCCCTATCCTGCGACGCCCTGCTGACACACTGTCGCTGTCAGGCACGCCGTCCTCAGATGAACAGTGCCGTTAATAGTGCCAAGTACGAACCCCGGATACGCGGGATCCTGTGTCAGAACGGCTCCTTTGACTTCTGGCCCGAGTAGGTTCCCGCCAGTTTTACTCAGACCAGCTCTTCTACTCGAATAAACATAACTTCCTTGATTCATTCTTCTGATCATCTTTTGTGTAAGACCGAGTAGCAGTCGACCGGGTAGCGAGTACCGGGTAGGCGGCTACTCGACCAAACTTCTCTTCTGACCTTGCCTTTAGCACTTGCCTTTACCCTACTCGGGGGTAACCCCCCGACATCCCCAGACCCATCCTTCCAATTCCCCTCACAAACATCCTTCTCCCAATCATCCACTAGCTGGACAATTCCGGGTCTCACTTTCGGACCCTTTGACAGCTTCCTCCGGGTCTAGCAATGACCTCCCACCAGACTTTGTGGTGAATACCGGGTAAGCTACCTTTCTTGCTATTCAATATACAAACTTTTTTGATAATTCTCGTTCATCATATACAAACTGCCTTTTTTATTTTCCTCAGAGCCAAGGTCACAACCAGTGACTCGGACGATATGGACGTGGATGACCCGGCGAAGGAGGATCCGGTAGAAACTGTGAAGGCCGCGGCTGGCGGCGCTGAAGAAGAAGAAGTCTCGTTGAAAGATCCGGCCGAGCAAGAGGCCGAGTATCCGATCCCCTCGCACACACCCGGGGATGACGACGTCGTGATCCTGGGTACAAGGAGAGGTGATCCCACTCCCAACACCCAGACGACCCGGGTGTCCCCACCATGAAGGAGAGAACCCCGCCTCCGGGTAACCAGGATCTCGGTTCTTCCAAGCTGGAGCTCGACAATCTCTCTTATGAAGAGATGATGAATGCGCTCTTCGCTTTGAAGACCACCGGAAGAGATATCCTGGAGTCCATGGCTGCTGAGCACTAGGTAATCCTGATCAACATTGTGTAACACTCATCTAGTCCCCAAGTTCCGAGTTTAACTAGGCAAAGTTTTACTCGGTACTTCCTTTTATATCCGGCTTTTGTGTATATCCGACTAACCTTTCCTTTTCCCTCCTCCACAGGCACACGTGACCCGGTCTGAGGAGATTTTGGCAAATACCAATCAGCTCCTTGAGACCGAGTCAAAGCTGCGGACAGGGCTTGAAATTGAAGTACAGAACCTCGACAAGGATGTTAAAAAGTACAAGAAGAAATACCATAATGCCGAAAATGCGTTGAAGAAGCTCTCGGCTCAAATTGCCGATACTTATCGCGCCTTGCTTGGTAAGAATTTATGACTCGCTAATTATAATCCGGATTCTCCGTTACGCACGATACCCGGATGTTGTCGCTTTAACCTTTGCTGTTATACTGCATGCCCGGGTGAAGCAGCCCTAGATGAAGATGACATTGAGAAATTGAAGACTTTGAAGGCTGTGATCCGGCAATTTTCCGCCGGTACTAAGTGGATTCTGGATGTTGTGCAATGGTCGGCTGAGGGTTATTTAGGCCTGGACACTTTGCTTGACGCGTGTTCCACTGTCCCCGAGTGGATCGAACTCTGGAAGCGCTCGTCGTGCCTGGTTGGGGTAACCTGCGGGCTTATGCTGGCCAAAGCCTATTTCCCCAAGCTTGAGCCGGCAAAGCTCGTGGCCGGGTTTCCCGAGTTCAACCTCGACGGCTCCAAATTTTCCGGCAAGGACATTAAAGCCGTTCAAACTGAGGTACGTCACTCGGCGAGCTCGATCGCCGACAGTCTGGCACTAAACAGGATCGTTACACCTTACGATGCCGAAGACAAGCCGTTCAAGGCGGATCTGCCCAAGCCCTTTGACATGCTGGAGAGGTGGAAGGCGGAATCTGCCAAGAAGAGGGAGGAAGCTGCGAAGAGAAAGGCTGAGGCCGACACTGCGCCTACCTCCTCTACACCGGCTGTCCGTCCACCAGCTCGCGCCGACTCTGCTGCAAATCCAGATAAAGGTGCTGGGAAGACCGCCGAGGAGCAAGTCCAAGACCCGGCTGCCAAGGACAACGTTGAAGACTCTACCAAGGAGGCCGAGTAAAGTTTCACCCTTTACTGCCTCGAACACTTTATCCGGCCAATGGGCATCTAAAACAATTATTCTTTTAATAGTGCGCCTGTGCACTTTTTGATACTACTTCCTCGGTTTGTAATATGCTAAAACCTTAATAGCTTTTGTGGCCCTTCTGGCCTTTCGCATAGATTTGTTATCTCCTAGCTTTGAACTTTTCGTTGCTGGTTTACCGACTTTCGCTATTTTTCCTTTCGTGAGACTCGGTTTCCGGGTCTCGGGGGTTTTGACAAGTGGATTTTTTTGCAAGTCCCCAAGACTCGGATTTTTGGGTTTTTTAAGCTTAAATAGCTAGACAATTTGATACTTTTCTCAAATTCCCAAGTCCCCAAGGTCCAAATTTCCGAGTCTAGGGGTTTGGAGTTTTCAAAAGAGCAAATTGTTTCTGCTAAGGCCCAAAACCTAGAGTTACTCACATAGGTTTGAAGTTATGCTTAATATACTGCGAGTTTCCGGCTGTTAACCTTGTACTCTGCATTAACTTGTGGTTTGGATGACCCTTTTGATCCTCTTTTACTATAAGCCGGCTTTCGCATGGAAAATCAATGCTGATATAACTGTATAAAAACAGGGTCAGGCAAGTCCCGTTGGGCATCGTGACTAATTGTAATTACACGCTAGCAAAGCATGCCACGTTTTTGCGAGTCACATCGGGTTTAAGCAAGAGAAATCAAGAAAAATTGGCTCTATTGTCCGGTTATAAGCTTGCAGCCGTACTTATTGCAAGTAATCGGCCCTTATAACTTAATGGCATCATGGCCGGGTCTTTGAGTTTGCAACTGTGCTATTCAAGCAATCAGCCCCCAAGACCTAGATATATGTAACTTACTAGAAGAACTAATACACTAAAAAACAAACAAATAACACTTACCTGACGGAAAATAAGAAACAAAAGGTAAAGACAGGAATATAAAAACTTGACAAAGGACACACAAGGAAGAAATAATATTATTGTTTAACCATCTCTTTATTGATATGAGAAAAGTTACGTCAGCAAGCCGCCTCATTAAAAACCCTCTAGTCCCCTTAGGTACCCTGGATAGGAAAAGAGTGCGTCTGAAACCTGCTGCCTGTTACATCGTGTAGTTCCACTTGTGAATCTAGCCTATTCTAGGTGTAGTAGGGACGTAGCTGAGCCACGTTCCATGGTCTTTCCCTTTCTTGCATAGATGAAGTGGTGTGAGCGGTGTCATTGACAGTATCCGACTCTTCCCTTGCATCTATCAAGTAATAGGATCCATTGTGCAGATTCCGGCTTATGATGAATGGTCCCTCCCATGGCGGAGATAGCTTGTGTTTTCCCTCTTTTGACTGTACCAGGCGCAGAACCAGGTCTCCTTCCTGGAAGACCCGGGTTTTGACTCGCCGGCTATGATACCTCCTCAAATCTTGCTGATATATGGCTGATCTCTCCAGGGTTTGTTCTCTCTGCTCTTCTAGCATATCCACGGCATCCTGTCGGGTCTTCTCATTCTCCACCTCGACGTAAGCCGACACTTGAGGCGAATCGTGAATAATATCACTCGGCAATACTGCTTCTGCACCATAAACCATGAAAAACGGGGTCATCTGAGTAGATCTGTTAGGTGTGGTGTTAATTCCCCAAACCACTGATGGTAACTCCTCAACCCATGCGCCAGCAGCTCTGATGCACGGGACACGCAGCCGTGGTTTTAATCCACGAAGTAACTTCTGATTTGCTCTCTCCACTTGTCCATTAGCCTATGGATGGGCCACAGAAGCTACGTCCAGGCGGATGCCATTGTTTCCATAGAATTTTTCCATCTCACCCAAGGACATATTGGTTCCATTGTCCGTTATTATGCTGTGAGGGTACCCAAACCGATAGATAATCCTTTTCAGGAACTTAACTGCCGTGACTGCTTCACAATTGGTAACTGGCATAACTTCGACCCACTTGGTAAACTTGTCAATAGCCACCAAGAGATGTGTCTTTTTGCAAGGTGACATGTGAAAGGGACCAACCATATCCATACCCCAAACAGCAAACAGCCAGGTTAGCGGGATGGTTCGCAATTCCATAGCCGGCACATGGGTTTGGCGAGCGTACCTTTGACATCCATCGCACGTTGCCACCAAGCGCTCCACATCTGCTAGGGCCGTGAGCCAGAAGAAACCGTGTCGATAAGCTTTGGCCACAAGGGATCTTGTGGATGCATGATGCCCACAATCACCTTCATGGATCTCCTTCAAAATCTGTCGGCCTTCTTCTGGTGCTACACAGCGTAAAAAGACTCCCGCTGCGCTTCTTTTATATAGCTCCCCATTGATAATAGAATAGCCCTTTGCTCGCCTCAGAATTTGGCTTGCTAGAACTTCCTGTGGTGGTAACTCGCCCCGTGATAGGTAAGGCAAAAACGGCTATGTCCACTCGGTAACAGCACGTATTGTGGCCACAAGCTCCAAATCCGGGTCTTGGTTAGCCACTTCTTCCTCAGACTCGGTTTTAACAGATGGCCGCCATAGCTCGTCCAGGAAAACATTGGGTGGAACCGGCTCTCTGCGCGAGACGAGTCTTGCGAGCGCATCTGCTGCCTCGTTCTTTCGTCTGTCAATATGCTCCACCTCATATCCGGAAAAACACCCGGCAACCCTGTCCACCTCTCTGCAATATGCTGCCATAGTTGTATCTTTTCTATCCCAAGTTCCTGAGACCTGCTGTACCACAAGATCCGAATCTCCATAGCACCGTATCCGCCTGATGTTCATCTCCTTGGCTACTTTCAATCCATGCAATAATGCCTCATACTCGGCCACGTTGTTGGAACAATTGAAGTGAATTTGCAACACGTAGCTCAGCTTGTCTCCTTTGGGTGATGTAAGTACCACCCCAGCTCCTGATCCCTCATACCGCTTAGAACCATCGAAGTGCATTACCCAAGACTCGAAACTTGGTGTTATTGTGGGCATGCTAGTATGAGTCCAATCATTGATGAAATCAACTAAAGCTTGAGATTTGATTGCTGACCTGGGCTCGTAGTTGATGTGATAATCTCCCATCTCGATGGCCCACTTGGCTTTTCCACCTGTTGCATCTGAGTTTCTGATAATATCCGACATTGGTATAGAGCTAACCACTGTTATGGGGTGTTCCTGAAAATAGTGTTTCAATTTCCGGCTGGCCATGAAGACCCCGAAAACCAACTTCTGCCAATGTGGGTAACGCTGCTTTGCCTCTGATAGTACCTCGCTGACGTAATAAACCGTCCTTTGAACCGGGTGATCTTTTCCATCCTCTTTGCGCTCAACGACAACCACTGCACTAACCGCCCGGGGCCCGGCTGCAACGTATAGTAGCATGGGCTCTTTAGGACCCGGGGCTGCAAAGACTGGTGCCTCAGATAACTGCTTTTTTAGTGCCTCGAACGCCTCATCGGCCTCTTGGTCCCAAACAAATTTGTCGGATTTCCTCAAGAGCCGGTATAGGGGTATTGCCTTCTCTCCGAGTCTGGATATAAACCGGCTCAACGCTGCTACGCACCCTGTAAGTTTCTGGACATGCTTCAGGCTTTGCGGCTTTTTCAGACTCTGGATAGCTTTGATTTTGTCCGGGTTTGCCTCAATCCCTCTTTCCGAGACAATAAAACCGAGTAATTTTCCTGCTGGAACTCCAAATACACACTTTGTGGGGTTAAGCGTCATTTGATATCTTCTCAGATTCCTGAATGTTTCTTTTAGATCATCAATAAATGTTTCCACTTTCCTGGTCTTGATCACCACATCATCCACATAAGCATGAACGTTGCGTCCAATTTGATCCTCAAAGCACTTCTGAATGCACCGCTGGTAAGTTGTGCCAGCGTTCTTTATCTCAAAAGTCATGGTTTTGTAACAAAAAGCCCCAAAAGGGGTTATGAACGATGTTTTCTCCCAATCTTCCTTTTTGAGCTTAATCTGATGATACCCGGAATATGCATCCAGGAAACATAATAAATCACTTCCAGCCACTGCATCTATGATCTGATCTATCCTTGGAAGGGCAAATGGATCCTTTGGGCAATGCTTGTTGAGGCTCGTGTAATATATGCACATCCTCCACTCGTTACTCTTTTTCATCACTAGAACCGGATTTGCCAACCAATCCGGGTGAAATACCTCCATGATAAAGCCGGCTGTCAATAGCCGAGCAATTTCTTCTCCTATGGCTTTCCTTCTTTCCTCATTCATTTTCCTCAGGCCCTGCTTCACGGGCCTAGACTTGGGATCAACATGCAAGCTGTGCTCAGCTAACTCGGTAGGGATACCCGGCATATCGCTAGGCGTCCAAGCAAAAACATCTTTATTTGCACGAATAAACTCTACGAGTGCTTTTTCCTGCTCATTGTCCAGGTTAGATCCTATAGCGAATTGCTTGGAGGAATCACCTTCGACAAAGGCCACCATCTTGGTATCTTGTGCCGCCTTAAACTTTGCTCTCTCATCCTCAGTGTTTGGCCTCTTCAATGCGCTTCTGTCATCCGGGTCTACTTGAGACCGATAATATTTGAGCTCTTCTTTCCTGCAAGCCTGTTCTGCCATCGCCGCGTCTCCTTCGTCACACTCAGCTGCTATAATCCGGTTTCCATGTATGGTAATGGTTTGCTTGGGACCCGGGATCTTTAGCTGCAGGTATACGTAACACGGCTTGGCCATGAACTTAGCGTAAGTCGGCCTTCCAAAAAGCGCGTGATAAGGGCTGCGCAATTTTACCACCTCGAACGTGAGCCACTCCACTCGGAAATTGTCCTTTGATTCTCCGAAAGCGACCTCCAAAGTAATCTTTCCTTCAGGGCACGCCGAGTGACCCGGCACAATCCCGTGAAAAACTGTAGAACTTTTCTGTAGCTGGGACTCCTTGAGACCCATGCGTAAGAAAGTTTCCCAGTATAAGATGTTGATGCTACTTCCGCCATCCATCAAGACCTTTTTCAGCTCATAACCATTAACCTGTGGCGCAACCAACAATGCTAGCACACCCGGATGCTCTATTGTTTTCGGGTGATCCCTTCTGCTCCATGTCACCTCTTGATCCGACCATCACAAGTATCTCGGAACAGCTGAATTGACCGCGTTCACTGCTTGTTTAAGTATCTTTCTATCTTTGTTGGAAGTTCCTGTAGTATGCACGTGGTACTGTCCCAACTGCTTGGGGTTAGCTTGGAAACCTCCAGCTCCTCCCTGGTTATTACCCGGATTACCACCTCCTGGGTTGCCTGCTGGGGGTGGGCCGTTGCCCGGGTTTCCACCTGGACCCGGTCCTCCTCCCCGGCCTGCACCTCGCATAGCCTTGTTTATTTCCTCGTTCTTCCATCTCTGTAAATCCACACACTGCTCCAGTGAATGATTAGCCGGCCTACCATTCCTGCTATGTCGCGGACACGGCATCCTGAAGGCCTCTAAGTGGTTAGCCGGCCTTGGTGGTCCCTGGTAATTTCGTCCATTCAAGTTTCCTCCGTTGAAATTTCCCTCTGCTCTGGGTCTTGAAAACCCGGCTTCTGTGCTAGCGACAAACTCGGAACCTCCCTCATACGGGCGCTTGTTCTGGTTGTTTCCATTATTTCCTCCATTATTACCCGGCGCAGATC
Source organism: Alopecurus myosuroides (assembly GCA_028641055.1). Taxonomy (NCBI): domain Eukaryota; kingdom Viridiplantae; phylum Streptophyta; class Magnoliopsida; order Poales; family Poaceae; genus Alopecurus; species Alopecurus myosuroides. Next base: position 81,590,513 of record CM054060.1, read on the forward strand.
CATTGCCGGGTCTTCCACTGTTGCTTGCGTTTGCTTTTGCTTTCTTATCATCAGCATCCTCCTCTATGGTATCTGTGGCGGCGTGCTTGTTGCACGCGTCCATTAATTCTCCCATCGTAACCTCTGAAGCATTCCGACTAGATTTCATGCGCGTTAGCTTTTGTACTAATGGTATATACTTGCATGTTTTTGCCATAGCTTGTAATGCATCCTTTGGCTGAATATCCGTAGACGAGTGCAGTATTTCCATAACCCGGCGCACCCAACTGCGCGCCGACTCTCCCTTCTTCTGGACACATCGTTCTAGATCATCGATCATAAATAGCTTTCTGCACGTTCCATGAAAGTGCTTGATAAATGCCGTTTTCAACTCACTCCATGAATTGAAAGTTTTTTCGGGTAAATTGTTGAACCATAACTTTGCTGCTCCCTCTGACATCATTAAGTACATGAACTTGGCTTGAAGATTTTCAGATGCGTTGCGAATTGACATAGCCATCTCATAGCTGCTCAACCAGGTTTCTGGATCCATGGTCGGCTCATAGTTAACCACTTTACCCGGTTCCTTAAATTTATCCGGGTAAGCCTCAGCTCTGATGATATCCGACAAACACTTAGTCCCGGCAAGATTAGCCGGCACTGGCCTCACCCGGGAAACGTGCGATCCTGCGAGGGGCACGGCGGGGCGTGCAACTGCTGCTGGCCCTTGTACCGCAGACCCGGCCGTGGCTCACCTGGCTCTGGAACTGTCCACAATAGCTTGTGCTGCTGATGCCGCGGGTGCTGCTGGAGCGCGGGGAGGAGGCGGCATTTGCTGCTGCTCCGCCTCCGTCGCGCTGAACTTGTCTGAATATTGCCGGTGTTACCGTGCTGCCGGCTGGCATAAGGTTTCCCATGCATTCCACTCCTGTTGTCCGGGTAATTGGCATGTTGAGCCACTACTGTGCGCAATAGATCTATCGCCCGCCGGGTCTCCTCCGCGTGGGGTGACTCTCTTACGGGGATGCGATCCAATGCCAATGTTGCTGCATATACATTGTCCATGGGGTTGTTGAAGTGACCTGGTGGTGTACGAAATTGTGATGGTGGTGGTGGTGGCACTGTGTTGCCAATAGCAATCCCTGTCTGCAACGTGGGTAACCCGGCTTGCACGTTCACCGGCTGTCCTCCCACGGTCGCAGGCTGATGTCCGGTCTCCTGATTCACAGCCGGAATTGGTTGATCCTGGGGTGTGATAAATAGTGCGGCCGGGTTTAAAGTCCCACCCGTTGCCGGTAATCTCGTTTGGTATCTCTGTTGATGCATCCTGGTCGACTGAACCTGGAGCCGGTTCTCCAATGCTTCCAGCTCACGTTGGCGCGTGGCTATCCCTTGCTTCTCAGCTTCCACATCTCTCCTTTGTTGCTCCAATGCACGGCGGGCCACATCCAGATCTGCAGCACGTGCCGCTGCGTTTTTCGGGGTTATCACTGTAGCTAACACCGTGGGATCCAGGATCAGGTTGTTACTGAACAGAGCCGGATGTTGTGGGTTTGAAGGACCCGCTCCTGGCGTTCTGTTCGCCATAAACCCGAACATATTTCTCCGCATCTCGCTATCCGCCGTGCGGCTGGTGACTGAAGCCGACTCTCCGTCAACCCGGGTCAGAATCGGGTTTCCGTCAGCCGGATTTTGCTGCTGGGCCAGCGCTCGCGCCGCTCCGACCGCGGCCGTAGTCACGTCCCCCTGATTGAGATTAGTTGCAGGGGCCGTGTAGACCGCGACCTGACGCGTGATGCCTGGTGAAGACTCGTATTCCTCCTCATCACAGCTATCCTCTTCGTACCGGTCCTCCAGCAGGTGCAGGATAGACTCGGTATCATCTTCTCTCATGACCTGCCACGCGGGGTCCATGCCGGCTCCTCCGATTGTTCCCTCTTCGTGGTGGGCTCTTCTATCGGTTCGATCGTCCCGACGGATTCTTCTCCGTCCGACTGAACGTAGGTCGCTTCCCCTGACACAGAATCATATCCAAAATCATCAGGGATTGAACCGGACGTACGTACCATGCCGACGAAGACGTTGACTCGGCCGATCGTGACGATAGACCCGGCTTCCAGCAGATCCGACTCTGGCCCCCAGCCAAAATCATCCACCATCTTCTCTCCTTCGGGGTTGGTGTAGATCTCGCCGATGACGAGGTTCTTCATGCTCTCCCGAGCTTCTCCCGTGATGTAAACACCCTTGGACGTAGGCCCCACGGTGGGCGCCAACTGTCGTGGGATAATCACGGCAGACGTTACCGGGGGTAACTTATCTTGGGGCAATTTGACTCTGGTGTTTGGGAGAGGGTTTAGCTCAGGGGAAATCATGCTAATAATCGATCTGGTAGCTCTGGCAATCAAGTCGCCGAGTCTCCGATCTAGGGTTACAATCTCAGCTCTCGTATTACAGGGGATACTCGAATATCTGGTAAAGCTCGTCCTAATCTAACCCTGGGAGCCGGTTTATATCTTACCCGGCCCCCTGGCTTCCTATCCAAGGCATACTCGGAGTCCTACCCAGTCACCGCATACAAACCCTAAGTTTCCTTATCGCAACCCACAAGCCGGGTTACGAGGCCTACACTACTTCTTGGGCCTTGTAGAAACTACCTTTCCTTGAGTCGGGTCTTGCGCGGTTCCCTTTGGGCCAAGTTACACCTTGGTGTTAGCCTACCGGGTCATCATCCCTCCATCAGCGACTACGGCTGGGAGTCAGCCCAATATTTCTGTCTAATACGTTTTGCTATGCAGCCCCCGAGTATTTCGAGTGCGAGGGAGTTATCCCCATATTTCTATTTAAGACGTTTTGCTGCGCAGCTCCCGAGTATTTTGAGTGTGACTACGGCTGGAAGTCACCCCCAGATTTCTGTCTAAGACGTTTTGCTGCACAACGCCCGAGTATTTCGAGTGCGACTACGGCTGAGATTCACCCCAAGATTCCAGTCTAAGTCGTTTTGTTGCGCAGTCCCCCGAGTATTTCAAGTGCGACTACGGCTGGGAGTCACCCCAAGATTTATGTTTAAGACGTTTTGTTGCGCAGCCCCCGAGTGTAGCTATACTTAGTAGCTTTGGATTCGGGTTAGGCTGCGACTAACTTCGTAATTACAACTGTAAAGCAAACAGACAAAAATTCCTTGGTGTAGAGGGGTAATATTGATTTGTTCGATAGGGGCACATAAATGGCTAAGATAGTCTTACTCTAAAATTGTACTAGATAATAAACTTCTATGCATAAAAAGACGTAGCTGCGAGATGTTCCACGAGTTCTTGTATAAGTTCCCTGTCTTCTTGTCCTTAAACTTGTATGCGCCGTTCCCGAGTACTTCCCCTATGACATATGGTCCTTCCCATGGGATGTAAGCTTGTCGTGGCTTCCTTGATTTAGTCGTATCACCAAATCACCTACGTTGAAAGTTCTGCTTTGTACTCGACGAGCATGATAATTGCGCAAGCCTTGCTTATATACAACTATGCGTGCGAGTGCTTTATCTCGTGCCTTGTCTGCCAGGTCAAGTGCATCCTCGAGTGCTTCGTTCGAGTTATCCTCTGTGTAAGTTTCAACTCTAGGCGCGTTGTGTCGTACTTCTACTGGTAGTACTGCGTCTGCTCCATATATCATAAAGAATAGGGTGTACTTTGTTGATCTACTCGGTGTTGTTCGTAAACTCCAAAGGACGGAAGGTAACTCTTCTACCCATGCACCTGCTGCTCGTTTCAATGGTGTGAGCAGTAGTTTTTTCAGCCCTGTTTGACTAGCCCATTTGATCGTTCCACTTGTCCATTAGTTTGTGGGTGCCCGATTGAAGCGTAGGTCACTTTAATTCCCAACTCGTTGCAGTATTCTTGGAATTGCTCTGCTATGAAGTTCGTCCCATTGTCCGTGATGATGCTGTGAGGTACTGCAAACCTGTGTACAATGGACCTAATAAATTTGACCGCAGATTCTACATCAGGAGACATGATTGGCATGGCTTCAATCCACTTTGTGAATTTATCAAATGCAAATAGGAGCCAAGTGTAACTGCCGTTAGATGACCGACTGAGCGATCCAACCATGTTGAGTCCCCACTATGCGAAAGGCCATGTGAGTAGTATCATGTGTAGTTCTGTAGCTGGTACATTTGGCCGTGTTGCAAACATTTGACATGCTTCGCATCATCACATAATTTCATTAGCATCATATTCTGCAGTTGACCAGTAGAACCCGGCTCCAAAAGCTTTGCGGACGAGATTTCTGCTCCCCACGTGATGTCCACAAGTTTCTTGGTGTATGTCTAGGAGTATTTCCCTTCCTTCCTCTGGGTTGATGCAGCCGCTCGTCGTGAACTATAAGAGCTTTGGCTCTCCGCATCACCCTGCGTGCCTGAGCTGTATCCTCTAAGAGCTCTTTTCGAATCATGTAGTCGAATATCGGCTGCATCTAGTTGGTTTCGACTTGATTTACATGTTCGACTATGTCCATCGGCGTAGGTTCTGCTTCTTCTTTCGCTGTTCCTCTTGTGCTCAGCTATTTCTGTAGCGAGTGCTTTGCGTTTAATCAAGGGCTGATCAATTTCCCCATAGAATACGTCGGGTGGTATCGGTGCACACGTGGACCCTATGTTATCTAGAGCATCTGCTTTGGCGTTGCTCCCTCTTCCAATGTGATGTAACTCGCAGCCATCAAACTCTCCTTCAAGCTTGTTGTACATGTCTCTGTATGCTGCCATATTTTCTGCTGGTGCATCACACTCCTTCATGGTTTGTTGTACTACGAGGTTTGAGTCCCCATAAATAAAGAGTCGAGTTGCACCGCAAATTTTAGTCATCTTCATCTCGTGGATGAGTTCTTCTTACTCGGATTCATTCTTGGAAGCATTCTTGAATGTCATCCGAAGTACGTACAATGGCCTATCGCCCCAGGGGGAGGTTAGTGTCACTCCTAAACCTGCACAAGACGCTCTCTTCGAGCCGTTAAAGTACATTGTCCAGCTATTTGACATATCCAGTAATTCTGGTTGTTCCAACTCGAGCCATTCTGATACAAAATCTCGGAGTACCTATGATTTTCTAGCTTTCCGGATCTCATATGTTATGTCCCTTGGTCCAAGCTCGATTCCCCACTTTGCCACTCACCCTGTTGCGTTGTATTTGTTGAGTATATCTGATAGTGGTGCACTCGCTACTACTGTAATCGGGTGTTCCTGGAAGTAATGCCTCAACTTTTTTGCTTTCAAGTATACTCCATATGCTAATTTCTGATAATGTGGGTACCCTTTGTTGGATATTGAAAGCAACTCGTTGAGGTAACATACCGGTCGTTGTGTATTGTAGATTGACCCTTGCCAGGGTCGTTCGACTACTAACAATGTACTAACCACCTGTCTGGTTGCTGAGATGTATAATTGCATTGGCTCCTTTTCCTGAGGTGCCACCAAGACAGGTGGAGTCGACAAGGTTCACTTGAAGGTGTGGAAAGCTTCATGTGCTTTGGGTGTCCACTCGAATTTGTCAGACTTTTTTGGTAACTTGTAAAAGGGGAGTGCTTTCTCTCCAAGCTTTGCTATATATCTTCCGAGTGCCGCTATTCGTCCTGCCAATTGCTTTACTCCCTTGATGTTTGTAGGCTCCTTCATTGATAGTATGGTCTTGATTTTTACTGGGTTGTCTTTGATGCCTCTTGCAGATAAGAGGTACCCGAGAAGATCTCCTTGATGAACTCCGAATGCACACTTCTTCGGTTTCAACTTGACTTGGTATACATCGAGTGACGCGAAAGTTTCGCGTAGGTCATCGGTAAGGGTTTGTGCCTTTTTTGACTTGACCATGATGTCGTCTATGTAAACTTGTGCATTCCTACCAATCTGTGCTTTGAGGCAATTCGACATCATGCGCTGGTACATGGCACCCGCGTTCTTCAACCTGAAAGGCATCGTGGTGTAGCAATACACGCCGAATGGGGTAATAAACGATGTTTTATCCTCATCCTATTTTTTCATGAAGATTTGGTTGTAACCCAAATACATGTCGAGGAAGGAGAGCCTCTCGCAGCCGATAGCCGAATCAATGATATGATCAATACGAGCTAAAGGGAACGAATTCTTAGGACAATGCTTATTCAATGATGTATAGTCTATGCACATTCGGAGGATATATCTTTCCTAGGGGATGTTTTCTATTTACATTCCCGTCTCTTAGAAAGAGCCGCTAAACGATCGGACCAGACAGGTGCAGAGAAAAAGGAAGAAAGATAGATCGATTTATTTTCCCTTTCTCGATATCTCTATCTGGAAAGCAGCTTTGAACCAACGGATGATAGCAAATAAGTCTCAACTCAACGGAGAAAGGAAGCCCTTCTCCTCAGTAGAATACACAAAAGAAAGGTTGAATACTTGCTTGAAAGGAAGATTGGTATAGGAAGTTTGATTAGTGAACTAAGCTTAAGTGGATTCTGTGATTATGCAGATTAAGCGCCATCTAAGTCAAGCATGTCTAAGCCAGCCCAGTGATCCATCCCGAGACGAATACTTTTGGGAAAACGTCGACGTTTGCTGGCTTATTTGGCAAAAAAAAGTAGAGTACGTTATAAGAAATTAATAAGTTAGTTGAATATTCTGGAGCAGTGATTTAATCGTTCTAAGTTTTTTCTTATTTTCTTAGTAGTCTTACATTTGCATTTTGTTGAGCCTCGTTTTGAGGAATTCATGGAATAATGAATTAAGGAAGAAAGGATATGAACGCGCTACAGAACCTCCACCATGCTTGCGGCATAGGAGCCTACTCAGCGTCAGCGGCTTAATGCCGCACTGGAGTGATCCAATATGTGGTTCCGCACGTTCCATCACTTCTCCATTCATTTCCAATACTGATCGTGAAACACCATGAGCAGCAGGATGTCTCTTGGCTACCAGAACTGGGTTTGCGAGCCATGTTGCTATCTTGATTTCTCGGATGAATTTTTCTGCGAGTAACCTGTTCAAGTCTTCTGTTATTGCTCATTGCTTAGGCTCCGAGAAACGGTGAGTAGATTGTTGTATTGGCTTTACATCTTTGTATATTTCTAAAGAGTGCTCGGCGAATTCCCTGGGTACTCTAAGCATGTCCGCTCGGGCCCATGCAAAAAAATCCAGTTCTCACGGAGAAAATCGATGAGCGTGTTCGCCTGTGCGATAGGCAACGTTCATGACACGAGTACTGTCTTTGCTGGATCAGTAGGGTGAACTTGATGCTCCAATGTTTCTTTTTCACGTCAAACTCCATCTCAGGTGACGTCTTCTTTGTCAAAGGGAGGATTGAGTGATCAGTCGTGGTTGTAATTTCCGCGATTTCCTGCTGCATTCTGAATGACTGTGAAATTTTGTTGAACTCGATGTTATAGGTGTCGGACTTTTTGTAGTTTCCCCGCACTCTGATTACTACCTTAGGCCTGATATCCCATAAGTATAGGGGATCGTGTGTAGCCTTTTCGATAAGTAAGAGTGTCGGACCCAACGAGGAGCTATAGGTAGGATAAATATTCTCTCAAGTTCTATCAACCACCAATACAACTCTACGCACACTAAACGTTTAATTTATCTAGGAAATAATACTAGAAAAATAATACAGGTATGAGAGATAGCTTTGCAAGATATAAATACAAGAAAGTAAATGTTAGTGCCGCAGCAATAAAATATACTAAGTAACCATAAACTAACAATACCATGAGTGTGGAAAAGTGGTGGTAATTGTGATAGATTTGTCCATGGTCAAATAGCCGAATACAAGGTTGACATTTCTCTTTTATGTGAGAGAGGCAAAGCTAACAAGCTCTCACTATTCAATGATTGCATGTACTTATTATTGCAACTCTAGCAAGCATCTATAACTACTAGAAGATACATTAAGCTAAAAATACCCAACCATAGCATTAATATCAAAAGGTCATCTTTATCCCATATGCTTTAATCACTAGATTGGGGCTCATGTTTCTATCACTCAAGCAGCCTTCCCTCTAGCTTTCTTCACATACTAAAAATCCTATGATGTGATCCATGCGTGCATAAACATATGATGGGCACCATAGGAATGTAACAAATTCAATATATAGCTCAAACCATCTATAGAGATTCAACAATCAATCATATGACGAAAGGGAACTACACAAACATGACATATATGCAACAGATCATCTGCAAATAATTTATAACGTCAAACATCGTGTTTACATAGGGCGGTACAGAGGTGTGTGGAAGGATGAACCACTGTATACAAGGAGCGATTAGCGATGGAGATGGCGGTGAAGACGGTGGAGAGAACAGCGTGGGGCGCATGACGGTGCCGGCGGTGGCGCGGGGACTCCTTCCCTGCGCCGCCACTACAAGAAATTATTGATACATGACCATTTTATAATGATCGTGGATGAACTGGTCATAATTATATGACCATTTTAAACCAATTGATCGGTGGATATTTGGGAGGGTCTAAAGCTGGAAATATCACGACCATTTTGATAAAAAGGTCATGATTTCAATAGATGAATTGGTCATAAGCCGAAAATATTATGATGTGTTTCGCCACCTCATCATTTTTTCTTATGTGTCGTTGAGCTGTCAATTTCGCTGATTAATAATCCATTGGGATGTCAATTTTGCTGACTAACAATCCAGTGGGTGGGATACATGTCGTGATGAGCTGTCAATTTTTCTTACATGTAAGCAACTAGCAACCCATTGGGTGCATGACAAACAGGACCACCGAGCGGACGAGGCACCACCCACCTGCGCACCGCCCAACGTCACACGCAGCAGAAAATAGGAAAGAAAGGGGCCGAGGGGAGGGATCAAACCGGCAACCTCACGCAGTCGATCGAACGACGAAACCAGTAGGCCACAACCGTCTACGTGATACAAACGAGAGCTTTACTCTATTTCTCTACATATAAATCGTCAGCACTAGGCTGGGCTGACCGCACTAGGAGAGATCGGTCGTGCTACTGGGCTGGCCGCGCTAGGAGACATCGGCCAGGCAGATGGGCTAGGCCGGGCGCGCTGCTAGGCTGGGCCTACCGGCTTTGCACGTTTGTTTTCATTTTGTCTTCTTTAATAACTTTTTTGTTTTTGCTCAAAAAAAAAATAATAATAACTTTTTTGTTTTGGACTCCAATTTCAACCAATCAAGTTTTGATTTTTTTTAAATATGTATTATGCTATTATAGACTATTAGGAACAATATTTAGGCAATAAAAATACAAAATACCCCTAAGCTTTATATATTGCTTCATATAGGGTTGTGAAAATACTTAATTAAATTTTTGGATTACTCTTTTAAATTCAAATGCAAGATAAAAATTGCAGGGTTTTCGAATTATGCCATGATTAAATTAAAACAGCCACTTTTAAAACTTTGTTTTAAAGATGATTTTTGCAAAAATCACGTGGTCACATTGCGAAGCTTTTCCATTGCAAAAATGATTTCGAAATACGGTCAAAACGGGGGACATGACCGTTCATAGATCGGTGTTGCATATCGTGAAACTCTTGGTGTATCTATGTTAAAATAGGTATTTTTGTACCTAAAAAGTATTTTTGCAAAAAGTCAGGAGCAAACTACGAGGCACGTGTAGTTCAAATTTGGCCTGGTTTCAACAGAATCGACGAAAATTTGTCCTTTTCAAAAGAGGTGTATGTAAATAGTTTTACAATAAGTAATTTGGTTATTTGTTGATAAAATATGGTATAATAGTTTCAGAAATTTATGTGGTACAGTTTTTAAACATATTTTTGATAGGTGCTTCACAAAAAAACCATTTTTTGACACTCCAAAAATGGAAATTAATATTTTTATTCAAAGAAAAATAAAACTTTCTTCATCAACATTGTTTGTTGGTCCAATATGCATGTTTGTGTGGAATATGAGCATATTTAAACAAACTATGCCATAAATGTGTCCATAACATCCGTCATTTGGCCCGAAAGCCATGAATCTTCATAGATGATAGCGCATTTCTTTGAACATTTTTTCGCGATAATTTCCATATTCCAAGTTTGTTATTTTTTATGGATGTAGGTCACATAAGATGGCACAACGTGAAGCTTTTCCATTTTTTTGAATCTTTTTGAACCTTTTATGTCGATTTTGGAATAGGGTCAAAACGGGGGACATGACCATTCATAGCTAGGTGTTACATATCGTGAAACTCTTCGTGTATATGTGTTGAAATAGGTACTTTTTTTTACCTAAAAATGGTTTTTGTAAAAATCAGGAGCAAATTACGAGGCATCTGTACTTCAAATTTGGCCCGGTTTCAACGGAATCGGCAGAAATTTGTCTTTTTCAAAAGAGGAGTATGTAAATCTTGTTAGAGGAAATAATTTGGTTATTTATTGATAAAATATGGTATAATGGCTTTAGAAATTTATGTGGTACAATTTTTAAACATATTTTGATAGGTGATTCACAGAAAAACCCATTATTGTACTCCCAAAATGGAAAATGATATTTTTATTCAAAGAGAAATAAACTTTTTTCGTCAACATCGTTTTTTGTTCCAATATGCATGTTTTTGTGGAATATGGGCACATTTAAACAAACTATGTCATGAATGTGGCCATTGCATTCGTCATTTGGCCCGAAAGCCATGAATATTCGTAGATGATAGCTCATTTCTATGAACACTTTTTTGGCACAGTTTCCCTATTCCAATTTTATTATTTTTTATGGATTCTAGGTCATATAAGATGACACAACGCGAAGCTTTTCCAAAATTGTTTTTGTTTTTTTTAACCTTTTATGCTGATTTCGGAATACGGCCAAAATGGGGGACATGACCGTTCGTAGCTAGGTGTTGCATATCGTGAAATCTTGGTGTATCTGTGTTAAAATAGGTACTTTTGTACCTAAAAATGTTTTTTACAAAAATCAGGAGGAAACTACGAGGCACCTATAGTTCAAATTTGGCCCGGTTTCAAAGGAATTGGCAGAAATTTGTGTTTTTTAAAATAGGTGTATGTAAATCTTTTTAGAGGAAGTAATTTGGTTATTTGTTGATAAAATATGGTATAATAGCTTTAGAAATTTATGTGGTATAATGTTTAAACATATTTTTGATAGGTGCTTCACAAAAAATCCCATTTTTGACACTCCGAAAATGGAAAATCATATTTTTATTCAAATAAAATAAAAATTTCTTCTTCAACAATTTTTTTGTTCCAATATGTATGTTTGTGTGGAATATGGGCACATTTAAACAAACTATGTCATGAATGTGGCCATAACATTCGTCATTTGGCCCGAAAGGCATGAATCTTCGTAGATGATAGCTCATTTCTGGGAACACTTTTTTGGGACAGTTTCCCTATTCCAAGTTTATTATTTTTATGGATGCTAGTTCATATAAGATGACACAACGCGAATCTTTTCCAAATTTATTGTGATTTTTTTGAACCTTTTATGCCGATTTCGGAATATGGCCAAAACGGGGGATATGACCGTTCGTAGCTAGGTGTTGCATATCGTGAAACTCTCGGTGTATCTGTGTTGAAATAGGTACTTAGGTACCTAAAAGTGATTTTTACAAAAAAATCATGAGCAAACTACGAGGCACTTGTAGTTCAAATTTGGCCCGCTTTTAGCTGAATCGGCAGATATTTGTTCTTTTCAACAAAGGTGTATGTAAAGATTTTTACATGAAGGAATTTGTTATTTATAGATAAAATATGGTATACTAACTTTAAAAATTTATTTGGTATAATTTTGTAACTTTTTTTGATAGATGCATCACAAAAAAAACCATCTTTGACACTCCAAAATAGAAAATGATATTTTTATTTAAAGAAAAATAAAAATTCTTCGTCAACATTTTATTTTCATTATAAGCCCAACAAAGCAAATGATTTCCACATATAAATTACATTTTGTAAATTCATCTTCATAGGTACACATAGGCACAAATTTTGTGTTGTTTACAAGTTAAACACATTAATGCATCTTTTCTCGTATTACGTTGAAATTGGAGTATTACAAAGCATGTGGAAAGTAAAAATATATTTTACAATAAAACTATGTCAATTAAAATATATAATCGAATGAAACTATAACTTTATATAAGTCTTAATTTTTTCTATTGTCATAGACAAAATGAACTAGTTATATCACTAATACTAAAACTATTTTATTGATACTAATAAACCCCCTAACTAGTGACTGTGATGTAGGGTCAAGAAGTGTCGGGTCCCACCTACAGCCACTAAGTGCGAAAGTGAGTAAAAAAGAAATGCGGCGAGATGAAAAAAATTCCATTCCACGAGTGCGTCTCGCATCCAGCGAGATGAAATTTTTCGTAAACCTATTCCTAAACCGCGGCCGAGTCCTCCTATCCCTAAACCGGCCAAACCTAGACTATCCCTCCCACATATCGGGCAGCCACCACATCTTGGTCCAATCTCCCCGATCAACTGCGTCGTCTCTCCTCCTTGCCGGTCGAGCCTCCTGCGCCCCTCCTACCTTAGCCTCGACCGAGTGACCGCTGCCACGGATCCACAGAGCAAGCAACCTCGCGCTTGTCTCTCCAGCACCCACGGCACCGCCGTGCCGATCCACAGAGAGCCACCAGCACCCACGCCACCGCCACCCCAGCACCACCAAAGCGAGAAGGGAGCTAGCAGTCTCCCTCCACAACCGTTCTCCTTGTCGTCACTCCGGACCTCCTGGATCCCCTCCTTCCCCGATTCCCCTCATGATGATGCGCATTGTTGCACGTCAAGGCCGCGCCCCACAACGCTAAACCCGCCGCCGCGCGACTTCCATCGCTTCCAAACAAGCCGGGGACGACGTGAAGCTATATGACTGTTGAACCTCCGTTGTTGGTCGACGCGAAGGACGTGTCTCCTCCCCTCTGCTGGCTCGCTTGAAGGTCTTCCCCGTCCATTTCTCTCCCAACCCCTAGATCGTTCTCTCCCTTTCTGAGTCTTCTGTATTTCTTGCAACAGGGACGTCCGTCGACGGATCCTTCACGACCACGGAGCCGCCAAATCTGACCTCGTCTAGAAGACGCATCCGTCGGATCCTCCCCTCCTGGCAAGGCTAACACGAGTGACGACGGGCTTGCAGAACAAGGGCACATAGAGCTTCGTCAAGCGGTAGGACACGATGCACCTGGCAAAACTCTGTTATCTGGTTCGGCCGTCTCCGTGCTTTCGTTTCTTGGGCCAGACAACATGTCCTAGGCCTCCACATCGTACGCATCTAATTCCCCGTCTTCCCCTCTACAATTTTCTACCATCTAGTTCACAAGCAGTTTCCACTGATACCTCTGAGAATGAACATCACTCCCTGCATAAAAATTCAACTAAACAAAGGAAACACAACATGACTTCATGCTTAGTGTACTGCTGCTGCTTGTTTATTGGATCTGTTTATTTGTCCTTCTTGGTCAGATGATAGTGAGGTAGTATGTACACTGGTCCTGTATTTGCTAAAGTTACTCATAACTCCTTGTTATTGTCCCATGTATTGGCTAAACCTGCTTAACCTGAAATTTTCGGTACAAACCAACCCATGCATGTATGGCAAGTTCAATAATATATGACAAGAACATGAGCGAATTGTTCCTGTATATATGACAGGAATCTGAATCGTTCCATGCATTGGCTAAAATCTGTATGATTGTTCCTGTATTGATTGTTTGGACTTGCTAAACATGTATGATTGTTCTTGTATGACTAGCTATTATAAATCTAGTCTGGTGTCATGAATTTCCTTAACTAATACTTGAGAGTAACTATGTTTAGCACATGTAGTTAGACCTGAAGTACGATCTGCTGATAGCCAATTGTCTTTGTCGTATCAATACAAATTTCCTCCATCTGTTACTACTGGTAGTGCTCTTCTTAGTACCATAGCTGTCGTAAGTTCTTACTGTTATTTAATACCATAGCTATTGTTGTATCAAGATAAATTTCCTCCATTTATGTTGTGTTGGTTGTGTCAATTATTGTTGCATTGTAAGTTCTTACTATTATTTAGTTCTCTACTAAATTTTCATGCCTTCCATATGTTTATTTTCCTTATTGAGTGGTACAGCCCGGAACGGATCTGCATGAGTCTCTTCCTGCCGGTCTTTGATTTCTCTCTAAGCACGGAGCTCCTGCTTCTACACTTGGGATACCAGGAAGTGGCACAGACGTCCAAGACTGATGGCAGTGGCCTTCTCTTCCTCTCTTCCATGGACGAGTCATGATTTTCTAGCATAGCTGCTTCAGATATAGCGGCATAGCCCCCACGGCTACACATCATCCACCGAGCCTCCCTGGTTATGTCTCTCTCTTGCTCGCTCTCGGTTTAACTCTAAGATTTGTGCCAGCACAAAGTACCTTACACTCCTGCCATATAACCACTCACTATCTGTTCGTACCGTTGCTTGGCCTATGTACTTTCTTTTCTAAATAGAAACAAAATAGATGAATCTGGAACATAAGTGAGGTTTCTAACGTGCTTATGCTTGATTAATTCACCATCAGAGGTGTACATGGTTTTCTTATTACACCACTATGGTCCTTGTTAATTCACCTAATGAGATCCTAGAGTTATAGTGTCTGAATCCCAATTTAGTACTTCACACTCCAAATTAACAACCCCTAATCTCTAGCAGTCCTACTAAGGTTATATATTGTCTTTGATTCTCTGATTGTTCTGTTTTTGTCTATTCTATTGTTCTTAATTGTGGATTTAGCATTTTTAGGATTTCTTTTGTGTACTTTGAGGATGAGCCTGATGGTGATGATGCTATACAGGCTCTTGATGGTTATCTCTTAAGCCCTAGGAGATGTAGGCTTTCATGCAGATGCAGGGTAATTTCTCTTGCTCCTGTTCTGACAAATGAAGAAAGGTAGAATTATTCGAGCTTCTCGCACAAGTTTCTGTTGCTATTTCATACTGTTATTGACTAGATTCCCACATAACTCTCTGATTTATTATGTCACCCATATATTTGCAACACATCTTGCTCTATCTCATTGCTCTTTGGATACCTGTTGCAGTCCGAGGCCATGCTAGAGAGTCAAGGGACCGAGCGAAGAGTTATGTTGTTTGTCTGTAATAGACCGTAAAGATTGTATATATGGGTTGTAGTAGACTCTACGGATTGTAATAGACTAAGTGTTATTTAATGAATCACGTTCTGATTGTTTCTGTATGTGATTTGTCAACCGTGTGAAATAAAGACCTGATTAGTTGGATCCGTTTATGAGAATAATGTGAGAATTATGACGTGTGGGGCCAACATTTTGTATTATGACAATTGGGACCTATCTGACTAGTGGGATTCCATTTCACTATAAAAGGGCCATGGGCCCAAAATATTAAAAACGCTAAAATGTTGGGCTTGGCCCATATTGCTGGCCGAAAATGATAGAAAAATAAGTATAAACAAGTTGAATTGTTGGGCTTGGACCATGTAAACCATG
Organism: Alopecurus myosuroides; assembly: GCA_028641055.1. NCBI lineage: Eukaryota > Viridiplantae > Streptophyta > Magnoliopsida > Poales > Poaceae > Alopecurus > Alopecurus myosuroides. Next base: position 81,605,955 of record CM054060.1, read on the forward strand.
ACCTACTCTTTTGGTCATAATTTTGCCACGTAGGATTGGTCACGTAGGAGGTGATGTGGCTATGCCAGGACAACCCATGACCAAAATAATTGGTTGGTCAAAGAGGGCTATATGACTATTCCATAAAAATGGCCATTGACAATCAAATAAGACGCTCGTTATTTGACTTTCATAATTTGAGTAAAAAGGGGTCATGAATGAAACTCTATGATTTTCCTATGACAAAATTTGAGAGTCATGTATCTACATATTTCTTGTAGTCGTCGGCATCATGGTGTGCGCCGCCCCTTAGCCCTCTTCCTTCATGGTCTGGGGAGCCCTCCACCATGGAGATGGGATCCATGGGGATGCAAAAACGTGGCTTTGGTGGCTGGAAATTCGTGGTATGGGGTGTCTCCCACGACCTACGTTCCCTCCCTTTATATAGTCTCAAGGATTTTCGTCATCCCATCTAGGGCTGCAGTAAATCGGGCTTTTCTTGGTCGTCCGGACTAGGAATGGACCAAACTCTATGTCTACGACGTTCCTCGCAAAATTCTCCACAACTTTCCCGGCCACATTTTTTCATTTGACGTTGTCTTCGACCTGTAACGTGACAATCTTTGAAAAGACTTTTCAGACAGATTTCAGGAAAGTCCCAATTCAACTCCAATAAGGTTTTCTCTTGTATTTTTAATAATTCCTATACATCAAAGTGTAAAACAAGAACATTGTGCACTTTTTCAACTATTAGTAGGTTAGTCCAAATAAATCATGAACTTAATATAAAAACAATTATCAAAAGCATAAAAGTAGCATGAAACCATCAAAACCTATAGATACGTTTTGGACGTATCAATGCCTATGCATAGTGGGGTACTACCATGAACCACACAAACACCGTTCTTTCGACTATTGCATTGTACTGTGATGGCCAGTCGACTATCTCGAAGTCGAGCTTTTCTTTCCTGTGATTGTTGTGTTCCCCAAAGACTACCTTGAGTATTACTGTACCCAAAGGTTTTACTGCTTTTCCTAGTGTGATCCCATGGAATGTGTTCTCCGAATGCTTTATATTTCTTATTGGTGTATTCATATCCTCAGAGTTTCTTCATAGATGATATTGATTCCACTTCCTCCGTCCATGAATACTCGACTCAGATCATAACCTCCAATTTGTGCCTCGAATACTAATGCTTCCTTTCCTCGGAAGTGGACTCGAAGCGGGCGATCAGCTCTGGAGAAGGTGATGCTTTCGTCGGACCAGTCCTAGAACTCGGGTGTTGCAGGGGTGAGATTTCTGCTAGATTCACCTGCCTCGTTATGAGCTTTTGGCTCCGTTTAGATGGGGCGTCTTTCTGAATCATGTAAATTTTCCCTTTAGGTTCCGGGTACATGTCTTCCTCCGGGTAACCTACTTTATACCATTGGTGTATTGCTACGGCTAGCTGTCTCTGAGTACTCCTTGTGCTAGGGGTTGTTGCTGAGGTGGTGCGGCTGCTGGTCCTGGAGGAGGTGGTGGCGCTCCTATGGCTATCGCTCGTGGGACTGCTGGTAATTCTTCTTGCTGCGCTCCCACTGCTTCCTACAAGATGCCTCCATGAGTAGGTGAAATCTTCCACAGTCCTTCAGCTTGTGGTTGGATCTCGGTATTCCATTGTCATCGGTATAGAGGTGGTTTCGGCATGGTCCCTTGAGTTGATGCTCGATCGATATGGGAGGTAGCACATCCGCCCTAATTTTACGTGGCTGCCACACGCGCTTTTGTTCTTGCCTATGATCACGTTCTTGTTTGCGCGGCTGGTCGCGCCCTTGCCGGCAGTAGTCGTTATTGCGACTACCCAGGAATTCCGTTGCGACTAACTCAGGTTCTACCTTGTCAAACACCTGTTTCTTCCGCTTTCCTATCATGTTCTTGTCATTGTTGTATCTTTTGTTTCCTGTCATACGATCTTCCTCGGGTGATGGTAGGTGGGTGTTGCGAGCTGACTCTTCTCCTTCTTCTCAACTGTTCGCTACTTCCGTGAGCTTACTCACTGTTGTGACTCGAGTTTGGCCAATGTACTCTTTTAGGTCCATTTGGCGGAGTATTTCTTCGAAACTCTCGATAGCTATTTTTAAGGACATTAGGTACGTTTGGACCTGCGGAAGCCTTTCCTGAGGCGTTCTGGGTGCCAACTTTTCCGCACATTCGGGTTCTTCCGGATCCTGTTAGAGGTCAAGTACCTTTCGACTACCTTGCATGCGGTCACTCGGCATATCTTTGAGTCTCGACCATCGTTTGGTAGTGGGTGGTTTCTGCGCCCTGCCACCCGAGGCTTCTGTCGAGTGTACTTCCGGGACAATCGTGTCGTCGTTTTTGGAGGGGTCAGCCTTCCCGTCACTATCTTCGCTCTCGGAGGATGACTGTATGACGCGCCTAGCCATTGCTACAAAGTGCATATGAGGGTTAGCCGGGTAAGAGTACTCAAAGCTCTCCTCATTGAGTGACAGTCGCGAGAATTCTGACACGGCTGTTTCCTCTGATTGAAGTTGGTTGGAGTCCTCCGGACGTATCACTCCCGCGCTTCTTGCACGGAAGTTTAGGCTTCCAATCTTCAGATCGATGCTCCTGTCGAGGTAGTCAAATGTCGGGCGTGAAGCCGACGAGTACTTGGTGAAATCGATTGACCTGAAATTGATTGAATCCACCCAGATCGCCGAATCGTAAGTTGATGATGGAATCGATGAGGCCGCAGATCCAGCGCCCAAAATTCCCACAGATGGTGCCAATGTTGAGGATGTGTGCTCAATAATTCCCATGGTTAGGGACCCGGGGTTTGATAAAGGAAGAGGGTGCTGGTGGACTACTCGATTAGACGGGTTACCGCCCGCCGGAATTATTTCGATGATGTACAAAGTGTTGATTACAGGGGGTGCTCTCCGGAGATTAGATCTCGGATAGCTCTAACTCTAGGTTTGTTGTTCCTGTTGTGACCCCCTCCCGTGCTTTATATAGGTAGCAGGGGTCTCAAGGGTCGTACATGTATTGAACTTCGACTACAAGTCGGTAACTACTCTTTCCTAATCTTGTTGGTGTAGCCTTTCCTTCTATTGTGGCTCGAATCTTCGTGGGCTTCTGTATATGTTACTTGAGGAGTCTTACAATACCCCTTAATATGCTGCACCGGGTACCCTCCTATGGAAGGGTCTCTCGGATACCCCCACAACACACCACTAATGGAATCATCCGGAAAAGATGCATCAACACCAATGGTGAAAGTGCAGACAAATATTTCTAGGATTCATCATCACAATTATTCTTTGTGAGCAACATAGATACCTTAATATTTCTAGCAAAGAATCTGTGTACAGGATTAAGCAGTCGCCAACCTGGGTTTAGGGGACTTGGGCGACAGACAACACGTGCAGCGGAGGCGACGTGCTCTCGTCGTACAAGGCGGCAGGTGACGGACAGGAGGTGCACGGGAGGCGTGCGTCCTCGCGTGGGGCAGAGTAGGGCGACGGATTGTGTTGTTTCCGGTTGGATTGTGCAGTTTACTTTTTGTCCTTCCCTACGCTTGATTGTGCCATCCCGTTGATTGGGGCTTCGTTAAGAATGAGCGTGCGTACGCGCGTGGAACGACAGAGTTTTCGTCTACCCTCAAAAATGCTAAATCTACACATGGTGTGTCCTAGTTTTTAGCATTGACAGTTAGATTGTAATTAGTGGGTCTGATCGTGTGGTTGTTTTATGTCCGTGTTGTTGTGTGGAGCTTAGACGGGGAGGGCTTAGCAATGAATATGTTTGCTCTTTCAATAGTAGTTTTTTTCGAGGGTATATAATTGTATACCAGATTTTTTAGAAGAAGGAGTTGTAAATACAAGAGTTTACGACAGCGTATGTTACACATAACGCAGCTGTCGCACGGGATTGACACCAGTCCTATCCGACTACTCACGAAGGATGACCCCTACTCCCGCTCCTGCGCCAACCTAATGTTGCAACTCCTCGAACACTCTAGCCATCAGTGTCTCTTTGTTACAGATTTGGTTTGTGTTCCCAAAGACTCTCGCATTACGTTGTTTCCATATCATCACGTAATCAGACTTATTAGCGAGTCAAGCGCCTTCCTTTGTTTGTCTCCGAAACTCCCTCGGAGTCAACCACCAGTTTTCTAGTGTGCCTGTTGCTAATGGAACTGGAATCTGGGTTCTCAGACTTGTGATACAACTCCACCACACATGTTTGGAGAAACACATTGCACGAGGATATGGTCTGTGGTCTCAATATCCTGCAAACACATCTTGCAGACATCCGGGTGGTCCTGCAATCCATGCCTAGATCTCTTATCTGAGGTCCAGATCCTGTACTGAAGTGCCAACCACAAGAAAAATTTGCACTTAGTCGGCGCCTAACACTTCCAAACACCCAAGGCCAATGGGAATCTAATATGCCCCTGCATTAGTTCCTTGTACGTGGACCTCGCTGAATATCTCCCTGACGTTGCGACATGCCACACAAACTCATCCGGCCTCGCCACCTCATGGGGTACCTCCTGGATTGACAGCCAGAGATTGATGCACTAGCTTTTCCATCTTCGTGGACCAGGTTCCCCTAATGTTGCCGATCCAACGATTCTCGGTAAACGCTTCTTCCACTGTTCTTTTGTTGGCAGTTCTCGATATTACCGCGAGGAGCCAACTCCTGGATTGTTAGGCCCCTTATCCACCTATCCTTCCAGAACAGGATCCTCTATCCATCCCCGACATTGATGCGGACGAGGCTGTTGAAAACTTCTGCAGCCATAGTGTCTTTCATCATAGGCAGACCCTTCCAGGGCATTGATGCATCAGTCCTTCTCAGCCATTCCCATCTGACCCGGAGAGCCAACCCCTGTGTCTCCAGATTTTTTAGGCCCAGACCTCCATAGAAAAAAAGGCTTAAAAACATTCTCCCACGCTACAAGACATTGTCCACCATTTGCACGATCCGACCCTGCCGACAACAGCCCTCTTCACATCCATTTATTAGTCTCTTCCATAAGCCAACTCGGAGCCTTCGCCACTAACAATTGGTGCACCGGTCTCGCAAACACCATTGAGTTGACCAAGGTTAGCCTGCCCTCTCTTCTTATCATCCCACTTTGCCAAGCCGGGACACTTCTAAGCACCTGGTCCAACAAAGGCTGCCACTCATTTTTTTGTCAAAAGACGCAATGCCAGCTGTAGGCCCAAATATTTTATTGGGAACTTAGAGATATTGCAGCCCAGGGCTTGGCCACCAGTGCCTCATCCTCCTCCTCTAGCTGAATGAGTGTTGCCGAGGTTTTAGCATAGTTAACTTTTATACCTTAAGCCTCTCCAAAGATATACAAGATTCTGTGAATCGAAGCCAGATCCAACTCTGTAGGCTTAGCAAAGAGTACCACGTCATCTGCGTAGACTGACACTCTCTGCAAAGCCGTGCAGCCCACCATAGGTATGAACAACCCCTCCTCCTCAACCTTTGCCACTGATAACGTAATTACCTCCATTGCCAGAACAAAAAGCATTTGTGAGATGGAGCCCCCTTGGCGTAAACCCCGAGCATGGTGGATTCTTTTCCCAGGGACCCCATTCACCTCTACTTTAGTGCTTGATGTATAGAGTAGTATCACTATCTTCTCGCACCACCACTCATTGAAACCTCTCTGTCTAAGTACCTCCAGCAGAAATGCCCAAGAGAGCGAATAAAACGCTCTGGAGATGTCCAGCTTAATCAGGACACCCTTCTCCCTCCTGGTATTTATTTTTTGAGCCATTTGTCTAACCAGGATGAAGTTATCATGCATACTCCTACCCTTCACAAAAGCAGACTGATTTGTACTTACCAACTCTCCTAACTTGGTTATCAAACGATTGGCTAGCAGTTTAGAGAAGATGTGAACAAGACTAATCGGTCTAAAATCCGGTCTCCAGTGCGTATTAGGAATCAGCGTGATGAGAGCTCTATTAAGCTTGGCAACACCCCTTCCATCTCCAACTGCCAATTTCAGCAGTGCTGCCATGATATCTGGCTTAATGACCTAGGAGGCACGCTGGTAGAATGCTCCTCCAAACCCATCCGGCACAGGGGCCCTATCCGTAGGCAACTCCCTAATAGTGGCCCAAACCTCCATTTTGAGAATAATCCGTCCAGATCCCACAGTTCCTGGGTTTGAAGGTTCTTTTAATAGTAGTAGACATAGGGGAGAAGAGAAGAGACGAGACAGTTGGAGCAGCAGCAACGAGACATGACGTTACATATATTGGACCATTCCGTTCTCCACCATTTGTGTTGTCCTGTTTTGAAGGAGGGTTGTCATTTATTAACGAACCAAGCAATGGCCTTGGATCTGGTTTTACTACGGTAAATAAAGAGTGAAGGGAGCCGGTGGCGCAAATATTTATGAGAATCTACGTATAGGATACTAGGGAGCATCTATGCTTGGGGGGGGGTCTAAGTGAAATTCACCTTAATTTGAGCTCCTTTTAAGCATCTTCACCTTTCTTTTAGCCCCACTCGCTCCGCTCGCCCCCCGAGGGCGACGGACAAGCCCTGCCATCTGCTCCTCCTTCGGCCCCTCTCTCTCCGTCCTCCCCTGCCGCCGCCGGCGTAGACCGCCGGGCCTCTCCCGTGTGTGGCTGGCAGCAGCGGGACAGTCTCTACCCGCACGTTCGAAGGGGGACGGGGTCTCTCGACGGCGGCGGTGCTCTTCGGCAAGGCGGCGGTCCCGTCCAGCGGCTTGAGTCCCCGCGGCCGGGTGGTGGACGTCAAGGGGGCGCAGCCTTTGGCTGCTGGCTCGTGGCTGAACTCAGTTGGCCCAGATCTGGCCCTGGGGGCCATCTGGGTCCTAGGCGGGCCGCAGCAGCGTGGTGGCGCCTCCTTCCGTGGACGACGAGCAAAGTCTGCTGCTTGGGATGACGGTGATGGTTGTACACCTACTACAGTGCGGCGGCGATACTTCACGGGCCCATCTAGGCTCGGCCGGGCCAGTGAGGGCATGGTTTGTCCCGCTGCTGCATCCGGTCGGCTACCGCTTTCGGCGGTGGAGGCAGGTACCTCCCGTGTGCCGCTGTATTGTTGTCTTTTGTCGGTGGTGTTGCTTCTCGGTTTTTCGGACCTCGTGTCGTGGACCTCGGTGAGATGGTGGTGGTGAGTGCTTGACCGTGGTGGTGTGCGTTGGTGGGTGGAAAGAGGGGTGGCGCGTCCTGGAGTGCCCGGGGGTGTGGTTTTTTTTTAGGTTGGGAGAAATCCCTGCCGCCTCGGCACCGACGCGGTGATGCCTGCGGGTGTCGCCTTCCTTCATGAAGGGCGTCGGGTATACTTCTTCTCCATCCCCCCGATGCGAACCGGGGGAAACCCTAGGAGGACCGGGGGGTAACCCTTGGAAAATCCGGGCTGCTGCGTCGTCGTCGTCGCATCCCCTCTTGAGGGGCTGTTTTTGTTTGCAGCGATCCGGGACTGTAGGAACGTGGTGGAATCCTTCAAAGGGCGCAATGGTTGAGGGTCATCGCCGTTTTCGTTGATCCGCCGGTGTCGGTATTGTTTTCTCTTGTTTTCTTTTTTTATGTCTTTTGGGCGTGATGTGTGCTGTTCGCCCCAGCAGTGGCTTCATAGTTGTGTCGGTTGGTTGCTATATAAATATAGCGGAGCGAAAGCCTGTTTCGAGAGGGTCTAAGTGAATTTTCGTTTTTTTTTCTTGCTTTGCTTTTTTCTGTTTGAGACAACTTTTCTTGCTTGCTTATTTTTTTTCGGTTCTTTTTTTTTATGGTGACTTTTCTTGCTTTTTTTACGGTGCTACGGCGGGCAAAAGCCGGCCTGAACCCATTTTATAACAATAATAGGCCAACCCAAAGTAGTTTTACAAGAAGACCCAAAGGCCAAACAAGAAACAAAATAGAAAAGAGAGAAAGCGACAAAAGGGATATATTACAGGGATGGGGGAATAAGGATCAAGAGGTAACTAGAGGAAACAGCTAGGTGATAGAACATAACCGCCCAATCTTTGAGGGTGGGTTTGTGTTCTAGGTTTAGGCATCTGTGAGTCCACATAGCAAGATTGTCAGCACATCGACGAAAGACCATGGCCAAGGGCTCCATTTCATTCTGGAAAACTTTAGCATTCCAATGCTTCCAAATGTTCCACAATGCAGCGATAGGAACAGAGGACCAAATTTTGCACAAAGGGGTACCCTCCCAAAGATCACGCAATGAGGAGCAAGCAGAGATATCATCTCGTAGAGCTGGAATGGCCGCCCAGAACGGCGCTACAGAGCAGCAGTGAAGAAGCATGTGTTCAGTAGTCTCAGGCTCATGGCAAAACGGGCAGGTATCTGAGTCTGACATCCCCTTGCTGAATCGGCGTGAGTTCGTGAAAAGCCTCCCGCGGTCTGCCAGCCAAAGGAATAAGCGGAATCGGTTTGTCGAGTAGTTCTTCCAAGTTGGTGTTGCAAAATGAACATCCTGCAAGTGATCAAAAGCAACCAAATATGCCGATCTAGTAGTTAGTTTCTTCTTGTCTAGTCTAGATACCCTAACGTCTTGACCCGACGGAACCACCGCGAATGTAGCAATTAAAGCGCAGGTTATTTAGCTCTAAGGTGGCGGCATGGGAGACGCGGGGCTGAGTATCGATAAGGAGGTTGGGAGAGGAGCAAACATGAGCAACAGAGGCATTCGTACGAGTGGTGTGAGAGAAAATGGAGGGAAATCGAATCGCGAAAGAAATATCATCGAACCAACGGTCATGCCAAAAGGCCGTGTTAAGACCAGAGCCAACATCTATCGAAGTGATCGAGCGGAATCGGGGTAGGCAGGTTAGGAGGTCTTTCCACACCGTGGTGTCTAGGTGGTGAGGATCCCCTAGGTCGTGAGAATTTGTCCATCCATATCTGGACTTGAACCCACAAACCCAAGGAAGAGTGGAGTTTGAGTGTATTTTGGAAAGAAATTTCATAAGGAGAGCTTTATCATGAGTATGCAGGCAACGAAACCCCAGGCCCCCCTTGGAGATGGGGGCGCACACCTCGTCCCAAGCTACTTTGCACTTGCCTCCATTAACGTGATCATCGCCTTCCCAAAAGAAAGCGGCAAGTTTTGTCAAATTTGTGAATAGTGCCAGCCGGAACCAGTATCGCACATAGAAGGTGGGAAGCCATAGAACGTAGAGAGTCTTTGACGAGGATGGCACGACTGCTAATGGGAAGGGCCTTGCCAATCCAACCCGGCTGTCTACCTCTAAACTTGTGAAGGTACGAGCGAAAAGCCGAGAGGTTAAGTTTATGTTTGGAGAGAGGGAGGCCAAGATAGGATTGTGGGAAATAGGCAATAGGGCATTGAAGTGACGCAGCCAAGGAGGATGCAAGAGCATCGTCGACGCAAATGGGAGCGAAAGTGCTTTTATGGAAGTTGATCACAAGGCCCGTGGCTTCCGAGAAGGCCAGGAGGACCATTTTAATGTTGTCAATGCAATCTGTAGTTGCCTTAAGGATGATAATAGTGTCATCTGCGTATTGGAGGACATGGCATGGGAGATGATCGACCAGAGGGTGAAGAAGGAGGCCATTTCTAGAGGCTTGGAGGATAAGGAGACGCAGGGTATCCGCCATAATATTGAAAAGGTAGGGAGAAAGTGGGTCCTCCTGTCGCAGGCCCGACCGGCATTGAATCCATCTCCCTAGAGTCCCGTTAAGAACAACAGCGGACTGGCTCGATCGGTTGAGGTTTCTAATGCGACGGAAAAACAAACCCGAGAAGCCTTTGGCATGAAGAATGATGTCCAAAGCGTCCTAGGAAACGGAGTCAAAGGCCTTCTGAAAGTCCAACTTGAGTACAATGGCAGGGGATTTGCGACGGTGACAAGCCTGAACGATGTCAGCCGTATAGATAAAGTTTTCAGAGACAGACCTACCCTTAATGAACCCAGTCTGGTCCTTGCTGATGATGTCCGGGAGGATTGGTTGCAGCCTAGAAGTAAGGCATTTAGTTGCTATCTTAATGCAGTAGTTTTGAAGAGAAATGGGGCGAAATTTGTCAGGGGACAAGGCGCCATGGATCTTAGGGATAAGAACAATGTAGGACTTGTTGAGGCGTCTTAGGTCATCGTATGAGTCTAAGAGCATGTTAAGAAGAGGAAGGATTTCCTTGTTGACGAGGTCCCAGTTAGACTCGTAGAAAGCAGGTCCAAAACCATCCGGTCCTGGGCTCGAAGAGCCGTCCATGTCCCAAAGGGCCTGCTTAATCTCGTCAAAGGAGAAAGGGGCGTCTAATCTGGCCGAGGAGGAGGCAGAGACAGTCGTGTTTCCAGGGAGCGATTGCAAATCAAAGGAGAATAAACAAGGCTTATGAACCCCGCTGAGGCTACGAAAGAAGCTATGAAGGACCGAGTCCATGCCTGCATGAGAAGTAAACGTGCTCCCCTGATGAACTAAAGAATTTATGTTGTTTTTCTGCAATCGAACCGTAGCCGAAAGATGGAAGAAGGCAGAGTTTTCGTCTCCTAGGACGCAGTCTTTGATTTTGGCTCTCTGCCTCAAGTAGGAAGCGCTCGCAATGTTAAGGCTTTGAAGGGAGGCTTTTATGAGAGTACGGCAAGTTGCTTCTAAAGGAGAAAGAGGACGTAACTCTTTCAGGTTATCTAAGAAGGAGATTACAGTGTCGCAGTTTTTTGCCGTGGGCAATGTAGAGCGAGCCCGCTTATTCCAAACCTTAGCAACAACACGAAGACGTTTTAGGCGCAGAGCTAAACGACCAGCTAGGCTAAGGTTATTGTGCGGATTCCCAAGGCTCCGCCAGACACGAGCCGTGACAACACGGAATGCCGGGAAAGAGAGGACGTGGTTGTTAAGACGGAAAATAGCAGTACGCGGGATGTTAGAGGTGGCAGAGAGGCAGATATTGACGTGATCGGAGGTGGACCTAGTCCTCGAGGTAAGAGAGGAGTTAGGGAAGAGGAAGTTCCAGTCAGAGGAAACTAGCTCTCTATCTAGCCGACAAAGGGTAGGGATAGATTGGTTATTAGACCAAGTAAAAATCCTGTCTAGTAGCGGTAGATCGTGCAGTTGCAAAAGATCAATCACGAGCTTAAAACGATCTGCTTCCGCGGCATTAAAATTAGCATTAGAGCGTTCGTATGGCGCCAAAATCATATTAAAATCGCCAATCACCAGCCAAGGCCCAGATACAAGGGGCCCAAGCTCGCACAACTCATCCAGAAAGGCTTGCTTGAGGTTAGAGGCGCAAGGCCCGTAGATTTTAGTAATCGTAAAGTTAAGGTCAAAGAGTCTAGACTGAAACTTCGTGGTCAGGGAGAACGAGCGTTGTGTGAAATCCGTGCAAGAGAACACGTCGTGATTCCAAGCCGTGATTATGCCTCCGGATGCCCCAATGGAGGGAACGGAGTGAAACGATCTCGAAGAGGGTGGGAGGAAGGAGCTAGCCTTGAAGGCGTTAATGGAGGTCAATTTAGACTCTTGAAGGCAGACGATGTCTGGAGCCTCCCCTGAAAGTGCTGCCTTAACGTCAATACATTTGATATCATCACCAAGACCCCTAACATTCCAAGATTCAAAAGTAAAGACTCGATTCATTGGAAATACCAAGTGGCACCATAAGAGACAGGGTACAATAGACGCAACGCTTACAGAGCAAGATAATAGGGGAAAGCAACAGGTAAAAAAAGGAAGTAGAACTAGCAGCATCAAAGTAAATAGAACAAAGGCCTTCTAAACCTAGGGATACAAAGGCAAAGGAGCCCGGGACAACCTGGCAACAGTACAAGCATGAAACTAAGGGCGTGTTTGGTAGCCCGGTTGGGCTCAGAAAATCTCACCTCGGCCCACTTTTCCGTGTTTGGTAGCCCGGCTCGATGCTCTGGGCACTGCCCGCCTCAGCCGGAAAAGGCTCCTCAGCCAGGCTGAGAACAGAAGCCACCATCGAGGTTCGCACCTCAGCCTGGCTGGCTTCGCCCGAGCACCCGCGCGCGCAGCCCCCGACCCTGGCCCCACCTCTCTCTCTCACCTCTCATTTTTCTCATCCTCTCTTCTCTCTCTCCCCTTCGTGAGCATCTCCCTCAACCCGATGCCGCCCTCCCGCCTTCTCCCGATGCCGGCATGGCGCTCCAGAGGCCGCCACGGACCAGCGCACACCGCTGCACATCCCCTCGCTGCCACGGACCGACGCACACCGCTGCACATCCCCTCGCTTCCATGGACCGGCGCATCACCGCTGCACATCCCCTCGCCGCCACGGACCGGCGCATCACCTCGCCCCCGAACGCCGCCCGTGGCCGCACATCATCCACGTCGCAGAGCAGCTCCATATCGGTGCGTGCATGATGCCTCATCACCGTCGACGCCGCCGCCCAGCACCCCTGACGCCGCGACGACGACGCCCATAGCCGCCCATCAACACCGGAGCCTGAGGAGAGGATGACAGGACCCGATTGCTTTTCGTTTTGTTGGGGTAGGGACACGATTGCTTTTTATTTTGTATTGAGGGACCCGATTGCTTTTTATTTTTGTGAGGGACTGGCTCTAATCATGCGACCTACCAAACAACATCTCAACTGAGCTGAGCTCAGCTCATACGACCTACCAAACAGGTCCAAAAAAACAAACTTGTATGGGGTGAACTTGGGTGGACTGGGCTTGTATGAGGTGAGATAGCCCACCCGGGCTACCAAACACACCCTAAAAGAAGAAGAGTGGAGGCAACAGATAGGTAGACGCAACACATCAACATCTAGGCACTGAGGGGCACCTCATCGATCTGGGCTTCTGAGACCCCACAGACAGCGGCAAGCTCGATAACGTCAGGGCGAGGGAGATGTTCCGTGGTGGTAGCAGCCAGGTGCAGCAGATCCGCAGCCGGGAGCTCCAAGTTGGAGCCGGCAGAGGGGATGCCCAAAGCCTCCAAGCGTGCAGCCTTGCACATTTTGGCCTTGTCCAGAATGGTAAGGTGACCTTGGGCCTCGAGACGCCGCAGTCGCGGGCTGCGACGTGGTCCATGAGAGGAGACGGGCTCACAGGCCCTAGAGGAAGGTGGCCCGATGACGATTTCAGTGTCACCGCAGGCGGCCGGCGATGCAGCAACCAACAGCGTAGAGCGGAAACGACATCAATGGAAAGCATCGGAGCCTTAGAGGCTCCCACAGTAGCCACCTTCTTGAGGAAGTCAATCGAGCAGGTCATGAAGTTGGCAACTAACATGCCGTGCGAGTTTGGGCGCAACATGGGAATGCGGTAGAGACCAGTTTCGCCCTTGTTACCCTACACGGAGACCTCAAAGAAGCCAGGGAAGACATGGACCTCTACTTTAGCCGGGCGTTCAAGGATAGGCTGGGCATCAACCAACGGGCGGAAGGCACCCCACATCAAGGATCCGCCCGGCATATGCACAAGACGATCATGGAAGAGTGGGTCGCTGGATAGACCAATAGTAGTATCAGCATGGGAGGGGGCCGGGGGTAGTCACGTAGAATGTCATCAGAGTGAGCCGAGTCTGTGTCAGAGTCAGGAGGGGAAGGCGGAGCCCCCCCCCCCCCGAAACCAGCTGATGGCAGAGGCAGAGCGTGAATGATAGAGACCGAGGCCATAGTGCCCAGGCCGGAGAAGCCGAGGATGGAAAGGTAGTGTGGGATGTCAGTGATGCCGCGTGTTTTGACGGTCATGAGGACTGCAGAGTAGTCAAAACTCGCAAAGCACACTGGGTCAATCTCACAGGGGTTGGCGTAGGGGCCTACGGTGTGAAGGATGTGAGGAGGGAACCAATCTTCCATGGGGAAGTTCTCAATGGAGATAGCATCTATTTCAGAGTGTGGGTAGATGAACCGGTTGTATGTGTCATCGTGGCGGCAAAAGGATACAATGTGATATGGTCCCTCTATGGGGCTAGCGTCCAAAGCCACCTCACGCTCGAGCGGAGAGGCAAACACAACAAGGACAGCCCCATGAGAGGAAGAGACGATGCCCACGCTCGGGTTCTGGGTGTGCTGCTGCAAGGCACGACGTATAAAGCCGACATGGGACATAGAGGGAGGGAGACAAAGGCATAAGCCAAGTTGTCGAAGTGCTCGAGAGCGATATGTGGCATGAACACATTGACACAAGTTGGCCTAGAGTGAGGAGGAGTTTCGCGCAGAGGATCGTCGGCGACATCAGGCAGAGTATCGTCGAAGTAGACCTCATCTTCCTCCTCCCCAGAGGACAGATTGTCCTGCAGGAGAGAGGTCGCAGAGGGCACCGAGTCCGAGTCGCTGACGAGCACCGTAGCGTCGGCCTCCGCATCAAACGTGGTCTCGTCGTCCGAGAGCAGCACAACCTGGTCGATGTCGAGAGGGATGAAGTCCGCCATGGCCAGATCTGAATCGGAAACGTGTGAAATAGAGTGTGAGGAATGCGGGGATGAGCAATACGGGGCAGGGGAGATAGAGGAGATATCATGATTACGGGGTCGCTTGCAGTGAAGGGCGCGATGTCCAAACTGAAGGCAGTTTCTGCAGCGCACCGGGTCCCTGCAGGTGCACACTTGGTGATCCAGCGCAAGGCAGCGAAAGCACCTCTTCGCAAGATCAAGAGGAGGAGAAGTGCAGTGTGCAGTGGAAGCTTCAGTGCGGGATGAAGGTGCGGAACCATAGGGTTTAATAGGAGGGAAGGAAGCAAGAATCGAAGTGTAAGTCTGCGGGAGCTGATGATAGGCAGAGGTGTCATGCATGGCAAGACCAACATAGGTCAGAGGCAGAGGCGTAGCGCCGGGTGTCGCGCCTTCAGGATCCGTGATAGGGTGAAGCTGGAGGGGAACAGGAGTCGAGGGGAGGGAACCAGACAAGGGGCTTCCAGGTCCGTGCGTACCCCAGGTTAAAGGTCCAAGCAGAGAGGGCAAGATGCCGGGGGCGAGGCCGTCAAGAAGCCGGGCACGAGTCCGTCGCAACGCAAGCGCATGCGGTGCTGCAGGTTGACCCACATTACTGACCAAAGCGAACTGGGCAAGAGGGGGAGGCAAAAGATTTGAGGGGATCGCGGCAGAGGGTTCACGTTCGATAGAAGCGCTAGAGCACGGCGGAGAGATTGTCGGCAGGTGGTTGTTTTGTTGCGGCATGGCAAGGTCCACGCCCGAAGACAAATTGGAAGTTCCAGATTACCAAGTAGATGTAAGACCGGCCCGACAGCGAAAAGAGCACATCCCACCGGAGGACCAGCGTGGAAGGTGAGCCAGGCGTAATCATGCCTAACCCCCTCAAGAGCGACAATAAACGTAGCGATGCTCTAATTAGCAACATTAAGCGAGTAAAGAGACGGACCAAAACATCGGATAACCGGTGATTCGACAGAAGCAACTAATCAATATTGAATCAAGGCAAGAACAGACTGTTGCGAATGATCAATGCACGTGTTCATCACCTGAATCCATACCGATGTTGGGCAAGCCAACGCCGATAGGGAGGAGATGGAGCAACAAACCGGCGAAGAAAAATTCTCAAGACATACCTGAAGCATCCCGGGGGTAGAGCACGAGACAGAGCAGCCGGAGTAACAGAGGACGTGAACCCAAATCGAGGAGCCTGATTCCGTAGCCTAGCCTCCCTCGGCCGGACGGAATTCCCGCAGCATCAAGCCACAGGGTCTGTGCCATGAGGAGCAGGCCGAAATGAATCCCCGAGGCCCGCCGGGCCCGAAGAGGACGCATGGACTCGCACGGACGAAGAAGACGCAGCCAACGACGAGGTAGAGGAGGAGACGTGAGTGGGTGCGGGCGACACCGAGGGGCCAGCGCGGACGGCAGAGCAGAAGGCTTGTTCTAGGTCCCGAGCGGCGGAGATGGCGGAGAGATCAACTCGTCCGAGAAGAGGGGAAGGTGCGTGGGCTTGCAGAAAGGAGAGGCAGCAAGCCGCCGCGGACGGCGGCAGATCGGGGGATACCGAGCCGGAGGAAGAAGAAATTGGGGAAGGGACTCCCGAGAGCCTCCCGAATCTCGTCGGATGTTGGCGGGGAAGGATCGAGTCCGCCATGGATTGGAAGGATGCGAGAGGAAGGTGCGACCACCCAAAAGCCTAGCGGCGAAGGGGGCGGGAGGATAGGGGATCTGCCATCGGAGGGACCGAGAGGGTGTCTCCGCCGGCGAAAAGGCAGCAGAAAGGGGGCAGCGGGGTAGGGGACCGAAGGGGGGGTGGCGCGCCATGGGAAGGAGCGCCATCGATGTCCACGAGAAGGATATTTGTTCCACTAAGAAGACAAATTCTCCTAAAAATGATGCAAATCCCCTTGCTGCCTAGTAGACCCCTCATTCTTTCTCGGGCTCGCAATCGCTTTTGTACTAGACGGATTAGCGCATTTCGCCGCGCCGTCTGCCTTTCGTTTTTGCATGACGTGCAAATTAAGATAGACACACATGTGTTTTAACCTGGGCGTAGTGTTGGTTTTTATGGACTAATTTTACGCTTGGTGGTGAAGGGAGCGATTGACCTGCTGTGCAAGGACGCGTTCCAGAAGACTATGGGTGTAGGGCTGCAAACGAGTCGATTTCGAGCGAGTTATACTCAGCTCGGCTCAGCTCATTCTAAACTTCGAGCGAGCTCAGAGTAAGTCGATTTAAAGGTTGAGCTGTAATATTGGCTCATGCTTGGCTTGTAACGATCACGAGTCGATCTCGAGCAAGTTTCGAGCTTAGGGCATCTCCATACGTGTTAAACCCACCCACCCCCCCCCCCCCCCCCCACCCACGCAAAAAAATCACAAAAAAGTAACGAAAACGGCGCTAAATCAAAACTTGGGCGAGGTCATTTACCAGCCGTAGCCCACCCAAGCAGCAAAAATGGGGGGCTTTTGCATGCAAAGTGGGACAAAAGTAGGAGAAAGATTCCTTTTTGCATGCAAAACGGCGCATTTGCCTCCCCCCCGGCCAAACCCAACCCCTTGGGTTCGGCTTGGGTGCGCCGGCGCTAAAACGTCACTATTTGAGCTCTTGGGGGCTGACTTGTAGAATTCGGCGCTAAAACGGCGTTTTTTGACACATAAAGTGGTCCTGGGGCCGTTGGGGGGGGGGAGGCTGGAGATGCCCTTAGCAAGGCAATGGCAATTTCTACATTCCAAACCAAATAATTCATATAAAAAAAGCAAATAGTTTATATTGTCTATATTCCAAGTTCAGGAGTCGTATGTTTGCCTATTCATATGGACATACCACATAAAATTAATGCCAAAAATTGCCCCCTTTAATTAACCTTCGAGATTTGGTAGTGCTAAGAAGAAAACAACAATCCCATTCACAACATATAATGTAGCAAATGATCCTATTTTATTTTAATATTTATATATATCAGAATTGTTAAAAATAATTATATTATTTCGAGCTATCGAGCTAAAATCGAGCGGGCTAGTGGTCGCTCGAGATTAGCTCGTTTTCCTGTCGAGCTGTAGAAGGCGCTCATACTCAACTCATTTCTTTTCGAGTCGAGCTAAAAAGCGAGCCGATCTCGATCCACTCACGAGTCTCGAGTTTTTCGTCGGATCCACTGGATCAGTCGTTGAGGTACGCAGTTGTAACATACTTAAGTGGTACTTGGTGGTGAGCTCCATGCTGGAGCATCACCAGCAACCACGATGGCACCTCCTAGGTACCCGGCTCAAGCTACCACCCACCCGCACCGTGTTGTGCCTCGCACCAAAGTCACCGCCTCTCATGACTACCTCTCCAACAAATCACCCCCAAAGATAACAGACCATAGTCCATACAGCACCGTCAGACATGTAGTTGAGAGAATAAGTTATGTACCAACGTAAATTCAACCATAGGTTCATGAAACATCTAACTAAAACATAGGCCTCCAGCACCGACCCAGTTTATCAAATCCTAGTTTACAGAACCCCAAGTTTATCACTCAATTGGACCCACATGTAGACAACTTTATTATCGATCATCGGCTGAATTTTATTTCCTTTGTCCTCCCCCCAGATGACATGAAGCATTTCCTCATACAGGAGTGCAGAATAGCGTCATCATGACCTGGGTACTGAGCACGAAAAGTTTAGCGTGGCTCATCTACTGCAAGTGCCTCACTCTTCAATTGCTGTGGATCTGTCGAAAATAAGGAAATATGCTTCTATTCTCTCTCTGTCTCGGATGATCATACTTCAAACACTGACATGTTGAAACTCAATTCATCCAGTAACTTGGGTAGTTCTCTGTGAGAGAGGAATGTGCTAATGTTAACGCGTACCAGCTCACGGAACTTCAAAACATATAACATCTCGAGGTAAGGGCTAGTCTGCCGCCTCTCAAGCTTCGACACATACTTGTAGAAGCCATAAATCCAAACCATTGCCATCAGACTCACGGGGAGAATCTTCCATGTACACCTAGACAACACGGAGAAAAGAAATGTCAGACATGAAAAAGACAAGGCATAAACCTACATAATACATGAATGGATGTAATAAGCTACTCCCTCCGATCCATATTAATAGGTGCTGGAGTGGATGTATGTAGACATATTTTATTGCTAGATACATCCACTTCAGGACCTATTAATATGGATCGGAGGGAGTACTAAATTATCGTATATGCGCTGAAGGCCCCTATAAGATATCTTAACCCAGCTACTGGGGTCTTGTTTGAATTGTTCAAGAAGCCAGCAATCAAATTGCCAACCTAATCAGGATGGTAAAGATCAATGTGGAAACCTGAGATTCTGCTCTACAATTTCCGCAGGCCCTTCTGTGGAGCATTGAAAAAGTAGGAAGTTCACATGTCATGGCCTCCACAAGAATGAGACCTAATGTCTCATACAAAACTGGTTGTAGTTAACAAAATAACTTTATATAGTCACTATTTAAGCCATTTCGATATGACAACCTTCCCCCGAAATTTGCTTCTAGAACAATAGTTTCCCTTCTAGTTAGTATATGCGTTGAAGTCCCCTGTCAGATATCTTGGCCCAACGACTGAGGTTTGTCCGCATTCTTCAAAGAAGTCAGCGATCAAAGTGGCAGTCTGATCAGGATGGCAAGAACATTGTGGAAACCTGAGATTCTGCTCTATTATTTCTGCAAGCACTCCAAGGAGTGTTGCGGAAGTAAGAACTCCACACGTCATGGACTCGACAGCAGTGAGACCGAATGCTCCATGCAAAACTGGGTATAGTTAACAAAATAAGTTTATATAGTCAGTATGTAAGCCATTTGGATAGGACAACCTTCCCTCAAACTTTCGCTTCTAGAAATTTACTACTTTGCTACCATAACTACACAAAAGGCACCATGGGTATCAGCGATGTAGCGACACAACTAACCATTTGGAGCCATGTTCACCTGGGCAGAGATCCGACGAAACTTCCCAAACAAGTTATATGTCTCAATAAGTTCATGCATATCTTCTCCATCTCTGCGATTTCTTCTCCGTCTTTTTTTTCTTCACTTTGAAATAGCCAGCCATGACAACAAGGTTTACGACCTCCACTGGTTAAGGGTTTTAGCTATATGTTTTGATCGGTCATAGCAAGGAAATATAAGAATTAAGTATTGTGTATCTTCTAGAAACAACGATGTATGATCAGAGCCAATGAAAGATACATTAAGTGCAAGAACTCCACATATTACCCTGCTATTAATCAATTAAGAATTGGACATCTTAATAGATAGATAGATATATAAATGTTACCACAACACATAAACCCTAAAGCTTCAGCAATAAGAAATATAAATCAGAAAAACCAAAACTATGCCGGATAATCTACCAAGAGGATGCCCGGACTGAGGAGCTTCAGCTGTAGGATGCACAGAAGCAGGAGCCAAAGGTACCATGTGTCAGCACACAAGAAAAAAATTGTGGCCCTCCCAGTAAAGTTATCGCCCATAATATGTGAATTTTAATTGCAACATGAACTCTCTCCACCTTTTCAATGAAATGAAACGCAAAAGGTTTTTTGCGTTTTCTCAAGAGAAAAAAGTATGACTGAATCACCATCATCGTCCTTCATCCCAATTGTTTAGTCAGACTATTAAACATGAACACTGATATCGCATGAGAAATTACCTTGACAGACTTCATTGAAGATCCAAATTATGAGGAATGTACTCTCAGCCTACTCAATTAGAATAGTTGGGATGAGACTCCCCCCCCCCCCCCCCAGAGATAACTAAACAATATTTAGAAATTAGGAAGCTATGGAATTGCAGAGTGCCAAAATAATATTGTACACTGGTAGCATACCGAGCAATAGGTCAATATCAAGTAAATTATGTAGCCATTGCAGTTAAAATTTGACCTAAAGCTTAGTTCCTTATCATTTTCCTACATTTGTGAACCGAAGGAACAAAAAAGTATATTCAGATGTTTAGGTGATTATTTTTTTCCCTGCAAGAGTAGTCGTTCTCTTCATTAAATAGGGTTAGAGTGTATATTCTAAGAACTCGACCTATTAGCATATTTTGTTTAGTTGGAAGCTCTTCTTCTCGAGCCCATTAAGGGGCCGAATGTAGAAGACAAATCCAGAAATGATACTGATTCTAACTCCTTTATATGGAGGACTTATATAATCTCTTATGCTTAGAATCTATTTTTTTTCCAACTGGGAACTACCCCCTTTCCATTAACTTTCATCAACGGAAATACAAGGGTTCAAAGACACATAACAGGGAAAAGAAGGGGGTAGCTAACTGGTAGGAAAACCCGCTGAAATGATCTCGACTCGAGAATCGCGCTACGGGGCAAAAAACTTACCACCTAAACTACCAAAATATTTAGGAGTCTCAGCAAACAAACAAACATCCAAACCACCCACCCACCACAACCAACACAGGAAACTAATCCAAATTGATCAAAGACCCGAGCCATGAGTGATTCGAAGCAGCGCCTGATTCCCTCCTCGTGACCTGGAAGCGCACTGCCCAGCCAGCATCGCCGCTTTGCACACCAGCTTCGCTGCACCTTCCTTGATCTTCTCGCAATCCCCTGTCTCGTACATACCTGCCCAGTAACACAAGAAAGCACCCATATTGTAAATAGTAATCAAAGGAGACTTCTCAGAATCTAAATCTGTATCATCAAGTAAGACGTGAAGTACTGAAGTTAATCTAAGAGTGGAGAGGGATAAAACAAAGTAGGATTGGTGATCAGGAAAAATATTTGTTTGCAGTTACCAAGCAAAGAAATCTTATAATTTCTCATGTAATGAATTTCACAACAATATCGGCAGCATTTGCAAAAAAAAAAAAAATCGTACATTCAACATTGTGAACAATAAGTATGCTGAATACACCATCCTACAGATTAAGTACAAAATGCACCTCAACACTTGAACTTGTCATATCAAGGAAGAATTTGAGAGAGTAACTTATCTTGTATTTTTTACCGTGGTCTGCCATCACCCTGCTGCACCTCGTGCTGGTAAGGATGACAAAGAAAGCGGAGGCCAAGCAGAGATTAGGCAAACGCACATTTGTCGTCCCAGCCGACCTTTGAAGCGCTGCTGCCGTCGTTTTTCACATAACTTCTAACGCCGGTTGACACATCCTTCATGCCCATGGGCTCCGACGCACAGGTATCACCATCCTCCCATTTTCCAAATTTGCACCGAAGTTGCAGAGTGGCCGTGGCAGAGAGCGCTGGAGCGGTAGGTGTTGCTCCTCAGTTTAGCTCGATGTTTCCGGAAGATGGACCCATAGTGAAGCCCAGAATGTCAACGTCAGGAAAACTGAGGTCTGGACGGCTGGCGACCTACGGCTGGGAGGGCGGCAATCCGGACAGCGATCTACTTTTAGGGGAGGGTCACGGATCTAGACGGGGCAAATGACCAGAAAGAAGGCTTGGCAAATGGAGAAGATGTTCGCTCGCGGCCGGAGCTGGTCGCCGGCGGGCAGCGGTCTGAAGAGGCAGCGACCAAAGGCGTGCTGAAACAAAATTTACTCTTGAGGGCTCACCTGGCAGCTACGCAGCAATGATAGATGCCCTCAGCGGCCTCCCTGCTAGCCGGGCTAGTAAAGAGGCGGAGCAGGCGCCGGATGTTTGCTCCGCTGCCCCGCCCCTCCTCTTCAACCCCGTGGCCAAGTATTCTTTATTCTTCACCGCCATATCTTCGCCCCGCTCTAATTTTCTAGATGCAATTTCCAATGGAAAACTTGAAACACAATAAGGTGGAGGTACCAGCCGGTGAAGATAACAGTGGGACTTGGTTAACCATTATCTTTTGGTTTCAAAACTAAATAACCATTTGGTATAAAGGGATAAAATAGGTTAACCATTAGGTTAATTAGGTTAGAAAGGGTTAACCGGTGGTTATTTAGGTTCGAACCATTATGCGATGATGGTAAATACTATTAAAACTTGGCTTTCCCATCTGAATGCTAGGTACATAAAATTTTGCCATGACATGTACTAAAAAACTAAGAATTCACATGCATATTCAACAATTGACGATTATAATGCATGTTTAGGTATAAATCAATCACAATCAGACGTGCAATAAGGTTCAATAATCATGCATGTCTTTCCACCAATATCATCATTTATACAATTATTTGGACAAGTTTCAAGTCTCATAAACATGGACTGAAATAAAAACACCACTCCATAGCTCCATGAATGTACATCTCGTGATCGTCTTCCTGCAATGTACCTCGACACCAATTCCACGCCAGCATTCATTTCCAATTAAATCTGCACATGCACAACATATAAGTGTAGCGCATGAGGTGAAATATTAAATACAAGTAATAATGGTTTAGGTTCTGGAAGGTTATAGAAATGATCCAAGTTCTGTAAACTAGTCAATCTACAAAAATACGGTAAACATTCCAATAAAATAGTCTGTAAACTATCACCCAAGCTGATAATAGAACAACTCATCTTTCATAGGATTGAAATTCAGTGAACATGCAAGAAAACAAATCAAAATGCACAAAATAATATGGTGGCTTATTCCCCCGATTTCATTGAAGAAATTGAAGTGTCAGGATACAATACAACCGAACAGATGTAGTACACAGAACAAACCCCTGTGTTCTAACAAAGAAGTAAACTCAAAGTAATCTTGACACAGCAGGATGAGGAGAGTCGCAACAGTCTGGAATCAAGTGCCATTACAGGCTACGAGCTACTGCCTCTCTGAGGCTACGAGAACCTACTGCAACGATAGCTAACAGAAATTCACCATTGGGAGTGCAAGAAATTGCGGGATTCGTACCGCTTCTTCGTGTTCACAGTACACACAAACATGATGAAGAAGAAGATCTCATTGACTCTTGTCAAGCGAAAAAATTGAATCGAACTGTGCTGCTAGTTCATAATTTCAAGTACTGCCATATAATGTTATCTAATATTTTTAATTTCGTAATCGTGTAAAACAAACAGCAAGATGATTTACTAGAGCCCAAATCAATACATTGAGTAAGATACAGTCCAACAATTGACTGAAAGTCTACTTGCAACCTAGTTACTAACTTACTACTGTCTACAGGTCCTAGATGGCTATGTAATTAAGGAAAAATTCATTTTATCATGACTCTAGCGGTCAAAGCAAAACACTGATTCTCTTCCATAGTACTTGATGAATAATGTGCTGATCGACAAATCTTCTAAGCATAATAAAAAATAACATGGTGGCTCAAGGTACCAGGCAGACTAACGTGCCTCAGAACAACCAAACCCAATTACCGGCGGTTCCACATTTCTTTGATCATCAAAACGTTTAGGAAACACAAAGCCACTATGCAATCATACAATCTAACTCTTTCACACCCTAGTGGTCTATTATTATTGGATACAAATGAATTCTAACTTGTGATCAACAATAAATATTTTATTTGCAGGTTTCCTGATGGTAGTACTTGAATTCAAATCATATGATACATTAAAAGGAAACTATTTTGGCAGGTAAATTCCACCAGACCACCACAGGTAAATTGCAAGTTTGACCAAGTATGGCTCTCTTGGCAGAAATACTCCTACTCCACATCGCAAGTCCAATTAACCAGTCTCCTTTATCATGCCTACTATGGGTCATGTACCACATATAGTGCAAGGAAAAACAATACAGATATTATGAAGTTTCCAGTCTGTATAACAAAACTTTGTTATATGTACAACAAATCGTCTGTATCACTAAACTAAATAATTCAGTACTGATACAGAACATAAAACTTGGCTGGCATTGTTCCGTGCATTCAACAGGTGAGACAAAATATGAACCAACAGAAAAAAAAGGTCATGTGTCCATTCCAACTTCCCTGACATATCTATGGTAATTCTTGCACCGGTGCATGTATAAAGATAGAAAATACTACAGCAGAGACATCTTGCAGTGTCAGTTATCTAAATCAAGCATCGCCACAATAACAAGCATCAACCACAATGACAAACATTTACTCACAGCAGCTACTACATACATTACATAAATGCATCAGACTTGCTTCCGTGAACAACACAGGAAAAGCTCATCCTCTTGTTCACAGGAGAGCTACCATCCTGATGAATTACTCAATTAGCATATACCAACTTGACTTGCAACAAGATAAGACTTTATGGATTAGAATACACGCACTCAGCTTTGGTACAAACATCACATGGCCAAAAACTGAGCCACATTGGGCTGCTGACATCTACAGGACAGAAGCGCGGATCCATCCTAGGTTTTGATAATGCCAAAAATACATACAAAAGAAAAATTAGGACCGGCCAATACAATACCTGTCGCCGACTCGTCGTTCTTCCCGCAGTCGAAGTAGAGGACGAGGAGGATGATGGAGGAGTGGCACGGCGGACGGGCGAGGTGGGGCGGCGCCGACTCGCTGTTCTTGCCGCAGGCGAAGAGGACGGGCGAGGTGGGGCAGCGAGCGGGGCGGGGTGGCGCCGACTCGCCGTTCAGCCGGTCGGGGAGGCGTGGCGGACGGGCGGGGTGGCGAAGCGCGGCGGACGGGCGAGTTGGAGCGGCGGGCGGGGCGGCGGCGCCTGACTCGCGGTTCAGCCGGCCAGGGAGGCGCACGGGTACAGGGTAACCCTTGGTTCGATCGGATCGAGGAAATTGCACATAACACCAACTATTGGGGCATTTGTTGCACCAAACCACAACACTAGCATTTTTTTGCACAAGACACCAATGTTTGGGGTAATTATTTGCACAAAACACAAAATACGTTTTGAGAGGTAATTAATTATCTGGTTATTTTCATGATTATTTTTTGGAGATAATTAACTAACTTGGCACCAAACAGGTTAGACTTCCTCATAGAGAGCATGATTATTTTCATATACATAACTTTTGACAACTTATTTTTCTGACCAAATGGGACACCACCGTGGCCACTTGGCCTTTAGACAGACAATTGTTTTTGCTAGAAATTTGCAAAAGGCATCGTAAAACATCTTATACAAAGATAGAGCATTTAGAACATACTTATCTATGTATATATTTTGGTGTCCTGCTTGGGCCCAGATAGTTAATTACCTCTCAAAACGTATTTTGTGTTATGTGCAAGTAATTACCCCAAACATTGGTATTTTGTGCAAAAAAAATGATAGTGTTGTGGTTTCCTGCAACAAAAGCCCCAATAGTTGGTGTTATGTGCAATTTCTTCGTTCGGATCGAACCTAAAGATCCTAACGGGCTTCTGGGTTATCCATTTGGCCCATTGGGTGCTATTTTAGGTTAGGTTAACCTAACCATTGGGTGCTATAGAAGAAAGAGTTGTAAATACAAGAGTTTACGACAGCGTATGTTACACATAACGCAGCTGTCGCACAGGATTCACACCACTCCTAGCCGACTACTCACGAAGGATGACCCCTACTCCCGCTCCCGCGCCAACCCAATGCTGCAACTCCTCGAACACTCTAGCCATCAGTGTCTCTTCGTTACAGATTTGGTTTGTGTTCCCAAAGACTCTCGTATTACGTTGTTTCCATAGCATCCACGTAATCAGAGTTATTAGCGAGTCAAGCGCCTTCCTTTGTTTGTCTCTGAAACTCCCTCGGACTGTTAACCACCAGCTTTCCAGTGTGCCTGTTGCTAATGGAACTGGAATCTGGGTTCTCAGACGAGTGATACAACTCCGCCACACCTTTTTGGAGAAACACATTGCACGAGGATATGGTCTGTGGTCTCAATAACCTGCAAACACATCTTGCAGACATCCGGTGGTCCTGCAATCCATGCCTAGATCTCCTATCTGAGGTCCAGATCTTGTACTGAAGTTCCAACCACAAGAAAAAATTGCACTTAGTCGGCGCCCAACACTTCCAAACACCCGAGGCCAATGGGAATCTAATATGCCCCTCATTAGTTCCTTGTACGTGGAGCTTGCTGAATATCTCCGTGACGTTGCGGCATGCCACACAAACTCATCCGGCCTCGCCACCTCATGGGGTACCTCCTGGATTGCCAGCCAGAGATTGATGCACTAGCTTTTCCATCTCCGTGGACCAGGTTCCCCTAATGTCACCGATCCAACGATTCTCGGTCAACGCTTCTTCCACTGTTCTTTTATTGGCAGTTCTCGATATTACCGCGAGGAGCCAAATCCTGGATTGTTAGCCCCCTGATCCACCTATCCTTCCAGAACAGGATCCTCTATCCATCCCCGACATTGATGCGGACAAGGTTGTTGAAAACTTCTGCAACCATCGTGTCTTTCATCATAGGCAGACCCTTCCAGGGCCTTGATGCATCAGTCCTTCTCAGCCATTCCCATCTGGCCCGAAGAGCCAACCCCTGGGTCTCCAGATTTTTTAGGCCCAGACCTCCATAGCAAAAAGGCTTAAAAACATTCTCCCACGCTACAAGACATTGTCCACCATTTGCACGATCCGACCCTGCCGACAACAGCCCTCTTCACATCCATTTATTAATCTCTTCCATAAGCCAACTCGGAGCCTTCGCCACTAACAATTGGTGCACCGGTCTCGCAAACACCATTGAGTTGACCAAGGTTAGCCTGCCCTCTCTTCTTATCATCCCACTTTGCCAAGCCGGGACACTTCTAAGCACCTGGTCCAACAAAGGCTGCCACTCTCTTTTTTTGTCGAAGGACGCAATGCCAGTTGTAGGCCCAAATATTTTATTGGGAACTTAGTGATATTGCAGCCCAGGGCTTGGCCACCAGTGCCTCATCCTCCTCCTCTAGTTGAATGAGTGTTGCCGAGGTTTTAGCATAGTTAACTTTTATACCTTAAGCCTCTCCAAAGATATACAAGATTATGTGAATCGAAGCCAGATCCAACTCTGTAGGCTTAGCAAAGAGTACCACGTCATATGCGTAGACTGACACTCTCTGCAGAGCCGTGCAGCCCACCATAGGTATGAACAACCCCTCCTCCTCAACCTTTGCCACTGATAACGTAATTACCTCCATTGCCAGAACAAAAAGCATGTGTGAGATGGAGCCCCCTTGGCGTAAACCCCGAGCATGGCGGATTCTTTTCCCAGGGACCCCATTCACCTCTACTTTAGTGCTTGCTGTATAGAGTAGTATAACTATCTTCTTGCACCACCACTCACTGAAACCTCTCTGTCTAAGTACCTCCAACAGAAATGCCCAAGAGAGCGAATGAAACGCTCTGGAGATGTCCAGCTTAATCAGGACACACTTCTCCCTCCTGGTATTTATTTTTCGAGCCATTTGTCTAACCAGGATGAAGTTGTCATGCAGACTCATACCCTTCACAAAAGCAGATTGATTTGTACTTACCAACTCCCCTAACTTGGTTCTCAAACGATTGGCTAGCAGTTTAGAGAAGATGAGAACAAGACTAATTGGTCTAAAATCCTGTCTCCAGTGCGTATTTCTTATTAGGAATCAGCATGATGAGAGCTCTATTAAGCTTGGCAACACCCCTTCCATCTCCAACTGCCAATTTCAGCACTGCTGCCATGATATCTGGCTTAATTACCTAGGAGGCACGCTGGTAGAATGCTCCTCCGAACCCATCCGGCCCAGGGGCCCTATTCGTAGGCAACTCCCTGATAGTGGCCCAAACCTCGTCCTCTGAGAATAATCCGTCCAGATCCCGCACTTCCTGGGTTTGAAGGTTCTTTTCATAGTAGTAGACATAGGGGAGAAGAGAAGAGACGAGACAGTTGGAGCAGCAGCGACGAGACATGACGTTACATATATTGGACCATTCCGTTCTCCACCATTTGTGTTGTCATGTTTTGAAGGAGGGTTGTCATTTATTAAAGAACCAAGCAATGGCCTTGGATCTGGTTTTACTATGGTAAATAAAGAGTGAAGGGAACCGGTGGCGCAAATATTTATGAGAATCTACGTATAGGATAATAGGGAGCTGTCGTGGTGGTGTCACGGCAGATGCCATAGGATGGCTAAAGTTGTGGGGACGATGGACGCTAGAGGCGCTCAGGGAGGGATCACGCAGCGAGTAGCCGCGTGAGATAAGAACCAAGAACTGCAAACAACACGATCTACCCAGGTTCAGGACCCTCGTGTGGAGGTAAAACCCCTACTCCTGCCTTTCTCTCTGTGTATTAATGTCTCACCGAGTAGCCACAGTACAGGTGTTGCTTACTACCGAGTAGCCACTCTCCTCTCTATGGGATTCTAGGTCAAGAATGTGAACCGCTCTCGTGATCCTGTGTTCGTTGTTCAACCTCCCTCGCGCAGGAGGGGGCAGGGCACCTTATATACCTGGTGCCCAGCCGGATACAGGCAAATACAAACAGATGTCGACATAGTGTGCACACCGTCCTTCTTCCGAGTTCCCGCTGACAGCTTTGGCTTCCTAGTTTGTCCGGTGTGGAAAGTCGTTGTGCAAAACCAAGGAAACGATCTGTTATCACTGCCATGAACACAGAGTAGGTCCTCCCTATCCTGCGACGCCCTGCTGACACACTGTCGCGGTCAGGCACGCTCTCTGCAGATGAACAGTCCCAAAGTACGGACCCAGGATTTGCGGGATCCTGTGTCAGAACGGCTCCTTTGACTTCTGGCCCGAGTAGGATCCCGCCATTTCTACTCGGGCTAATTCTTCTACTCGGAGGAATACAACTTCCTTGATTCTTCCTTCTGGCCATCTGTGTGTGAGACCGACTAGCAGTCGACCGGGTAGCGAGTACAGGGTAGCCAGCTACTCGGCCAAACACCTCTTCTGATCTTGCCTTTAGCACTTGCCTTTACCCTACTCGGGGGTAACACCCCGACATTAGTCCCCGAAGCTGGTAGAGTCCTGAGAACTTTGTTCACTGGGCTCTGCCAGTTTAAAAACCAATTTTGTCATTCGAGCTCTGGGGTGCCTAGTAGATCTCCGAGTAGCCACTAATCCTGTCTTGGGTTTCCTATCTCCCGAATAGAACCACTTCTCTTCTCTGTCGCCGAGTAAAAGGACTTAGCGAATTCTCAAATCAGAATCTCTGCGTGGCAGAGCATAATCTGGCTTTCCGCACTGCAACAGGGCACGTGTCACGCTACCACACCCCCGACGCCTCGGTGCCCGGGATCTGACAGGGCACGCGCCCAGTTTTCACGGGCTGGGCCCACTTGCCCGTTATGTCCCATCAAGCGCAGTAATTACCCACGATCATGTCGTGGGATCAATTGCGGCCGTTACGCGCGCGTTCTGCGCTGTGTGAGTTTCTAACCGGCCCACATATCCCACGCCGCATGATCTTTGCCACGATTGATCCCACCAGCTCCAATCGTAACGGCAACACGAGGGGAGGTATAAATATCCCCTCGGTAACTCCTTCTTCCCCTTCCTGCCTTCAC
Source organism: Alopecurus myosuroides (assembly GCA_028641055.1). NCBI lineage: Eukaryota > Viridiplantae > Streptophyta > Magnoliopsida > Poales > Poaceae > Alopecurus > Alopecurus myosuroides. The sequence continues at coordinate 81,635,643 of CM054060.1, forward strand.
TTTCCCCTTGCCTCTTCGTTTATCCGCCGCCGTCGAGCTCTTCGCCGCCGTGCCCCTCGTAGCGCCGAAAGGCTAATCTTTTCCGCCAAGTTCCACCAAATCACCACCAAACTTCCTCCCCTGCTCGATGGCTCGCGATGACGGCGCCCGCGCCGGGTGGGCCGGATCCACCGTCACGGCAGAGGAGTGCCAATGGCTGGTGAACACCCGGCGAGTTCCTGCCGGCGTCCGTTGCCGGCCTCCTGCTGGCGAGCTCGTCCCTGCTCCGGAGGCGGACGAGCACGTGGTGTTCCTCGCGCACTTCCCGCGGGGATTCGGGCTACCAGCATCGGACTTCTTCCGCGGCTTCCTCAATCACTTCGGGATTCAGCCGCACCACCTGCCGCCGAACGCGATGGTGATGCTCGCATACCACGCCGTGGTGTGCGAGGCTTTCGTGGGCGTGCGCCCCACGCCGATGACCTGGGCGCGCTACTTCTTCTTCAGGAAGCAGAGCAAGGCCAAGCCGGGTAGCGCGGAGAGCAGCCGCGGCATGACCGAGACCGGCAGCGCCATGATGGTGCAGTGCAGCGGGACCAACCACCCACGCATCAAAGGGCTTGACTCGGTGCGCAAATGGCAGAGGACGTTCTTCTATGTGAAGAACATCCCTGTTAAGAAGGACGAGCCTTTGGTGGACCGGATCAATCTTCCCCGGTGGACCAATTTGCCTCCTACCGGACAGAACTGGGGATTCAAGCCCAATCTAGAAGGCGATATCAAGCAGATGAACACGCGCCTCGCCAAGTTGAAGGAGAAGGGGCTCAAGGACGACGACCCCATCGCCTGCTGGATCTCCAGGCGAGTGCTCCCGCTGCAGCGCCGTGCACATCTCATGTGCTACATTGGCGGCAACCGAGATTGCACTCGGACGACCACGTTCGAGCTCAGCAACGCGGACGTGGCCACCTGGGCGCGCTCCATCATGACCACCGGCCTCAGGGACAACTGGCAGTACGGCTTTGTGCCGTACAGCCGCACGAAACCAATCAAGCGGGTTAGTACTCCTCACCCTGTTTCCTGCATACAGATTCCGAGTAGATAGCCTTCTTAGCTTGTTGTGCCTAGTATCTGCACTCTGTGCCGAGTAGGACACTTAGCAGTATCGCTTAGGCTTCATGCGCTTTATGTTTGCACGCCACGCCGAGTAGGACACTTAGCAGTATCGCTTAGGCTTCATGTGCTTTATGTTTGCATGCCACGCCGAGTAGGGCACTCACTACTATCTGTTATGCTTCGTGGTAGCATCCCATCCCGGGTAGAATCCCTTATGCTGCTCAACTAATCCATTTTGCCTGCTTGTGTCTCCAGCGCATTGCTCGCCAGCTCGCTGAGAGCGAGGAGCTCTTCGAGGCCAATTGGCACGCATATCGGACGGAGGACGACGAGGTCTCCTACGACACCGCGGACAAACTCAATATCCCTCATGCCGCCCAGACGGATAAGCATCATGTCGACGCGTCCGTTCGGGACTGGTCCGAAGACGACGACGAAGGTGATTGAGTTCACATTTATGGTCGCGAGTAGCGCAACCCAATTTCCTCCTGTTTCCTAACTGTTTTCTTCTTCTCAACTCTACAGAAGATGCTGATGCTGATGCTGATGCTAAAGAAGAGGGCGAGGACGAGGACGAGGACGCCCTTGACGTCGATCCGCTTGCAGTTGCTGCTCCCGCCACTCGCAAGAGGGCGGGTAGTGGTGCTCAAGAGCCCACCGCGAAGAAAGCCAAGAAGGCCGTGAAGAAGGTAAAGCAGGGGAGACGACTACCCCCTTCTCGCGCAGGGTAAGTGATTTTCTTCCAAGTTGCATTTCATCGTTGATGCCTTTTCGGAACTTCTTATCTCGCTACTGCTTCTCGGTTTCTTCTATTCTTTTTTCTGTTCTGAACTCTCTGTTCTCTTCAGCGCCCCCTTGGACGCTAATGCTGCTGCCGCACCCACCAAGTCCAAGTCCAAGAAGAGATCCGCCATCGACCTTGATGCGCTCATCTATCTCTCTGAAGAGGACGAGGTCGCAGCACGGGACAGGGTGCGTGCGCCCTCTCCTGTGAAAGGAGAAGACGAGGACGACGCCCCAGAGATAAATGTTGGTGCCCATGACGCCAACCAGGAGCAGCAGGCCCGCGCAGAACAGGAAGCGCAGGATGCTGCTCATGACGAGAGACCACCTTCTCCCCCAGCTGCCGCAGCCGGGGAGAACACCGAACAAGACCCCGAGCAACAAGATCATGCCGCCCTTGAGCGGCAGGAAGAAAACCAAGAGCAGCAGGACATTGGCGCTGCTGCCCAAGACGACCCCGCGGCCCAGCCGCGGGTAGAAGGACAAGAAGCGACGCACCCAGATCCCGCTGCCGAGCAGCGGGTTGAGACAGTTGAGATGGAGCATGACTCCCAGAGCCACGCGCAGCCGGACGCTGCGCCGGGTAGCGAGCCCTTGGTGCCGCCTACCCAGCAGGGCACTTCATCCACCGCACCGAGCTCCCCGCCGGTGAAGAAGACCAAGATCACAGCCAGCCCTCCAGCTAAGAAGGATGCGGCCGAGAAGAAGGCTGCTGAGAAGAAGGCCGCCGAAAAGAAAGCCGCCGAGAAGAAGGACACCGAGAAGAAAACTGTTGAGAAGAAGGCTCCCGAGAAGCAGGCCGCCGAGAAGCAAACTGGCCAGCCAGATGCCACCGTCCGCAGGAATCCTCCTCGTGGCGCTGTGCAAGATTCTGCCGCGATGCCGCCACCCAAACCAAAAGCGAAGCCTGCCGTGAAGAGTGGGCAGCTCACTATTGGTGCTACCGGCAACGCTGAAGGCATACCTGCTGGATCAAGCCTTCGCGACCCGCCTGCCTACCCGCCTTATATGCTGCAGATGGGCAAACAGCACGGCATTGGTCTGACCAAGGCCGAGAAGCTACTCGCTATTACGCAAGGCAAACAGGCCCAGGCTGTGGATTCCAAGCCGCCAACCAGGAACAAGGACAGGTCCCTTTCAATTTTCTCGCACGAGGTCCAGGAGACCAAAGTGACGTTCACGGGGCTCGAGGAGATGATCGATCGGGTAGGCTTCATCGAAGCTGACTGGAACAACGACGTCCTTGGCAACGATCCCTGGCACGGCCTGGCCTTGGGCAAGCTGGACCATTGGCGCGTTGACTGGAACAAGGCGGACATGGGCTACAATCCCATGACCATCTCGTCTTCTACCAGTACGCTTGCCGCGAAGCTGTTCGTCCACCGCAAAGCTGCCGAGGACCTCGAGCAGACCTACGCGGTAAGTTTTGTTTGCCTGCTTTGAGTTGTATTTTTCTTCTCTTCTACTCTTCTCCTTCTTCTCCTTCTTCTTATCCATCACCCAGTCCCCGAGATTCGGGCCGAGTAGGCGGATACTCAACCGAGTTGCCGTCTTCTCGGGTTGAATCTAAAAAACTTTGTCTGATTCCTTTTCTTTCTGCCTTTCAGAATAGCCTCTTGAAGAGGACGAACCTGTACCGGACATTGCTCTGGAATCACAGCATTGCAAGAAGGCGCCTTGAGGCCCTAGAATCGGAACGCAAAAGTGATGTTGTGACCGAGAAGGAGGCCATGGCTCGTACTCTCAAGATTTCCGAGATCGAGAGTAAGCTTTTAGCTACGCGGTTCATGCGTTTTGTGTTTACGCCCGCTTATGCTTTCTGCTTTAACTGATTTTACCCTGCAGGCAAGTTTAAGACTCTGGAAGACGAGCACAAGCACTGCCATGTGTTTGTTGAGAACGCTGAGACCACCATCAAGAAGATGGAGGGTGAGTTGCCATCTTTTCAGCTTGTCTTTCTTCTCTCTTCTTCGCTACTCTGCTAACCTTGTTCCTCCCTCCGCAGAAGATCACAAGAAATTTGTCGAGGAGCATCTCGACTACCTCAAACCCGCCGAGGTGCAGCAGCAATTGGCGAGCCAGGCTGTAGAGTTGAAGAAAGAGCACACCACCGAGATGGAACCTCTCCAACTCCAGTTGCGAGCCGCCCTTCAAGATGCCATTGACATAGCTGCCGAGAAGGACAAGATAGCTGCCGAGAAGGACAAGATTGAGGTAGCAGCCAAGGCCAAGCAACGGGCTCTCGAGCTGGAATGCGAGAGGCTGAAGACCAGCAACTCGGACCTCATGCTCCAGCTGGCCGGGCTCCGTAAGATCGAAGAAAGGCATACTGCTGATGAAGAGTCATGGAAGAAGAAGCTGCAGTCGCTACTCTGCGACCTGAACAGTAAGTTCTTGCTTCTCTGTGGCTCCCTATTTCTTTTTCTTTTTCTGTTAACCGATTTGCGTCTCTTATCTGTTTTCTTTTCTAATCTTCTTTGATAGCATTTTCAGAAATCTTCCCCGACCTTTGCTCGTCTTGCAAACCTGCTCTTTCTAAGGCCCAAGAAGTTCGAGTCGAGAAGGGGCAGCCCATGGATACCCAGGCCTCGATTGAGGACAGCTTCCTGAACATGCAGGGTCAGCTTCAGCGCCTTAGGGGTTTGGGCACGGACCTAACGTACACTGCCTTCAAACTCCACGCATTGTTCTGGCCCAAGGAGCCCTTGCCCTCAACAATCCGTGCGCTCGCCGAGAAGCTGAATGGCGTTAAGGCCGAGCTGAAGAAGTGGCGAGCATCCGGAGCTCGGGCAGGCGCTGATATGCAGCTTCTCTTCGTCTGCAGCTGGTACGATAATCTTGATCTCAACCTTATCCTCGAGATGCGCCGGGATTCGAGGTGGGAGAACAATTCCGACTGCGTGGCTCGCCGCCAGTTGGTTGCGTACGAGATCGCATCCTACGCGGATACCGCGCGCTTCATCGACGGCTTGACCGAGCCCGACACGGATGTGGAAGGCGAGGGTGAAGACGAGGATGAAGATGATGACGAGGAGGCCACTGACTCAGAAGGCTTGAGCTTCTTTGATGGCCCCAATGACAAGTCCGGGAAGGGGAAAGCCACGGTCGTTGCGAATAGGGAGGATGAAGCTGAGAGCGAGAAAATGACCATTGACACCGCGACACTCGAGTTCGGCTCTTCGTCAGGCGGGGCCCTCGACGACGCAACGCTACTCCGCACTCAGTCGGCTGCCTCCACTTCGGCGACGGATCCCATCTCGGTGGCCACGGCCACCTCTGACCAGGCTGCCACCAAGCCAGAAGCGGATGCTACAAGGACTGATGCCGCCAACACGGAAGCTGACGCTGCCAAGGCCAACGCCTAAGATGCTGCTACCCCGACTTGATTACTTCCTGCAACACTTTATCCTTGAAAACTTTTATCAGATCCCCGGGATGCCGGGTGCAAATGTATCAAAAACCGTTATGCTTTTGTCGCTACTCAGTTTTATTCTCATTTGAAGTTTTGAACTTAGTCATTTGAGCAACCTTGGCTCGATGCCGGGTTGCGTTATCATGCGAGTCCCCGGTTTGCATTTCTCATTCACTCTTCCTTTTTATCTCAGCTCTTACACGTAACTTGTTGCTTTTTTGGTATTCGAGTCACAAGATTTCAAAGTTGGAGTTGCAAGTACTTAGCCACTTAGAAACAATCATAGTAACGCTACCCACCAACTAGCCGAAAAAAGTTAACAGAAAACAGTAACACAAGACGCTCTACTCGGTTCCTGCACTCTTCTTTTCCTTAGTAATCTTTCTTGTGCCCATTGACCTTTTGCTTGTTCTCTTGCTTGCCATGAAGCAGGGTTTCAGACAGCAGCAGAATCGAAGAGTTGGCACGTAGGTTTAAACACAATACTAAATGTACTTGAAATCTTAAGCGGAGCAGCCGAGTAGACAAAAGTAAAGCCGAGTAGAAACATATAGAGCAATTCTGGACGAGGGCAGTCCCCGAGTTCAATTTCAGGTTGCAGAGTAGAAGTTTAACTCGGATAAGAGAGTACATACACATTTTTGCTCACGAATGAAAGCGACGAAGTAGAGCTACATTCCAGGGGCGCTTAGATTCCTCTCTAGCTTTGTCCGCCCTGTTCTCCTGTGATGGACGCACGTCCACGAGATAATAGGCATCATTGTGCAGCGCCTTGCTCATAATAAAAGGCCCTTCCCACGGAGGGAACAATTTGTGCATCCCGGCTGTGTGTTGCACAAGCCTAAGGACCATGTCTCCTTCTCGGAAGACCCTTGGGCTCACTTTTCGGCTATGATAACGCCTCAAGTTTTGCTGGTAGACAACTGAACGTGACAGAGTAAGCTCTCTTGCTTCTTCGAGCAGGTCAACGTCATCTTCTCGAGCTTCTCTCGCCTCCACCTCAGTTTAGAGGGTTACTCGGGGGGAGTCATGCTCTAGGTCTATTGGTAACACGGCCTCAGCCCCGTATACCAAGAAGAATGGCGTGTAGCCGGTTGACCGGTTAGGGGTAGTCCTTAGACTCCACAACACCGCTGGCAACTCGTCTAACCAACACCCAGGTGTTTTTAGCAACGGCTCAATCAGCCTTGGCTTTATGGCTGCTAGCACCATGCCGTTTGCTCTTTCAACTTGCCCATTGGAGGCGGGATGCGCAACAGATGCAACATCTAGTCGGATATGCTTATCTCTGCAGAACCGCACCATTGCACCCTCAGCAAAATTGTACCGTTATCCGTGATGATGCTGTGCGGGTAGCCGTATCTGAGGATCACATCCTTCAGGAAACGCACAGCTGTGGCCCCATCACACTTCCGAATAGGCTTCACTTCTATCCACTTGGTGAACTTATCAACCATGACCAAGATGTGAGTCATGTTGCCTCTAGCCGGCTTGAAGGGACCAACCATATCCAAGCACCAAACAGCGAATGGCCAAGTAATGGGAATGGTTTTCAACTCGGAAGCAGGCATGTGGATCTTACTTGCGAACATTTGGCAGCCGTTGCACTTTCTCACGATATCTTCGGCCTGTTGCAGAGCGGTGAGCCAGTAGAAGCCATGCCGAAAAGCCTTCTTGACCAAAGCCCGAGAAGAGGCGTGATGCCCGCATTCTCCTTGGTGTATTTCCACCAGAATTTCTTCTCCCTCTTCCGGGTCCACACAGTGTTGCAGCACGCCGGTGGCACTTCTCTTGTGCAGCACATCTCTGAATATGGTGTAGCCCTTGGATCTTCTCTGAATCTGCCTTGCGATCACCTCATCTTCTGGCAGGGTGCCGTCCTTTAGAAAGGATAATATGGGCATGGCCCAACTCGGTGTCTCCCGCGTGGGAAACACTGGTTCGTCCACTTCCATTGGAACAGGCACCACTGGCTGCTCTTTAGGGTTGGGAGCACTTCTCTGAAACCCTGAACGATTGGCAAGAACTTCCTTAATGAATGCGACAGTCCCCGGGTTGAGAGGGGCAGTCCCCGAGTAAGGAAGGAAAGTCCCCGAGTAGGGAGTGCCAGTCGCCGAGTCGGGAGTGGCAGTCCCCGAGTTGCAGACGCCAGTCCCCGGGATGGAGGCTGCAGTCCCCGGGTTCTATGTTGCATTCTCCCAGTCAATCTACATGGGAACAACTTCTTCATTCGGCAGAGAAGAAACAAATATGGATTCCGAGTTGGGGGATGGCTTGATGGATGGCTTTCTCAAATGCTCCAAGGCAACCCCAGTCGGGATGGACTGCCGAGAAGACCCCAACTTGGACAGCTCGTCAGTTGCTTCATTTTCTGCTCGGTAGATGTGCTGGAACTCGCAGCCTTCGAAGAATCCAGTCATAGACTGCACCAGGAAGCGATATGATTCCATGTTGGCATCGAGAGCATCCCAAGTGCCAGAAACTTGCTGCACGACCAGATCCGAGTCGCCATAGCATATAATGCGCTGCACGCCAACCTCCTTGGCTACTCGCAAGCCGTGCACCACGGCCTCGTACTCTGCAACATTGTTGGACGCCTTGAAATGGATCTGCAGCACGTACTTCAGTTGGTCCCGCTTGGGTGACGTAAGCACTACGCCAGCGCCAAGCCCTTCCTTCACCTTGGAGTCATCAAAGTGCATCTTCCAGTAATTGGAAACTGGAGCATGGGGCTCATATTGCACCTCAGCCCAATCCACAAGAAATTCCGCCAGAATTTGAGACTTGATGGCTTCTCTTCTCGCATACGCGGGAGCGTACGCGGCCAGCTCGATCGCCCACTTGGCTACTCTGCCACTCGCTTCCCTGTTGCCCATGATATCTGAGATAGGAGCAGAGCTCACCACAGTGATAGGACACTAGTGGAAAGAGGGCCTTTTGTCCCGGGTCGTAAGGGCCAGTTGTCCCGGTTGTGCAACCGGGATGGGCTGGCCGGGACAAATGGCCCGTCCCATTGGTCCCGGTTGTGCCAGGACCCGGGATGGTAAGGATAGGCCACGTGGCGAACCTGGGCCAGGGAGGTCGTCCCGGTTCGTTCAATGGACCGGGATGGATACTTTTTTGACAAAAACAAATTTAATCGTTCAGTTTTCGCGTCCAGGCCCCACGTTTTTTTGGGCTCCTGTCTCCCAATCCCGAGCCGGCCTCCCCTTCCCCAACCGCGTCCAGGCCCACGTCTTTTATTAAGCCCACTGGTCACATTTTTTTGTCAAAAGGGCCCACTGGCCCGCGTCTTTTATTATGGTCAGTCAACGGTTCGAAGGGCCCACTGGCCAGCGTGGTCAGACAATGGTTCGAAGGGGCCACTGGCCAGCGGCCGTTGGCTGGCTCGCCTGGTCCCTTAAATTAAGACTACAGGACGGTCAAAGGGCCAGTCGCCTCGTCTTCCCGCCCCGCCTCGGCTTCCCCGCGCCCCCACTTCCCCACGCGCCACGGCTGCAACCGCCGCCACGCCTCGGCTCCTGCCCACATTCATGGCCGCCTGCAACCGCCGCCACGTCCAGGCTGCCGGTTGGCATGCCACGTCCAGCCCACCCCGGGTCCTTTTTAAAGGCCCCCCGCCGCCCGTACAACCCATTCACCCCGGCCGCGCCCAAGGCAGACCAACCATAGCCACCATGTCCCGCTGGTTCGGCAGCGGCTCCGGCAAGCGCCCCAGGAATGAAGGCTCCTCGAGCGGCGCCGGCCGCGTCCCACCACCGCCGGCGGAGGCCTTCGGCTACGGCCCTGGAGGTGTCCGCCTCGGCGGGACGCCGCGCGTCCCCGCGCCACCTCCGGCTGCACGCCCGCCGCCCAGCGCCGCGCCCAAGGGCAAGCGGTTCCGCCGGTACGTCCGGGTGGACGAGGCCGAGTGGCACTGGAACAACGCCACGCCGGTGTTCTATGCCGACGTCCACCTCCCGGACGGCTGGCACCTGAACCCCCAGCGGATCCCTGTGCCGCCGGTCCCGACCGGCCAGGCGCTGCTCGAGGAGATCGACAGCCGGCGCGAGCTCCTGCCAGCCCACGTCCGCAAAGAGCGCGTGTACGCGCGCAGCTCCCCCTACTGGGGCGCCTGGCTCGAGCAGGAGCACGAGCAGCGCCGGCGCTCCTACATCCCCGCCCCCCACGAGGTGGACGTCGAGGACTACCCGCCGCCACCGCCCGGCCGGGAGAGGGAGCTGTGGCTCCTCGAGGACATCCCGGAGGACTTCTCCGGGGAGGAGGACCCCGTGCTCCGGGCCGCCATGGAGGATGCCTGCGAGGCCTCCCGCCGCTCACTCGTCGAGGACGAGATCAAGCGGTGGGAGCGGGTCGTGGCCGCCGCCCGCGCCGACGCTGCCGCCATGCCGCCGCCGCCGCCCCCCGAGCCTACCCCCTGGTGGCACGCGCTCTACGCCGAGTATGAGGCGTCCGAGGACCAGCCGCCGCCGCAGCCGCTCCCCCCGGGCTGGAGTACGGCATGTCCTGGGCCTGGACCGGCGGCGTTTGGGCGCCGGGGTCGCCGGAGCAGGAGGAGGAGCTGCCCCCTCCGCCGCCGCCACCGCCGCTGCTCCCGCCACCGCCGTACGCGCCTCCGATGCCCCCGATGCCTGCACCCCCAGCCCAGGCGCCGCCTGCCCACCTGTGGCAGCCGCCCCCCTACCAAGAAATCTCCTCCGAGGAAGAGGACTAGTAGATCGGCCGGTCGCCTGTGGCCGCGCCGCCGCCCCCTATTCTATGTAAGCAAGGCCCCTAGCTACCCCCCAAGAAACGGCCGGCCGCCTGTGGCCGCGCCGCCGCCCCTTTATGCAAGTACGGCCGGCCGCCTGTGGCCGCGCCGCCCCCTATCTATGTAAGCAAGGCCCCTGGCCTTTTTTTAATATAAGTTGTGTGCCCCCTATTCTACCGTGTCCCTAGCCCATACCCGCCGGTGGTCCGCCGGCGGGATCTGACTACTCGTTCCCGCCTCCGGCAGGGCTTCGCCCAGCCATGTCCACTCGTACCTGTCCCTGGGGTGTTCGTTCGGCCTGGAGAGAGGGCCGCGATTTTTATACACCTGGGCCTCTAGTCCCGGCCCGTGCAACCAACCGGGACTAGAGCCCCTTTGGTCCCGGTTGGTACCACGGCCCGGGACCAAAAACAAATTTCGAATTTCGGTGGCACCCCTGCGCGCCCAAAAATTTTTAGCGCCAAAATTTGAAAAGGGTTAAGTTTGCACATTAACAACTTCTATATACTTTCAAATTTGACAAAAATTCCAACATGAAAAATGCTAGAATTTGCAAAACTAATTTAAATCCATTTTTCGTTTAACTAAATAATTATTCTAACTATTGAAACTATTAATTATTTTTTCATTTGTATATAATTTGAATATAAAAATGTTACAATTTTTTATTTCTCTCGTGATCTTCCTAATTCAAAGCGAGTTGTACCTTATTGACACGGTGAATTTGAGATCTTCGTCTACAACAGAAAAACCATAGTTTTCCTTCGAAGTTTTACTCTGCGCATCCACACGTATTTTTTCTTTATTCCGACCCCCGCTTGAAAACATAGTAACTTCCGTGTACGCTATCATTAGTGAGAGACTTCACGTCGGCAATCTCAATTAAAGTGCCAGTTTGTGTATGATCCCACCAACCCCTCAAAATCCTCCTATTAACTTCACCTATCTCAACTCAAATCACTGTCTTCATGTGGATGCCAAGCCTGTGCAAAGCTATCTCTCCTCCTCCAATACCGGAGAATAAGGACACCACATTAACACCATTGGGAAACATGTTCTTCAACACCGACAAGTGGCAACCCACAGTATCAATTTGGAATGAATTGCATTCCGTGTACGCTATCATTAGTGAGAGACTTCACGTCGGCAATCTCAATTAAAGTGTCAGTTTGTGTCTGATCCCACCAACCCCTCAAAATCCTCCTATTAACTTCACCTATCTCAACTCAAATCACTGTCTTCATGTGGATGCCAAGCCTGTGCAAAGCTATCTCTCCTCCTCCAATACCGGAGAATAAGGACACCACATTAACACCATTGGGAAACATGTTCTTCAACACCGACAAGTGGCAACCCACAGTATCAATTTGGAATGAATTGCATTCCGTGTACGCTATCATTAGTGAGAGACTTCACGTCGGCAATCTCAATTAAAGTGCCAGTTTGTGTCTGATCCCACCAACCCCTCAAAATCCTCCTATTAACTTCACCTATCTCAACTCAAATCACTGTCTTCATGTGGATGCCAAGCCTGTGCAAAGCTATCTCTCCTCCTCCAATACCGGAGAATAAGGACACCACATTAACACCATTGGGAAACATGTTCTTCAACACCGACAAGTGGCAACCCACAGTATCAATTTGGAATGAATTGCATTCCGTGTACGCTATCATTAGTGAGAGACTTCACGTCGGCAATCTCAATTAAAGTGCCAGTTTGTGTCTGATCCCACCAACCCCTCAAAATCCTCCTATTAACTTCACCTATCTCAACTCAAATCACTGTCTTCATGTGGATGCCAAGCCTGTGCAAAGCTATCTCTCCTCCTCCAATACCGGAGAATAAGGACACCACATTAACACCATTGGGAAACATGTTCTTCAACACCGACAAGTGGCAACCCACAGTATCAATTTGGAATGAATTGCCAAGAGATTTGTACCTCTCTCTCTTCGTGACTCCCCTTGTGTGGTTTCTTGGGAGACCGAGTAAAAATTCCATCTCATCTGGCTCTAGAGGGGCAACCTTGTTATTCTCAATTGGCAAATTATGGATGTAGCCTCTTTCTTGAGCAGCTGCACAGAAGTGCTTAGAATCCACAAACTCCGGCTCTATGTCATACAAATTTCTGGAAATTTCCACCCATACACTTTTTGGAGCTAGGGCCTCATTTTCATTTGGAATAATAATGAAGTCAGACTGGTCATAGTTGTCAAGCACTCAATGCTTGCCAGCTTTTGACCGATCAATACAAATTATTGGTCAAACTTGCACCTACTCCATTCATAATCACATAATATGTATAAATATCATTTTGGTTAACAAAATCTCGTTCATACTACGTTATAAGAACTATGATCATGTATTCCACGTTTATTATTACACATCACCAACAACATCCCTATCTAGTCTTCTGAATTTTCTTCGTGTCCCTTGCTTATGATCGCTTCGGCCGTAACCATGGAGCATCTTCATTATTTAACGGGATGGTGGGGTCAGCTTTCACTGTGAAGGGTGGAATTTCAACAAACTTATTATAATCTTCTGACATGTCTGTCGTGTCCTCGATTCCCACGATGTTTCTTTTCCCTGAGAGAACTATGTGACGCTTCGGCTCATCGTATGATGAAATTGTTCCCTTATTTTTTCTTTTCTTCGGTCTGGAAGACATGTCCTTCACATAGAAGACCTAAGCCACATCATTGGCTAGAATGAATGGTTCGTCATTGTAACCAATACAGTTGAGATCCACTGTTGTCATTCCATAAAGCGGGTCTACCTTTACCCCTTCTCCATTCAGGTTGACCCATTTGCACTTGAACAAAGGGACCTTAAAAGAAGGTCCATAGTCAAGTTCCCATATCTCCTCTATGTAACCATAGTATGTGTCAGTTTTTCCATTCTCGTTTGTTGTATCAAAGCGGACACCACTGTTTTGGTTGGTGCTCTTCTTATCTTGGGAGCTCGTGTAAAATGTATTCCCATTTATCTCGTACCCTTGAAAACTCCCAATAGTCGAAGATGGTGACCCTGCCAACATGTATAGCTGATCTTCAACAGTGGTGTCATTTATAAGACGTGTTTGCAACCAACTTCCGAAAGTATCCATGTGTTCGCGTTTAATCCATGAGTCATCCTTCCCCGGGTTTGCAGACCGTACAATATTCTTGTGTTCCTCGACATACGTAGCCATGAACATAGAATTTTGTAGAACTGTGTAGTGTGCTTTGGTCAAAGAATGCCTGTCCCTAGGTATCATTGTTTTCTTTCCCAGCGTTCCTTTTCCCCTCAGTCTCCCCTCATGCCGCGATTCAGGAACACCAATTGTCTTAAGGTCAGGAATAAAGTCAACACAGAACCCAATGACCTCCTCTGTTCCATAGCCCTTCGAGATGCTTCCTTCTGGCCTAGCACGGTTATGAACATATTTCTTCAAGACTCCCATGAACCTCTCAAAGGGGAACATATTGTGTAGAAATACCGGACCGAGAATATGAATCTCTTCACATAGGTGAACAAGGAGATGAGTCATAATGTTGAAGAAGGATGGTGGGAACACCAACTCAAAACTAACAAGACACTGGACCACATCCCTCTGTAATCTTGTCAGAATTTCTGGATCGATTACCTTCTGAGATATTGCGTTCATGAATGCACATAGCTTCACAATGGGTACTCGAACATTTTCCGGTAGAAGCCCCCTCAATGCAATCGGAAGCAATTGCGTCATAATCACGTGGCAGTCATGAGACTTCAGGTTTTGGAATTTTTTCTCTGCCATGTTAATTATCCCCTTTATATTCGACGAGAAGCCAGACGGAACCTTGATACTGTAAAGGACTTCAAAGAATATTTCCTTCTCTGCTTTAGTAAGAGCGTAGCTGCTTAAGGAATGGCGCCCTGTATCTGTGTGCTTGTTGCTTGGGTCTTTCATACGTTGCTGGTCCTCCCGTGCTTCAGGCGTATCTTTTGACTTCCCATACACGCCCAGGAAGCATAGCAGATTGACACAAAGATTCTTTGTCACGTGCATCACGTCGATCGAAGACCGGACATCTAAAACTTTCCAATAGGGTAGCTCCCAAAATATAGATTTCTTCTTCCACATGGGTGCCCGCTTATCAGGGCCGTACGGAACTGGTTGGCTGCCAGCAGCCTTACCAAAGATTACTTCTAGGTCCTTGACCATATCGAATATATCATTACCACTACGGAGCTCAGGCTTCTTTCGGTTATCTGCCTCACCTCTGAAGTGCTTCCCTCCTTTTTTTCCTTAAGGGATGCTTGATCGGAAGAAATCTACGATGCCCCAGGTATACAACCTTTTTACATTTATCCAAAGTCAGTCTTATCTAAACAGTGTGTGCATGCATTGTATCCCTTGTTTGTATGACCGGAAATGTTACTAAGAGCTGGCCAATCATTGATGGTCACGAAAAGCAACGCCCGTAGGTCAAATGGCTTTTGTTCGTTCTCATCCCACACACGTACACCTGGTTTGCCCCACAGTTCTAAGAGTTCTTCCACTAATGGCCTTAGATACACATCAATGTCGTTGCCAGGTTGCCTCGGGCCTTGGATGAGAACTGGCATCATAATGAACTTGCGCTTCATGCACAACCAAGGAGGAAGGTTGTACATACATAGAGTTACAGGCCAAGTGCTATGACTGGAGCTCTGCTCCCCAAAAGGATTAAAGCCATCTGTACTTAGACCAAACCATAAGTTTCTCGCCTCTCCTGCAAAGTCTGGAAAGTCTCTCTCGATCTTTCTCCACTGCGATCCATCGGCGGGGTGCCTCAACTTTCCATCTTTCTTACGGTCTTCTTTGTGCCATCGCAACAACCTAGCATGCTCTTTGTTTCTAAACAGACGTTTCAGCCGTGGTATTATAGGAGCATACCACATCACCTTAGCAGGAACCCTCTTACGGGGGGGGGGGCTCGCCGTCAACATCACCAGGATCATCTGCTCTGATCTTATACCGCAGTGCAGTGCATATCAGACATTCATCCAAATTCTCGTACTTCTCACCGCGGAAGAGAATGCAGTCATTAATGCATGCATGTATCTTCTGCACATCTAATCCTAGAGGGCAGAGAGCTTTCTTTGCTTCGTACGTACTCTCAGGCAATTCGTTATCCTTTGGAAGTTTTGGCTTCATTAGTTGAAGTAAACTCTCAAATGCCTTGTCAGTCACACCGTTTTGTGCCTTCCATTTCAGCAACTCCAGTGTGGTACCGAGCTTTGTGCTACCATCTTCGCAATTTGGGTATAACAATTTTTTGTGATCCTGTAACATGTTGTCCAGCTTCAACCTCTCCAATTTATTTTCACAGTCTTCCCTTGCATCAGCAATAACTCGGCCAAGATCATCATCGGGCTCTTCTGATGCCTGTTCTTGATCACCTCCTTCTTCTGCATTCTCTTCCATTGCAGTATCGTCGTATTCAGGGAACAAAGGATCTTCTTCTTCTTCATCGTCTTCCATCACAACCCCTCTTTCTCCATGCTTGGTCCAGCAATTATAGCTGGGCATGAAACCTCTCCGAAGTAGATGGCCGTGAAGGATTCTTTCGGAAGAATGTTCTCTGACGTTCCGACAATCAACACATGGGCAACACATGAAGCCATTATCTTTGTTCGCCTGAGCTACAGCAAGAAATGCATTCAGGCCTGCCATATACTCGGAGGTGCGTCGGTCACCGTACATCCATCGCTGCCGTGCATCCATCTGCATCATATAATTAAGTTTATCAAAATACATATTAATACAGAGATGACCACAGTACATCGACAAATAATACTTTTTTATGTATCAGTTACAGATGAAAAAGATAATTTGTTAACCTCGGTCGAAGATACCATTTTCAGTGAGCTTGTGTGCGTCTCGGGAATTTCGTCGAACACCTCGTGTGCATAGTAAAAAAAAACACACTAACACCACACTCTCTCACACCTCCAAGCAAAAAAAAGATGGAAGGAGGGGGGGGGGCTGGGGCAGTATATATAGGGGAAGGGGGCATTGGTCCCGGTTCGTGGACTGAACCGGGACAACAGGTCATGTGCGTGCCACGTGGCCTGTGGCTAGGCATTGGTCCCGGTCCGTGGCACGAGCCGAGACCGATATGCCCCCCACGAACCGGGACCAATGCGCCCAGGCGATTCCTGTTGCCCCGGGCGCACGAACCGGGACCAATGCAGGGCATTTGTCCCGAATTTGGTTGCAACCGGGACAGCTGCCCCCCGGCCCCCTGGACGAGAGGGGTTGTTTCCACTAGTGGGATGCTCTTGGAAGTAGTGTTTCAGCTTCTTGGCACCCAAGTAGACGCCGTAAGTCATCTTCTGGTAATGCGGGTAGTTCTGCTTAGAGCTGGATAGCACATCACTGAGATAGTACACTGGCCGCTGCACACTTTTGCCTTCCTCTTCTCGCTCCACCACAATTATCACGCTGACTACCCGGTTGGTAGCAGCAATGTACAGTAGCATTGGCTCTTTGGGTAGCGGACTAGCCAAGATGGGAGCGCTACCCAGCATTGCCTTCAGCTCATTGAATGCCACATCTGCTTGCGGCGTCCAGACGAACTTGTCGCTCTTCTTCATCAATTGGTACAAAGGCAGGGCCTTCTCGCCCATTCTGCCCAAGAAGCGACTCAGAGATGCCAAGCAACCAGTGAATTTTTGCACATCCTTCAGGGATCTCGACAAAGACATGCTCTCAATAGCTTTTATCTTTGAAGGATTGGCTTCAATGCCCCGACTAGACACCAAGAAGCCGAGTAGCTTGCCAGCCGGGATGCCAAATGTGCATTTACTCGAGTTCAGCTTCATTTTATACTTGCGCAAGTTAGCGAAAGTTTCCTCAAGATCGGCAAGCAGAGTTTGTGTTTTATTCGTTTTGATGACAATGTCATCTACGTACACCTGCACATTCTTGCCGAGTTGATCGTGCAAGCATTTCTGCATGCATCTCTGATAAGTGGCACCCGCATTCCGCAACCCGAAACACATGACATGATAGCAATAAGCCCCGTACGGGGTAATGAAAGCAGTCTTTATTTGATCAGCAGGGTTGAGAGCTATCTGATGAAAACCAGAGTAGGCATCTATGAAAGACAAGAGCTCACAACCAGCAGTGGAATCGATAACCCGATCGATGCGAGGTAGCGGAAAAGGATCCTTGGGGCAGGCCTTGTTCAAGTCGGTGTAGTCGACGCACATGCGCCACACGGTAGCGGCCTTGGGATCCTCCTTTTTCTTCTCGACCATGACCGGGTTGGCTAGCCAATCCGGATGCAGCACCTCCATGATGAAATTGCTTATCAGCAGCTTGGTGATCTGATCACCGATAGCTTTCCTTCTCTCATCTCCGAAGCGGCGCATAGCCTGCTTCACCGGCTTGGCGTCAGGACGCAAATGTAGCGAGTGCTCAACCAACTCCCTCGGGACACCTGGCAGATCCTCATTGGACCAGGCGAACACGTCCCGATTCTCACGGAGGAAGTGGATGAGCTCGCTTTCCTATTTCTCTGCCAACCCGGAGCCAATGATGGCAACGCGGTCGGGGAACTCAGGGTCGACCTGGATCTTCTTTGTTTCCTGGGATGCCTGGAACGCGGTCCCGTACTGGGAGCTCGGCATCCCAGGCGCAACGCCTTGCGCTGCCTGCGCCATAGCCACCACCTCATGTATCTTCTTCTTCTCGGCAGCAATTACCATCGACTCTGCCAACTGGGACCCAGCAGAGGCACACTGCATGGACTTCTTGTAATCACCAGAGATGGTAATCACGCCATTGGGACCAGGGATCTTCATCTTCAGATATGCAGTGTGGGTAGAGGCCATGAACTTGCTCAGCGCAGGCCTGCCGAGTAGAGCGTGGTAGGGGCTTTGATGATCAACCACCTCGAACTGCAGCCTCTCCGTGCGGCAGTTCTCCCTAGTACCGAATAGCACATCTATCCACAGTCGGCCCATCGGAGAGCAAGAGATTCCCGGCACAATGCCATGGAAGGTGGTCTTGCTAGGTAGCAGCATGTTCTCGGCGATCCCGAGCTTCTCGAGCGTGTCCTTGTACACGATGTTGATGCTGCTGCCGTTGTCAATCAACACCTTGCTGAACCTCACGTTCTTCTCGGGACCCAAAAAGGTAGGATCTAGCACCAAGGCGTAGCTACCCGGGTTGGGCATCACCTTAGGATGATCTGCTCGGGACCACGTGATCTCTACGTTGCACCAGTGCATGTAGTGAGGAACAACAGGGATCACAACATTGACCTCCATGGCACGCCTGTGCTGCGATTGCTTGTCGACGGGCTCAGAAGTGAAGATCATGTAGCTCTCGTGGTGCTCTTGGTACTGATTGCGGCCTCCGTCCTCATTGTTACTATTGTTGTTGCCCTGGTAGTTGTTGTTGCCTCTTTTGTTGTTGCGGTTGCGGTTGTTGTTGTTGTTGCGGTAGCCCTCATTGTTGAAGTAGCGGTTGGCTTCTAAAGCCACCTGGTTCACGTTTTCTCTTCTCGGGAAGGCTGGAGGCCGAGCTGCGGGTGCGCGAGCGGGCAGCACATTGGCATTCGCAGCTGGCAGGGGAGGAGGAGGAGGCAAGCCTTCATTCCTGATCAGATCCCACCACTCGCATTGCCGAGTGGTGTGGTTGGAAGGCCTTGAGGGGTGCTGAGTGTGAAAACTGCATGGGCCATCTCTCATGTCGTCGAAGACAAACTTCTTCGCTTGTTCCGAGTTGCCGCTACCCGACTGAGGAGCACGGTATGGCTTCTTGTTGCCTTGGCCCTGGTTCTGGTTCTGCCCGTACGGGGCTCCAGCAGGTTTTTGCCTTTGGCTACTCCCAGCTCCGACAGCCACTGCATTCACCTCCTCAGGGTCGTACCGAGTATCTATTCGGTCCCCCCTGCGCTTGTTGCGGAACTCGTTGCGCTTGTTGTTGAAGTTTCTTCTCGGCTCGGAGGAGTCCATCAGTGGCTGAGTAGGATCACCAAGCGCGTACTGATCCGCAATCTTGATAGTCTCCGCCAGAGTGTTCGGCATCTCCCTCTGCAACCTTTGCCACAACATGCTGCCATGCTTGCAACCCTGCGCAAACCAAGTGATGGCCTGAGCTTCATTCACACCTTCACAGGTGTTCCGCAATGTGCTCCACCGAGTAAGGTACTCGCGGTCCGTCTCGTCTTCCCGCTGCCTGCAAGCGGATAACTGCTGTGGCCTATTCGGCCTCTTGTAAGTGCTGGTGAAGTTGCTGACGAAGGCCTCCGAGAAATCCAGCCAGCAATTGATGCTGTTCTTGGGCAAGTTGTTGAGCCAAGTGCGAGCTGGACCCTCTAGCATCTGCGGAACGTACCGCACTGCCCATCTCCGATTGCCGCCTGCAATGTGCACGGCCGTGACGTAGTCATTGAGCCAATCTCCTGGCTTGGTGCTGCCATTGTAATTCTTGGTGCCTCTAGCAAGCTGGAAATTCTTCACGGATGGCTCGTTCATGATGCGTGGGCCAAAGCACTCGGGGCCAGGAGGTCCCGTGTTCTCGAGTCTTGCGGACAGACTGATTCTATCCAGCTTGTACCTGGCATCCGTGGGCTCAAGCACACGCTCACCCACGCGATCCGTGACGTCATAGCCGGCTAGCGCCATCGCCGAGTTGCCGTCATCATACCTGTCCGCTTCCATGGCCACAGGCTGCTCCACCAGGTTTGCTACCCGGGCAGCCGCACGCGGCTGAGCAGCAGCTGCCTGCTGAGGCCTTCGCCGGGCAGGCTGAGCAACCTGTTGCCGAGAAGAGCTCGGACGATCTCCACCTCGCGTTTGGCTATGAGATTTATGGGCTTGCAAGCCTGCTCCAGCAGAGTTGTGTTTCTGACCGGACTGTCGCGGCACAGCGAGCTGTTTCGCGGCGGCAGTCGGGTCGTACACCTGCATTTGCCTATCTTTGCCAGAGTGCCCACTCCGGCTCCTCTCACGGCTAGAATGCGGCGATGAGGCCTGATCGTTAGATCTGGCCATATGCGAGTGCACCACCTGAGAAGCTCCAGCACCCGGATTGGCTTTCCGGAACTCCTCGTTCTGGCTAGCAGCCTATAGCACTAGCTTGTTGAGCCTCTCTTGCTGCCTAGCGCGCGCGTCGCCGTCGAGATGCGGCAACTCTGCAGCTACAGCCTCAGCAGCTCTAAGTGTTTTGGCGGGGGTGCTGTACCTAGGCCTAGTGGAAGTGTTTGCGGTGGCAGACTGGCTAGGAGCCTCTACAACTGTTGCCATCTCGGCGCCTAAGTTGCGACGCGTAGCACCTACTTTGCTAGCCCTCCTAGCAATCGGCGTGAAGCCGTGAGCCTTGTTGTACTCGTTCTGATCTAGGCTAAGCTCTAGCCTAATCTTCTCCAACTCCGCCTGCTCAGCGAGCAGCTCCTGGCGCTGCCGGTCGAGCTGCGCCTTCATGGTCAAGAGCTCGAGATCAGTGCGAGGCGGCATACCCGTCCGCGCAGCAGACGCAGGGATTGTCGGAGTAGTGGAGAGGGGGAGGTTGCAGTCCTTCTCGTAAGGCTTGTGGGTCTTCCTGCCAGCACTAGTGCCAGCGAGATCTTCGATGATGCCCGCGGCGCCAGCCGCGCCCTTTCCGGCGTCCGCAGCCAGGCCAGCCACCATCACCTCCACGCTGTCCGCCGAACGGCCCACAAGCCTTCCGCGTGCAGCAATCACCGCAGGAGGATCTTCCGCGACCAGCACCTCCTCCGGGAACTCGCGGGCGACGACGGTGGCGACATAGACAAGGTGCAAGCCGAAGGAGAGCACCGTGCCGCCTTCCGGCATGGCCCTGCCGCCGAAATCGCCGGCGTTGTCGATGACAAAGTCGAAGGAGCCAAATCTGTGGACGAGGCCACAGACCACGCGCTCCACCGAAGTAGATCCCGTCCGAACGGAAACTCCAGCCAGCGCCGCTGGTTGCCCCACGGTGGGCGCCAACTGTCGTGGTGGTGTCACGGCAGATGCCATAGGATGGCTAAAGTTGTGGGAACGATGGACGCTGGAGGCGCTCAGGGAGGGATCACGCAGCGAGTAGCCGCGTGAGATAAGAACCAAGAACTGCAAACAACACGATCTACCCAGGTTCAGGGCCCTCGTGTGGAGGTAAAATCCCCACTCCTGCCTTTCTCTCTGTGTATTATGTCTCACCGAGTAGCCACAGTACATGTGTTGCTTACTACCGAGTAGCCACTCTCCTCTCTATGGGATTCTAGGTCAAGAATGTGAACCGCTCTCGTGATCCTGTGTTCGTTGTTCAACCTCCCTCGCGCAGGAGGGCGCAGGGCAGCTTATATACCTGGTGCCCAGCCGGATACAGCCAAATACAAACAGATGTCGACATAGTGTGCACACCGTCCTTCTTCCGAGTTCCCGCTGACAGCTTTGGCTTTCTAGTTTGTCCGGTGTGGAAAGTCGTTGTGCAAAACCAAGGAAACGATCTGTTATCACTGCCATGAACACAGAGTAGGTCCCCACTATCCTGCGATGCCCTGCTGACACACTGTCGCGGTCAGGCACGCTCTTTGCAGATGAACAGTGCCAAAGTACGGACCCAGGATTTGCGGGATCCTGTGTCAGAACGGCTCCTTTGACTTCTGGCCCGAGTAAGATCCCGCCATTTCTACTCGGGCCAATTCTTCTACTCGGAGGAATACAACTTCCTTGATTCTTCCTTCTGGCCATCTGTGTGTGAGACCGACTAGCGGTCGACCGGGTAGCGAGTACAGGGTAGCCAGCTACTCGGCCAAACACCTCTTCTGATCTTGCCTTTAGCACTTGCCTTTACCCTACTCGGGGGTAACCCCCCGACATGAGCATCTACGTGTGTGTGTGTGTGCGGGGGGTCTAAGTGAAATTCACCTTAAATTGAGCTTCTTTTAAGCAGCTTCACCTTTCTTTTAGCCACGCTCGCTCCCCCGTGGGCGACGGACAAGCCCTGCCATCTGCTCCTCCTTAGGCCCCTCTCTCTCCGTCCTCCCCTGCCGCTGCCGTCGGCGTAGACCGCCGGGCCTCTCCCGCGCGTGGCTGGCGGCGGCGGGACAGTCTCTACCCGCGCGCTCGAAGGGGAACGGGGTCTCTCTCGACGGCGGTGCTCTTCGGCAAGGCGGCGGTCCGGTCCAGCGGCTTGTGTCCCCGTGGCCGGGTGGTGGACGTCAGGGCGGCGCAGCCGTTGGCTGCTGGCTCGTGGCCGAACCCATTCGGCCCAGATCTGGGCCCTGGGGGCCATGTGGGTCCTGGGCGGGCCGCAACAGCGTGGTGGCGCCTCCTTCCATGGACGACGAGCAAAGTCTGCTGCTTGGGACGGCGGTGATGGTTGTACACCTACTACAGTGCGGCGGCGAGACTTCACGGGCCCATCTAGGCTCGGACGGGCCAGTGAGGGCCTGGTTTGTCCCGCTGCTGCATCCGGTCGGCTACCGCTTTCGGCGGTGGAGGCAGGTCCCTCCACTGTGCCGATGTATTGTTGTCCTTTGCCGGTGGTGTTGCTTCTCGGTTTTTGGGACCTCGTGTCGTGGACCTCGGTGAGATGGCGGTGGTGAGTGCTTGACCGTGGTGGTGTGCGTTGGTGGGTGGAAAGAGGGGTGGAGCGTCCTGGAGTGCCCGAGGGTGTTTTTTTAGGTTGGGAGAAATCCCCGCCGTCTCGGCACCGACGCGGTGACGCCTGTGGGTGTCGCCTTCCTTCATGAAGGGCGTCGGGTATACTTCTTCTCCACCCCCGCGATGCGAACTGGGGGAAACCCTAGGAGGACCGGGGGTAACCCTCGGAAAGTCTGGGCAGCTGTGTCATCGTCGTCGCATCCCCTCTTGAGGGGCAGTTTTTGTTCGCAGCGATCCGGGACTGTAGGAACATGGTGGAATCCTTCGGAGGGCGCAACGGTTGAGGGGCATCACCGTTTTCGTCGAACCACCGGTGTCGGTATTGTTTTTTTCTTGTTTTCTTTTTTTTATGTCTTTTGGGCGTGATGTGCGCTGTTCGCCTCAGCAGTGGCTTCATAGTTGTATCAGTTGGTTGCTATATTAATATAGCGGAGCGAAAGCCTGTTTCGAGAGGGTCTAAGTTAATTTTCGTTTTTTTTTCTTGCTTTGCTTTTTTCTGTTTGAGACAAATTTTCTTGCTTGCTTATTTTTTTTTTTTCTGTTCTTGTTATGGTGACTTTTCTTGCTTGCTTTGCATGTTGAGAAATGTTGAGTAAGCGGGCCGGCCCGACAATGAAGCCCGAGCCATCTGATTCCCCTTGCTGCCTACTGCCTAGTAGACCCCTCATTCTTTCTGGGGCTCGCAATCGCTAGTGTATAATATACCTTTCCCGAGCCAATCCATCCCCACCCCCCCGCAGCGAGCAGCCAAAACTAATCGAGCTAGGGTTTCCTCCCTTCCCCCAAGAGCAAAAGGCAGAGCGGCGGCGGCGGTTGGGGCGGCGGGGAGGATCGTACGTACCCTGCTGGTAGGGCTCGATTCAACGTGCGGTGCCCTACTGGTAGGGATGGATTCAACTGGTGTCGGGTCTTCGATGTGGACGTGGACGGACGACGAACTCGATTTTGAGCCCCTTCCTATTGACTATTTAGGAGCGGCGGAACTCGAAAGGAAGCTCAAGGCAATGGCCGCGGAAATGAAATCAGCGGGTGGCAAGTTGGTAAAGGTGAAGTGCACAAGAAGAAAAATGAAGGGCAGAAAGATGGAGGGGAGATCTGAGAAGCTCATGGTCATGGAGCATTTTCTTCATCGGGGTAAGAAGTGTCCGATTCTGCTCAACGATAACAAGTTCGGAAAGAAGTACACGGAAATGAAAATGAGGAGCAAGGAGATGGAGGGGGGATCTGAGAAGCTCATGGTCATGGAGCAGCAGTCTAAAGCTAGTCCTTGGGGCAACAAGAATCCGGAGCTGCTCAATGATAACAGGTTCGGCATATTGGATACTGATAGCGGTGACGAAACGGATGAGATAGACAGCGTCAGATCAGCCATAGAGGAGGCTTACATGCCTAGCGAGGACGAAGAGGCAATCAGTCTGAAGACCGATAAGGAGACCTTGCGGCAGCTGCTCAAAGATATGTCCAACAAATTGGATCATGGCGGTGATGATGAAGAGATGGCCAGGGGCAAATCAGCCATGGAGCAGGCATACATGCCTAGCGACAAGAAGAATCCCAGTGATAGAGGGGAAGCAGCTATGACGGAGGGCAGCGGCAAATCAGCCGTGAACGAAGAGGTGATCAGTCTGGACACCGATACAGAGATCTTTATGCGGATGTTAGATATGGACGAAGAAGATTGGAACAGAACTATGGTAGATCCGAGTTCCACCAGTTCAATGACCATCCAAGATGATCATGACTCGGAGATGGATTTCGAGGCAGACAGTTTCGCTTTATACCGTAGAAGCTGGGAATCTAATTGGAGCAAATCATGTGGTTCCTTCGAAGACATAAGTGAGCAACTCTCTTGTTTAATTAACCTGCTGCTTTTGATCTGGTGCTAGTTCATGAATGCTAATTCGACTCCATTTTCTCACTTTGGTATGTGCAGCGGTGCTGACCTCTATGCAGTTTACACACCACATACCAGGACTCATCCCTATGGGAAGCGCTGGTGAAATCACGGAAACCTTGCAGATACTATCCATGAAACTCACAGACATTGCTGGTGGCCTTCAGTTGCCTTTGTCTGTGTATGGCGTGGTTGCCGCCCGAGACATCGTGGACCGCAACCGAAACATTCTCTTCTATTGCAGTAGGGGGGATGCCCAAGAACTGAAACATAATGTATGTATGCTACTTACTATCTTGCAGATTTTCTCGTTTAGCTTAGATCTTGCATGATTGCACGTTGGTGATTGATGATGCACACTTGCAGGATACTTATCTGCACTTGTTTGGTCCGTCCCGTGCAATCTTGTCCATGGACACGGTCTACATCGAGATCGAACTGAAAGTGAAAGGTGCACTGGAATCTCAAGACAAACCGCTGATGACTTGTGCGCGCGAACACATTGGCTTATCTACCATGTGCTTCAAGAACGACCTGTGTACGCTAGAGTTTTGTTCTCAGCGAGTTAGACGAACGGTACAGGCCACTATCTTGGGTGTCCAGGTTGTCAAAGGAAAAGGTTCACGGCCTCTAAATTTCAAATATGGTGGCCTAGTTGCTTGCACCCCACTAGCAGGGAAATTTGTGTTCAGTGATTGTGGAGTCACTCGAATGACAAATCCTTCATCTGACAAGATTGTGCTGCTGGAATCAAAAGAAGGACCAATGCCGGAAGGTCCTGGTGGTTATTTACATCTGTGGAGGCAGGTTGTTTCTGTAGAATTTGAAGGAGGGTTGGATGTTGTCATACAAGCTTACTCTGAATCTGGTGGTATCGCTGCAGAAATGTGTGTCCATTTCATGCCCAAACAGAGCAACATAAGCCAGAAGGAACTTGCCCTTGATGATGCCAAGGTAATTATCACCGTTGCTTGGTCCCTTGTTCCGACGGACATGGACGAAGTTATGTTACCGTTAGGCAGAAGGAGGGTTGTTTGAAGCTTGCTTCAATCAGTGTGATATATTGGGAGTTTAATAGTATTTCTGAAAGAGTTATTTTCTGCAACTGCGTCGAGGATTATAACTTATGCCATCCATGTATCTGCGTATAGACTATGTCATTGTAACTTATGCCATCCATGTATCTGTGTATGCAAGATTATAACTTATTATGTCATTGTTACTTACTATTTGCCCACTTTGTGCCACTAATTCGAGTAGATTTTTGTTTTGTTTTGTTTGACGAGCTGTTTTAATCAAGTAGATATTGTTTGTGCATGGTGTGTCTACCGTCCCAGAGTTGCTAAATTAACATCTTACTCTATGCAGCATATATATGTGTTGTGCTGCTGATTATCGTGCTCTACTAAATTGGCTCAGTTAGATCTGCTTGCTTCATTTATTGTACAGATGGCTTATTTTCATAAAAGTAATTCAAGTTACCTTGTGCGACATATTGGCTATTTTTGCATGTCAACATGTAGGTGTCAGTAAGTCACCCCTATCATTACATGAGGGGATTGATATTGGCTGGACATTTCTAGATTAAAATGGACAAAACAGCATGCATTACTCACTTGTTGAATTCAGAAAGAAAAACGTCTACACCAAATAAAACCTTTAGGGTTGGACTGCTTGTTTTGGTGGTTTGATTGTCTGAATCTTCGAATAAGCTCGGAGCTTGTGTCGACACTTCCACTCAGAGAGTTACAGACCCGTCCCACTCCTCTGCTCTCTCCATTCTTCCGTGTCTTCCGTTCTTGACTGGAGCCATGGTGCCGTAGGAGGGCAAGGGAGGCTCTGCATATGGTTTTGGTACGGCGGTGCCTCGCCCCTCACTCGCATCGTCGGGTCTAGCAGCGACCCGCCCCTGCACCGCGACCTGGCCGCCCCAGCACGCCGGCGGCTGGCTTCCTCAAGCGCTGCCCCACGCCGGCCGTGGGAGCTCACCAGACTGTGCCACCGGCAAAGGGAACAGCTCTGGATCCCTTCCGGTTCGCCACCGATGCGTGCCGCTGGTCCGCCCGATCACCCAATCTGTGGCACATCTCACGGCCCTGCAGGTGCCCCAGAAGCCCTATCTGCTGTCTCTTCGCCCCGATGCAGGAGATGCACGGGACGACCGCCGGTCCGACGAGACCACAGCAACGCAGCAGTTCGCCGGATGATCCATCCTTTGGAGTCTTGGTGATGCAGCACGTGCACCTCCACTCTGGAAGCTCTGGACTTCCTTGAGAGCCGTACCGGACTTCCCCTGAGCGCTGCACCGGTCTCCTGCTGCCACCGGCGTCGACATCTGCCTCTGCTCTCTACCATTCTGGATTCCGCCGTGCGCCGGTCTGTTCAGGAGCACCGTCTAGAAGTCTGCCTCGGCATGCCGGGGAGTCCAGCTCACGCCTCCCGTGTCGGTTCACCATGCTCTACTCTATTCAAATGAACAGCTTCTTCCGGCGATGTGAACTGCGCGACGTATTGCCTCGTCTGGCGCTGCTGTAGATATTGAGCTGATTGCTACCGCTCTAATTGCAACTAGATTTGGGAGCGCGGCTTGTCGCCCGACACTTATTGGTTCCATTAAAATTTTGCCCGTAGTTATCATACTATTATATACAGATTACTAAGGATTCGGTAACTATCCAAAAGTGTAAGATAAATAGAATGGTAATATAATAGTCATCTGCGATGTTATTACCAGGATCGATCACATAAAAGATGAATTATATTGTATACACCAAGCGTGCAACACTAAGGACCCAATCAACCTCCCAGCAGGTTGTTTGGCATTACTAGAGCAAGTGATCACAACTGGTTATTAGTCGAGCATGATGAACTCTGTAGCTGACATGCAACAGTGCCATACATACATAACTAGTTTCGAAAGCGCGCCTTGCCGCGCACCGCATGTTAATTCAAAACTATTTTGCCCGTAATTCTCAATGTATTATACATGATAATAAAAATATATTTGATGTTCTAGATTTTCATACTAACAAATTTTAATGGCTAAAAAGTATTAGAGTAATCCTTCTTTTATGTACTTCTAGCATAAGGGACTCATGTCTTTCCATTAGCACCAATTATTCAAGAACCGAGAGTGCATAATTAATTTACAATATGGCCTGATTGAATTGGGGCCAATAGCTCCTGTGCGACAGGTTTCAGTTGAATTGGAAGAAATGCGACGTTTTTCGACGAAATAGCCTACGTGCGACGGATTGGAGGGAGAAAATAGCTCACGGGCGAACTGGCATTAAAACCTTAGTCAATTAGTTCCATTTGCGTTAAGACATGTCATAACTAATTTGCCCCCAAATTAATTAGCACCGCATCCCCTCAAACTGCCCGCGCTCGAACTGAACTGTCCTGCCCGCGCTCTTTTCTACAGCTCTGGCGGCGGCGGCGGCGGCGGCGGCGGCGGAGCCCCCTTCTCGGCGGCAGCTGATCTGCTCCCCTTTCGGCGGCGGCGGCCATGGTGGTGAGTGAATAGTATAGGCAAGCATCTAGTCCCAATTTCCTGTGCCTGTATGTAGATCTGAGCTCTGTTTTGCTTGTTCAAACCGATAGAAGGTGAGAGGTGGCGGCGCGGTGAGAGGAGCCCGTGGTCAGGTCGAGAAGGAGCTGCCAGATTCAGCTTCGAACAGGTAATGCGGCCCCTCCCGCCCTTTTGTTCATGCGATCCTTGCTCTGTCTGACACTGCCGCATATAATAGAGGGGATGCTGCTGAAACCTTCGAATTTGTAATCAATTTCTTTCCATCGACGGCAAAATTAGTTGATGGTAGCATTCAGAGTATCCAGAGAGACACAACTGTGAAATGGGAGGTTGATTGTGCAGAGATTGATCCCAATGAGCTACGTGAGATGGAAGAGAATGCAGTTAGGAAATTAGTGGAAAAAATTGGGGAAACAGTGATTTG
This sequence comes from Alopecurus myosuroides, assembly GCA_028641055.1. Classification (NCBI taxonomy): domain Eukaryota; kingdom Viridiplantae; phylum Streptophyta; class Magnoliopsida; order Poales; family Poaceae; genus Alopecurus; species Alopecurus myosuroides. Next base: position 81,664,164 of record CM054060.1, read on the forward strand.
GGGTCCAGATCAAGAGGTTTCAGTATTGCGGTACGATGATTTCAAAGAAGAGTATGTCAGAATTGAAGATGGTGAAGATATTGTTGATGAAATCGATAGGCAAGAGGGCTGGGCAAACCTCAGGGCTGAATTTTTTGCTGAGCTCGTTGATCTGAATGTTGACTCGAAGGTGGGTTATGTGCCGTCACAGTTGGCTATGCAGGATGCAGATGCTGATTGGGCTTCACAGAGGCATATCGTTCCCATTGTTACTGATCTAACAGTAATAAACGATGGGGCTAATGTAGATGCAGAAGAGGGAAATGTTGCTGTTGTTGATTGGAATGCAGTTGAGTTGGAGGAGCCTACTGATTTGGTCATTGCACCAATTGCTGACACTGAGATGGCCAAACTATTTGGCATTCCAGTCGATGACAGAGATGAGGAGGAGAGGGATGAAGCTAATACAAGTGATAACGATGACAGAGAGTTGAGTGATGTAGATGAACAGTTGATGGAAGATGCTGCAGATGATGTAGATGATGCAAATGATGAAGAGCTGGTGCATGTGTATGACAAGGAGAACCCTGTCATTCAAGTGGGAAAGTTGTGGCCAAACATGGAAGAGTTCAGGTTGTCTTTCAAGACTTATGCAGTCAGACATCAGTTTGATGCCAAGACAGTTTGGACTGATCGAAAGAAGTTTTATGCTAAGTGCAGAGGTTTTGATGGTAGTGGTAAGAAGGCTTGCAAGTGGTACATATCTGCTAGACTGCAGCCTGATGGAAGTACTGTTAGAGTTAACCAAATCCCTTATAAGCATACTTGTCTGACAAGTTCACAGAAAAAATCAAGCATGACATCACAGATTTGGGTTGCAGAAAAGATAACTCCAATTTTGGCCAGAACACCCAACACTACTGCCAAAAGACTCCAAGTAGACTTGGAAAAGTTATACCCCATTAAACTGGCTTATACCACAGTGTGGAAGGCTAAACAAAGAGCAATGAAGCATTTGTATGGTGATTGGGCAAACACATTTAGGCTGCTTTACAATTTCAAAGCAGAGGTGGAGAAAAGGTCACCTGGCAGTGTTGTCGAGATAGATACCGAGGTATCAGAGGATGGCAAGGTTTATTTCTCCAAATTCTTTATGGCTTTAAAGCCTTGTATCGATGGCTTCAAAGCAGGATGTCGTCCATATTTGAGCATAGACTCATCATTTTTGACAGGCAAGTGGAATGGTCAGTTAGCAGCATGTAATGCTCTAGATGGACATAACTGGATGTTTCCAGTTGCTGTTGGCTTGTTTCAGTCAGAGACAGAAGCTTCATGGACATGGTTCATGATGCAGTTGAAAAGATGCTTAGGGCCAGTGTCACCTTTGGCAGTACACACAGATGCATGCAAAGGTTTGAAAAATGCAGTTAAAAATGTGTTCCCACATGCTGAGCAAAGGGAGTGCTTCGGCCATTTGTGGATGAATTTGATTAAAAAATTTAGAGGAGATGAATTTGGGAGGATGTGGCCAGCAGCAAGATCTTACACTAAACAGACACATTCATATCATCTTAATAAGGTTATGGCAACATGTGAGGAGTTTGGTACATGGTTGAACACCTACCATTCTTTATTATGGTACAGGTCTGGATTCAACACTGCCATCAAGTGTGATCATATCAACAACAATTTGGCAGAAAGTTTCAACAACAAGGTGAAGCAACTAAAAGATTTGCCTGTGCATGACATGGTTGATCAAATCAGGATCATGCTCATGCGGCTGTGGGAATTGAGAAAAAAGATTGGTGATTGTTTGCAAGGTGATAAACTTCCAGCAGTGGTGCAACAGGTGGTCAACAGAAGCAGAGGTCTTACACATTTGTCTGTTGAAAAATCATCGCTGTGGGGTGCTGAAGTTAGAGATAACAAGACTGGAAGAAGGCATGTTGTTAACACAGAATTGCATGATTGCAGTTGCCTAGAGTGGCAGGCCACTGGTAAACCATGTGATCATGCAATTCTTTTCTTATCTGGCCAGCAGAAGATAAATATGCATCCATATCTGCATGACTATTATTCAGTAGCAAAATTCAAAGCTGCATATGCAACTCCAATTCCACCTCTTACAGATCAGAAGCAGTGGCCAGAAGTGCCTCTTGAATTTTCCATGTGTCCTCCTCTAGTAAAAAGAAAGGCAGGCAGACCTAAACAGAGTAGATTCAAAGCATGGTTCGAAAAAGGTGGGAGTAGTAAGAAGGGCAAAAAGGACAAGAAAGATGAAAAGCCAAAAAGGGCTCAAAAGGGTAACAAAAACAGATGCAAGAGGTGCCAAACACTGGGGCACAGAGAGGGATCTAGGCTATGCATTTTCTCTCCTCCTAAACCCAGAAAGTATGTGCTTGTTTATTTGTGTTTGTTCATATTTTAGTTTTTTTTTCAATTATAAAAATGTGGCATTCTTTGTTTTCAGGAGGAAGTTTCCAAGTCAGCCTATTGTTGTTGAACAGTGTTGGCCAACAAAAAGAGCAAGAGTCAGTGGCAGCAGAAGGAAATCAAGTCAGTGGCTAGAACAGTTTGGTGCTCAAACTGAATTTGAAACTGCTGGTGTCACTGGAACTGAAGAAATGGCAGTCGAGAATGTCGAAACTGCTGTTTCTGAAACTGTTGTCACTGTCGAAACTGAAGCTGAAGCTGCTGTCGAAACTGAACCACAAACTGAAGCTGAAGCTGCTGTTGTCATTGTCGAAACTGAAGCTGAAGCTGCTGTTGTCACTGTCGAAACTGAAGCTGAAGCTGCTGTTGTCACTGAATCTGCTATCCCCGAGTTTCATGAGGTGGTATCATCGTGGTCCCCGAGTCCAGTGAAAAGAACCAAGATGATGAGTGAACTTGTGGGGCCGTGCGTAGTAGAACCAAAAAATCGAAATGGTAAGGCGAAGAAGGGTACACGTCGTGGTCGGAAGAGATAGAACTGTTGATCATTTGAAATTTATGGCATGTAATAACATTTGTTGGGCACCGGGAACTTATTTGGCATGTAATAATATTTGATGACAAATTCAAATTTAGGTTCAAATTCAAATTTAGGTTCAAATTCAAATTTAGGTTCAAATTCAAATTTCGACTCAAGTTGAACTTATTTGGCATGTAATAATATTTTGATGTTTCAATGCTACCTCAACTCAAATGTGATTTGTATCTGATCATTCTGAGCTCTTTTGTTAAGTTAGACTCGTAGTCATGAAAAATGTGTTTCAAACGGCCTCATAAGGTAGGGTAAACGCCCCCTTTCTAAGAGGGTTGTTTTTTGCATCTTCTCTAAATCATCCAAATAAAATTCCCACACCTCTCTCGTACCTATATAGTGTAAATATGAAGTCTCATTATTTTTTAAATTAATTTTGTATTTTATTCTTTTATTTTTTCCGAAATCATTATTTAATTAAAAAACACATATTTTGAATCTTATTTATATTTATTTTTGGTTCCTACACGACATAATAATACTATGTGCTCAAGTTCCCTTGAAATCCATAATAAAACATATACATATTTACTTATGATCTAAAACACACAACATTTGCTCTTTGAAATCCATAGTACATGTACAAGAATCTCATATTCTCAAAGGCATTTTCATGTAATTGTACATAAACCATGTTTATAATTTTTTTTGGTTTCTATACAACATCATACGACTATGGGCGAAAGCATTTCTTTTTTTGATTTTTTTTGAATTAGTTATGATCTAGAACACACCAACTTCGATCTTCGAATTCCATACTACTCTGTACAAGTTTCCCATATTCTTGAAGACATTTTCATGCAATTCTATATGAACCATGGTTATATTTTTTTTTGGTTTGTATGCAACATAATAAGACTATGGGCCAAAAGCATTTCTTTTTTTGATTTTTTTTAAATTATTTGTGCTCATTTTAAAAAAAGTCAACGTTTTCACAAAAACGTTGACCGACTCAAAATCAAAGTTTTTAATTTTTTTTGATTTGTATGCAACATAATAAGACTAAGGGCCAAAAGCATTTCTTGTTTTGAATTTTTTTGAATTACTTATGTTCAACCCTAGCTCATTTTGTCAATATCGTCAACGTGTGATTTTTGGTTTTAACATTTGGATGTAACAATTTCGCCATTTTTTATAGCAACCTAGTTGCATAAGTAGACCATGTGCGCTGGCTGTACATAGTTTTGATTTTTTTTGAATTAGTTATGCTCAACCCTAGCTCATTCCATCAATAGCATGAATTGTATGAATATTTTTCATTGCATCGTGGATCTAACAAGAATACAATTTTTTATAGCAACATAGTTACATAAATAGACAGTGAGCGAAAGCCGTTTATTTTTTTGATTTTTTTTTAAATTAGTTATGTCAAACCCTAGCTCACTGAAACCCTAAACCCCGGAAACCCCATAACCCCGGAAACCCCAAAACCCCGGAAACCCCAGCTAAACCCTAGCTCACTGACGCCACCGTGTGCACGTGACGCACGCCCCCGATCCGCGTGTGCGCTTGTTCTAGATGCTGATTGGCTCGTTGTGCATGGATGGATTCGTGCGCGCTGAGTGGCTGGGGAGCTGGGGTTCGTCTATTCGATCTAGACCGTTCAAAAATATCCGGCGCCTGACGTTGGTTCGGTGCATGGAACTGGCGTACGAACGTCTGCCCTAGTGTGTTTGTACGTTGCGTGTGTGATCGGGGCCGAGCCCAGCACCCGCCCGCCCGTTGCATGCATGCATGCACGCGTCGTATCTAAGCCATTAACAGACTGAACGCGGTGATCCACGCAGTCTGACTAGCGTGCTCCAGTGATCGACGAGACGCACCTCTTGACCCAGTAGGGAAACGCGGGCACGCGAACGAAGGGACGCAGCCATTAATATCTTTACAAGTAAAACAATTAAAACAAGAAAAGATCGGGTGAACGTCGAGTCGCATTTGCAGCAGCCCTGCACGCCTCCTTTCAGAAACACAAGTCGCGTCGCATTTGCAGCGACGCAGCCCTCCACGCCTAGTTTTCAGGAGATACGCATCAATGCATATGCAGCGAGGCAGGATTTGGCCTATACCTAGGCCTGTTCTACCACCGCATTGACCATGCATCGACTGTACTTTCCACACTGCATCCTACGTTTCACACAGTTTGCCCGTTTGCTTCATCTACCCCAATAAATTCACGTCTCATCGTGACTTTAAATAGCCCGTTTCTCCTCCACCATCTTCTCATCACTCTCCAGCCTTTTGCCTTCTCATCTCCCTTCAAGCCCCGAACACCATGTCTTCCTACTCTCTCCCCTCAAGCCCCGAGTCCGTCTCCGACGAGGACAACCACCCCAAGGCTCGGCCTTGGTACGAGCCCGAGTGGACGCCGGAGGAGACGGGCCTCGTGCCCGTCGAATCTCCCAAAAGGGAGAGATCGCCGTCGACCGACGTCCCCGACAGCGACGAGCCCGCCGCCGACGCCAACAACCTCTCCCCCAAGACGAAGAAGCGCCTCCTCAAGAAAGAGGAGCGGCTGGAGAAGAAGGAGATCGAGAAGGAGGAGAAGAAGGAGGAGGAGAGGGAGGAGAAGGCTCTCCGGGCCCGCATCAAGAGGGCCCGTGAGAACGACATGGATAGGTGGCGGCAGGCGAACCACCGCGCCCGGATCGACGACGAGATCAAGATCAGGGCGGCGGAGTGGAAGAAGTAGGCCAACCGCCGGCGGTTGGCCGGATGGCCGGAAGGGCGCCCGCATGCATGCAGCGGGCGGTTAGGGTTTAGGGCTAGCTAGGCCCCCTTTTTTTTTTTTTAGTAGATGTAATGTCCGACGGGCCCCACTGAATATATGTAAAGTGGGGCCAATATTATCCATATATATAATATCCATGTTTAATTATGTTTGCAAAATACTACAAGAATGAAAACGAATCCAATTATTCGGGCCTACAAAAATGAAAACGAACCCAACACATGCAAAACAAGTAAAACAATTGTTTTTACAAAATACTACCTCCGTTCCAAAATGTAAGCCTTTTTAGAAAGCTGAACTAGTTTGCTAAAAAGACTTACATTTTGAAACGGAGGGAGTATTTCGGTGAACAATGCATGCAACTCTTAACAAAATATTTATGAAGTACATAATACAAAAATGAAAACGAATCCAATTATTTGGGCCTACAAAAATGAAAACGAACCCAAGACATGCAAAACAATTGTTTTTACAAATTAAAATAAGTCAAATCTAGGCATGTGGGTTTGTTTTCTCTTTGGGCCTAATTGTTGGCCCAACTACACTCTTTCGGCCTTTCTTCAACTACTCTTACGGCATGAGAACGAATAAGTTTTTTTCTACTGAAACTGAACTTTGGTGACTGCACTGAAACTGAACTTCAACTGAACATCGAAGGGCATATTCAAATTTAACATCAGACACTTCACTGAAACTAGCACGGCGCACAGATTGCTACCTCTGCATAGCTAACTCAAGTAAAATCTAGATTAATCTAGTCCATTCTAACGACGGATGAACAAGAGGTAAACAAAAAACAGAGCAATGATACAAGAATAGAATGCTCCTGACATGAGATTCGCTTGCTTCTGCAAATCCACCATTTGCTTTAAAAACTTCTTGATCTTCTTCAATTCCTCGTTTACTTCGGCCTCCACGGGCAGTCCAGCAATAGGGCGCGTGATCCTCGCCGCCGGCCCTCCTCTGCCCGAGCTGACATCGGGAGCAAACCCACCTAGATTTGCATCTTCAATGTGGCCCTCAAATTCAAGCCTAGCAACGTACTGATCGATCCACTCAAAGTGCGAACATTTCTTCAGCATCTGTAACAGTGGACATGAATCTAGATCCCAAAACCGAGGAGAAAAAAACGCGAATTGGAATGCCAAATACTCCTATCATCTCTCTCCTCCTCATCTCAGTTTTAAGATCTTACCTTGCCATCCCGTCCCATCATGGGAATGCTCAAACAGGACACAAAATGGCGCCCCAGATTCCCATTCTCGTCAGTTTTACTGACCCTCCGCTTCAGAGCCTCTGGCCGTGGGCATTCCGGGCACCTTGTCATCGGAACTGCACCGTACTCTGGCCATCTTGACTGCGTGGCGGAGGAGCTGGACATCCCGTGCGCCGTCGCCGGAGACGAGGAAGAATGGGGAAAGGGGAAGAAATGGCACAGACACCAGCTCGGGCACGGGCGCAGCCCTGTTTTAGATTCACTGTGGTGGGTCCCGCGCTGCTGAGGTGGATAAGTTGTGGGGCACAGGCGCATCTCTGTTTTAGAATCCGCGAGGTGGGTCCCACGCTGCTGAGGTGGATAAGTTGTGGGTCCAAGCGTCGCATAACCCTAACAGCTAACCGATCAGCTCCGCTTAAGAACCATGTTGGCCGTGAGCTATTTTCTTCCTCCAATCCGTCGCACGTAGGCTATTTCATCGAAAAACGCCGCATTCCTTCCAATTCAACTGAAACCCGTCGCACAGGAGCTATTGGCCCGATTGAATTGTTTTGTGAAGCACCAGTCTGAAATGTAGAAGAGAACATAATTTGTGACCAGTTTTCAAGAACCCATTTTCTCCTCGGTTTCCCTGCAGAATCTTGCTACACTCTGTCGGCAAGAAAGTTGAGCCAAATATGGTCCTGAATACCAGTCTGAAATGTTGAAGCAACATAATTTTCGGTGTTGCTCTCCTATAGAATTTTTTAAAACCTATCAATCGTCTCATGTTAGCATGACATGTGATTATCAGCTTCTAATCCTTGCACATACATTTGTTCAGCCGAAGAAAACCTCGATACATCAGCAAAAATAGAGATACAGTGAGTCAGAAGGCTGTACCTCTTGAACTTACGAACAAAGATGCATAAGGTAGGGTAATCAGCAACAGAGCAAGAGACATGGTACTTTCAGACCGCCCCTAGGATCCCTCCTTGTCGGATACAACACTAGCTGATGATTTAAGTTGCCGCAAGCTTATGTCCAAGGAAGAAAATGATGTTATGTGTCACCATCTCCGGTGACCTCAAATGCCGGATACGACGACGCCCAGCCAAAGCCGTAGCTAGCTTAAGACTAAACAAACCAAACCAAAGCATCAGATGGATTTGAAGTTACACTAATATACATTATGTGTCAAGTTTACAAAAAATTTAACCACAGATATTGGCTATGGATCTCAAAGCAAGATAGACAAAAGAGGATTTTATCAAACTCTGCAATGAATTTCACAGTGCTAAGATCTCTTTGGAAAGTATTAATGGTTCTTTCATTACTCTTATTCCAAAGACTCATTCTCCTGAGACAGTGAATGATTTTAGGCCTATTTCTCTGACCAATACTTGTCTGAAATTTATCACTAAGATTCTGGCTAATCGTTTCCAAGATAAAATCTTTGGATGTATCCATGCTAATCAATATGGGTTCATCAAATCCAGAACTATTCAAGATTGTCTGGCCTGGTGTTTTGAATACATTTTTCAGTGTAAACAATCTAAACATAAAGTGGTGATTTTCAAGATTGATTTTGAGAAAGCTTTCGATACTATCGAGCACAGTGCTATTCTACAAATCTTGGGATATAAGGGGTTTCCTCCCTTAGTGATAAAATGGGTCAAGGAAATACTATCCTCTGGATCATCGTCGGTCCTGTTAAATGGAGTCCCTGGCAAACATTTTGTCTGCAAAAGAGGAGTCAGGCAGGGTTATCCATTGTCACCAATTCTCTATGTGCTGGGTGGGGATCTGCTGCAAAGTATTGTTAATTTGGCCCTAAGAGAGGGACGGCTCCGTTTGCCAATTCCAATTGGTGGAGATTTTCCTATTGTTCAATATGCTGATGACACTTTGGTCATCTTACCTGCTGACTCGGCTCAATTGTTGGTATTTAAAGATTTGCTTAACCTTTATGCTCATATCACTGGGTTAAAGGTGAACTATAACAAGTCTTCTATGATACCAATCAATCTATCATAGCAGGAAACTGTTGATTTGGCTTCTGTTCTGGATTGTACTGTGGCCTCTATGCCCTTCACATATTTAGGCTTGCCCATGGGAACCACTAAGCCAACCATCAAGGATTTTGCACCACTGATTGACAGAGTTGAGAGGAGACTTTCTGCTACAGTCTCGTTTCTTTCTTATGGGGATAGCTTGGTTCTTGTGAATTCGGTTCTATCTTCCTTGCCCTCTTATTACATGTGCACTTTAGTAATACCTAAGGGTGTCATTGACATAATTGACAAAGCAAGGAGGAGATGCCTCTGGAGGAAGGACAAAAATAAGCAAAGAGTGAATTCTTTAGTTGCTTGGGATATGGTATGCAGGCCCAAAAACAAAGGAGGATTAGGGATCATCAATCTTCAGATTCAAAATAGAGCTGTACTACTGAAATTCATGGCAAAATTCTATAATTCTATGGATATTCCTTGGGTCCATTTAGTCAAGAATGTCTATTATTTTCAGTCAGTACCACATGCTGTGACTTCCTGTGGCTCTTTCTGGTGGAGAGGTGTTATGCAACTAGCTGATACTTGATGCTCATTATCTTCTTACATTATGGGGAATGTATTTACTGGGCTTTTCTGGAAAGATTCTTGGATAGGACAACCTTTGGCACTAAAATTCCCGAGATTGTTCTCCTTTGCCAAGGATCCTTTGTCCTCAGTAAGAGATTTGATAATGATGACAGATCTCTCGGATGCTTTTCATTTGCCGCTTTCAAATGAAGCCTTCCTGGAGTTTACTGACCTACAAGTCATATTGGATACTGTCCAGTTGAATGACAGTGAGGATAGTTGGATATGCAATTTCAATAAAGGGGTATATACTTCAAGTAAATTCTATCAACTACAATTTGCTCAACTGCCTCCTGATGGTCCTGCAAAATGGATCTGAAAATCCAAATGCATGTCAAAGTATAAATTCTTTGCTTGGTTGATTCTAAAAGATAGGATTAATACAAAGGATATGATCAAGAGAAGGAACTGGAAGATTGAAGGCACTGATCACTGTGTTGTTTGCTGCAAACGTTGCCATGAGGACTGGATCCATCTGTTCTTTCACTGTGTTTTTAGTTCTCGGATTTGGAACTATTTGCAAATCAGTTGGAGTGATAACACATTTTTGCATAATCTTACCTTTACAAAAAAGTCTTTTAAAGGACGTTGTTTCACTGAGATAGTGATCCTTGTCTGCTGGAACATTTGGAAGCAAAGGAATGGAGTCATTTTTAAATCGGAAAGACATTCCTTTATGGGATGGAAAGTGGGCTTCTTATTAGATCTTCTTATGCTTAAGCATAGGTTGAGTGCTTCTGTGGCTACTGACCTAGCATTATGGATTAACTCCCTGAATTAGATAGCCTGGGGTAGACTGCCTTAGTCTATTCGCTGTATATTTGTACATAACTGTAACACTCTTTTGGTTGGCAATAAAGGGTTGTGGGGGACTCCCCTGCAGTAGAAAATGTTTCAAAAAAAAATGAAACATTCTATGTGTTCATGAAAGGGTCGGATCACACAAGCAATATATGAACTTCCTATTCAAAGTTAGTATCTTAATAAGTATTTGTGGAATAGTGAGAAGGTGAATCAAAGAGAGGCTAATGGATGTTAATATTTCGGATAGTGAGGATAGTTATCGCTGGTCTCTCACCACTAATGGGAAATATACAGTAAAATCCTTTTATGAGAATGTTATGAATGAAGAGGTTCAATATCTTAATAAGTATTTGTGGAAAATTAAAGTCCCTTTGAAAATTAAAATTTTTATGTGGTTTCTATCTAGGAAAGAATTGCTCACTAAAGATAACTTAGCTAGGAGAAATTGGGGTGGGTGTAAGAAATGCGTGTTCTGTGGGGAACCCGAAACAAACACTCACCTTTTTGTATCTTGTCTTTTTGCTAAGAAAATTTGGAGGTTGATTCATTTTACTTATAGCATTTCACCTCCATCTAGTATTTCAAATTTGTTTGGAAATTGGTTGTGTGGAGTGGATAAAATTTCGAAAGCACTCATACGCATAGGAGTATGTGCTCTACTTTGGGCTATATGGAAGCATCGGAATGATATTGTTTTTAACGGTGAGAAAGTTGGGAATTTTTTGCAGGTAATACATCAGGCCAATTACTGGATGCATCAATGGTCTCTGCTTCTTCCAGAGGACCAGCGTGCTCGTTTGGTTGGTGGATGCACTCGAATGATGGCGGTCGTTCAGGCTATTTACAGCAAGGGTGGCTGGCTGCACTGTAAACGTCTGGGACATGCTTAGCAAGATGGAGGGAGCTACTTTCGGAGAGTCAGGAGAGTTGGATGGATGTACTACACTCGTTACCTATATAGGTTACTATTGTGTGCCTATGAGAGTGTGTGGGTTGTAAGATATTTTTGAATGATATTTTTTCAATAAAAAGCCGCATGCATCACTCAGATGCAGAGGCTGGGTTTTCCATTTCAAAAAAAAAAAAAAATTGTGGACCTCCCGACCCTGAACCAGCTGATAGGCACACCACTTATGTAAGGTGAATTTTTGCTTTGGTCCTAAATATGCGACGCTACTTATGTATAATACTACTACTCTGTACACTACATATGACTATGGTAAGTATATCACGAGTTTGGAGGGTGGTTATTTGTCTTGGTCTAAATGAACTAAGGTGTCAAGACAATACCAAAATCAAGATGAACCCAGCTATTATCACAGGAAGCAGTGGAAAAAGGTGAGGAGTCAAACACTGTATCAGCCAAGTCCTAGTTGCAAAAAGAAATGCAAGTAGAAATGATAGTACAATAGATAAATCCCAGCATGTACTGGTAAAGGTCTACCTAGGACTCACTCAATCTGAAAGACAAAAGGCACGAACATTGCAAACCAGGGCTTGAAATATACCACATCTAAAAAATGTGTGACTAAAACCAATGGCACATATTTAATCTGCTTCCATAGATTACAAAACAACAATTTTCTGCTCGCACGCAAAAAAGACAACCGGACGTCCATTAGTAGCATCTTTCCCCCCAACTCTCCTATCTTCCGTGTCTCCATTTATAGGATCAGAAATATGAGCTAACTCCAAATAAAGTCAGTGTAGGAGATAAGAGACAAAAATAATATATAGGTTGCCAAATATAAGTAACTATGCTTATTAATTATGAGTAAAACACGTTGAGCAACTAAAGAACTGAATCTTCATTCCTATAGATAGACATGACCAATTCAGCCATTGTATCAAGCATATGGGAAAAAGAGAAGCAAAAACTCCATTCAAAAAATTCTCTCATGCAAGTGACCAAACAATGGTAGGAGTAGAATATCCAAGCTTGGCCATTGTATGAAGAAAGTTTGACCTCTATTGCTTACTAAAAACATGCTTATCAAATAGAAAATGAAAACACACAAGTAATGGTTTAGTTACTGTTAGAGTACGTGATGGGTCTGGACCCGTTAGTCTGAGGGTTTGCTTAGGGGTCAAGTAAGCCGTGCTTGGGAGTCAAGTAAACCTCTCTATATATGGAGAGGAGATGTATCAATGTAATCAAGCAAGAATTAAGAAGGAAAACCCCTTTCCCTCTTGCCCGGCCGTGGGAAAGGATCCCCGCGGCCGGCTCTCGCGCGCCCTCGCAGCTCTCTCTCTCCCGCTCAAATCCTAGCAACCATAACATTTGGTATCAGATTGCCCTTTTTTGATCATCTCTTCATCACCGACCACCACCACCATGCCGCCGCCCCAACCGACGGCGCCGCTGGCCTCCACTGCGGCCACCGCTGCCATGGCGGCGTCCTTCCCCGCGCCGTCCGCCGTTGTCTACACCCCCGAGCAGATCGCCGGAGCAATCTGTGATCTCACCACCTCCGTCCAAGAGATCTGCCTCTTCCTGGCCGGTCCCTACGGACCGCCACCGCCCGCGCCATCAGTCGCCGCCTATGGACCGGCGCGGATGCCGTGGCTGCTGCCGCACCACATAGCCTCCGCCGCGATTGCCGGGCCGCGGCAGCCGACGCTGCTGCTGTCGTCGCTGCCACTCGACACCAGGCTGCCGCAGCCCCCGCTGCCGCTGTCCGTCTCCGGGCCGATCTATACGGCGGCCTGGGCGCCGCCATACATCCAGTCACCACCGGCGCCACCCCAACAGTACGGCGGTCCCTCCCGCTTCTCCGGTCCTTACGCCAGCCCCGACGGTGCGCCATTCCACGGGGGGTCCTCCATGGTCACAGCATTGGCGACGACCCCCGCACGGCCGCCGCCGTCGCCATCGGCCGCAACCACAACGCCGGTCATCACGTTCCAGCATGAGATGCCCTACGACGGGACTGCGACGACCTCGTTCCCAGCAGCGTCACCGCCGTCCCATAACAATCCCATCCAACCGATCAAGTTCCAGCCGTCGCCGTCACCACGTCCGGCTTGGATCGCTACCGACCACGTGTCGGCGGCGGTGAGGCTGCAGGCTGCTGCGCGCGGCCTCCTAGCGCGTCGGCATGTGCGGGAGATGCGTGATTTGCAGCTGCAGCTCCTCCAAGTTGCGCTTCGCGGTGCAACGGACCTCGATCTCGTCCGCTGCGTGGGGGATATTGGGCATACGATGTGTTCTCAATGTTGTTCTGCCAATGAATATTTTTTTTAGCACGTGTGAGGATACAACATGCCATACACGTGCTGCATATACCTCTCCTTCTCCAGGTTCCATAGATCTCAGCTAGCCCGTCTATGGTATCGTTGAATTTTTTAGGTTGATCTTTGATATGAACTTGTTACTTTCAATCATAGTCTTCAGTAATTTCCATCCAAGCTCGATCAGTTCATGTTACTTCCAGCCGATTTTTCGAATCCTTTTCCTTACCAATAGGCTAATATTTGTACTTACTGATTGGATTGTATGTTATAGAGCTGACCAAATATCAGTGCTGCTGGATCAGGCAGTTGTTTGCCTGCAGACCATATGGTCATGCAACAACATATTTTTCTTTTTGACTTAAAAAAGATCGGAGTATATCGTCTTATATACTGTGTTACTACATTACAATTGGTTAGATTTTTTAATCAGTCGTTCTTATTGCCTACATTCTTTTGCCAGCCTTAGAGTGATAGGAACCTAGGTGGCTTCCTCTTTGGATGTAGCGATTGTTTTCGATTTTAAGTTTTTAACGGTCGTGATAACTGAAAAATATGACAGTTGCCATGATGTTGGGACCGATGATTTGGTTACTTTTTCATAAGGAAAGATATAAAACATTTCATGTCACAAGCCGAGGATCACGGAAGAGAAAACATGCATGTGCTGCCTGCTATGTACAATATGTCATTGTATTCGGCAAACTGATATTAGTGGATAGGAGCCGATCGAGTATTCTCTCATTTGGTGCTTATCCCCACTCCGAGCTACCACATGTAGCCATGTACAGAGAGGTGGATATCTTTAGATGTTTTCTAGGCATATCTTGGACGAGTACACAAGCTTGAATTTTTGACTGAAAAAGAAGCAATGGGCTGTTGCATCGAGGATATAATCATGGATAACATAAAGTTCATGTAGATGTTTCTGCTGGATATTTCCTGTTTGGGTCTACCTATTTTCTCCTGTAACGTAGTCATGTTATTTGTTAAAGCATTATATTTTAATGGAAGATATGGTTTGTTTGGCGTGATAGCACAATGCAATTAACCAGGTAGCGAATTAGGACTGACAAAACAGAACATATTGGGCCACTCTTATTTTGTGGTCTGTAGAATTTGTTTATTTTTTCTTAATTTGTGAGAAAATGGTTTCAGTATTAAAATTCTTCGTGTGCATATCCAAGTTTTATTTTCCATCTATTAAATTTCCATCAGCTATTTGGAAGAACATATATTAATGTGTAATTTTTAATGCTTGGCCAAGACCATCAATTTGGATCCTTTGTTCCGTGCATACTACTCCCTCCGTCTTGAATTAATCGACGCGGATTTGTCAAAATATGAATGTATCTAGAAATATTTTAGTGTCTTATTTGAACTATAGGTATATTTGCAAGTGTTGTATCTCTGAACCCGTTGCAACGCACGTGCACGTTTACTAGTAATAGTAAAAGATGGACCGAGGTTCACAGATTCACTAGTATCAACTCTCCAAACAATTGAACAAGTGCTGGGTAAAACATTACGGCTAGGCAATTGAAAAATTATGGGGGGCATAACAATGGTATTATGACGAGATAAAGTTCACGGGTTCTAACATGGTAGGCATTATGTCAAGGCATATAGACCTCTATACAACATGCATCTATATCTAATAGTCCACATCAAGAAAGCTACCCGGCAAATCTCTCTGGTATTAAGTTGCATAAAGGAAGTGATTGCTTTATGTGCAACATGCAATTGCATTAAGAACAATACGTAATTTAATCAATGGTTCTCATCCGTAGACAAGAGCAACGTTGTTTTCTCCCTAGTGGCAACAACATATCATCCCCCCGGATGTTTATGTCACTCAAGCGCATGCAATAAGGAGGGATGAACCTACTATCTAGCATACATACTCCCTGTTGGAGATGCATACAACTATGTGATCAAGATAATCATACACATCCGAGAGCATGCAAGATAACATTAAAACACTCTAAGGATATAAGTGAAGAATCTCATATAATGACATGAACAAAATAATCACAATTTCATGGCTCATCGGATACCAGCAAACATGACACATAACATTACATCAGATGGATCTAGGTAAATTATTTTGAATAGGTGCTCTGACCAATTTTATTTATTTTTCAATTTAGGCTTGATACAAAAGTAAATTCTCTAGATAAACAACTACGGTGAATTTACCTATATGACCCGAACAACAATAAACAAGATACAAACACAAATTAAAGGAAAGGGAACGAGGTAACCATAACGGAAGCACGCGGAGACACGTATGTAATCCCGAGTTCCTCCTTTTGAAGGTAGTACGTCTCGTTGGAGGGGGTGTGATTTTCCCCACAAAGACCTACTCAACGACATAAAGGCCTCATCCTATTCTCTAATGAACCTCGCCACAAAGTTCTAGTTCACCTTCCACTTTTGATTCCCTTTGAGGTGGAAATCGAGTAATTTACAATGATTTTGAGGCACACACCCACAATCGAATTGGGGGCTCCCAAGAATCACCAACAATCACCACAAGTAGCAATGAGGTCTAGCTTTTTCCACAAGGACACCCTAGACTAGATTCCCACAAGTGAACGAGGGGGAAATGAAGAATGCGTCGGTGAAGATGTAGTCGGGGCCTACTCCTTCAATCCTCCAAAAATCAATGAATTTGGGTGGAGAGATTGGGAGATCTAGGAATTTGATGAGCTCAATAAATGTGCATTTAATGGCCTGGATGAACTCACCGGAGGTTGAAGAATGAGAGAGGTACCTATAGAACTTCTCAAAATATGACCATTGCAGCATTTTAAGGGCGGAATATCCGGGCTCTGTGGGCCCTCAGGCAAAATAATCCGGCTAAAGGGCCAGTGGGAAACTCCAAGCCTTGCTCCACCCCAGACAACCTCTTATCTTCAACTAGCTTCTGGTCGGATTATGCGGGCCCAGAATACCCGGTCGCTGGACAAACATCCTATGACCTTCAACAAACTTCTGGGGGCGGATTATCCGCCCCCCGGAATATCCGTCCTTTCCAGGCGAAAATTCCTGCAAAACCAGAGATAGAAATACGAGATTCCCTTCTACCTTTTTGGTCCTTAATGGTTTGAGAAATGTATCTGTAAGATCTACACCACTTAATATATAATTAAATATAGCTTGTGTTGTTAACTAACACACAAAACATAGATGGATAAGAAATGCACTTTCAGTTTCCATCATAAGCAGGCCAATTCACTTCTTCCATATCATTGAAAAGGCAAGCCTCTTGCCCGGTTTCAAAAATATCTTGGAGGCCTTCATGGCGCGTTGGACATTGTTCGATCAGCCCACCTGCCAGGAGTCCCGCTCGTCATAGAGACAAGGCGGCATAGACTGTTAGTCATTGCCCCCAATCAGTCGGTTGTTTCCTGTCGCTGGCAATTCGCACCATTGCCGTCATCCTTGTCGTCACCATCTCCCCCCAGGAGTTGAGCACGTACGACGTATGTCGATTTGCCGTTGCTCTCCGTCATTCCCATCGTTTTTGTGCGTTATCGCAGGTCATTCAGCCGGATCCGCCTCTTCATAGCTGCCACCCCGTATGTAAGGTGTTTGGCCGTTTGCCATAGGTCTATGTACAACCGTTTCACTTCTCTGGCTCGCGGCTAATTTTTTGCTTTTATCCAATAGAGTATGGATAGATACGATGAGATCATGTTTGTTCAAATGATGGGAGAGAAGGCCGCTCTAGTAGCGACGACAAGAATGTGCTGGTCATGGCGACTCTACTAGAGGTGCTCGCCGAGGAGGAAGCCGATCCCAAGCATGGAAGATCAAGGAAAGGGCGTAGGGCGAACAAGAATCGTAAAAGGGAAACTGGCCACATGATTTTGTGGGACGACTACTTTTCTGTCATGCCGACAAACCAATCTCATGAATTTCGCTGGCGTTTTAGGATGAACAGAGAAGTCTTTAGGCGAATTGTGTATGGTGTTCGGGATTATGATGACTACTTCGATCTAAAAAAGGATTGGTCGGGCTTCTTGAATTTTCATCTCTTCAGAAATGCATGGATGCAAATAAGATGTATTGCATATGGATTTCCCCGGTGATTTAGATGACTATCTTTGTATGTCTGAGACAACCGATGTTGAAGTCACATTTCTGTTTTGCAAAGCAGTAGTTGCAATGTTAGCCCTAGCAAGGTAATAAGGAAGGTACATAGAGTAGAAAACTATATGTCCTGGATTTTATCGCGCTATGAGGTCCGTTAATCTCCATGAAAATAGCTCGATGTAGAGGGCTTTGACATCGTCGGGCTTCATGCTGATATTCATAGTTATCCCTTCATTAAGGACACCAATGGGACTGCATAAATCATGAAGCTGCATTGTTCATCATAAAGCATAAACTCAACACAAATTCTATACTTATCATAGTTCACAGAGTTCTCCAAACCTGCATTATGTATTAATGTAGCAAAATCTACGAGTATACCTGCAGCTTCTAAGAACCTATAGCTCGGGTAGACTGAGGGGTGATGTCTACGCACGCTTCTATTCTTGTAGACAGTGTTGGGCCTCCAAGTGAGAGCTTTGTAGAACAGCAGCAAGTTTCCCTTAAGTGGATCATCCAATGTTTATTGAACTCAGGGAGGTAGAGGTCAAAGATACCCCTCTCAAACAACCCTGCAATCAAGATACATTAAGTCTCTTGTGTTCTCAACACACCCGATATACTTGTCAGGTATATATGTGCACTAGTTCAATGAAGATATAGTGAAATGCGAGTAATATGGATGGTTATAAGTAATAATAGAAATCTGACATAAATATGGCAGCAAGCAAACATGTAGATGAAAAGGCGGAAAAAGGTGTTTCAATGCTTGGGAACAAGGCCTAGGGATCCTAATTTCACTAGTGGACACTCTCAACAATGAAAACATAATTGAATTAATAAATACCATCTGTCGTAGAGTGGGAAAGACAGATGCCATGGGATGGCTAAAGTGTTCGGGCCGATGGACGCTGTAGGTATCCGGGGAGGGATCACACGTCGAGTAGACGCACACAAAGCACTGCAAACACCTCAATCTACCAAGGTTTGGGGCCCTCGTGTGGAGGTAACACCCCTACTCCTCCCTATCTCTCTGTATATGCGATGTCCGAGTAGCCACAGTATAAATTAGCCTCTCAGCCGAGTAGCCACTCTCTTGCTCTTTCCACCTCTAGTGCTAGCTCTCGCAATAAATGCTCTCAGGGCCAACGTACCTCGCACAGGAGGGGGCTGGGCACCTTATATACTGCTACCCAGCCGAGTAAACAGTGATTAAAAGGTACACGATGGGACGTCCCTACTGTGACGCAGAGCACGCCTCCGGGTTCCCGTGTAACATCCCAATTTTGCTAACAAAAGTGTGTGCTGTTGTGTTCATCTCATACATGCATGAAAACAAAATTTTGAACCATGTTGAAACAATTTAAGTTGTTAATTTAAATGCTTTGAGAAAATTTCCACAAATTCTACTTAATGTTGTTTTCAAAATTTTGAACAGAAATATATTTCGATTTCACCGAAACAAAACAAGGTGAGGTTGGAAATTTTGTGAGGATTCCAAAAAGTATTTTTGTGTAATTTTAACTTTTCAAAAAGGCCCTGAAAACATGGGTATATGTCTGTTTTTTAAAGAAAAGGGCTCCTGTGTAAAATTCCCAAACCCAGGGGGTTTTGTGGAGAGTCCCCTTTGTCTTCTACCTCCTGCCAGTAGGAGCAGCTCCGTGGCCGTCGGCGCCACGTGCTGCTATCACCTCCCCCCTGCGCAGGTGACCACCCCAGGAGAGTGCCGTGCCCTCCTTCTCCTCCTCCTGCACCGAGCTCTCTCCCTCTCTCTCTGTAGCCTACATCTGAAGACCAAACCCTAGCCACCGTCCCGCGCGAATCGCCGCCGACTCCGGCCGTCCCGAAGCAAACCGAGCCCACCTTTGGCATCTTCATCCTCCCCTCTACATCCTCCCCAAGTGAATCGGGCCGAGACGCCCCAAATCGGTCGCGCCATCGCCTTCTTCCTCACGGCCGCCCGCCCGTGGATGAGCTCGATTCCGGCGCCTCCGGCCTCCTCGCGTCTCCCCGTCCACACCACTACGCTCACGGTGATGTGTGAGCCTCCCGGTATCCTCCATACACTCCCTCCCCCTCTGAATCGCCTCGCCATCGTGCACCTCCCTCCGCCGCCGCGGTTCCTCGCCGCCGGTGAGCTTTCCGGCGACCATTTGGTTCGCTGGCGGCACCCCTCAGTTCCCCTCCACCTCCTCTTCCTCGCTGTGAAGTTTGTTTCTTCTATTACACATGGTTTCGTTTGAATTTGATCTCTCTGTGTAGAACAGAGCATTGTGATGTCACAGTAACATTCATATTTCTACTGTTTAAATAATTCCAGAAAAATGGTTTATTTTAGAAAATCAATAACCATTGTTTCATACTCAGAAAAATAAAGTAAGAGTATGGTTTTGATCATAAAAATGTAATCTACCCAAATATATCATTTTCATCCATGTTTGACAAAGATAAAAAATGAGCATTTATTTTATGTTGTTAATTCATTTAAAAATAGAAAATAAGTTTTTATTCACTAAAATTGGAAAAATAAAATTTATATACCAAATTGCTCAAAATGAAAAATTCAATCTAGCTATGATGTTTTCAAACCCATTTGAGCAATTAAAATGGTACACTCTCTCAAGATCGCCCGAAACCCCCCTCCAGGGTCTATTTCGGGTTAATTTCAGTAAAATTACATAATTGCCATAGAACCCTAGCAACACTATCTTCATGTCTAGGGCTTTATTTCAGTGCATTAACTTGCTCATGCATACATATTGCGCATTGCATCGATGCCATATTTGATTGTTGTTCTTCTTTTCGGTGTTGTTTCCCCCTCGGTAGAATGTGACTCCGAAGTGAAGGCCAACAACTCCAATGGCGAATACTTGATCTTAACCGACAAGTCAAGCACTTATTCCAGAAGATCTTTATTTGGTTTTCTTATAACCAAGGCAAGCATAACCTCTTATCTGCTCATATATGGTTTCAACGTGTTTTGAATCTCGTACTTTGCATTCGGTTCCAAACTATTTGATGTCAGTAGATAGAGTTCTCCTATATACTGCATAACCTAGATATCCTGATCCACTGCTCCTAGCAGCTATAGGTTTGTTTGTGCACGCTTCGCTAAACCCTGTGAGTCTTGCTTAGCCATGCCTAGTTGTGATCTGATCCATCCGGTTGATGAATCCGGTCAACACGTGAATCTATTATGTCTTGTCGTTATGATTTGAATTATCTTTGATAACCTGAATAATCATGGCATGGATGTGAGGCCACAATGGGTTGTGGAGTTTTGTCCTGTTCATGCCCCTATGAGCGAGTTCTCGCCTTCGAGACAAGACTGAGCGTACAGCCACACGTGGGCCGATGAACCCCGCCCGACTAATTAACTTGTTTAACCTTATCCATGAGCCACGTAGTTTGCTCTTTCCATCTGCGTGTGTGTCAGAAAATGTTTTGGAGAAAATTAGGTCGTGACCGGGACAAGTGATGGACGTACACGGATCTTGATCCCGACTCACAGAACAGGTGCCGTCAGGAGGTGGCCAACTCCCTGTTGACGGGGTGGCCCTGTTTGGATTGACTCATGGATATGGTTCGACAAGGTAAAGGCTGGGAATCGACTACCCTCTGCCGGCACTTCCCGGGCTAGTGCTAATCTTGTGGCACTAAGAGTCAGTTGGTACGTGTGGATAAAGTTGTACACCCCTGCAGGGTTAAATATTTTCGAAAAGCCGTGTATGCGGTTAAAGACGACTTGGTGACGGATTCTGTGATCATAGACAACTTAAACAGAATGATTAAAACTTGTTGATAACGAATGAAGGATGCCTCCTCGGAGATACCGAGAGGGGTTACCTTATAGCATGAGGTAGTGGAACAACTGGATGTGGTGATCTTTGAAGCACGAGGTGATGAAATGTTTTGGTGGATTAAAAAGATGATGATATCAGTAGTTGAGTAGCTTTCTCATCTGTTTTCAAAATACTCTATGAGACGTGCTATTCCTTCATCAACTTGGAAAATAACGATGGCTTTACGCAAAATAACCTTCATAACTCTTTCTAAAAGAAGCAGATATATAATAGGTTAAATAAGTCTTGTTGAGTACCTCCCGTACTCATGTTTGCTTCAACTTGGTTCAGGTGGAGTTCCTTAGTTCGGTGGTGTTTCGACGTGGACATCGACGAGTATTTTGGGGTTCCCAGGTAGCAGCCTGGAATCTATGGGCTGGGACGTCGCCTTATGTTGCGGCCTCTTAGGCCTTTTTGGTTCTTGTTGATTAGCAACATAATTTGCATTCCGTTGTCTGATGTAATGTTGGGTCGTGTAACCTCTGCTTGTAAGCTATACTCTAGTAACACCTGTTTAATACAACTTTCATGTCTAGAGTGTTGCTTTGATCGGTTGTTGGTTTCGAGCTCATCGTTATACAGTTTTGGCTATGCCTGCATAGTTGTCGCAGTCGAGGGGTTGTGGAGCCGATGATCCATGTTCGGTCTGCCTGCCGTTGTTTGTTGCGGCCGGGGCTGGTAAACCTGAAGCCCTTGTGAGTCCCTTGCTAGGAGCACATGAAAGTTTATATATCTTTGGGTCCGGGGTCTGACAGGTCATGGTATAAGAGCAGGACTGCCTGTAGGAAAACCTTACTGCTTGGTCAATGTTGAGTCTAGTGTTTGTGAAAACTATTTTGAAACTTCAAATGATTGTGAAAAACCTTATTAGGATTCTTTTTACTCCTTATCTGGTACCGCTCAAATTCTGGGTCATCTTACCTGTTTTGATTTGAAAAGATTTTGCTATCTCTTCTAGTCATTCAAACTTAGGTGCCTTCTTTGGCAAGGATGTCTCTTACCCATGTGGACCTGGTGTTAAAGTTCTAGAGTCGTGTGAGTTCCATGTTCTGTTATCTCTTAAACTGGGAGATTTCCTTCCATTCATAATATCTCAAAGTTGTATAGATTCCACATTCCTACATGTTTCAAAGTTCTAAACCCTGAACCTCGAGATCTGCTTTCCATCTCGAATGTATTCGTTATCCTCTGCTCAAGTTCTTCCGGAGTTATGTTGTCTTTTGAAAAATACTCCGTGATTGCTATTCGTAGTGTTCCTTAAGACACTAAGAGAGTAGTTACTCCTTTGTTTTGGTTTTAACCTTGGACTTGAACTGAAGGTCCCGGAATAAGCTGAATTGCGGTGAGTTGAGTCATGTGGTTCCATAACCATGTGATGCTCATGCCATCAGTACAGGATGCTGACCTTTAACCCAAGTTCTGTTTCTTTGGATCCTGAAGAATCTGTTCTACCTCAGGATGGCTAGGTAATCTCAGCTCCAATAGTCATAGGCTTTCTCTTGGAATCAAAAGGATTACGACAAGAGTGTTCTTTATGATTCCCATATCCTTGTTGATCACTCTGATATACTTCTCTTTTTAGCATGGGTTCTACAAATGAGTATTACCCTGTGCAATCAACTTGACCTTAGGATCTTCCCTGAGCATGTTTCCACCTTCTAGTTGCTCTCAAATCTCTATCTGTTGTTTTGAAACCAAGTTGCATATCTGTGTTGGAGTCTTCCAATGCATCTGCTATCGTGTTCCGTCAGAACATTTCACCTTTGGAATGTCAGGAGAAACAAACTCCAGTACCTTCTTCATCTCTAGTACCAGGTCAAAGTTTTGTAATCCGCAGATTAAAGAAGCTTCGTAAGCTTCTGTTCAGTTCCACCTTCGAGTATCACACTCTTTTGTATCAAGAGGTCATGCTCAATTTCATGGCCTTAACGATGAAGAGATGCTCTCACACATCTTCACCCCTTCCTCCAAGCTTGAATGCTTGAGTATGATGGGTATGTGCTTTGATGTGTGTAATAGTTATTCCTAGCAATTCCTATTGCTTTGAAACATCTCAGAAACATATGTATCCTTCTTAGCACTACTGGTCACCCAGTCTCTTTTTGAAGTTGACTGTGTCACCAAATCCGTTCATTCCGGTGCACATTCTTGGTCAAAGAGTTAGGTTCATGCCGAAGTTCTCAAGATCATATCAGTTTCCTTGAAAGGCAAGACTAGTTCTGAACGCCGAGACATTCCAGTGGTTTGTGATGTTCTGGTTGCCTTTTTAGAAGTATCACCAGGTTTTACCTGACCGTGATGTCTACACAAGGGGTATTTGAACTACTTCTTCCTCCAAGGAACCCTGCTGGATACCCTGAACTAGTCGGTTGATCTTAAACAATAACTTGGAGAGTTGAAAGGCAAAAGCTCCGCCAAACACGATCCTTTGTTAAGGGATGTCTAGTTCCTTCTGTGTTGAAGCATGATAGTATCTCTTCAGTGGACATGCTATAATCCTACCTTGGTTTGATTTGGGTTATCGTCAAATCATGCTCAGATTCAAGGACTATTTCTATGGTGTTTGCCCGAGTACACCTTCAAGTCCTTCATTCCAACCAATAAGATGCTTTGTTCAGGTATCATATGATTCCCTCTTGTTGGAGTATTTTGATAAAGGTGTTGTTAAGCCCATCTACGGC
This sequence comes from Alopecurus myosuroides, assembly GCA_028641055.1. NCBI lineage: Eukaryota > Viridiplantae > Streptophyta > Magnoliopsida > Poales > Poaceae > Alopecurus > Alopecurus myosuroides. The sequence goes on from CM054060.1 coordinate 81,688,389, forward strand.
ATTTTTGTTTTCTCCAAGTTGCAAGAGGTTCATGTTGAACAATTGGCACTAATGTTGGAAACTTCTGAGAACCATCTTTGTGCCCTCATGAAGTTGTGTTCTCGGTATTCGAAGTGGCTTACTCCAGTCCATGTGATTATGGTGAATGTTGTGGCCATGGATTCGAGTAAAGTTTTCTTGTTCCCTCGGGAATAATCCTAAGTTGGTCATGCTTGTGTGGAGTATTATTGAGATGGTAGGTCGTTACCTCCATTTACTTGAAGAAGTTTGCATCCACACCCAGCCACTGACTGATTATTCGTAAAAGAGAAGAAGTTTAAGAACTTCGTTATCTTTGAACTCATCTTCCCAACAAGGACTCTAATGTGTTCTTTTGCAAGTAAGCCATGTAGGTGCAACCGCCTTTCACAAGTTGCTAATACATTAGTTCTGCAATCTCGCTCATCTTCTTGAGCGTGGCATCATAGTACATATCTTGAGAATCTAGCATATGTATCTCGTTGGTACCCAGCGCAACCCCTTTGGTCAAACATGTGGAGTCTGAGTTATCAACCCACTAACCAGAGCTGAATCTCAAGCAATAATGATGGTTGGTGTTTTCCTCAAGGGTATCGAATTAGGTCTTCTCAGAATCCGGCATGGTTGATGTCGTGATTGTCACAATTAGCCAGAAGGTCTAATGTTCTAATCCTTTGAATCAGAACGAACAACCATTCTCCATGAGAATTCTTGTGTGGCTCATTCTCACAAGTTTTCCCTCCCCGTTTTTCCAAACCGAAGTTCAACTTTCACTTGATGATTTAGAGAAGGCTTGCAAGAGCCCGACGTTGGTATCTATAACATCAAGGGTAACTTGGAAGTTGATCTTTCCAATATCTCGTTGTTCATCCTCCACACCTTTGTTCTAGTGGAAACAAGTTCATCATGAGAACCATCTCGTGGTGTTTTGTAACCTCCATTGATCACTTCCCTTTTCAAGTTGTTGGTACCCGAAGTTCTGTTCATCTCACACCTTGCGTGGATTTTTCAGTCACTTCAGCCATGGGATCTTAACCATGTGGTAAATGTATTGCTACGGATAACCCACAACAGGAAAGAGATTCCCTATTTTCTTCTGGTGTTCCAATCCTCATTGTTTACTCACCTTTATGGTGCGACCAAGAATTCTTTCTTTGTTACGGTGTTCCAACATTCTTTGGTTACTTATCTCCTGTTATGAAGCAACATCATGATCTTTGACAAAGATCTCGATAAAACTTGACGAAATGAAAGTTCCTTCATCTTCCGTGTCCATTCCGAAGAGTGAGCATGATCCTGTAACAAATTCTTCCCTGACACACGATTACAATGTTTTCTCGTGTTCTCCCTCGTCTACGGATATTACATTGTGATGTTCAAGACCATCCTCTCCACCTTGGTTATCTTCTCGAAGAAACCTCGATGTCGTAAGTTGTCCAACCTTCATTTTTTATAAAGGATTTCAAGTCTTGTCCAAAGCTCATATTCTAAATCCATTCAGGACCAATCATCCGCAAACTTGAAACCATTTTCTACACACTCCGTTATCTTGATGTGTTTCATGCCTGTTAACTCAAACGTTCTTTATGAACCTTCCTGTCATGAGTTACACCATGAGATACTCGATCTTCATGAAGATCAGTTCCTTAGAGTTTTCCCTCTACTTAAGGTGCAGCCGCTGGAGATCTTTGCAAGTGCTACAAGTCAACTCCTTTAAGAAGAGAACCGTACGGTTCGAGAAGGTCATTCAAAACCTATGTTCCTTCTTTCTTCTCCTTCGGGAATCTCGGGACGAGATTCTTGTAAGGGGGGTAGATTTGTAACATCCCAATTTGCTAACAAAAGTGTGTGGTGTTGTGTTCATCTCATACATGCATGAAAACAAAATTTTGAACCATGTTGAAACAATTTAAGTTGTTAATTTAAATGCTTTGAGAAAATTTCCACAAATTCTACTTAATGTGGTTTTCAAAATTTTGAACAGAAAAATATTTCAATTTCACCGAAACAAAACATGGTGAGGTTGGAAATTTTGTGAGGATTACAAAAAGTATTTTTGTGTAATTTTAACTTTTCAAAAACGCCCTAAAAACATGGGTATATGTCTGTTTTTTTAAAGAAAAGGGCTCATGTGTAAAATTCCCAAACCCAGGGGGTTTTGTGGAAAGTCCCCTATGTCTTCTACCTCCTGCCAGTAGGAGCAGCTCCGTGGCCGTCGGCGCCACGTGCTGCTATCACCTCCCCCCTGCGCAGGTGACCACCCCAGGAGAGCGCCGTGCCCTCCTTCTCCTCCTCCTGCACCGAGCTCTCTCCCTCTCTCTCTATAACCTCCATCTGAAGACCAAACCCTAGCCACCGTCCCGCGCGAATCGCCGCCGACTCCAGCCGTCCCGAAGCAAACCGAGCCCACCTTTGGCATCTTCGTCCTCCCCTCTACATCCTCCCCAAGTGAATCGGGCCGAGACGCCCGAAATCGTCCGCACCATCGTCTTCTTCCTCACGGTCGGCCGCCCGTGGATGAGCTCGATTCCGGCGCCTTCGGCCTCCTCGCGCCTCCCCGTCCACACCACTATGCTCACGGTGATCTGGCGAGCCTCCCGGTACCCTCCATCCACTCCCTCCCCCTCTGAATCGCCTCTCCACCGTGCACCTCCCTCCGCCGCCGCGGTTCCTCGCCGCCGGTGAGCTTTCCCGCGACCATTTGGTCGGCCGCCGGCACCCCTCAGTTCCCCTCCACCTCCTCTTCCTCGCTGTGAAGTTTGTTTCTTCAATTACACATGATTTCGTTCGAATTTGATCTCTCTGTGTAGAACAGAGCATTGTGATGTCACAGTATTATCACAGTGATGTCATATTTCTACTGTTTAAATAATTCCAGAAAAATGGTTTATTTTAGAAAATCAATAACCATTGTTTCATACCTCAGAAAAATAAAGTAAGAGTATGGTTTTGATCAGAAAAATGTAATCTACCCAAATATATCATTTTCACCCATGTTTGACAAAGTTGAAAAATGAGCATTTATTTAATGTTGTTAATTCATTTAAAAATAGAAAATAAGTTTTTATTCACTAAAATTAGAAAAATAAAAGTTATATACCAAATTTATCAAAATGACAAATTCAATCTAGATATGATGTTTTCAAACCCATTTGAGCAATTAAAATGGTACACTCTCTCAAGATCGCCCGAAACCCCCTCCGGGGTCTATTTCGGGTTAATTTCAGTAAAATTGCATAATTGCCATACAAACCCTAGCAACCCTATCTTCATGTCTAGGGCTTTATTTCAGTGCATTAACTTGCTCATGCATACATATTGCGCATTGCATCGATGCCATGTTTGATTGTTGTTCTTCCTTTCGGTGTTGTTTCTCCCTCGGTAGAATGCGACTCCGAAGTGAAGGCCAAAAACTCCAATGGCGAATACTTGATATTAACCGACAAGTCAAGCACTTATTCCCGAAGATATTTATTTGGGTTTCTTATAACCAAGGCAATCATAACCTCTTATCTGCTCATATATGGTTTCAACGTGTTTTGAATCTCGTACTTTGCATTCGGTTACAAACTATTTGGTGTCAGTAGATAGAGTTCTCGTATATACTGCATAACCTAGATATCCTGATCCACCGCTCCTAGCAGCTATAGGTTTGTTTGTGCGTGTTCCGCTAAACCCTGTGAGTCTTGCTTAGCCATGCCTAGTTGTGATCTGATCCATCCGGTTGATGAATCTGGTCAACGCGTGAATCTATTATGTCATGTTGTTATGATTTGAATTATCTTTGATAACCTGAATAATCACGGCATGGATGTGAGGCCACAATGGGTTGTGGAGTTTTGTCATGTTCATGCCCCTAGGAGCGAGTTCTCGCCTTCGAGCCAAGACTGAGCGTACAGCCACACGTGGGCTGATGAACCCCACCCGGCTAACTAACTTGTTTAACCTTATCCATGAGCCACGTAGTTTGCTCTTTGCATCTGCGTGTGTGTCAGAAAATGTTTTGGAGAAAATTAGGTCGTGACCGGGACAAGTGATGGACGTACACGGATCTTGATCCCGACTCACAGAACAGGTGTCGTCAGGAGGTGGCCAACTCCCTGTTGACGGGGTGGCCCTGTTTGGGTTGACTCATGGATATGGTTCGACAAGGTAAAGGCTGGGAATCGACTACCCTCTGCCGGCACTTCTCGGGCTAGTGCTAATCATGTGGCACTAAGAGTCAGTTGGTACGTGTGGGTAAAGTTGTACACCCCTGCAGGGTTAAATATTTTTGAAAAGCCGTGTCTGCGGTTAAAGACGACTTGGTGACGGATTCTGTGATCATAGACAACTTAAACGGAATGATTAAAACTTGTTGATAACGAATGAAGGATGCCTCCTCGGAGATACCGAGTGGGGTTACCTTATAGCATGAGGTAGTGGAATAACTGGAGGTGGTGATCTTTGAAGTACGAGGTGCTGAAATGTTTTGGTTGATTAAAAAGATGATGATATCAGTAGTTGAGTAGCTTTGTCATCTGTTTTCAAAATACTCTATGAGACGTGCTATTCCTTCCTCAACTTGGAAAACAACGATGGCTTTACGCAAAATAACCTTCATAACTCTTTCTAAAAGAAGCAAATATATAATAGGTTAAATAAGTCTTGTTGAGTACCTCCCGTACTCATGTTTGCTTCAACTTGGTTCAGGTGGAGTTCCTCAGTTCGGTGGTGTTTCGACGTGGACATCGGCGAGTAGTTTGGGGTTCCCAGGTAGCAGCCTGGAATCTATAGGCTGGGACGTCGCCTTATATTGCGGCCTCATAGTACTTTTTGGTTCTTGTTGATTAGCAACATAATTTGGCTTCCGTTGTCTCATGTAATGTTGGGTCGTGTGACCTCTGCTTGTAAGCTATACTCTAGTAACACCTGTTTAATACAACTTTCATGTCTAGAGTGTTGCTTTGATCGGTTGTTGGTTTCGAGCTCATCGTTATACAGTTTTGGCTATGCCTGCATAGTTGTCGCAGTCGAGGGGTTGTGGAGCCGATGATCCATGTCCGAGCCCGCCTGCCAATGTGACTCGGCCTGGGCGAGGCAACCCGAGTAACCCTCGATTGTTGTTGCACTTTCTGGACACATAGAAGCTCTGTATAACTTTGGTCATGTTCCTTCAGTTTCATCCGACTCGTGGATGCTTGGGTATGCATATCTGGTTTTGACTAGCATGGACACAAGGAGTAGTAGACCGGGGATTCGGACTACGTGCCGATGAATCCGGTCTGCCTGCCGTTGTTTGTTGCGGCCGGGGCTGGTAAACCTGAACCCCTTGTGAGTCCCTTGCTAGGAGCACAGGACAGTTTGTATATCTCTAGGTCCGGGGTCTGACATCCCGCTGACGCCATGGCGAGAAGTCGCCGCGCCGTCCGGCTGACATGACTTGTCCACCCTGTCAGTCTCACAGAGTAGGCCCCCCGACACGTCATGTCCCCTCTGTCAGTAACAAGACGTGACAGGCGCCTACCCTCACTGTGTCCACACCGTAGCGCGGATAATCACGTACCTGGTAAGTACCGCACGCCTCTACGCGCTGCGGGATACGCGAGATCTCGTCAGAACGGCTCCATTGACTTCTTGCCCGAGTAGAACTGCTGCCCATCTACTCGGACCTCATGTTCTCTACTCGGATGATTGCGATCTTCCTCAGTATCTTCTCCTGGCCTTCATTAAGTATCACCGAGTAGAGTCTACCGGATACCGGATACCAGGGTAGCCGCCTACTCGGCCAACAGTACTTTGACCTCTATTTTACCACCTGTCTTACCCCTACTCGGGGGTAGCCCCTCGACATTAGTCCCCGAAGCTGGTAGAGTCCAGCGAACTTGTTCGTTGGGCCCTGCCAGCTTAAACCAATTTTCCTTTGTGAAAGACTGAGGCCGAGTTTCTCCTCAACTCGGACCCATAACTCCTACTCGAACTTCTCCAACTGTGGTTATAGGAGAATTCCTCTTAGAGCCGAGTAGAGCACACTCTGCACACTGCAGCCGAGTACTTTACATTTAGCAAAATATTCGACACGATCCCGCTCGATCCAGATAAAATCCAGCTTCTCGTGTCCATGTGGGGCACGTGTCACGCACCCACGCCCCCGACGCCTCGGTTCGAGTGCTACAGCAGGCCACACGCTTTTCACTGCACCCAGGGCCCACATCCCGTTAGGTCACGTCGAGCGGGTACTCGAGAGCCCACGACCCACGTCGTAGGATTAACTGCGCCCGTTACGCGCGCGGATTGCGCTGTTTGTGTTTCTAACGGTAGTTAATCCGCGCCGCACGATTTCAGGCCACGATCGATCCCTCTAGTAACTGCAACTCGCGGAGAGATAAATACTCCCGCGCCGCCTTCTTTTTCTCTTTCCTGCTCATTTTCCCCAATTGCTCCCTCTCTGTCTCCGTCTCCGCCGTCGAGCACAGCGCTGCCGCGAGCACGCAACGCGCCACCGCTCCACATGCAGAGAGAGAGAGAGAGAAACACACCTCGCGTGCCTTCGTCTTCTCCGTCAACCTCGATCTCGACGAGCGCTCGCAACTCCTCCAGCACCCGCGCCGTCATGGACCTCACGAACGCCGCTGCGGAGGAGCACGAGGACGAGATGGCGCCCGCCCGCGGAAGTTGGGAGGGCTCAGATGTCACCGCCGCTGATTGCCAATGGGTGGTGAACACCCGCCGAGTTCCTCCCGGCGTAATCTGTCGCCCTCCCGGCAACGAGCTCGCCCCGGCACACAAAGACGGTGAGTACATCATCTTCCTGTCTCACTTCAAACGCGGCCTCGGCCTACCGATTTCCATGTTCTTTTCCGATTTCCTCCGCCATTTTGGCCTCCAGCCACACCACCTTCCTCCGAATGCCATCGTCATGCTGTCCACCCATGCCACCGTCTGTGAAGCCTTCCTAGGCGTGTACCCTACCATCCATACATGGGCCAAATACTTCTATCTCCGCCAACAAAGGGTCCCAAACCCCAGCAATCCTCTAGTTCCACGCGCGAGGACCCAGAAGGGTAGCGCAATGATGCTGCAGCGCAGCACCGGGCACCACCCGCGGGTACTTGGTTTGGAGACCGTGCGCAAGTGGCAGCGCGGCTTTTTGTACGTGAAGAACGTCCCTCCTGCAGAAGGGGAAGCTGCTGAAGACCGAATTGGGCTCCCCCAGTTCCGGAATGTCCATCCCACATGACAGAACTGGGGGTATCATCCCAAGAACACCGTGAGTGATGCCGTCTAGGTGGACAAGCGGCTGGAGCAGCTCGCGGCGGAAGGGCTTCTACAGGATGACCCGATCGCGTGCTGGGTTCGCGCCGAGTGCTCTCACTTCAAAGCCAAGCACGCAAGATGTGCTACATGGGAGGCCCTCGGGATTGCACCAGGACCACCACCTTTGAGCCCAGCAAGGCCGAGGTGGCCATTTGGGCCAAGTCCATCACGAGGACCACGCTGACCTACAACTGGGCATACGGCTTTGTGCCGTATAGCCGCATCAAGCGCATTCCCTAGGTGAGTTTTCCGCTCGTACTTGATACCGAGTAGAATTCCTCTTGGACTTATATGCTCTATATTTGCATGCCGTACTGGGTAGAGTCTCCTAGTTAGCACTTAGCTTTGTATGCTTTATGTTTTGCATGCTGTGCCGAATAGACTCCCTCTGTATATGCTTTTCCTTAGAGTTTTTAGCTTCTTGTGCTTAGTGTTTGCAGGCTAACTGAGTAGAAATACTACTGATTTGCCTCCTCTGGTCCTTAGATTTTTGTGCTTTTTGTCTGCACCCTAGACCGAGTAGGATCCCTACTCTGCTGGAGACCAACTTACTGGTGTTTTATGTTTGCATTACCAGCACATCCACCGCCAGAAGACAGAGGACAAACCCCTCTTCGAGGCAAACTGAGAGGAAGACCGGAAAGAGGACGACGTAACCGCGTACGATGTCCAAGACACCCTCTGCATCCCTCGTGCCGGCCAGGAAGGTAAGTCCCGTGTTGACGCCTCTATTCGGGACTGGTCTGAGGATGATGAAGGTGACCGGGTTCACCTCTCTGCTTGTCTGCAGCATGCCTTGCTCCTCTTCTTTTGCCTATCCTGAACTCTCCCTTCTTTTCTGCAGAGGAACCTGAACAGGAGGAAGGGGAGGAACCACTGGACGTGGTTCCTGTGTCCGTGGCCGCTCCCACCACTCGGAAGAGGACAGGTAGCGGTGCGCAGGCACCCCCTCCCAAGAAACTGAAGAAGAAGCCGGGAAACAAGCCGCCGGCAAGCAAACCATCTCCCGCAAGAGACGCGCCCCCACCATAGACGGGTAAGTATCTCCGAGTACATTCTGGTTCTCTACTATGTTTCTTCTTTGTTCCCCTCTTTGCTTTCCTTCTGATTCCGTTCTTCCTTTGTACGTTTCTTTTCAGCGAGGCACTTGACGCCGATGCCACCACTTCACCACCACCTAAGAAGAAGACAACCCCGCCCCGAGAACTGCTCGTGGAGCTCTCGGATGACGATGAGGACCAGGAACCGGAGGGTAGGACGCGTGCGTCCTCCCCAGTTAAAGAAGAGCAAGACCCTGGCGACGAGAACGCTGGTGCCGGGAACGATACTGAACGCGCCTCCGAGAAGCCGCAGCCTGATGCGCAGCCGGCTGCTCAAGACGCCACCAATGCCGAGAGCACTCCAAGTCCTCCAGTTGCATCAGCTGGGGAGACCACCGAGCGTGCTGCCGAGCAGCAGCAGGATAACACAGCCGTGGAGCGGCCAGATGCTGCTGCCATGCAGCAACCACAAGACAACGCTGTAGAGGAGCACAACCCCACTCCCGAGCAGAGGGTAGAAGAACCTGCAGCAGAGCCGCCCTGCCAAGACCAAGTGCAGCCGAACGCTGCACCGACTAGCCGGCCACCCACGCCGCCAACTCAGCAGGCGACTCCACCAACCAACCAAGTACCACCACCTTCTCAGCAAGCACCTCCGCCAGTCCGCCAACTACCTCCACCTTCTCAGTAAGCACCTCCTCCCAACTCCAAGAAGCCCGCCAAGAAAGCTGCAGTGCCAACTCGGCAGCAGCCAAAGCGTGGCGCTGTGCAGGCTGGGAAGCAGCTGATGCCCTTCAAGCCAACTGGACCTCAGCCTTCCGGACCCCGCAGCCGGGCGCGCCACAAGACGGAGATGCTGGGCAGCCGGCCTGGAACCCCAGGTGGGCCTTGAACCAGAAGAAGAAACCTCCCAATCCTAACGTCACTCTGGTCCCAGCCAACGTCACTTTTGGTCCTGCAGAAGAGCAGGATGTCGGCGCGAGTGCCAGCGAGAAGGAAACCGAGCACGATTTTCCTGAGTACTGGAAGCAGTTGCAGGAGCGTCACAAGATCCATATGGCGCAGGAAGAGGAGCAGATACTTGCTCTGAGAGAGCGAAGGGCCGTGACCCGCTCCAAGTCAAAGGGAAAGAAAGATTCCCTCGTTATCAAGGAAATCTCTTCCCGCCAAGAAGATGACGAGGTGCTTCCCGAAGAGGGAATTGCAGCTATGTTGGACCGGGTAGGACACATCGAGAAGGTCTGGGATAGCAAGGTACTCGGCCATGCCTCCTGGGACGGTGTCGAGTTGGGCAAACTTGACAACTACCGTACAGAGTGGAACAAGGCCGACATCGGTCCTGTTCGCATGGCCGTAGCTGGTCCCTGCAGCACTTTGGCCATCAAGCTATTCGTCTTGCGCAAGTCCATTGAAGATATTGAGCAAAGCTATGTGGTAAGTGTTCTTCTTCTTTCTGAATTTTCCGAGTTTCCAGTTTTCTTTTCCTCTTTTTCTTCTCTTAGCCATTACCCCAGTACCCGAGATTCAGGCCGAGTAGGTGAAACTCAACCGAGTTGATATCTACTCGGGCCAAATCTTCCAAAAACCCATTCACTCTGGTTCTTCTATGTAGGATAGCATCCAGGAAAGGCCTAAGGTTTTCCGCCAGCTTCTCTGGTCCCATCGCCAACTCAGAGACTGGAACCGGGTTCTGGAATACGAAAAGAGCGACAAGGACGCTCTAGAGAAGAGCGCCCTGGACCGCACCCTCAAGCTTTCTGCTATTGAAAGTAAGATTTTAGCATTTCGGTTTGTGCGTTTTGTACTTACGCCCGTTTTTTTGCTTTCTGCTCAACTGATGTCTTCTCTGTAGGCGAGCTCAAGGCCCTGGTGGAAAAGCACCAGGATTGTGAAGTTATGTCTGCCTCTACGCAGAGTAAAATCTCTTCTTTGGAAGGTAAGCAATCTACTTTCTTCTCTGCATTCATTTTCTCTTACTTGGCTACTCTGCTAACAGCACTGTGCTACCCGCAGAAGAATACAAGAAATTCCGGGAGTAGCATTTGCAATGCCTCACTCCTGCTGAGGCACATCAGCAAGTGCAATTCCGAGAGGCCGAGCTGGAGAAGGAGCGCGAGGCCGAGAAGGCGGAGTTCGAGAAACTCCAGGTTGATCTTGCAGGCGCGCTCCAAACTGGAATCAATGATGTCCGCGAGAAGCAAGATTTTGAGAAAGCAGCTGCTGCCGAGAAGCGGAAACTTGAGCTAGAAATTAAAACTCTGAAGGAAAGGAATCAAGCTCTCGAGGTCGCAGTGAGCGCGTCGCGCCGCCTCCAGGATAAGAAAATCCTAGAATCAGATGATTGGAGGACCAAGCTGGGGGCCCTTGTGCCGGAAATGGAATGTGAGTCGCCGCTACACTTCGCCTTATTTAGTTTTTTTTTCCTTTCTTCCTTCTTCTACTTGGTCTCTCTTCTTCTCGGCCACTCTCTCTGACCCAAATCCGCATTCCCTGATCCAGATATCTTCTCGGAACTCCGTGGTGCTGGTGAAACTGCTGTGGATAAAGCGAGAAAGGCCAGGGCCGCAGGTGGTCTGAGTGTTGATGATGGCTCCAGTATCGATGATCATCTCGTCAACCTCAAGACCCAAGTACGTTCCCTCAAAGGCTTGGGCACCTCCATGGTGTCCACTGCAATTAAGCTGCACAAACTGTTCTGGCCCATAAGAGATGTCCCGGAGACCTTCCGCGACATTGCAGCCAACCTGGACCATGTCAAGGAGGAGTTGAAGAAATGGCGTGCTTCCGTAGCTCGGGCAGGAGCTGACGAGCTTGTTCATTTCATCTTGTCCTGGTACGAAAATCTAGATCTTGACAAGATTGGCACTCGCAGAAATGGCTCCAAGTGGACTGGACGTCCCGAATGCGTCTCACGCCGAAAGGAAGTGGCCTATGAGATTGCCTCCTATGCTGAGACCAGCCAATACATTGACGGCCCCACCAAGCCGGATACAGATGTTGAGGAAGAGGAGGATGAAGGGGAAGCCGAGTTCGAGGAGGATGCCGGTGAACATCAAAGCCAGGATGACAAGGAAGCGGAGCAGGAGGGGTCCGAGCATGAAGAGGCTGAGCAAGGGGAGGGAGAGCAGCGCGGCACCGCAGAGGACTTCGGGATGGGAGCCAACCCAGAGACTGAGCAGTCGCAACCCGCTGCGCAGGAGGCGGCCGTCACCACCGAGATGGTGATTGATGACCCCGCTCCCGAGCTGGGCGCGACTGGGACTGCGACCCCCGAGCTCTACCCTCTTCCCAGCGCTTCAGTCACTCAAGCCTTCAACTCCGCATCGGAGCCAATCTCCACTACTCCAACTTCTTCTGCAGCCGAGCCAACCTCTACAACTGCTGCCTCCGAGCTAGTGGCGCCTACCAACACCAACTCGGATACCACTACCTCCACTGTTGTCTAAATTCCTGCAGTTTTTATCTACAACACTTATCAGATCCCCGGGATGTCGGGTGCAAATGTAACAAATACGTTTAAGTTCCTTGATGCTCAGTTTTATTTGATCAACACTTAGCAATTCTGGCTTAATGCCGGATTGCGTTATTATGCAAGTCCCCGAGTTGCATTTTTCATTCACTTAGTCTATTCGCCTTTGCTCTTACCTGCCACTTGTGGATTTTTTGGTAGTCGAGTCACAAGATTTCCTAAACCAAGTTTCAGATACTTAGCCCCTTAGAAAACTGCATGTTAACGCTGCCCACCACTTAGCCGAAAAGAGACACAAAAAAGTAAAGAACACCCTACTCGGTTGCTACACTCTTGTTTTCCTTAACAATTTTTCGTGTGTTTATTGACCTTTGAATTGTTCTCTTGCTTTCCATGAAGCCGGGTTGCGGACAGCAGCAGAGTCGAAGAGTTGGCCCTTGGGTTTAAACACACTACTAGATATGCATATGAAATTCTAAGTAAACCAACCGAGTAGACAAAGTAAAGCAGAGTAGAATGACATAGAGCAAATTTGGACACGGGCAGTCCCCGAGTTTGAATTCGGAGTGCCGACTAGAATTTTAACTCGGTTGAGGAAATACATACAATGTTTCCTCACGAATGAAAACGACGGAGTAGAGCTACATTCCAGGGGCACTTGGATTCCTCTCCTGCTCTATCCGGCCTGTTCTTCTGCGGGGCCTGCGCGTCAACTAGATAGTAGGCATCATTGTGCAGAGCCTTACTCACAATAAAGGGCCCTTCCCACAGAGGGGGTAGCATATGCATTCCGGCTGTGCGTTGCATGAGCCTAAGGACCATGTCTCCTCAGAAAACCCTTGGGTTTACTTTCCGGCTATGATAGCGCCTCAGACTCTGCTGATATATGGCTGAACGTGACAAAGTTAGCTCTCTTGCTTCTTCTAGCAGGTCAACGTCATTTTCTCGAGCATCTCGGGCCTCTTTTTCAGTATAGAGTGTTACCCTGGGTGAGTCATGCTCTAGGTCAGTGGGCAATACGGCCTCAACTCCATATAGCAGAAGAATGGTGTGTATCCGGTTGATCGGTTAGGGATAGTCCTTAGACTCCACAACACCGCCGGCAACTCGTCCAGCCAACAACCAGGGGTTCGTTGTAATGGCTCAATTAGCCTTGGCTTTATACCAGATAGGACCATGCCATTTGCTCTTTCAACTTGATCATTGGAGGCTGGATGCACAACTGATGCAACATCTTGTCCGATGCGCTTCTCCTTGCAGAATCTTGCAAAGGCTCCCTCAACAAAGTTTGTTCCATTATCAGTGATGATGTTGTGCGGATAGCCGTATCTCAGAATGACATCCTTCAGAAAGCTCACGGCTGTAACTCCATCACACTTCCGAATAGGCTTGACCTCAACCCACTTGCTGAACTTATCAACCATGACCAAGATGTGAGTCATGTTGCCTCTAGCCGGTTTGAAAGGGCCTACCATGTCCAAACACCAGACTGCAAATGGCCAAGTAATGGGAATAGTCTTCAACTCAGATGCTGACATATGAATCTTGCTTGCAAACCTTTGACAGCCATTGCATTTTCTCACTATATCTTCAGCTTGTCTCAAGGCAGTGAGCCAGAAGAATCCATGCCGAAAAGCTTTGTTGACCAGAGCCCCGAGAAGAGGCATCATACCCACATTCTCCTTGGTGTATTTCTCTGAGAATTTCTTCTCCTTCTTCTGGCTCAACGTAGCGTTGCAGCACGCCAGTAGGACTCCTTCTGTGTAGCTCCTTGTTGATGATGGTGTAGCCCTTGGATCTTTTCTGTATTTGCCGGGCTGTGACCTCGTCACTTGGCAAATTGCCATCCATCAGGAAAGACAAGATGGGCACAGCCCAACCCGGCGTGGGCCGAACAGGAAACACAGGTTCATCTATCTCCATTGGATCCGCCACCATTACTTGCTCCGAGTTGAGGACGAGTCCCCGAGTACTCGGAAATGACCCCTCGAAGAATGCGACAGTCCCCGAGTTAGGAGGGGCAGTCTCCGGGTTGCAGGCGCCAGTCCCCGGGTTGGAGACGGCAATCCCCGGGTTCTCTTTTGCAGACTCCCAATCGGGGCAGGGACAGAACACTAACCCCCACGACCCTCACGCCGTCTCCCTCCAGGAGGCTCGAGGGGGAACGCCGCCGCCGGCTCTACCCGCCCCCTCTCTCCAGCGCCTTCCTCGTCGTCGCCCGAGGCCTCGTTGGGCTAAGCCCGGGCGGAGTCCGTGACGGCGGCGGCGGGGCAGCTTCGAGGCGGTGGCGGGGCAGCTTTGAGGCGTCCGTTTCGAGGCGGAGGCGGAGGTCTCGGGGGGTGCCGACCCCGGGCTCCAGGCGCGACGACGCTGACCTGCTCGCGGCGGCGGCCATGGCGGCTGGTTGTGGCGGTCTGGAGGCGCTCGGCGTCCCGGAGTCCTTGCCGGCGCGGCCTTGATTGGTGGAGGCCGGTCTTGCGCCGCCCCTAGCCCCTCTCCCGTCTGGCGGCGTTCTGGCGCCATGGTCCTTGGGGGCCTTCCCCTTCGGATCCCGGATTGGAGGTTGTGGCGGCGTTCTGGTCGACGAGTTGGTGGATGCCGGGGCAGCGGCCCCGGATTGTGGATTCTTCTCCAGGATGATCTACAGCGTGGACGTGGCGGACTCCTTACAGCGGTTGTGCGCGCTGGGTGGAGTGGAAGTGGCTGGCCGGTGAGAGCCGGGCTCCGATGATTGGAGTCGACGATGGTCTTCCGATGTCATCCCCTTGATGAAGGTATCGTTGCCGTTGGCCTCCGCTTACTACCTATTGCTCCAGGGGAAACCCTAGATCCGATTTACTGGATCGGATGATGACGACACCTTGCGCCGTTCTCCCTGTTGAGGGCAGTGTCTTCGAGTAGAGCTGTGTTCCGGGGGAAACCCTATATCTGGTTTACCAGATAGGATGATGGCGGCATCTTCGATGTCGTTTACCCTCTCGAGGGCATTATCTTTGGAATATGAGCTACCTGGAGGGGGTCCCTTGGTGGTGCGGTTTGCGCAGGGTGGAGGAGCTGTTTGGCGTCATGGTGGCGTCGACGGCAGGTCTTACGGGTGAATGCATTGATTTCTTTCCTTAAGATGGGTGAGAGGAAGACGAAGGCATCATTTTCTGGAGCGTGGACGTCGGTGTGCGCTGCAGGGTGCTGGACCGGTGGTGCCCCTTGCTCGCTATCGGGCGGCTTGGTGTGGCCTTCGGTGTTTCAGATGATGTGCGTTGGTGTGCTGACAGGGAATTCGGCCCTGTTCGGCGACCCCCTTCATTTCTAGTGGTGGTAGATCCTATGTTGGTGGTTCAGGATGGTGCTTTGATGTATTTATTTGTAAAACATTGTGGCTTCTGATTTTATTAATAAAAACCGGCTGTGTGCACCATTTTGGTGCAGAGGCTGGGGGCAGTACCCTCCATTTCTAAAAAAAAATCAATTTCCATAGGAACAACTTCTAAACCCGGCAGCGATGGAATGAAGATGGATTCCGAGTTGGGAGATGGCTTGATAGATGGCTTTCTCAAATGCTCCAAGGCAATCCCAGGTGGGATAAACTGCCGAGAAGATCCCAACTTGGACAGAGCATCCGCTGCATCATTCTCAGCTCAGTATATGTGATGAAACTCACAGCCAACGAAGAACCCGGTCATAGTTTGCACCAGAAACGGGTAGGATTCCATGTTGGCATCCAAGGCATCCCAATTGCCGGATACCTACTGAACCACCAAGTCCGAGTCACCATAATAGACGATACGCTGCACCCCAATCTCCTTGGATACTCTCAGGCCGTGTACCAGTGCCTCATACTCGGCCACATTATTGGATGCCTTGAAGTGTATCTGCAGCACATACTTGAGTTGATCACGCTTGGGTGACGTAAGCACTACGCCAGCACCCAACCCTTCCTTCACTTTGGAGCCATCAAAATGCATCTTCCAGAAGTTAGTTTCCGGCAAGGGAGACTCATATTGCATCTCGGCCCAATCCACTAGAAAATCTGCCAGAGTTTGTGACTTGATGGCTTCTCTTCTTGCGTACAGAGGGGTGTATGCGGCTAGCTCAATTGCCCATTTGGCTACTCTGCGGCTTGCATCCTTGTTGCCCATGATTTCCGAGATGGGAGTGGTGCTCACCACTATGATGGGATGCTCTTGGAAATAATGCTTGAGCTTCTTGGCACCCAGGTACACGCCATATGTCATCTTCTAGTAGTGCGGGTAGTTTTGCTTGGAGCTGGATAGCACCTCGCTGAGATAATATACCGTCCGCTGCATAGTCTTGCCTTTCTCTTCTCTTTCCACCACTATCACCACACTGACTACCCGGTTGGTAGCCGCAATATAGAGCAGCATTGACTCTTTGGGTAGCGGGCTTCCTAGGATTGGAGCGCTACCCAGCATGGTCTTGAGTTCTCTAAATGCCACATCAGCTTGCGGCGTCCAAACGGATTTATCACTCTTTTTCATGAGCTGATAGAGAGGCAAGGCCTTCTCGCCTATTCTTCCCAGGAAGCGACTCAGAGAAGCCAAGCATCCGGTAAACTTCTGCATATCCTTCAGTGATCTCGGCAAAGACATGCTCTCTATAGCTTTTATCTTTGAAGGATTGGCCTCAATCCCCCGGCTGGATACCAACAAACCGAGTAACTTGCCAGCCGGGATGCCAAAGGTGCACTTAGTTGGATTCATGTAACATCCCAGTGTTTGGGAAGTTATAAGGATCTAAATTTAATATGTACATTTGCAAAGCATGCATCTAAAAGTACGGGAAATTTTGGCGCGAAAGTTTAAACAAACCAAAGTGACCAATGTTTCACTTGACAGGTTGAAATAGGTTTAGATCATCTAGTCAAGAGTACAATTGGAATGATCTTTATAAGAAGTATCTTAAGAAACCAAATCATCTGGTTACACAAACCATAATTGGTTGTGACCAACACTAACTCTCCACGAGTCTAACCTCAAGTCTGTAAGTGATTTGAGAGAAATCAGCTAGGTATCTCGAACTCGAAGAGGGGTGAGTATCCAAAACACAGTTGATGATCTTACTTCTGCAAGTTAGTCATGAATAACTGGATGATCTCATCAGTCCCGAAGGATGAATTTGAACGAGGAAACAAACCTTCTTAAACCAATACTAAACCCTGATCACTGTGTGTGATCTTTCCAAACTCCTGTCTACATACCTGCATGACCAAGGCTACAAGAGAAGCAAACCAGGAGGGAGCCAAGATCAGAAGACATCAACTGAGGGGGGGGGTGAAATCCTGATGTTTGGTGTCATACAAGAATAATTTGAGTATAGGACCTGATCAATCTTGTAAGCAGATTATTTCTGAGGGCATTAAAACACTGGAGTTTCAGTAGGTTAACTTATACAAGAACAAATTGGTAATTGACTCAAAATCAATATCAAAATAGAAATGGCAACTAGAGATTTGTTTGCAAATCCTTAAACACTGGAGTAATAGGAGTTTCGTCGTTTTCCTGACTTAGGATTTAGAATTGAAGAGGGGAGGTGGAAAGAATTTCGACATGACCTCTAGGTATTGTTTGATTTGAGGATTCAATTCGGAATTCGAAACAAAAGAACTTTGGTATTTAGAAATTTGAATTCAAATCGATTGTCAAGGTCAATTGAATAATTAGTTATTAATTAAGTTTAAAACATTAATTAAATTAAGTCTTTATTCAATTCAATTTAATTAAGAGAATTACAAAAGTATAAAACAATAAGCTTTATTACTTATAAAACAATAATACAAAGTTATTACAATATCCAATACATAGAAGTACATTTCTGTTACAATATACATTTATAATATAAAATTACTATACTAATTCTTGCCTAATAAGTCTTCAATTATTAATCTTCTTTACCTGCAAAATCAACAAGAAAGAAACTAAAAGAAAAGATGGGTGAGTGGGGATTAGTACCCTCAGATTGGCAGTGTGATGCACTGCTCATCCCATCATGGGGTTAAGTAAATTACATGGAGTATCTATTCAAATCAGTTAAAGTGCCTCAGACCAACATCATGGGCAAGAATCAGGTAATACAAGTGGCAAGCCAAAAATAAGTACAACACCAAGATAAGACCAAGTGCAAACCGAGCACATCTCCCAGGAAATATCCTAGGCAACGTAGACAAGCACACAACACACTCACCAGCACACTTTGGTGCTGTCAAGACCCCTGTTGTGGTATAAATACCACATCAGCCGCAAGAGAGAGGAGACCAAGCTCACTTTCCCCTGTACACAGCTCAAGCTCATACCACAAGAACACCACCACCAGGAAACCACAGCACCACAAATCAATTCATCCAACAAAGATCTGTGAGACCATAGATCCAGTAGGATAACAACAAGGCCAAGTCACAAGCTGGGGAAGCATACCTGGAGCAAGTGATTGCAAACTTGCAATCAAGCAGTCAAGGCCAAGGTAGCAGGGAGCACAAGGAGAAAAGCAAGAAGTCCACAAGCACTAAAATCCACCAACCAATTTGATCTACACACAAGGTGAATATCTTGAGTACCCTCTAAGCCATTCTCTGGCAAGTTGCACACAAGATGGTTGGGATGCTAGTACCCTCAGATAGGCATAGAGATGCTATGCTAAATTCATCATTGGGATTGATTTGTTAAGTCCAGTATCTGTTCTTATTTAGTAAAGGCCTCAAGCTATGCATCATTGGCTTGAGGGCTAAGAGAACTAGTGCAAGTATCTGTTCTTAAATTATAAGTCTCAAAGAAGGAAAATATATCAGATGTAGTGCTCTGTTCTTATCATTTGATGCAAAGAAATATCATACCCACTAGATACAAAGGTTTTTAGCAAAGGGGACTTGAGTCAAATTACCAGCCAAAGTCACTGGATTATGCCACAACCACATACATGGTGCTGGGCACCAGATCCAAGGATCTGATACCACAGAACCACTGAATTAGTACATAAAAACAGAAAAATTGGAAACTTGGATTGATGGCATATCCTCTGAATAATTATTCAGAGTAACACCTCTCAAACAGCTTAGCACACCCATAGAACATTGGATAGCATATATTTGCTACCAGGAGTTTAAAAGATAGCTAATTAGCAAGAACTTATCACAGGGAGTAACCCAAAGTGTGTTATCTTATAAGAATAGCATTATGGGTACACTCCAACTGAATTTCCACTACCAGCACAAGCCCAATAACCAGCAACACCTCACATTACCTAGCAACAGAGATAACTTAGGTGCACCATAAAAATTCCTTGTTCATCACAGAACATGACATGATTTCCATATCTTCTTTATCAAATAAATCATGTGGTAATTCCATATCTAACCCAACCAAGCACTAGATCACTGAGAGCATCACAGGGAGGCACGGTATGAGCTAGCTCGATGGCTAGGCTCCAGAGCAAGGGGAAAAGGAAGAGTCCGAGAGAGGGAGAGAGAGGTGAGAGGGCAGAGAGAGGAGAGAGGCACTTACAGGTGGTCACCATCGTGGTGACCACATCCGGATGGTGAGAGGAGCACGGCGGCGAGCCACGGTTGCCCCACAAGGCCGTCCCGGCGACGTCGACTCGGAAACCTAGTCACCCAAGCAGCAGCAGCACCTCAGCCTCCAAGAGCCTCCAGGAACCACCTCAAGAAGTCAAGGTCACCGGAGGGGTGGTGGAGCCCCGGGGTACCGAAACCTAGGGTTAGGGTTTGGGGTTGCCACGGGAGCCACACAGGGAGAAAGTTAGATCGAAGAAGGAGGCGTAGTAGAGGGCAGGGAGGAGAAGCGGTGGCGCTAGGTCACGGGGAAGGAGATGGACGGAGAGGGGCGGATAAATCGCCGGAGGGGAGGGGCGATGGGAGCGCCTCTGCGTCGCCTCGCGCAGAGGGAGGAGGAGAAGATGGGGTGCTCGGGTAGTGTGTGTGCGTCTGGTCTGGTCCGGCTCGACCAGACCAGCGGGTTAGGTCCAACCCTAACCCATGGACCCATCTGTCAGCCCTAGGGGCAGAAGAGTAATTGCCTAAATCTTTAATAAAAGAGTTATAAAATAATATAAAAATAATAAATTAAATTCTACAAACTTCAAACATCTACAATATAAATAATCTGGTAAAATAGTTGTATTTTAAAAGTTAAGAAAAATAATCCAATAATACTAATAGTCTTAAAATTATAATTTTAAAATAATAATTTCATAATACAAACTTGATTTAGAATAACCAACCAAATACAATTATATCTTCTCAAAACTTAATTCAATACTTGATCATTTCAAAACATTCCATAATCTATGTTTTCTGAGAAACCAATAAGTACTTACTAGTTAAATAAAATAAAGAAATAATAGTACTAATAATAATAATCATTAACTCTGAAAATAATAAATAATTCATAAAATCAGAAAAATACAAGTTATATACCAAAATGTTCCAAATGACTTATGCAACTCATCTATGATGTTTTCAAAGCCATTTGACTAAGTTCTCATGTGTTCAATATTTGCCTAGTCATTTAATTCATTTAAAATCAATAAATTAATAGTTCGTGCAAATCTTTTCAGAAGCATTGAATGATATATCAAATTAAAAAGAAAAGCATCTCCAATTAAAATATGTTAAACATAAAACATTTTATTAATAATAGAAATCTGACATAAATATGGCAGCAAGCAAACATGTAGATGAAAAGGCGGAAAAAGGTGTTTCAATGCTTGGGAACAAGGCCTAGGGATCCTAATTTCACTAGTGGACACTCTCAACAATGAAAACATAATTGAATTAATAAATACCATCTGTCGTAGAGTGGGAAAGACAGATGCCATGGGATGGCTAAAGTGTTCGGGCCGATGGACGCTGTAGGTATCCGGGGAGGGATCACACGTCGAGTAGATGCACACAAAGCACTGCAAACACCTCAATCTACCAAGGTTTGGGGCCCTCGTGTGGAGGTAACACCCCTACTCCTCCCTATCTCTCTGTATATGCGATGTCCGAGTAGCCACAGTATAAATTAGCCTCTCAGCCGAGTAGCCACTCTCTTGCTCTTTCCACCTCTAGTGCTAGCTCTCGCAATAAATGCTCTCAGGGCCAACGTACCTCGCACAGGAGGGGGCTGGGCACCTTATATACTGGTACCCAGCCGAGTAAACAGTGATTAAAAGGTACACGATGGGACGTCCCTACTGTGACGCAGAGCACGCCTCCGGGTTCCCGTGTAACATCCCAATTTTGCTAACAAAAGTGTGTGCTGTTGTGTTCATCTCATACATGCATGAAAACAAAATTTTGAACCATGTTGAAACAATTTAAGTTGTTAATTTAAATGCTTTGAGAAAATTTCCACAAATTCTACTTAATGTTGTTTTCAAAATTTTGAACAGAAATATATTTCGATTTCACCGAAACAAAACAAGGTGAGGTTGGAAATTTTGTGAGGATTCCAAAAAGTATTTTTGTGTAATTTTAACTTTTCAAAAAGGCCCTGAAAACATGGGTATATGTCTGTTTTTTAAAGAAAAGGGCTCCTGTGTAAAATTCCCAAACCCAGGGGGTTTTGTGGAGAGTCCCCTTTGTCTTCTACCTCCTGCCAGTAGGAGCAGCTCCGTGGCCGTCGGCGCCACGTGCTGCTATCACCTCCCCCCTGCGCAGGTGACCACCCCAGGAGAGTGCCGTGCCCTCCTTATCCTCCTCCTGCACCGAGCTCTCTCCCTCTCTCTCTGTAGCCTACATCTGAAGACCAAACCCTAGCCACCGTCCCGCGCGAATCGCCGCCGACTCCGGCCGTCCCGAAGCAAACCGAGCCCACCTTTGGCATCTTCATCCTCCCCTCTACATCCTCCCCAAGTGAATCGGGCCGATACGCCCCAAATCGGCCGCGCCATCGCCTTCTTCCTCACGGTCGCCCGCCCGTGGATGAGCTCGATTCCGGCGCCTCCGGCCTCCTCGCGTCTCCCCGTCCACACCACTACGCTCACGGTGATGTGTGAGCCTCCCGGTATCCTCCATACACTCCCTCCCCCTCTGAATCGCCTCGCCATCGTGCACCTCCCTCCGCCGCCGCGGTTCCTCGCCGCCGGTGAGCTTTCCGGCGACCATTTGGTCCGCTGGCGGCACCCCTCAGTTCCCCTCCACCTCCTCTTCCTCGCTATGAAGTTTGTTTCTTCTATTACACATGGTTTCGTTTGAATTTGATCTCTCTGTGTAGAACAGAGCATTGTGATGTCACAGTAACATTCATATTTCTACTGTTTAAATAATTCCAGAAAAATGGTTTATTTTAGAAAATCAATAACCATTGTTTCATACTCAGAAAAATAAAGTAAGAGTATGGTTTTGATCATAAAAATGTAATCTACCCAAATATATCATTTTCATCCATGTTTGACAAAGATAAAAAATGAGCATTTATTTTATGTTGTTAATTCATTTAAAAATAGAAAATAAGTTTTTATTCACTAAAATTGGAAAAATAAAATTTATATACCAAATTGCTCAAAATGAAAAATTCAATCTAGCTATGATGTTTTCAAACCCATTTGAGCAATTAAAATGGTACACTCTCTCAAGATCGCCCGAAACCCCCCTCCAGGGTCTATTTCGGGTTAATTTCAGTAAAATTGCATAATTGCCATAGAACCCTAGCAACACTATCTTCATGTCTAGGGCTTTATTTCAGTGCATTAACTTGCTCATGCATACATATTGCGCATTGCATCGATGCCATATTTGATTGTTGTTCTTCTTTTCGGTGTTGTTTCCCCCTCGGTAGAATGTGACTCCGAAGTGAAGGCCAACAACTCCAATGGCGAATACTTGATCTTAACCGACAAGTCAAGCACTTATTCCAGAAGATCTTTATTTGGTTTTCTTATAACCAAGGCAAGCATAACCTCTTATCTGCTCATATATGGTTTCAACGTGTTTTGAATCTCGTACTTTGCATTCGGTTCCAAACTATTTGATGTCAGTAGATAGAGTTCTCCTATATACTGCATAACCTAGATATCCTGATCCACTGCTCCTAGAAGCTATAGGTTTGTTTGTGCACGCTTCGCTAAACCCTGTGAGTCTTGCTTAGCCATGCCTAGTTGTGATCTGATCCATCCGGTTGATGAATCCGGTCAACGCGTGAATCTATTATGTCTTGTCGTTATGATTTGAATTATCTTTGATAACCTGAATAATCATGGCATGGATGTGAGGCCACAATGGGTTGTGGAGTTTTGTCCTGTTCATGCCCCTATGAGCGAGTTCTCGCCTTCGAGACAAGACTGAGCGTACAACCACACGTGGGCCGATGAACCCCGCCCGACTAATTAACTTGTTTAACCTTATCCATGAGCCACGTAGTTTGCTCTTTCCATCTGCGTGTGTGTCAGAAAATGTTTTGGAGAAAATTAGGTCGTGACCGGGACAAGTGATGGACGTACACGGATCTTGATCCCGACTCACAGAACAGGTGCCGTCAGGAGGTGGCCAACTCCCTGTTGACGGGGTGGCCCTGTTTGGATTGACTCATGGATATGGTTCGACAAGGTAAAGGCTGGGAATCGACTACCCTCTGCCGGCACTTCCCGGGCTAGTGCTAATCTTGTGGCACTAAGAGTCAGTTGGTACGTGTGGATAAAGTTGTACACCCCTGCAGGGTTAAATATTTTCGAAAAGCCGTGTATGCGGTTAAAGACGACTTGGTGACGGATTCTGTGATCATAGACAACTTAAACAGAATGATTAAAACTTGTTGATAACGAATGAAGGATGCCTCCTCGGAGATACCGAGAGGGGTTACCTTATAGCATGAGGTAGTGGAACAACTGGATGTGGTGATCTTTGAAGCACGAGGTGCTGAAATGTTTTGGTGGATTAAAAAGATGATGATATCAGTAGTTGAGTAGCTTTCTCATCTGTTTTCAAAATACTCTATGAGACGTGCTATTCCTTCATCAACTTGGAAAACAACGATGGCTTTACGCAAAATAACCTTCATAACTCTTTCTAAAAGAAGCAGATATATAATAGGTTAAATAAGTCTTGTTGAGTACCTCCCGTACTCATGTTTGCTTCAACTTGGTTCAGGTGGAGTTCCTTAGTTCGGTGGTGTTTCGACGTGGACATCGACGAGTATTTTGGGGTTCCCAGGTAGCAGCCTGGAATCTATGGGCTGGGACGTCGCCTTATGTTGCGGCCTCTTAGGCCTTTTTGGTTCTTGTTGATTAGCAACATAATTTGCATTCCGTTGTCTGATGTAATGTTGGGTCGTGTAACCTCTGCTTGTAAGCTATACTCTAGTAACACCTGTTTAATACAACTTTCATGTCTAGAGTGTTGCTTTGATCGGTTGTTGGTTTCGAGCTCATCGTTATACAGTTTTGGCTATGCCTGCATAGTTGTCGCAGTCGAGGGGTTGTGGAGCCGATGATCCATGTTCGGTCTGCCTGCCGTTGTTTGTTGCGGCCGGGGCTGGTAAACCTGAAGCCCTTGTGAGTCCCTTGCTAGGAGCACATGAAAGTTTATATATCTTTGGGTCCGGGGTCTGACAGGTCATGGTATAAGAGCAGGACTGCCTGTAGGAAAACCTTACTGCTTGGTCAATGTTGAGTCTAGTGTTTGTGAAAACTATTTTGAAACTTCAAATGATTGTGAAAAACCTTATTAGGATTCTTTTTACTCCTTATCTGGTACCGCTCAAATTCTGGGTCATCTTACCTGTTTTGATTTGAAAAGATTTTGCTATCTCTTCTAGTCATTCAAACTTAGGTGCCTTCTTTGGCAAGGATGTCTCTTACCCATGTGGACCTGGTGTTAAAGTTCTAGAGTCGTGTGAGTTCCATGTTCTGTTATCTCTTAAACTGGGAGATTTCCTTCCATTCATAATATCTCAAAGTTGTATAGATTCCACATTCCTACATGTTTCAAAGTTCTAAACCCTGAACCTCGAGATCTGCTTTCCATCTCGAATGTATTCGTTATCCTCTGCTCAAGTTCTTCCGGAGTTATGTTGTCTTTTGAAAAATACTCCGTGATTGCTATTCGTAGTGTTCCTTAAGACACTAAGAGAGTAGTTACTCCTTTGTTTTGGTTTTAACCTTGGACTTGAACTGAAGGTCCCGGAATAAGCTGAATTGCGGTGAGTTGAGTCATGTGGTTCCATAACCATGTGATGCTCATGCCATCAGTACAGGATGCTGACCTTTAACCCAAGTTCTGTTTCTTTGGATCCTGAAGAATCTGTTCTACCTCAGGATGGCTAGGTAATCTCAGCTCCAATAGTCATAGGCTTTCTCTTGGAATCAAAAGGATTACGACAAGAGTGTTCTTTATGATTCCCATATCCTTGTTGATCACTCTGATATACTTCTCTTTTTAGCATGGGTTCTACAAATGAGTATTACCCTGTGCAATCAACTTGACCTTAGGATCTTCCCTGAGCATGTTTCCACCTTCTAGTTGCTCTCAAATATCTATCCGTTGTTTTGAAACCAAGTTGCATATCTGTGTTGGAGTCTTCCAATGCATCTGCTATCGTGTTCCGTCAGAACATTTCACCTTTGGAATGTCAGGAGAAATAAACTCCAGTACCTTCTTCATCTCTAGTACCAGGTCAAAGTTTTGTAATCCGCAGATTAAAGAAGCTTCGTAAGCTTCTGTTCAGTTCCACCTTCGAGTATCACACTCTTTTGTATCAAGATGTCATGCTCAATTTCATGGCCTTAACGATGAAGAGATGCTCTCACACATCTTCACCCCTTCCTCCAAGCTTGAATGCTTGAGTATGATGGGTATGTGCTTTGATGTGTGTAATAGTTATTCCTAGCAATTCCTATTGCTTTGAAACATCTCAGAAACATATGTATCCTTCTTAGCACTACTGGTCACCCAGTCTCTTTTTGAAGTTGACTGTGTCACCAAATCCGTTCATTCCGGTGCACATTCTTGGTCAAAGAGTTAGGTTCATGCCGAAGTTCTCAAGATCATATCAGTTTCCTTGAAAGGCAAGACTAGTTCTGAACGCCGAGACATTCCAGTGGTTTGTGATGTTCTGGTTGCCTTTTTAGAAGTATCACCAGGTTTTACCTGACCGTGATGTCTACACAAGGGGTATTTGAACTACTTCTTCCTCCAAGGAACCCTGCTGGATACCCTGAACTAGTCGGTTGATCTTAAACAATAACTTGGAGAGTTGAAAGGCAAAAGCTCCGCCAAACACGATCCTTTGTTAAGGGATGTCTAGTTCCTTCTGTGTTGAAGCATGATAGTATCTCTTCAGTGGACATGTTATAATCCTACCTTGGTTTGATTTGGGTTATCGTCAAATCATGCTCAGATTCAAGGACTATTTCTATGGTGTTTGCCCGAGTACACCTTCAAGTCCTTCATTCCAACCAATAAGATGCTTTGTTCAGGTATCATATGAATCCCTCTTGTTGGAGTATTTTGATAAAGGTGTTGTTAAGCCCATCTACGGCATTTTTGTTTTCTCCAAGTTGCAAGAGGTTCATGTTGAACAATTGGCACTAATGTTGGAAACTTCTGAGAACCATCTTTGTGCCCTCATGAAGTTGTGTTCTCGGTATTCGAAGTGGCTTACTCCAGTCCATGTGATTATGGTGAATGTTGTGGCCATGGATTCGAGTAAAGTTTTCTTGTTCCCTCGGGAATAATCCTAAGTTGGTCATGCTTGTGTGGAGTATTATTGAGATGGTAGGTCGTTACCTCCATTTACTTGAAGAAGTTTGCGTCCACACCCAGCCACTGACTGATTATTCGTAAAAGAGAAGAAGTTTAAGAACTTCGTTATCTTTGAACTCATCTTCCCAACAAGGACTCTAATGTGTTCTTTTGCAAGTAAGCCATGTAGGTGCAACCGCCTTTCACAAGTTGCTAATACATTAGTTCTGCAATCTCGCTCATCTTCTTGAGCGTGGCATCATAGTACATATCTTGAGAATCTAGCATATGTATCTCGTTGGTACCCAGCGCAACCCCTTTGGTCAAACATGTGGAGTCTGAGTTATCAACCCACTAACCAGAGCTGAATCTCAAGCAATAATGATGGTTGGTGTTTTCCTCAAGGGTATCGAATTAGGTCTTCTCAGAATCCGGCATGGTTGATGTCGTGATTGTCACAATTAGCCAGAAGGTCTAATGTTCTAATCCTTTGAATCAGAAAGAACAACCATTCTCCATGAGAATTCTTGTGTGGCTCATTCTCACAAGTTTTCCCTCCCCGTTTTTCCAAACCGAAGTTCAACTTTCACTTGATGATTTAGAGAAGGCTTGCAAGAGCCCGACGTTGGTATCTATAACATCAAGGGTAACTTGGAAGTTGATCTTTCCAATATCTCGTTGTTCATCCTCCACACCTTTGTTCTAGTGGAAACAAGTTCATCATGAGAACCATCTCGTGGTGTTTTGTAACCTCCATTGATCACTTCCCTTTTCAAGTTGATGGTACCCGAAGTTCTGTTCATCTCACACCTTGCGTGGATTTTTCAGTCACTTCAGCCATGGGATCTTAACCATGTGGTAAATGTATTTCTACGGATAACCCACAACAGGAAAGAGATTCCCTATTTTCTTCTGGTGTTCCAATCCTCATTGTTTACTCACCTTTATGGTGCGACCAAGAATTCTTTCTTTGTTACGGTGTTCCAACATTCTTTGGTTACTTATCTCCTGTTATGAAGCAACATCATGATATTTGACAAAGATCTCGATAAAACTTGACGAAATGAAAGTTCCTTCATCTTCCGTGTCCATTCCGAAGAGTGAGCATGATCCTGTAACAAATTCTTCCCTGACACACGATTACAATGTTTTCTCGTGTTCTCCCTCGTCTACGGATATTACATTGTGATGTTCAAGACCATCCTCTCCACCTTGGTTATCTTCTCGAAGAAACCTCGATGTCGTAAGTTGTCCAACCTTCATTTTTTATAAAGGATTTCAAGTCTTGTCCAAAGCTCATATTCTAAATCCATTCAGGACCAATCATCCGCAAACTTGAAACCATTTTCTACACACTCCGTTATCTTGATGTGTTTCATGCCTGTTAACTCAAACGTTCTTTATGAACCTTCCTGTCATGAGTTACACCATGAGATACTCGATCTTCATGAAGATCAGTTCCTTAGAGTTTTCCCTCTACTTAAGGTGCAGCCGCTGGAGATCTTTGCAAGTGCTACAAGTCAACTCCTTTAAGAAGAGAACCGTACGGTTCGAGAAGGTCATTCAAAACCTATGTTCCTTCTTTCTTCTCCTTCGGGAATCTCGGGACGAGATTCTTGTAAGGGGGGTAGATTTGTAACATCCCAATTTGCTAACAAAAGTGTGTGGTGTTGTGTTCATCTCATACATGCATGAAAACAAAATTTTGAACCATGTTGAAACAATTTAAGTTGTTAATTTAAATGCTTTGAGAAAATTTCCACAAATTCTACTTAATGTGGTTTTCAAAATTTTGAACAGAAAAATATTTCAATTTCACCGAAACAAAACATGGTGAGGTTGGAAATTTTGTGAGGATTACAAAAAGTATTTTTGTGTAATTTTAACTTTTCAAAAACGCCCTAAAAACATGGGTATATGTCTGTTTTTTTAAAGAAAAGGGCTCATGTGTAAAATTCCCAAACCCAGGGGGTTTTGTGGAAAGTCCCCTATGTCTTCTACCTCCTGCCAGTAGGAGCAGCTCCGTGGCCGTCGGCGCCACGTGCTGCTATCACCTCCCCCCTGCGCAGGTGACCACCCCAGGAGAGCGCCGTGCCCTCCTTCTCCTCCTCCTGCACCGAGCTCTCTCCCTCTCTCTCTATAACCTCCATCTGAAGACCAAACCCTAGCCACCGTCCCGCGCGAATCGCCGCCGACTCCAGCCGTCCCGAAGCAAACCGAGCCCACCTTTGGCATCTTCGTCCTCCCCTCTACATCCTCCCCAAGTGAATCGGGCCGAGACGCCCGAAATCGTCCGCACCATCGCCTTCTTCCTCACGGTCGGCCGCCCGTGGATGAGCTCGATTCCGGCGCCTTCGGCCTCCTCGCGCCTCCCCGTCCACACCACTATGCTCACGGTGATCTGGCGAGCCTCCCGGTACCCTCCATCCACTCCCTCCCCCTCTGAATCGCCTCTCCACCGTGCACCTCCCTCCGCCGCCGCGGTTCCTCGCCGCCGGTGAGCTTTCCCGCGACCATTTGGTCGGCCGCCGGCACCCCTCAGTTCCCCTCCACCTCCTCTTCCTCGCTGTGAAGTTTGTTTCTTCAATTACACATGATTTCGTTCGAATTTGATCTCTCTGTGTAGAACAGAGCATTGTGATGTCACAGTATTATCACAGTGATGTCATATTTCTACTGTTTAAATAATTCCAGAAAAATGGTTTATTTTAGAAAATCAATAACCATTGTTTCATACCTCAGAAAAATAAAGTAAGAGTATGGTTTTGATCAGAAAAATGTAATCTACCCAAATATATCATTTTCACCCATGTTTGACAAAGTTGAAAAATGAGCATTTATATAATGTTGTTAATTCATTTAAAAATAGAAAATAAGTTTTTATTCACTAAAATTAGAAAAATAAAAGTTATATACCAAATTTATCAAAATGACAAATTCAATCTAGATATGATGTTTTCAAACCCATTTGAGCAATTAAAATGGTACACTCTCTCAAGATCGCCCGAAACCCCCTCCGGGGTCTATTTCGGGTTAATTTCAGTAAAATTGCATAATTGCCATACAAACCCTAGCAACCCTATCTTCATGTCTAGGGCTTTATTTCAGTGCATTAACTTGCTCATGCATACATATTGCGCATTGCATCGATGCCATGTTTGATTGTTGTTCTTCCTTTCGGTGTTGTTTCTCCCTCGGTAGAATGCGACTCCGAAGTGAAGGCCAAAAACTCCAATGGCGAATACTTGATATTAACCGACAAGTCAAGCACTTATTCCCGAAGATATTTATTTGGGTTTCTTATAACCAAGGCAATCATAACCTCTTATCTGCTCATATATGGTTTCAACGTGTTTTGAATCTCGTACTTTGCATTCGGTTACAAACTATTTGGTGTCAGTAGATAGAGTTCTCGTATATACTGCATAACCTAGATATCCTGATCCACCGCTCCTAGCAGCTATAGGTTTGTTTGTGCGTGTTCCGCTAAACCCTGTGAGTCTTGCTTAGCCATGCCTAGTTGTGATCTGATCCATCCGGTTGATGAATCTGGTCAACGCGTGAATCTATTATGTCATGTTGTTATGATTTGAATTATCTTTGATAACCTGAATAATCACGGCATGGATGTGAGGCCACAATGGGTTGTGGAGTTTTGTCATGTTCATGCCCCTAGGAGCGAGTTCTCGCCTTCGAGCCAAGACTGAGCGTACAGCCACACGTGGGCTGATGAACCCCACCCGGCTAACTAACTTGTTTAACCTTATCCATGAGCCACGTAGTTTGCTCTTTGCATCTGCGTGTGTGTCAGAAAATGTTTTGGAGAAAATTAGGTCGTGACCGGGACAAGTGATGGACGTACACGGATCTTGATCCCGACTCACAGAACATGTGTCGTCAGGAGGTGGCCAACTCCCTGTTGACGGGGTGGCCCTGTTTGGGTTGACTCATGGATATGGTTCGACAAGGTAAAGGCTGGGAATCGACTACCCTCTGCCGGCACTTCTCGGGCTAGTGCTAATCATGTGGCACTAAGAGTCAGTTGGTACGTGTGGGTAAAGTTGTACACCCCTGCAGGGTTAAATATTTTTGAAAAGCCGTGTCTGCGGTTAAAGACGACTTGGTGACGGATTCTGTGATCATAGACAACTTAAACGGAATGATTAAAACTTGTTGATAACGAATGAAGGATGCCTCCTCGGAGATACCGAGTGGGGTTACCTTATAGCATGAGGTAGTGGAATAACTGGAGGTGGTGATCTTTGAAGTACGAGGTGCTGAAATGTTTTGGTTGATTAAAAAGATGATGATATCAGTAGTTGAGTAGCTTTGTCATATGTTTTCAAAATACTCTATGAGACGTGCTATTCCTTCCTCAACTTGGAAAACAACGATGGCTTTACGCAAAATAACCTTCATAACTCTTTCTAAAAGAAGCAAATATATAATAGGTTAAATAAGTCTTGTTGAGTACCTCCCGTACTCATGTTTGCTTCAACTTGGTTCAGGTGGAGTTCCTCAGTTCGGTGGTGTTTCGACGTGGACATCGGCGAGTAGTTTGGGGTTCCCAGGTAGCAGCCTAGAATCTATAGGCTGGGACGTCGCCTTATATTGCGGCCTCATAGTACTTTTTGGTTCTTGTTGATTAGCAACATAATTTGGCTTCCGTTGTCTCATGTAATGTTGGGTCGTGTGACCTCTGCTTGTAAGCTATACTCTAGTAACACCTGTTTAATACAACTTTCATGTCTAGAGTGTTGCTTTGATCGGTTGTTGGTTTCGAGCTCATCGTTATACAGTTTTGGCTATGCCTGCATAGTTGTCGCAGTCGAGGGGTTGTGGAGCCGATGATCCATGTCCGAGCCCGCCTGCCAATGTGACTCGGCCTGGGCGAGGCAACCCGAGTAACCCTCGATTGTTGTTGCACTTTCTGGACACATAGAAGCTCTGTATAACTTTGGTCATGTTCCTTCAGTTTCATCCGACTCGTGGATGCTTGGGTATGCATATCTGGTTTTGACTAGCATGGACACAAGGAGTAGTAGACCGGGGATCCGGACTACGTGCCGATGAATCCGGTCTGCCTGCCGTTGTTTGTTGCGGCCGGGGCTGGTAAACCTGAACCCCTTGTGAGTCCCTTGCTAGGAGCACAGGACAGTTTGTATATCTCTAGGTCCGGGGTCTGACATCCCGCTGACGCCATGGCGAGAAGTTGCCGCGCCGTCCGGCTGACATGACTTGTCCACCCTGTCAGTCTCACAGAGTAGGCCCCCCGACACGTCATGTCCCCTCTGTCAGTGACAAGACGTGACAGGCGCCTACCCTCACTGTGTCCACACCGTAGCGCGGATAATCACGTACCTGGTAAGTACCGCACGCCTCTACGCGCTGCGGGATACGCGAGATCTCGTCAGAACGGCTCCATTGACTTCTTGCCCGAGTAGAACTGCTGCCCATCTACTCGGACCTCATGTTCTCTACTCGGATGATTGCGATCTTCCTCAGTATCTTCTCCTGGCCTTCATTAAGTATCACCGAGTAGAGTCTACCGGATACCGGATACCAGGGTAGCCGCCTACTCGGCCAACAGTACTTTGACCTCTGTTTTACCACCTGTCTTACCCCTACTCGGGGGTAGCCCCTCGACATTAGTCCCCGAAGCTGGTAGAGTCCAGCGAACTTGTTCGTTGGGCCCTGCCAGCTTAAACCAATTTTCCTTTGTGAAAGACTGAGGCCGAGTTTCTCCTCAACTCGGACCCATAACTCCTACTCGAACTTCTCCAACTGTGGTTATAGGAGAATTCCTCTTAGAGCCGAGTAGAGCACACTCTGCACACTGCAGCCGAGTACTTTACATTTAGCAAAATATTCGACACGATCCCGCTCGATCCAGATAAAATCCAGCTTCTCGTGTCCATGTGGGGCACGTGTCACGCACCCACGCCCCCGACGCCTCGGTTCGAGTGCTACAGCAGGCCACACGCTTTTCACTGCACCCAGGGCCCACATCCCGTTAGGTCACGTCGAGCGGGTACTCGAGAGCCCACGACCCACGTCGTAGGATTAACTGCGCCCGTTACGCGCGCGGATTGCGCTGTTTGTGTTTCTAACGGTAGTTAATCCGCGCCGCACGATTTCAGGCCACGATCGATCCCTCTAGTAACTGCAACTCGCGGAGAGATAAATACTCCCGCGCCGCCTTCTTTTTCTCTTTCCTGCTCATTTTCCCCAATTGCTCCCTCTCTGTCTCCGTCTCCGCCGTCGAGCACAGCGCTGCCGCGAGCACGCAACGCGCCACCGCTCCACATGCAGAGAGAGAGAGAAACACACCTCGCGTGCCTTCGTCTTCTCCGTCAACCTCGATCTCGACGAGCGCTCGCAACTCCTCCAGCACCCGCGCCGTCATGGACCTCACGAACGCCGCTGCGGAGGAGCACGAGGACGAGATGGCGCCCGCCCGCGGAAGTTGGGAGGGCTCAGATGTCACCGCCGCTGATTGCCAATGGGTGGTGAACACCCGCCGAGTTCCTCCCGGCGTAATCTGTCGCCCTCCCGGCAACGAGCTCGCCCCGGCACACAAAGACGGTGAGTACATCATCTTCCTGTCTCACTTCAAACGCGGCCTCGGCCTACCGATTTCCATGTTCTTTTCCGATTTCCTCCGCCATTTTGGCCTCCAGCCACACCACCTTCCTCCGAATGCCATCGTCATGCTGTCCACCCATGCCACCGTCTGTGAAGCCTTCCTAGGCGTGTACCCTACCATCCATACATGGGCCAAATACTTCTATCTCCGCCAACAAAGGGTCCCAAACCCCAGCAATCCTCTAGTTCCACGCGCGAGGACCCAGAAGGGTAGCGCAATGATGCTGCAGCGCAGCACCGGGCACCACCCGCGGGTACTTGGTTTGGAGACCGTGCGCAAGTGGCAGCGCGGCTTTTTGTACGTGAAGAACGTCCCTCCTGCAGAAGGGGAAGCTGCTGAAGACCGAATTGGGCTCCCCCAGTTCCGGAATGTCCATCCCACATGACAGAACTGGGGGTATCATCCCAAGAACACCGTGAGTGATGCCGTCTAGGTGGACAAGCGGCTGGAGCAGCTCGCGGCGGAAGGGCTTCTACAGGATGACCCGATCGCGTGCTGGGTTCGCGCCGAGTGCTCCCACTTCAAAGCCAAGCACGCAAGATGTGCTACATGGGAGGCCCTCGGGATTGCACCAGGACCACCACCTTTGAGCCAAGCAAGGCCGAGGTGGCCATTTGGGCCAAGTCCATCACGAGGACCACGCTGACCTACAACTGGGCATACGGCTTTGTGCCGTATAGCCGCATCAAGCGCATTCCCTAGGTGAGTTTTCCGCTCGTACTTGATACCGAGTAGAATTCCTCTTGGACTTATATGCTCTATATTTGCATGCCGTACTGGGTAGAGTCTCCTAGTTAGCACTTAGCTTTGTATGCTTTATGTTTTGCATGCTGTGCCGAATAGACTCCCTCTGTATATGCTTTTCCTTAGAATTTTTAGCTTCTTGTGCTTAGTGTTTGCAGGCTAACTGAGTAGAAATACTACTGATTTGCCTCCTCTGGTCCTTAGATTTTTGTGCTTTTTGTCTGCACCCTAGACCGAGTAGGATCCCTACTCTGCTGGAGACCAACTTACTGGTGTTTTATGTTTGCATTACCAGCACATCCACCGCCAGAAGACAGAGGACAAACCCCTCTTCGAGGCAAACTGAGAGGAAGACCCTCTGCATCCCTCGTGCCGGCCAGGAAGGTAAGTCCTGTGTTGACGCCTCTATTCGGGACTGGTCTGAGGATGATGAAGGTGACCGGGTTCACCTCTCTGCTTGTCTGCAGCATGCCTTGCTCCTCTTCTTTTGCCTATCCTGAACTCTCCCTTCTTTTCTGCAGAGGAACCTGAACAGGAGGAAGGGGAGGAACCACTGGACGTGGTTCCTGTGTCCGTGGCCGCTCCCACCACTCGGAAGAGGACAGGTAGCGGTGCGCAGGCACCCCCTCCCAAGAAACTGAAGAAGAAGCCGGGAAACAAGCCGCCGGCAAGCAAACCATCTCCCGCAAGAGACGCGCCCCCACCATAGACGGGTAAGTATCTCCGAGTACATTCTGGTTCTCTACTATGTTTCTTCTTTGTTCCCCTCTTTGCTTTCCTTCTGATTCCGTTCTTCCTTTGTACGTTTCTTTTCAGCGAGGCACTTGACGCCGATGCCACCACTTCACCACCACCTAAGAAGAAGACAACCCCGCCCCGAGAACTGCTCGTGGAGCTCTCGGATGACGATGAGGACCAGGAACCGGAGGGTAGGACGCGTGCGTCCTCCCCAGTTAAAGAAGAGCAAGACCCTGGCGACGAGAACGCTGGTGCCGGGAACGATACTGAACGCGCCTCCGAGAAGCCGCAGCCTGATGCGCAGCCGGCTGCTCAAGACGCCACCAATGCCGAGAGCACTCCAAGTCCTCCAGCTGCATCAGCTGGGGAGACCACCGAGCGTGATGCCGAGCAGCAGCAGGATAACACAGCCGTGGAGCGGCCAGATGCTGCTGCCATGCAGCAACCACAAGACAACGCTGTAGAGGAGCACAACCCCACTCCCGAGCAGAGGGTAGAAGAACCTGTAGCAGAGCCGCCCTGCCAAGACCAAGTGCAGCCGAACGCTGCACCGACTAGCCGGCCACCCACGCCGCCAACTCAGCAGGCGACTCCACCAACCAACCAAGTACCACCACCTTCTCAGCAAGCACCTCCGCCAGTCCGCCAACTACCTCCACCTTCTCAGTAAGCACCTCCTCCCAACTCCAAGAAGCCCGCCAAGAAAGCTGCAGTGCCAACTCGGCAGCAGCCAAAGCGTGGCGCTGTGCAGGCTGGGAAGCAGCTGATGCCCTTCAAGCCAACTGGACCTCAGCCTTCCGGAC
Organism: Alopecurus myosuroides; assembly: GCA_028641055.1. NCBI lineage: Eukaryota > Viridiplantae > Streptophyta > Magnoliopsida > Poales > Poaceae > Alopecurus > Alopecurus myosuroides. The sequence continues at coordinate 81,723,832 of CM054060.1, forward strand.
CCCGCAGCCGGGCGCGCCACAAGACGGAGATGCTGGGCAGCCGGCCTGGAACCCCAGGTGGGCCTTGAACCAGAAGAAGAAACCTCCCAATCCTAACGTCACTCTGGTCCCAGCCAACGTCACTTTTGGTCCTGCAGAAGAGCAGGATGTCGGCGCGAGTGCCAGCGAGAAGGAAACCGAGCACGATTTTCCTGAGTACTGGAAGCAGTTGCAGGAGCGTCACAAGATCCATATGGCGCAGGAAGAGGAGCAGATACTTGCTCTGAGAGAGCGAAGGGCCGTGACCCGCTCCAAGTCAAAGGGAAAGAAAGATTCCCTCGTTATCAAGGAAATCTCTTCCCGCCAAGAAGATGACGAGGTGCTTCCCGAAGAGGGAATTGCAGCTATGTTGGACCGGGTAGGACACATCGAGAAGGTCTGGGATAGCAAGGTACTCGGCCATGCCTCCTGGGACGGTGTCGAGTTGGGCAAACTTGACAACTACCGTACAGAGTGGAACAAGGCCGACATCGGTCCTGTTCGCATGGCCGTAGCTGGTCCCTGCAGCACTTTGGCCAGCAAGCTATTCGTCTTGCGCAAGTCCATTGAAGATATTGAGCAAAGCTATGTGGTAAGTGTTCTTCTTCTTTCTGAATTTTCCGAGTTTCCAGTTTTCTTTTCCTCTTTTTCTTCTCTTAGCCATTACCCCAGTACCCGAGATTCAGGCCGAGTAGGTGAAACTCAACCGAGTTGATATCTACTCGGGCCAAATCTTCCAAAAACCCATTCACTCTGGTTCTTCTATGTAGGATAGCATCCAGGAAAGGCCTAAGGTTTTCCGCCAGCTTCTCTGGTCCCATCGCCAACTCAGAGACTGGAACCGGGTTCTGGAATACGAAAAGAGCGACAAGGACGCTCTAGAGAAGAGCGCCCTGGACCGCACCCTCAAGCTTTCTGCTATTGAAAGTAAGATTTTAGCATTTCGGTTTGTGCGTTTTGTACTTACGCCCGTTTTTTTTGCTTTCTGCTCAACTGCTGTCTTCTCTGTAGGCGAGCTCAAGGCCCTGGTGGAAAAGCACCAGGATTGTGAAGTTATGTCTGCCTCTACGCAGAGTAAAATCTCTTCTTTGGAAGGTAAGCAATCTACTTTCTTCTCTGCATTCATTTTCTCTTACTTGGCTACTCTGCTAACAGCACTGTGCTACCCGCAGAAGAATACAAGAAATTCCGGGAGTAGCATTTGCAATGCCTCACTCCTGCTGAGGCACATCAGCAAGTGCAATTCCGAGAGGCCGAGCTGGAGAAGGAGCGCGAGGCCGAGAAGGCGGAGTTCGAGAAACTCCAGGTTGATCTTGCAGGCGCGCTCCAAACTGGAATCAATGATGTCCGCGAGAAGCAAGATTTTGAGAAAGCAGCTGCTGCCGAGAAGCGGAAACTTGAGCTAGAAATTAAAACTCTGAAGGAAAGGAATCAAGCTCTCGAGGTCGCAGTGAGCGAGTCGCGCCGCCTCCAGGATAAGAAAATCCTAGAATCAGATGATTGGAGGACCAAGCTGGGGGCCCTTGTGCCGGAAATGGAATGTGAGTCGCCGCTACACTTGGCCTTGTTTAGTTTTTTTTTCCTTTCTTCCTTCTTCTACTTGGTCTCTCTTCTTCTCGGCCACTCTCTCTGACCCAAATCCGCATTCCCTGATCCAGATATCTTCTCGGAACTCCGTGGTGCTGGTGAAACTGCTGTGGATAAAGCGAGAAAGGCCAGGGCCGCAGGTGGTCTGAGTGTTGATGATGGCTCCAGTATCGATGATCATCTCGTCAACCTCAAGACCCAAGTACGTTCCCTCAAAGGCTTGGGCACCTCCATGGTGTCCACTGCAATTAAGCTGCACAAACTGTTCTGGCCCATAAGAGATGTCCCGGAGACCTTCCGCGACATTGCAGCCAACCTGGACCATGTCAAGGAGGAGTTGAAGAAATGGCGTGCTTCCGTAGCTCGGGCAGGAGCTGACGAGCTTGTTCATTTCATCTTGTCCTGGTACGAAAATCTAGATCTTAACAAGATTGGCACTCGCAGAAATGGCTCCAAGTGGACTGGACGTCCCGAATGCGTCTCACGCCGAAAGGAAGTGGCCTATGAGATTGCCTCCTATGCTGAGACCAGCCAATACATTGACGGCCCCACCAAGCCGGATACAGATGTTGAGGAAGAGGAGGATGAAGGGGAAGCCGAGTTCGAGGAGGATGCCGGTGAACATCAAAGCCAGGATGACAAGGAAGCGGAGCAGGAGGGGTCCGAGCATGAAGAGGCTGAGCAAGGGGAGGGAGAGCAGCGCGGCACCGCAGAGGACTTCGGGATGGGAGCCAACCCAGAGACTGAGCAGTCGCAACCCGCTGCGCAGGAGGCGGCCGTCACCACCGAGATGGTGATTGATGACCCCGCTCCCGAGCTGGGCGCGACTGGGACTGCGACCCCCGAGCTCTACCCTCTTCCCAGCGCTTCAGTCACTCAAGCCTTCAACTCCGCATCGGAGCCAATCTCCACTACTCCAACTTCTTCTGCAGCCGAGCCAACCTCTACAACTGCTGCCTCCGAGCTAGTGGCGCCTACCAACACCAACTCGGATACCACTACCTCCACTGTTGTCTAAATTCCTGCAGTTTTTATCTACAACACTTATCAGATCCCCGGGATGTCGGGTGCAAATGTAACAAATACGTTTAAGTTCCTTGATGCTCAGTTTTATTTGATCAACACTTAGCAATTCTGGCTTAATGCCGGATTGCGTTATTATGCAAGTCCCCGAGTTGCATTTTTCATTCACTTAGTCTATTCGTCTTTGCTCTTACCTGCCACTTGTGGATTTTTTGGTAGTCGAGTCACAAGATTTCCTAAACCAAGTTTCAGATACTTAGCCCCTTAGAAAACTGCATGTTAACGCTGCCCACCACTTAGCCGAAAAGAGACACAAAAAAGTAAAGAACACCCTACTCGGTTGCTACACTCTTGTTTTCCTTAACAATTTTTCGTGTGTTTATTGACCTTTGAATTGTTCTCTTGCTTTCCATGAAGCCGGGTTGCGGACAGCAGCAGAGTCGAAGAGTTGGCCCTTGGGTTTAAACACACTACTAGATATGCATATGAAATTCTAAGTAAACCAACCGAGTAGACAAAGTAAAGCAGAGTAGAATGACATAGAGCAAATTTGGACACGGGCAGTCCCCGAGTTTGAATTCGGAGTGCCGACTAGAATTTTAACTCGGTTGAGGAAATACATACAATGTTTCCTCACGAATGAAAACGGCGGAGTAGAGCTACATTCCAGGGGCACTTGGATTCCTCTCCTGCTCTATCCGGCCTGTTCTTCTGCGGGGCCTGCGCGTCAACTAGATAGTAGGCATCATTGTGCAGAGCCTTACTCACAATAAAGGGCCCTTCCCACAGAGGGGGTAGCATATGCATTCCGGCTGTGCGTTGCATGAGCCTAAGGACCATGTCTCCTCAGAAAACCCTTGGGTTTACTTTCCGGCTATGATAGCGCCTCAGACTCTGCTGATATATGGCTGAACGTGACAAAGTTAGCTCTCTTGCTTCTTCTAGCAGGTCAACGTCATTTTCTCGAGCATCTCGGGCCTCTTTTTCAGTATAGAGTGTTACCCTGGGTGAGTCATGCTCTAGGTCAGTGGGCAATACGGCCTCAACTCCATATAGCAGAAGAATGGTGTGTATCCGGTTGATCGGTTAGGGATAGTCCTTAGACTCCACAACACCGCCGGCAACTCGTCCAGCCAACAACCAGGGGTTCGTTGTAATGGCTCAATTAGCCTTGGCTTTATACCAGATAGGACCATGCCATTTGCTCTTTCAACTTGATCATTGGAGGCTGGATGCACAACTGATGCAACATCTTGTCCGATGCGCTTCTCCTTGCAGAATCTTGCAAAGGCTCCCTCAACAAAGTTTGTTCCATTATCAGTGATGATGTTGTGCGGATAGCCGTATCTCAGAATGACATCCTTCAGAAAGCTCACGGCTGTAACTCCATCACACTTCCGAATAGGCTTGACCTCAACCCACTTGCTGAACTTATCAACCATGACCAAGATGTGAGTCATGTTGCCTCTAGCCGGTTTGAAAGGGCCTACCATGTCCAAACACCAGACTGCAAATGGCCAAGTAATGGGAATAGTCTTCAACTCAGATGCTGACATATGAATCTTGCTTGCAAACCTTTGACAGCCATTGCATTTTCTCATTATATCTTCAGCTTGTCTCAAGGCAGTGAGCCAGAAGAATCCATGCCGAAAAGCTTTGTTGACCAGAGCCCGAGAAGAGGCATCATACCCACATTCTCCTTGGTGTATTTCTCTGAGAATTTCTTCTCCTTCTTCTGGCTCAACGTAGCGTTGCAGCACGCCAGTAGGACTCCTTCTGTGTAGCTCCTTGTTGATGATGGTGTAGCCCTTGGATCTTTTCTGTATTTGCCGGGCTGTGACCTCGTCACTTGGCAAATTGCCATCCATCAGGAAAGACAAGATGGGCACAGCCCAACCCGGCGTGGGCCGAACAGGAAACACAGGTTCATCTATCTCCATTGGATCCGCCACCATTACTTGCTCCGAGTTGAGGACGAGTCCCCGAGTACTCGGAAATGACCCCTCGAAGAATGCGACAGTCCCCGAGTTAGGAGGGGCAGTCCCCGGGTTGCAGGCGCCAGTCCCCGGGTTGGAGACGGCAATCCCCGGGTTCTCTTTTGCAGACTCCCAATCGGGGCAGGGACAGAACACTAACCCCCACGACCCTCACGCCGTCTCCCTCCAGGAGGCTCGAGGGGGAACGCCTCCGCCGGCTCTACCCGCCCCCTCTCTCCAGCGCCTTCCTCGTCGTCGCCCGAGGCCTCGTCGGGCTAAGCCCGGGCGGAGTCCGTGACGGCAGCGGCGGGGCAGCTTCGAGGCGGTGGCGGGGCAGCTTTGAGGCGTCCGTTTCGAGGCGGAGGCAGAGGTCTCGGGGGGTGCCGACCCCGGGCTCCAGGCGCGACGACGCTGACCTGCTCGCGGCGGCGGCCATGGCGGCTGGTTGTGGCGGTCTGGAGGCGCTCGGCGTCCCGGAGTCCTTGCCGGCGCGGCCTTGATTGGTGGAGGCCGGTCTTGCGCCGCCCCTAGCCCCTCTCCCGTCTGGCGGCGTTCTGGCGCCATGGTCCTTGGGGGCCTTCCCCTTCGGATCCCGGATTGGAGGTTGTGGCGGCGTTCTGGTCGACGAGTTGGTGGATGCCGGGGCAGCGGCCCCGGATTGTGGATTCTTCTCCAGGATGATCTACAGCGTGGACGTGGCGGACTCCTTACAGCGGTTGTGCGCGCTGGGTGGAGTGGAAGTGGCTGGCCGGTGAGAGCCGGGCTCCGATGATTGGAGTCGACGATGGTCTTCCGATTTCATCCCCTTGATGAAGGTATCGTTGCCGTTGGCCTCCGCTTACTACCTATTGCTCCAGGGGAAACCCTAGATCCGATTTACTGGATCGGATGATGACGACACCTTGCGCCGTTCTCCCTGTTGAGGGCAGTGTCTTCGAGTAGAGCTGTGTTCCGGGGGAAACCCTATATCTGGTTTACCAGATAGGATTATGGCGGCATCTTCGATGTCGTTTACCCTCTCGAGGGCATTATCTTTGGAATATGAGCTACCTGGAGGGGGTCCCTTGGTGGTGCGGTTTGCGCAGGGTGGAGGAGCTGTTTGGCGTCATGGTGGCGTCGACGGCAGGTCTTACGGGTGAATGCATTGATTTCTTTCCTTAAGATGGGTGAGAGGAAGACGAAGGCATCATTTTCTGGAGCGTGGACGTCGGTGTGCGCTGCAGGGTGCTGGACCGGTGGTGCCCCTTGCTCGCTATCGGGCGGCTTGGTGTGGCCTTCGGTGTTTCAGATGATGTGCGTTGGTGTGCTGACAGGGAATTCGGCCCTGTTCGGCGACCCCCTTCATTTCTAGTGGTGGTAGATCCTATGTTGGTGGTTCAGGATGGTGCTTTGATGTATTTATTTGTAAAACATTGTGGCTTCTGATTTTATTAATAAAAACCGGCTGTGTGCACCATTTTGGTGCAGAGGCTGGGGGCAGTACCCTCCATTTCTAAAAAAAAATCAATTTCCATAGGAACAACTTCTAAACCCGGCAGCGATGGAATGAAGATGGATTCCGAGTTGGGAGATGGCTTGATAGATGGCTTTCTCAAATGCTCCAAGGCAATCCCAGGTGGGATAAACTGCCGAGAAGATCCCAACTTGGACAGAGCATCCGCTGCATCATTCTCAGCTCAGTATATGTGATGAAACTCACAGCCAACGAAGAACCCGGTCATAGTTTGCACCAGAAACGGGTAGGATTCCATGTTGGCATCCAAGGCATCCCAATTGCCGGATACCTACTGAACCACCAAGTCCGAGTCACCATAATAGACGATACGCTGCACCCCAATCTCCTTGGATACTCTCAGGCCGTGTACCAGTGCCTCATACTCGGCCACATTATTGGATGCCTTGAAGTGTATCTGCAGCACATACTTGAGTTGATCACGCTTGGGTGACGTAAGCACTACGCCAGCACCCAACCCTTCCTTCACTTTGGAGCCATCAAAATGCATCTTCCAGAAGTTAGTTTCCGGCAAGGGAGACTCATATTGCATCTCGGCCCAATCCACTAGAAAATCTGCCAGAGTTTGTGACTTGATGGCTTCTCTTCTTGCGTACAGAGGGGTGTATGCGGCTAGCTCAATTGCCCATTTGGCTACTCTGCGGCTTGCATCCTTGTTGCCCATGATTTCCGAGATGGGAGTGGTGCTCACCACTATGATGGGATGCTCTTGGAAATAATGCTTGAGCTTCTTGGCACCCAGGTACACGCCATATGTCATCTTCTAGTAGTGCGGGTAGTTTTGCTTGGAGCTGGATAGCACCTCGCTGAGATAATATACCGTCCGCTGCATAGTCTTGCCTTTCTCTTCTCTTTCCACCACTATCACCACACTGACTACCCGGTTGGTAGCCGCAATATAGAGCAGCATTGACTCTTTGGGTAGCGGGCTTCCTAGGATTGGAGCGCTACCCAGCATGGTCTTGAGTTCTCTAAATGCCACATCAGCTTGCGGCGTCCAAACGGATTTATCACTCTTTTTCATGAGCTGATAGAGAGGCAAGGCCTTCTCGCCTATTCTTCCCAGGAAGCGACTCAGAGAAGCCAAGCATCCGGTAAACTTCTGCATATCCTTCAGTGATCTCGGCAAAGACATGCTCTCTATAGCTTTTATCTTTGAAGGATTGGCCTCAATCCCCCGGCTGGATACCAACAAACCGAGTAACTTGCCAGCCGGGATGCCAAATGTGCACTTAGTTGGATTCATGTAACATCCCAGTGTTTGGGAAGTTATAAGGATCTAAATTTAATATGTACATTTGCAAAGCATGCATCTAAAAGTACGGGAAATTTTGGCGCGAAAGTTTAAACAAACCAAAGTGACCAATGTTTCACTTGACAGGTTGAAATAGGTTTAGATCATCTAGTCAAGAGTACAATTGGAATGATCTTTATAAGAAGTATCTTAAGAAACCAAATCATCTGGTTACACAAACCATAATTGGTTGTGACCAACACTAACTCTCCACGAGTCTAACCTCAAGTCTGTAAGTGATTTGAGAGAAATCAGCTAGGTATCTCGAACTCGAAGAGGGGTGAGTATCCAAAACACAGTTGATGATCTTACTTCTGCAAGTTAGTCATGAATAACTGGATGATCTCATCAGTCCCGAAGGATGAATTTGAACGAGGAAACAAACCTTCTTAAACCAATACTAAACCCTGATCACTGTGTGTGATCTTTCCAAACTCCTGTCTACATACCTGCATGACCAAGGCTACAAGAGAAGCAAACCAGGAGGGAGCCAAGATCAGAAGACATCAACTGAGGGGGGGGGGTGAAATCCTGATGTTTGGTGTCATACAAGAATAATTTGAGTATAGGACCTGATCAATCTTGTAAGCAGATTATTTCTGAGGGCATTAAAACACTGGAGTTTCAGTAGGTTAACTTATACAAGAACAAATTGGTAATTGACTCAAAATCAATATCAAAATAGAAATGGCAACTAGAGATTTGTTTGCAAATCCTTAAACACTGGAGTAATAGGAGTTTCGTCGTTTTCCTGACTTAGGATTTAGAATTGAAGAGGGGAGGTGGAAAGAATTTCGACATGACCTCTAGGTATTGTTTGATTTGAGGATTCAATTCGGAATTCGAAACAAAAGAACTTTGGTATTTAGAAATTTGAATTCAAATCGATTGTCAAGGTCAATTGAATAATTAGTTATTAATTAAGTTTAAAACATTAATTAAATTAAGTCTTTATTCAATTCAATTTAATTAAGAGAATTACAAAAGTATAAAACAATAAGCTTTATTACTTATAAAACAATAATACAAAGTTATTACAATATCCAATACATAGAAGTACATTTCTGTTACAATATACATTTATAATATAAAATTACTATACTAATTCTTGCCTAATAAGTCTTAAATTATTAATCTTCTTTACCTGCAAAATCAACAAGAAAGAAACTAAAAGAAAAGATGGGTGAGTGGGGATTAGTACCCTCAGATTGGCAGTGTGATGCACTGCTCATCCCATCATGGGGTTAAGTAAATTACATGGAGTATCTATTCAAATCAGTTAAAGTGCCTCAGACCAACATCATGGGCAAGAATCAGGTAATACAAGTGGCAAGCCAAAAATAAGTACAACACCAAGATAAGACCAAGTGCAAACCGAGCACATCTCCCAGGAAATATCCTAGGCAACATAGACAAGCACACAGCACACTCACCAGCACACTTTGGTGCTGTCAAGACCCCTGTTGTGGTATAAATACCACATCAGCCGCAAGAGAGAGGAGACCAAGCTCACTTTCCCCTGTACACAGCTCAAGCTCATACCACAAGAACACCACCACCAGGAAACCACAGCACCACAAATCAATTCATCCAACAAAGATCTGTGAGACCATAGATCCAGTAGGATAACAACAAGGCCAAGTCACAAGCTGGGGAAGCATACCTGGAGCAAGTGATTGCAAACTTGCAATCAAGCAATCAAGGCCAAGGTAGCAGGGAGCACAAGGAGAAAAGCAAGAAGTCCACAAGCACTAAAATCCACCAACCAATTTGATCTACACACAAGGTGAATATCTTGAGTACCCTCTAAGCCATTCTCTGGCAAGTTGCACACAAGATGGTTGGGATGCTAGTACCCTCAGATAGGCATAGAGATGCTATGCTAAATTCATCATTGGGATTGATTTGTTAAGTCCAGTATCTGTTCTTATTTAGTAAAGGCCTCAAGCTATGCATCATTGGCTTGAGGGCTAAGAGAACTAGTGCAAGTATCTGTTCTTAAATTATAAGTCTCAAAGAAGGAAAATATATCAGATGTAGTGCTCTGTTCTTATCATTTGATGCAAAGAAATATCATACCCACTAGATACAAAGGTTTTTAGCAAAGGGGACTTGAGTCAAATTACCAGCCAAAGTCACTGGATTATGCCACAACCACATACATGGTGCTGGGCACCAGATCCAAGGATCTGATACCACAGAACCACTGAATTAGTACATAAAAACAGAAAAATTGGAAACTTGGATTGATGGCATATCCTCTGAATAATTATTCAGAGTAACACCTCTCAAACAGCTTAGCACACCCATAGAACATTGGATAGCATATATTTGCTACCAGGAGTTTAAAAGATAGCTAATTAGCAAGAACTTATCACAGGGAGTAACCCAAAGTGTGTTATCTTATAAGAATAGCATTATGGGTACACTCCAACTGAATTTCCACTACCAGCACAAGCCCAATAACCTGCAACACCTCACATTACCTAGCAACAGAGATAACTTAGGTGCACCATAAAAATTCCTTGTTCATCACAGAACATGACATGATTTCCATATCTTCTTTATCAAATAAATCATGTGGTAATTCCATAGCTAACCCAACCAAGCACTAGATCACTGAGAGCATCACAGGGAGGCACGGTATGAGCTAGCTCGATGGCTAGGCTCCAGAGCAAGGGGAAAAGGAAGAGTCCGAGAGAGGGAGAGAGAGGTGAGAGGGCAGAGAGAGGAGAGAGGCACTTACAGGTGGTCACCATCGTGGTGACCACATCCGGATGGTGAGAGGAGCACGGCGGCGAGCCACGGTTGCCCCAGAAGGCCGTCCCGGCGACGTCGACTCGGAAACCTAGTCACCCAAGCAGCAGCAGCACCTCAGCCTCCAAGAGCCTCCAGGAACCACCTCAAGAAGTCAAGGTCACCGGAGGGGTGGTGGAGCCCCGGGGTACCGAAACCTAGGGTTAGGGTTTGGGGTTGCCACGGGAGCCACACAGGGAGAAAGTTAGATCGAAGAAGGAGGCGTAGTAGAGGGCAGGGAGGAGAAGCGGTGGCGCTAGGTCACGGGGAAGGAGATGGACGGAGAGGGGCGGATAAATCGCCGGAGGGGAGGGGCGATGGGAGCGCCTCTGCGTCGCCTCGCGCAGAGGGAGGAGGAGAAGATGGGGTGCTCGGGTAGTGTGTGTGCGTCTGGTCTGGTCCGGCTCGACCAGACCAGCGGGTTAGGTCCAACCCTAACCCATGGACCCATCTGTCAGCCCTAGGGGCAGAAGAGTAATTGCCTAAATCTTTAATAAAAGAGTTATAAAATAATATAAAAATAATAAATTAAATTCTACAAACTTCAAACATCTACAATATAACTAATCTGGTAAAATAGTTGTATTTTAAAAGTTAAGAAAAATAATCCAATAATACTAATAGTCTTAAAATTATAATTTTAAAATAATAATTTCATAATACAAACTTGATTTAGAATAACCAACCAAATACAATTATATCTTCTCAAAACTTAATTCAATACTTGATCATTTCAAAACATTCCATAATCTATGTTTTCTGAGAAACCAATAAGTACTTACTAGTTAAATAAAATAAAGAAATAATAGTACTAATAATAATAATCATTAACTCTGAAAATAATAAATAATTCATAAAATCAGAAAAATACAAGTTATATACCAAAATGTTCCAAATGACTTATGCAACTCATATATGATGTTTTCAAAGCCATTTGACTAAGTTCTCATGTGTTCAATATTTGCCTAGTCATTTAATTCATTTAAAATCAATAAATTAATAGTTCGTGCAAATCTTTTCAGAAGCATTGAATGATATATCAAATTAAAAAGAAAAGCATCTCCAATTAAAATATGTTAAACATAAAACATTTTATTCAACTTATAGAATTGTTTTAAAGGGTATAATGGAATTCTGTAATATTCCATTATAACCATAAACAACTACCACAAACATTATTTTCCTTATTAATAAAACCCATGTTTTCGCACCTACTAAACCTATCATCACTAGCCATTAACAAGTTATGTGAAGATAGAGTAGTTTCATTAGCTCATTGTTTTCAACTAAACTCATTATCATTAGCTCTACACTTTCGAACATAAAATAAAATGTGTCTGTTATCTATTCAATAATTATTTTCCATGTGTTGTTGTTTTGTTATTTAATCAAGTAATAAACACTTTTACCTAAACAAGATAACAATTGTTTGCTAAATAAAAGTGAAACACATGTAAGTCTAAAAGAAGTAATAACCACATCGCCACAAGTAACGAAACAATTCACCTAAAACTCATAAGATTAAGTTATCATATCAAACATAGCTTACACTCGTAAGCTGGGGTATTTTCCAGGGTATTTCACAATGCATCTCATTACTATGCATATATCATCCTTGCCAGTTTTCTGTAGTCCTTATCGGAACTACTTTGCTATATTTCAGACTTCGGGATATTCTACGTGACCCTTGACCCCGAAGACATGGATTATTATGGTTATCTCAATCTCAGGCAAGTTCATCACTTGCTCATATCCTTTGCAGTATCTCATAACAAACTATTTGCAAAAACCCTATCGTATTATCACCTACTCTCAAAAGAATGCATGATCCTATTTTTATAATAATATGACTACTTGAATGACTACCCGAGTGGTAGTGTTCTATATGGTGGGCGGATGGAACCATGGTAAGATGAATAGGTCAAAGGAAGGTTCCATCTGCATGGGAACGTATTACCTAGGAATTAACAACAACTGCCGTCAGGATTCTTGCGCCGTAAATTCGCGTTAACCATGGGTCTTCTATGGGGGGAGTAAGTCAGCCATGATACTTTTCTCGTTTGCATGTCAACGGACTGCCAGAGACGTACGCTGTAGGTCTTGCGAGATTGCATGCACATGGGTGGGAGCCCTTAAGTCCCACGGACTCTGGGGTCTATGAGTGTATTCCAGAGGCGCGTAGATCTCCATCGTGAGGGGTGGAATCAGGCGTTCAACCTGCTGGCGGAAATGGGTGGGCATGCGTTGTGCGGAGAAGCACGGTTTGGCTTGGACCAACAACCGGGCCCCACACCTGAGTGGGAGTGGACAGGAATGTACACCTGGTTGTGCAACATGGTCTTGGTCGTCCATGGGTAAAGTAACGCACCTCTGCAGAGTGTAAAAGGATGTGGCATGTTACCCCCTGTTCCGGGAAGGAGCTGCGAACGCCGCAGGAAAGGCAACTCCATGAAAGTTCTAATCCTGTGAAGATCTGGCGGGCATAGTTTTCATAATTAAAAGCAACATCTTGAAGAAAGTTTTACAAAACCTTGCATTAGCTTATGACTCTTTCGAGTCTAAAGCGGTAGTTAGTGCATCAAACTACCCACTATATATCATGAACTTGCTGAGTAACGCTCGTTACTCATTCTATCCCGTTTGACCCCCTGCTTAGAGTTGAAGCCCTATTGAAGTCGTCATCGAGAAGCCATCGCTGCCTAAGGGAGCTACATGGAGTGATCTACTACTTAGTCGGTAAAGTATCATCATCAACAACGCTGGTGGAGGACAAGCTATCAAGGTGTAGGTAGAGTCCATTCTTGGACTTAGTAGTTTTAAGCCATAGATTAGGGCTGACATCAGCCGTAGTGGATTAGTTCTGAGCTAGAGTTCTTCTCCGGCTTGGAGCTTCGAATTGCTGTTGGGAATATGCCCTAGAGGCAATCATGTATGATGTAATTCCCACTGTATTCATAAAGTTATTAAGTTGTCCTTGTTTTGAACATCTGATATATGTCATTGAATATGTGATTCGATTGTGGAACTATATATTCATGTTGTTCATACTAGATTGTCCTTGGTCATTTAGGTTGTGCTGGACACACACCCTAGACTAATGTGAGTGTTGGCTGATGACACGGTTCCACTTGTCATGGGCATGATGATGCCATTCCAACGTTCACGGACTTGGCTAAAGAGTTTAGCAAGTCGGACTGACCCACATTGAGATGCAACGATCAAGTCGTCATTTGCATGTCTCAATCAATGTAATCCTTAGACCTGAGGTTGTCGCACAATCCGAGTTGTGGATCACCGACTTAGGTTCTGTCAAACGTTGTTCTGTGACAAGGCAACTATAAAGGCAGAGTTCGGGTCGAATGAGAAGCAAGCTGCGTGATGTGGATAATCAAGATGGGATTTTGCCCCTCCGAATGGAGAGATATTCTCTGGGCCCTCTCGAGTGATATGATTCAGGAAGCATGGCCATGCGCGACTCAGTTAAGTGTTAACTGTGTCGGTTGACTAAGAGTTAGTCAGATGAATCACATGTCACAGATCGAGAAGAGAGTTGAGCTATTTAAAGGATGACGATAAATCGCCTATAGCTCGACAAGGTATATCATGAGGCAAAAGGGACTAAGATGAATATCACATTGAAAGGTATGTCGTCATGACTCAATGGTACTTGGGAGTCGGCACGTTCTGCTAGGAGCCGCTACCGATTGATCGATTGGGAGTTGGACTCCAATCGTGTCCAAGTCGCCATGAGCCTGCAGGGTCACACACTTAAGAGCGGGAGCAAGTATTGGTTGGGTTGGACCCGAACCAGAAATGGACTGAGTTAGTGAGTCGGACTCACAGAGGGAATGGGCCACAAGTGTTGTGCAGCCCATTACCATACGCTATATAAAGAGGGGCGCAGGTTGCCCAGCGGGCACGTTAGTCCACTCTCCCATGCGTTGGGAACCCTAGCCCCACTCAGTCCAGCCGCCGCACCGGACCTAGCAGTCCGTCGTTGGAACTCCTCCTCGTACGTGTGGATACCGGCAGAGGTGCTGTACGTTCAGCACTTCGACGTTCGAGGGATTGGATCGGCCGGACCGGACCGTGGGACTGCACTGCCCCGACCCGACGCGCTACATCGATAATCCGCACCTGCGCGTCTAGTGGTAATACTCGTGGCCTTCTACCTCGGCTAGATCTTGGGAGTACCGCGTAGGAAAAGTTTTCGTTTATCTCTACGCGACCCAACAATTGCTTCTTCTGATGTTTCATTTGCATGAGATCTTCTTGATTCATCAAAGAGATTCTCAAGATTTTGTAATGAAGTTTGTATCCTATAGTTTTGCCTGGCCCCGCTGTGTTTCTGTTGTACTACTCTGATGGATGTAATATTCACGGATAAGTCCTCCTGTGAGTATTATGTCATCGACTTGCGCACTACACATGCAGTGGTGTGCTGGGTCACCACAGATGGTATCAGAGCGAAGCGACCTTAGGTTTAAAACCTTTTAGGAGATCTGTAGGTTGGTAAATACTATAGGAAGCCATCTTATCTAAACCACATTTCCTACAACTATGATGATCATCCACTTGAGAATGATATAATCATACTTGTATAGAATTTCTTACTCAACTTGAGTAAATCTACTTATCTATTTTTTGTATACCTAGGTATGAATAGAAGTTAGTAAGTACTAGTTCCATTAAGAAAAAGAATTCTGATATAGTCAGAGATGATCAAGTAACAGTGATGATGACCCCATTCTATGAATGCATATGATGGAGTAGAACATGGTGTAGAGTAAATATAGGAGTCATCAAGAAGGGTTGATTTAGAATCATGAAGAGTCATTAAACTCTGGTAACTATGGGGTACATACCATATCCTTAGTTATCAACTCTAGAGGTGAATCATCATAGTAGAGTATAGAACTAGGAGAAGGCATAAGCATTGAGGGAAGCTACATTACTAATCCTACGATGTGATCAACAACATGAAGGATCAACAAATTCCATGAGAAGTTTATCGTAATTAAGATGTAGTACTTTAGCTTACATGGTACTTAGTTCTATATGGAACTAAGTTAGACAACAACTACTATAGGATCATTTTGTCTTGGTTTATTCCATTGCAGTAAGGCATGCAATTGGAGTAATTACCTGGGCAAAGAGTAGTTGTGTAGAATAGGATTACAAGGTAATATATACCTACTTGTAGTGTATAGCATTTAAGAGCCTTGGTACTTGAGATGTTTTACTCTAAGTACTTTTATTTCACGGGCTTTTGATGCATGAGTGATAACTGCATTTGGGATTTATTGCATCTTATTTGGATCTTTGATTGACTAGATCTGTACATGAAGATTGAACTTGATGTGCATATGCATGTGCAAACATTGAGTTCTATCTTGATGTTACTAGTCTAGAGGGTATAGGATTAGTATGAGAGCGGTCTGAGTTATCAGCGGACTGATACAACCACAAAAGCTCTGAAAGATCAAGAAGTCAAGAAGGCAGAAGACAATGAAGCCACTGATGGGAATGGACCACATTCCACATCTTGTTTGGATCTAGTGAGTTACTTCATCAACACATGGTGAGCTACCACAAGTGATGCCAAGAGAATCACATGATTAGTTATATCCTATAAGGAAACATGTAGAAGTTGATAAATAAACTTATAGAGTCACCATGTAGAAGTCAAAACCCAAAGATATAGGAGGACCATAGGAAGTAACCAGTGGGATAGGTTATAGTCATCCGTAAGGAATAGTTAAAACTCGAGGAAACTCGAAGATATTTTCACTAATAGATGAGTGTAAGTCAATGTACACTATGTTGTACAAGTTCCTTTGAGAAATCTTTATCTGGAGACCATTAGACTGAACCAAATGGAGTCCAAACCATAGACAAAATACAGTGTATCGGAGGAATCTTATTGGTTATTCATCACCTGGAGGATGTACCAATTGTTCTTCAGAAACATTGTGAGAGATAGGAAACCATACCTATCCATCGGAGAACGAAACTTGGTGTCCACTATGTGGTGGAAATACCACGTATTCTTTGTAAGACCATTAGGAAGGCCTAGTAACAAAACAGAGTTGTCATAGCAACAAGCTTAGTATTAGATTATTATGCAAGACAGTGGAAGGTGAACAATCAAGACAAGAGGCTACACTTGTCAAGGTCAACACAAGAAACAGCTGTGAAGATTCAACAGTTTACAGAAGTTCTCTCTATCTATCTTTACGTGAGAGAGGCTGAACTTCGGGACGAAGTTCTTGTTAAGGAGGAGATACTGTAACATCCCAGTGTTTGGGAAGTTATAAGGATCTAAATTTAATATGTACATTTGCAAAGCATGCATCTAAAAGTACGGGAAACTTTGGCGCGAAAGTTTAAACAAACCAAAGTGACCAATGTTTCACTTGACAGGTTGAAATAGGTTTAGATCATCTAGTCAAGAGTACAATTGGAATGATCTTTATAAGAAGTATCTTAAGAAACCAAATCATCTGGTTACACAAACCATAATTGGTTGTGACCAACACTAACTCTCCACGAGTCTAACCTCAAGTCTGTAAGTGATTTGAGAGAAATCAGCTAGGTATCTCGAACTCGAAGAGGGGTGAGTATCCAAAACACAGTTGATGATCTTACTTCTGCAAGTTAGTCATGAATAACTGGATGATCTCATCAGTCCCGAAGGATGAATTTGAACGAGGAAACAAACCTTCTTAAACCAATACTAAACCCTGATCACCGTGTGTGATCTTTCCAAACTCCTGTCTACATACCTGCATGACGAAGGCTACAAGAGAAGCAAACCAGGAGGTAGCCAAGATCAGAAGACATCAACTGGGGGGGGTGAAATCCTGATGTTTGGTGTCATACAAGAATAATTTGAGTACAAGACCTGATCAATCTTGTAAGCAGATTATTTCTGAGGGCATTAAAACACTGGAGTTTCAGTAGGTTAACTTATACAAGAACAAATTGGTAATTGACTCAAAATCAATATCAAAATAGAAATGGCAACTAGAGATTTGTTTGCAAATCCTTAAACACTGGAGTAATAGGAGTTTCGTCGTTTTCCTGACTTAGGATTTAGAATTGAAGAGGGGAGGTGGAAAGAATTTCGACATGACCTCTAGATATTGTTTGATTTGAGGATTCAATTCGAAATTCGAAACAAAAGAACTTTGGTATTTAGAAATTTGAATTCAAATCGATTGTCAAGGTCAACTGAATAATTAGTTATTAATTAAGTTTAAAACATTAATTAAATTAAGTCTTTATTCAATTCAATTTAATTAAGAGAATTACAAAAGTATAAAACAATAAGCTTTATTACTTATAAAACAATAATACAAAGTTATTACAATATCCAATACATAGAAGTACATTTCTGTTACAATATACATTTATAATATAAAATTCCTATACTAATGCTTGCCTAATAAGTCTTCAATTATTAATCTTCTGTACCTGCAAAATCAACAAGAAAGAAAATAAAAGAAAAGATGGGTGAGTGGGGATTAGTACCCTCAGATTGGCAGTGTGATGCACTGCTCATCCCATCATGGGGTTTAGTAAATTACATGGAGTATCTATTCAAATCAGTTAAAGTGCCTCAGACCAACATCATGGGCAAGTATCAGGTAATACAAGTGGCAAGCCAAAAATAAGTACAACACCAAGATAAGACCAAGCGCAAACCGAGCACATCTCCCAGGAAATATCCTAGGCAACATAGACAAGCACACAACACACTCACCAGCACACTTTGGTGCTGTCAAGACCCCTGTTGTGGTATAAATACCACATCAGCCGCAAGAGAGAGGACACCAAGCTCACTTTCCCCTGTACACAGCTCAAGCTCATACCACAAGAACACCACCACCAGGAAACCACATCACCACAAATCAATTCATCCAACAAAGATCTGCGAGACCATAGATCCAGTAGGATAACAACAAGGCCAAGTCACAAGCTGGGGAAGCATACCTGGAGCAAGTGATTGCAAACTTGCAATCAAGCAATCAAGGCCAAGGTACCAGAGAGCACAAGGAGAAAAGCAAGCAATCCACAAGCACCAAAATCCACCAACCAATTTGATCTACACACAAGGTGAATATCCTGAGTACCCTCTAAGCCATTCTCTGGCTAGTTGCACACAGGATGGTTGGGATGCTAGTACCCTCAGATAGGCATAGAGATGCTATGCTAAATTCATCATTGGGATTGATTTGTTAAGTCCAGTATCTGTTCTTATTTAGTAAAGGCCTCAGGCTATGCATCATTGGCTTGAGGGCTAAGAGAACTAGTGCAAGTATCTATTCTTAAATTATAAGTCTCAAAGAAGGAAAATATATCAGGTGTAGTGCTCTGTTCTTATCATTTGATGCAAAGAAATATCATACCCACTAGATACAAAGGTTTTTAGCAAAGGGGACTTGAGTCAAATTACCAGCCAAAGTCACTGGATTATGCCACAACCACATACAGGGTGCTGGGCACCAGATCCAAGGATCTGATACCACAGAACCACTGAATTAGTACATAAAAACAGAAAAATTGGAAACTTGGATTGATGGCATATCCTCTGAATAATTATTCAGAGTAACACCTATCAAACAGCTTAGCACACCCATAGAACATTGGATAGCATATATTTGCTACCAGGAGTTTAACAGATAGCCAATTAGCAAGAACTTATCACAGGGAGTAACCCAAAGTGTGTCATCTTATAAGATCAGCATTAGGGGTACACTCCAACTGAATTTCCACTACCAGCATAAGCCCAATAACCAGCAACACCTCACAGTACCTAGCAACAGACATAACTTAGGTGCACCATAAAAATTCCTTGTTCATCACATAACATGACATGATTTCCATATCTTCTTTATCAAATAAATCATGTGGTAATTCCATAGCTAACCCAACCAAGCACTAGATCACTGAGAGCATCACAGGGAGGCACGGTATGAGCTAGCTCGATGGCTAGGCTCCAGCGCAAGGGGAAAAGGAAGAGTCCGAGAGAGGGAGAGAGAGGTGAGAGGGCAGAGAGAGGAGAGAGGCACTTACAGGTGGTCACCATCGTGGTGACCACATCCGGATGGTGAGAGGAGCACGGCGGCGAGCCACGGTTGCCCCAGAAGGCCGTCCCGGTGACGTCGACTCGGAAACCTAGTCACCCAAGCAGCAGCACCTCAGCCTCCAAGAGCCTCCAGGAACCACCTCAAGAAGTCAAGGTCACCGGAGGGGTGGTGGAGCCCCGGGGTACCAAAACCTAGGGTTAGGGTTTGGGGTTGCCACGGGAGCCACACAGGGAGAAAGTTAGATCAAAGAAGGAGGCGTAGTAGAGGGCAGGGAGGAGAAGCGGTGGCGCTAGGTCACGGGGAAGGAGATGGACGGAGAGGGGCGGATAAATCGCCGGAGGGGAGGGGCGATGGGAGCGCCTCTGCGTCGCCTCGCGCAGAGGGGGGAGGAGGAGAAGATGGGGGGCTCGGGTCGTGTGTGTGCGTCTGGTCTGGTCCGGCTCGACCAGACCAGCGGGTTAGGTCCAACCCTAACCCATGGACCCATCTGTCAGCCCTAGGGGCAGAAGAGTAATTGCCTAAATCTTTAATAAAAGAGTTATAAAATAATATAAAAATAATAAATTAAATTCTACAAACTTCAAACATCTACAATATAACTAATCTGGTAAAATAGTTGTATTTTAAAAGTTAAGAAAAATAATCCAATAATACTAATAGTCTTAAAATTATAATTTTAAAATAATAATTTCATAATACAAACTTGATTTAGAATAACCAACCAAATACAATTATATCTTCTCAAAACTTAATTCAATACTTGATCATTTCAAAACATTCCATAATCTATGTTTTCTGAGAAACCAATAAGTACTTACTAGTTAAATAAAATAAAGAAATAATAGTACTACTAATAATAATCATTAACTCTGAAAATAATAAATAATTCATAAAATCAGAAAAATACAAGTTATATACCAAAATGTTCCAAATGACTTATGCAACTCATCTATGATGTTTTCAAAGCCATTTGACTAAGTTCTCATGTGTTCAATATTTGCCTAGTCATTTAATTCATTTAAAATCAATAAATTAATAGTTTGTGCAAATCTTTTCAGAAGCATTGAATGATATATCAAATTAAAAAGAAAAGCATCTCCAATTAAAATATGTTAAACATAAAACATTTTCTTCAACTTATAGAATTGTTTTAAAGGGTATAATGGAATTCTGTAATATTCCATTATAACCATAAACAACTACCACAAACATTATTTTCCTTATTAATAAAACCCATGTTTTCGCACCTACTAAACCTATCATCACTAGCCATTAACAAGTTATGTGAAGATAGAGTAGTTTCATTAGCTCATTGTTTTCAACTAAACTCATTATCATTAGCTCTACACTTTCGAACATAAAATAAAATGTGTCTGTTATCTATTCAATAATTATTTTCCATGTGTTGTTGTTTTGTTATTTAATCAAGTAATAAACACTTTTACCTAAACAAGATAACAATTGTTTGCTAAATAAAAGTGAAACACATGTAAGTCTAAAAGAAGTAATAACCACATCGCCACAAGTAACGAAACAATTCACCTAAAACTCATAAGATTAAGTTATCATATCAAACATAGCTTACACTCGTAAGCTGGGGTATTTTCCAGGGTATTTCACAATGCATCTCATTACTATGCATATATCATCCTTGCCAGTTTTCTGTAGTCCTTATCGGGACTACTTTGCTATATTTCAGACTTCGGGATATTCTACGTGACCCTTGACCCCGAAGACATGGATTATTATGGTTATCTCAATCTCAAGCAAGTTCATCACTTGCTCATATCCTTTGCAGTATCTCATAACAAACTATTTGCAAAAACCCTATCGTATTATCACCTACTCTCAAAAGAATGCATGATCCTATTTTTATAATAATATGACTACTTGAATGACTACCTGAGTGGTAGTGTTCTATATGGTGGGCGGATGGAACCATGGTAAGATGAATAGGTCAAAGGAAGGTTCCATATGCATGGGAACGTATTACCTAGGAATTAACAACAACTGCCGTCAGGATTCTTGCGCCGTAAATTCGCGTTAACCATGGGTCTTCTATGGGGGGAGTAAGTCAGCCGTGATACTTTTCTCGTTCGCATGTCAACGGACTGCCAGAGACGTACGCTGTAGGTCTTGCGAGATTGCATGCACTTGGGTGGGAGCCCTTACGTCCCACAGACTCTGGGGTCTATGAGTGTCTTCCAGAGGCGCGTAGATCTCCATCGTGAGGGGTGGAATCAGGCGTTCAACCTGCTGGCGGAAATGGGTGGGCATGCGTTGTGCGGAGAAGCACGGTTTGGCTTGGACCAACAACCGGGCCCCACACCTGAGTGGGAGTGGACAGGAATGTACACCTGGTTGTGCAACATGGTCTTGGTCGTCCATGGGTAAAGTAACGCACCTCTGCAGAGTGTAAAAGGATGTGGCATGTTACCCCCTGTTCCGGGAAGGAGCTGCGAACGCTGCAGGAAAGGCAACTCCATGAAAGTTCTAATCCTGTGAAGATCTGGCAGGCATAGTTTTCATAATTAAAAGAAACCTCTTGAAGAAAGTTTTACAAAACCTTGCATTAGCTTATGACTCTTTCGAGTCTAAAGCGGTAGTTAGTGCATCAAACTACCCACTATATATCATGAACTTGCTGAGTAACGCTCGTTACTCATTCTATCCCGTTTGACCCCCAGCTTAGAGTTGAAGCCCTATTGAAGTCGTCATCGAGAAGCCATCGCTGCCTAAGGGAGCTACATGGAGTGATCTACTACTTAGTCGGTAAAGTATCATCATCAACAACGCTGGTGGAGGACAAGCTATCAAGGTGTAGGTAGAGTCCATTCTTGGACTTAGTAGTTTTAAGCCATAGATTAGGGCTGACATCAGCCGTAGTGGATTAGTTCTGAGCTAGAGTTCTTCTCCGGCTTGGAGCTTCGAATTGCTTCTTCTGATGTTTCATTTGCATGAGATCTTCTTGATTCATCAAAGAGATTCTCAAGATTTTGTAATGAAGTTTGTATCCTATAGTTTTGCCTGGCCCCGTTGTGTTTCTGTTGTACTACTCTGAGGGATGTAATATTCACGGATAAGTCCTCCTGTGAGTATTATGTCATCGACTTGCGCACTACACATGCAGTGGTGTGCTGGGTCACCACAATTCAGTTTTATCATGTACTTGCGCAAGCTAGCAAATGTTTCCTCAATGTCAGTAAGCAGAGTATGTGTTTCTTTTGTTTTGATGACAATGTCATCTACGTACACCTACAAATTCTTGCCCAATTGATCATGCAAGCATTTATGCATGCATCTCTGATAGGTAGCCTCAGCATTCCTCAACCCAAAACACATAACACGATAGTAATAAGCCCCGTACGGGGTAATAAAGGCAGTTTTTATTTGATCATCCGGGTTGAGAGCTATCTGATGGAAACCAGAGTAGGCATCAATGAAAGACAAAAGTTCGCACCCGGCAGTAGAATCGATCACCTGATCTATGCGGGGTAGCTGAAACGGGTCCTTGGGGCAGGCCTTGTTCAAGTCGGTGTAGTCCACGCACATGCGCCATGCCACCTCGGCCTTGGGGTCCTCCTTCTTCTTCTCGACCATGACCGGATTGGCCAGCCAATTCGGATGCAGCACCTCCATGATGAATCCACTTATCAGCAGCTTGGTGATTTGATCACCTATATCTTTCCTTCTTTCTGTCGCAAAGCGGCTCATTGCCTGCTTAATCAGCTTGGCGTCTGGGCGCACATGTAACGAGTGCTCAACTAACTCCCTCGGGACACCCGACAAGTCCTCATTGGACCATGCAAAGACATACGGATTCTCACGGAGGAAGTGGATGAGCTCGCTTTCCTATTTCTCGCCCAACCCGGCGCCAATGATGGCAACACGGTCTGTGAACTCAGGGTCAACCTGGACCTTCTTGGTCTCCTGGGAAGCCTGGAAAGCAGCTCCGTACTGAGAACTCGGCATGCCAGGTGCACCGACTTGCGCTACTTGGGCCATATACACCACCTCATGTATCTTCTTCTTCTCAGTAGAAATGACCAAGGACTCCGCCAGCAAAGATCCAGCAGAAGCGCACTCCAGAGAACGCTTGTAATCACCCGAGATGGCGATGACACCATTGGTACCAGGTAGCTTCATCTTCAGGTAGGCTGCATGGGTTGAGGCCATGAACTTGGTGAGTGCATGCCTACCGACTTGAGCGTGGTAGGGGCTCTGAAGATCAACCACTTGGAACTGCAGGCACTCGGTGCGGCAGTTCTCCCTGGTGCCGAATAGCACATCTATCCAGGTGCGACCGGTTGGAGCACAAGACACTCCCGGCACAATAACATGGAAAGTAGTCCTGCTGGGTGGCAACATGTTCTCGGCAAGGCCGAGCTTCTCCAGGGTGTCTCGGTACATGATGTTGATGCTGCTGCCGTTGTCGATTAGCACCTTGCTGAACTTGACATTCTTCTTGGTTCCTAGGAAGGTGGGGTCACCACCAATGCATACGTACCCGGATTGGGCATCACCCTGGGATGATCATGCTTGGACCAGGTAATCTCTTGCTCGCACCAATGCAGATAGTGCGACACTGCCGGGATCACTGTGTTCACCTCCATCGCACGCCTACGCTGCGACTGCTTGTCATCCGGCTCGGTGGTGAATACCATGTAGCTCTCATGGTGCTCCTGGTAATGGTTACGGTCTCCACCACCATCATTTCCGTTGTTGTTGTTGTTGTTGCCATTGTTGTTGTTGTTGTTGTTGTTGTTGTTATTGTTGTTGTTGCGGGTGTAAAAGTTGCGGTTGTTGTATTTGCGGTTGGCTCCCTGAGCCACTTGGTTCACGTTCTCCCTTCTCGGATTCTCGGCCGGCCTGGGAGGAGCTGCCCAAATAGGCTGCACATTGGATCCCGAGAGCGGCAGAGGAGGAGGAGGGGGCAGCTGACCAAAGCCTTCACTCTTGATGCGGTCCCACCAGCTGCATTGCCGAGTAGTGTGGTTGGCTGGCCTACTCGCATGCCGAGTATGGAAGTTACACGGTCCAGACTTCATGCTCTCAAAGATGAATCTCTGAGCATCTCCGGAATACGGGTTGTTGTTGCCTTTCTGGGGGGCATTGTATTGCTTCTTGAAGCCTTGGCCCCGATTCTGGTTCTGCCCGTATTGGGCTCCAGCAGTTTTCTGCCTTTGGCTACTCCTAGCAGCCGCGGTGTCTTGGTTCACAACATTCACTTGTTCATAACCATACCGAGTATCCGGTCGGTCATTTCTGCGCTTGTTGCGGGAGTCTTGCCGGTCATGGCGCCTGTTTCCATCTTGGTTTCTCTTTCTCGGCTCGAAGGAATCGAGCAGAGACTAAGTAGGGTCGCCGAGTGCATACATGTCAGCTATCTTGATCGTCTCGGCGAGCGTACTCGGCATCTCCCTCTGCAGCCTTTTCCACAACATGCTGCCTTGAGCAAACCAGGTGATTGCCTGCACCTCATTCACACCTTCACAGGTGTTCCTCAATGTACTCCACCGAGTAAGGTACTCTCGGTTAGTTTCCTCCTCCCGCTGCTTGCAAGCCGAGAGCTGCTGCGGCCTATTCGGCCTCTTGTACGTGCTGGTGAAGTTGCTGATGAAGGCGTCCTAGAAGTCCAGCCAGCAGTTCATACTATCCCTTGGCAAGTTATTGAGCCAGATCCGAGCAGGGCCCTCCAGCATCTGTGGGACGTATCTCACAGCTCTTCTCCGGTTCCCGCCTGCAATGTGCACAGCGGTAACGTAATCACTCAGCCGGTCTTCCGACTTGGTGCTCCCATCATAGCACTTGGTTCCTCTAGCCAGCTGGAACTTGTTCACAGAAGGCTCTTCCATGATCCGGCGGCCAAAACAGTCCGGGCCAGGTGGACCCTTCGTGTCGATTTGCGCACACCGATGAATCCGGTCCAGCTTGTTCCTTGCATCAGTGGGCTCCACCGGTCACCAAGGCGACCAGTGACATCTCTTGGATCAGCGTACTCGGCTTGCTCCATTGCCGAGTACCCATCATCATAGCGGTCTTGCTGTACGGGTGCAGGTTGAGCAACCGGGTTGGCTGCTACCACAACCGCCTGTGGCTGCACAGCCTGCTGAATCGGGTTGTCAGCCTGATGCCGAGATGGGCCTTCTCGGTTTCCTCCTTGCCCCTTGCTGCGAGCTTTAGTGGCTTGATAGCCTGCTCCTGCAGAGTTGTGTTTCTGCCCGGGCTGCCGCTCTACAGCGCGCTGTTTTCCGGCGACAGCCGGGTCGTACACCTGCATCTGCTTGTTTATCCCAGAGGTCACACTATGAGCTCTCTCAGTGCCGGGAAGCGGCGATGAGGCCTGATCCATAGATCTCAACCCATGTGAATGAACAACATGGGAATCCCCGGCCCCCGGGTTGACTTTCCGAAAGGCCTCATTCTTCCTGTCGGCTTTTAGCACTAGCTCATTGAGCCTATCCTGCTGCCTAGCGCGAGCATCACCAGTGAGATGCGGCAACTCGGCAGCGACTGCCTCTGTAGCCCTAAGAGTTTTGGCAGGAGAGCTATACTTGGGCCTACCAGCAGTGTTCAAACTAGCACACAGACTAGCAGCTCTACCATTTCTGTCTAGCTCAGCGCCTAAGTTGCGGCGAATAGCACCTAGCTTGCTAGGCAGCCTAGAAACTGGAGTAAAGCCATGCGCCCTATTGTACTCGTTTTGATCTAGGTTAAGCTCAAGCCTAACCTTCTCCAGCTCTTGGAACTCCACGAGTAGAGCTTGACGCTGCTGCTCGAGTTGCGCCTTCAACGCCATGAGGTCTGCGTCAGTAGGCGGTGGCATGCCCAGCTGCTCGGTGGCGCCAATGCGAGCAGCCGGTATAGCCGTGGACGTGGAAGGAGCCACGTAACCCGGAATGTTCCGGGGCATGTCGTAGGGCTTGTGGACCCTTGCAGCTGGCTCCTCGATGACCTCAGCTGCAGTAGCCGCGCCCTTCCCGGCATCGATAGCCGGGCCCGTCATCATCACCTCCACGCTGTCCGCAGAGCAGCCAGTCGGCTTCTTGCCGGCAGCGAGTACAGCAGGAGGATCATCCGCGACGAGCACCTCCTCCGGGAACTCGCGGATGACGGTGGTGGCGATGTAGACCAAGTGCGCGCATAAGGAGAGGACCGAGCCGCCTGCAGGCACGGGCCTGCCGCCGAAATCTCACGCGTTGTCGGTGACGAAGTCGAATGAGCCGAATCTGTGGACAAGGCCACAGACCACACGCTCCCCTGATGCAGAAACGGGTCCCGTCAGAATGTGAACCCCAGCCAGCGCCGCTGCTGGCCCCACGATGGGCGCCAACTGTTGTAGAGTGGGAAAGACAGATGCCATGGGATGGCTAAAGTGTTGTGGCCGATGGACGCTGTAGGTATCCGGGGAGGGATCGCACGTCGAGTAGACGCGCACAAAGCACTGCAAACACCTCAATCTACCCAGGTTCGGGGCCCTCGTGTGGAGGTAAAACCCCTACTCCTGCCTATCTCTCTGTATATGCGATGTCCGAGTAAGCATTCCCATGTCTAGTTAACCCCACGCTGTCACTATGAGCGTTGTAGATGGTACTAGAAAAACACCACAATTCATAGAGAAGACACACACGATGTGCACACTGTCACCTTCACACCTAGGGACAAGGTGACTCCAAAGTTCCAATTAATAAAGCACTTGAGAAGCAAAATATGAAGAGTAACATCTACGAATTCAAATAGATTACAAAGCTCATGATCACATATGGATGACACCATGGGAGAGAGAGATCAACCACATAGCTACCGGTAGAGCCCTCAGCCTCGTGAGAGAAATACTTCCTCCTCATCTTAGGAGACAGCAATGGCGATGGAGATTGCGGTGGAGTCGATGGATGTCGTGGTGGTATCACGGCAGACACCATGGGATGGCTTGAGTTTGGGGCCGATGGATGCTGGAGGTATCCGGGGAGGGATCGCACGACGAGTAGCGCCGAGCTAAGATGTCTCAAGCACTGCAAGCAACACAATCTTACCCAGGTTCAGGGCCCTCGTGTGGAGGTAACACCCCTACTCCTGCCTTTCCTCTCTATATGGTGTAAACCGAGTAGCCACAGTACAGCTTATGCCTGCAGCCGAGTAGCCACTCTGCTGTTCTCTCTTCTTCTACTGTGAGCTCTAGCAATAAATGCAAAGTGTGGCAACGTCCCTCGCGCAGGAGGGGGCAGGGCACCTTATATACTGGTGCCCAGCCGAATAGATAAAGACTAAAAGGTATGGTGAAGTGACTTGACAACTGTGACGATGGCATGCCTCCGAGATCCCGTGTGGAGAAGCGCCGCGCTGTACGCCTGACCGCCTTGTCCACCTTGCCAGTGAGATAGGGTAGGCCCCTAGACCTGTCCTGACCCCTCTGTCAGTGATAGGACTTGACAGGCGCCTACCGCACTGTAGGCACGCCGTAGCGCGGATAATCACGTGCTCCATAAGTTGAACCGCACGCCGGTACGGGCGCAGGATACGCGGGATCCTTTATCAGAACGGCTCCATTGACTTCTTGCCCGGGTAGGAACACAGTCCCTCTACCCAGACCAACTTCTCTACTCGGACGAATGTAACTTCCTTGATTTCTTCTCTTGGCCTTCGGTGGGTATGTCCGGATAGAAACCTACCGGGTAGCAAGTACCCGGGTAGCCGTCTACCCGGTCAAACATCCCCTTGACCTTGCCTTTTAGCACTTGCCTTACCCCTACTCGGGGGTAACCCCCCGACATTAGTCCCTAAAGCTGGTAGAGTCCTGCGAACTTGTTCACTGGGCCCTGCCAGCTTAAAAACAAACCTTGTCTTCATACCGTAAGAGACCGAGTAGCACCTCCATGTAGCCCTTTAACTCTTGCTTGAATCTCTTCTTCTCCGAGTAGCACTGTCTTCCTTCTGTGATGCCGAGTAAAATAACTTAGCGAAATTTCGAACAGAATCCCGCTGAAGCAGAACGAATCCACTTCTCCGTGTCGCTACAGGGCACGTGTCACACCCCCGTGCCCCCGACACCTCGATGCCAGGGACACTGCAGGCCACACGCCCATTACTGCAACCTAGGCCCACCAGCCCGTTAGGTCACGTCGGTTGTACTCGAGAGCCCACGATATGGACGTGGGAATAACTGCGCCCGTTACGCGTGCATTATGCGCTATGTGCGTTTCTAACAGCCACTTAACCCACGCCGCACGATCGTGGCCCACGATCAATGCCACGATCAATCCACTGGTAACGGCAACTCGAGGCGGGGGGATAAATACCCCCGCGACGCTCCCTTCTCCTCTTTCCTCTTCTTTCCAATCTCTCGCCTCTCCGCCGCCGTCGAGCACATCGCCACCGCAAATCGCTGCTGTGCTGCTGCTCTACGCGCCGCGGGAGAGACAGAGAGAAACATATCCGCCTTCAATCTTCCACAAGAACCTCCGCGTCCAGTATTCCACGTTTACCTCCGCCTCCATGGCTTCTCATGGAGATGATGATGCCACCGCCCGCGCCGGCTGGGAGGGATCTGAGGTCACGGCGGAGGACTGCCAGTGGCTTGTCAACACGCGCCGCGTGCCTCCCGGCGTGGTGTGCAGGCATCCAGGTAACGAAATCGTCCCCAAGCCTAAGAAAGACGAGTACGTCGTCTTCCTCGCTCAATTTAAACGTGGCTTCGGCCTTCCAATCTCTGAGTTCTTTTCCAAATTCCTCCAACATTTTGGCCTCCAGCCACACCATCTTCCACCCAATGCTCTTGTTATGCTTTCTATCCATGCCGTAGTGTGCGAAGCCTTCTTAGGCGTGTACCCAACCGTCCACACTTGGGCTCGGTACTTTTTCTTCCGCAAGCAGAGTATTCCCAATTCGGGGAACACCGAGAGCGCCCGCGCGATGACCCATACGGGATGCGCCATGATGCTGCAGCGCTCGACTGGCCATCACCCACGGGTTAAGGGACTGGAAACTGTATGCAAGTGGCAGCACAGTTTCCTGTATGTGAAGAATGTCACCACGGAAGACGGCAAGCCGATCCAGGTTCGGATAGGGCTTCCAAAGTTCAAGAATGCCAGGCAAACTCAACAGAACTAGGGCTACCACCCGAAGAGCACCATCGAGGATGTTGTCCAGGTTGAGCGACGCCTGGCCGAGTTGCTCGAAGAGGGGATTCGCCGGGATGACCCAATCGCGTGCTGGATTTCACGCCGAGTACTCTCGCTCCAGCGCCGCACGTACAAGATGTGCTACATGGGTGGAGCCCGAGACTGCACGAGGACCACAACCTTCGAGCTCACCAAAGCCGAGGTGGCCGTCTGGGTGATGCATGTAAAATGCATAGATGAATTTTGCATATTTTCACATGGTTTTCTATTACATATTGAATCATATAAGGGTATAATTCAATGTTTTATAGTAGTTTGGGGTTAAATTACAAAGTCCCCCAACTTTTATGGAATTAACCCTGCCTGTCAGAAACCCTGTTTTCTATATTTTTTACGTTTCAGGGGGCAAACTTCCGCGAAATCACCTAAAAATCTGCGGGGGTCATTTTTTTGGAAGGAGAAAACTTGCGGGTGAAGGATCCACGAGAATTGGGCAAGGAGGCCCAAAATAGGACCCTCCACGCGGCCAGATTCCTTGGCCGCGTGAGAGGCCCCCTTTTGGCCCCTATGGCCCCAATTCCTTCCATCTTCGACTTACCGACTCCGTCTTGACCTAATACCGACTATAAAAAGGGTCCCCCGTACCCTTACGGAGAAGAGCGCCGCCGAAACACCGAAACACCAAAACAGAGACCTGGAGTTCCAGATCGGAGGGGGAAAACTCCGGCGGGGCGCCGCCGGTGTGATCTCCTACCCCTCCAACGTCATCTCCATCGACATCTCCATGAAGAGGGAGTAGTCCACCCCAGGGCTATGGGTTTGTGGAAGTAGCACTTGTATCTCTCTCTCTCTCTCTATATGCTTCACTAATTAGATCCGTATGAGCTGCCTCACATGATTACGGGCATCGTTGTAATTCCTATGTGGTGGATCTTTTCTATGAGTTATTGAATCTGAGATTGCAATTGTTTCTCTTGAGTTATTTGAGTAGATGTATCTTATGTACCCCGTTCTTATTTGCTAGCTTTGATCAATCTAGTTCTTGAGAGCGTGTGTGGGGTGATGGGTGCATTAGTTGGAGTAACGGGGGGGGGGGTGGCTAGTGCTGTGAAAGTGACAGAAGTTAAGCGATCCACTTAGGTTATGTTAAACCTTTCTTAGTTACCTCACTAGGGATAAAAAGGAGTACCTTGTTACCGGGGATTTGAAGTGACACTAATCAATCTCCATGACTAGATCTAGCAAGTTCTTACTTCAACTTCGTGTCACATTGCTTAAAGCTATACTCTGGTTTTTCCTTAATTATCAAGGTGTTATGATTTATTTTGCATCTTGGTGGAGTATAAGAGGGATCAATATGACCGTAGAGATCTCTATGCTAGGACGTGATGCCCATATGAAAGTACTCAATGTTAAACATGTTATTGTAATCTCACATGTAATTCTTTATGTCCATCGTCTACTACCTTATTTGAGAGAATGCAAGTGTGAAACCATGAACCCCGGTCCTATTTTAATTATAAGAAAACACTCTAGTTACTTTGCTGCAATTTACTTTACTTGCACTTTACTTTACTTGCATCTCCAATTCGAATTTACATTATCTCCATGACCACTTGCATCACAAAAATACAAAAACAATCCATTGCATATTTATTTTCTCATTTGCATTTAGTAGTAGATTTAATTATTGCACATTTACTTTCAGTTTTGCATTGCAATTTAGAAGTCTCACACCTTGTGCTTGACAACCACTTGGTGAGGTTGAGGGCACAAAATTCTCTACTTGTTTGTAGGATCCTGGAGGAAGCTTGGAAGACAACTGCTGAAATACTGGCTCCCCAAGAGTTCGATATAAACCCTCGAGTCACCCTCGTGGGGAAGAAGGCTTGCCACTAGCTACACACTATGCACTTGGAGTCTCAACCTAGCCATCAAGCGTTTTTCTGGCGCTGTTGCCGGGGAGCCATAGGTGAAGGAGTTGTCCAAGGGAGCTCACAAGAAGTCTTCATCACGAACAAGGTGTGCAAACACCTAAGCTTGGGGAGGTTGCACCTATGTGAGTACCGTCCTTTCTATCTCCACCTTCTTTCAAGTAGATTGTTTTGTTTCTTGTCTTGTTTTTGTTTTTGTTTTGTTTTTGTTCTTGTTTTTGTTTTGTCTTGCATATTTTATTTTAGTTTGCATTTTAGTTTTGCATTTAGTTATCTAGTTTATGTTAGTATTTCGAATTTTCCTAGTTACTTTACTTTCCAGTTTTGCATAAAAAATTAAAAACTACATAAAAACTGTTAAAATGGGTGATAGAACTAAATTAAGTGACTACACAAATACACCCAATGACCAATTCATTGCTAGGCCAATTACTACACCTGAAATACAAGCTGAAAGCTATGAAGTAAGTCCTAGTTTATTGAATTTAATTACTAGAGAGCAATTTGGGGGTAGTGCTATGGAGGATGCCTCTATGCATCTTCATGATTTCATGGAAATATGTGATATGCAAAAATTTAAAAATGTGGAAAGTAGTGTTTTAAAACTGAAATTATTTCCTTTTTCACTTAGAGGAAAGGCTAAAGAATGGTTACTTTCACTACCTACAGCTAGTATAAAGTCTTGGGATGATTTAAAAGAAGCTTTCATTAAGAAATATTATCCTCCCCTTAAAATTTTGCAAAATAGGAATAATATCCTCTCATTTAGGCAAAATGATAATGAAGATGTAGCCATGGCATGGGATAGAATTAAATTAATGCTTAGAACATGCCCATCACATGGAGTAGATGAATGGACCATACTACACTCTTTTTATAATGGTCTAAACTACATGTCTAGAAATATACTTGATTCTGCGGCTGGAGGTGCCTTTATGAGTAAAACTGTAGGTGAGGCTAAGAGCATATTAGAAAGCATATTGCAAAATTATAGTCAATGGAATACTGAAATAGCACCCAATCCCACTAAGAAAATAAACTCAATTGAAGAAACCAATGATTTGTCTTCTAAAATGGACACTATTCTTGCTTTTATTAATAAACAAAATATGGATGTTAATTTTGAAAGGAATTCTTGCAGGAGCTAGTTGGTAGTAATTCTGAAAGTGTGGATGTTAATTTTGTTAGGAATTATGGTAGCAATGGTTTTGTTAATGCTTACAATTCATATATTAAACCTCCTTATGTGCCAAATAAACCTTTTGTTCCATATCCTAATGCCAATGAAAATAAGTGGA
Source organism: Alopecurus myosuroides (assembly GCA_028641055.1). Classification (NCBI taxonomy): domain Eukaryota; kingdom Viridiplantae; phylum Streptophyta; class Magnoliopsida; order Poales; family Poaceae; genus Alopecurus; species Alopecurus myosuroides. The sequence continues at coordinate 81,756,481 of CM054060.1, forward strand.
AGCCTTCTAGTGAAATTTCTGAATCTAATAAATTGCTTATGGAACAAGTTGCTAGTCACAATTCTATGAAGCATAAGTTAAATAAGTCTATTGCATCCATTAGTAGTGATATTAAAGGATTGCAACTTCAATCTTCGAATTTAGATAAAGCATTGTCAAAATTAGCTGATAATCAAGCAACTCTATTAAGCATGTCAGCAGGAAAGCCACAAGCACAAACTAGTGTAGGAATGAATTCTATTACTATTGCTGCTCCTATTATTGAAAATATTGATCATATTGCTGAGAATACAAGTGAGCATGTCCCTACTAGCTTAGAAGAAACTTTGAATGAAATAGTGAAGTACCCTGAATATTTACTTCCATATATGTCTTATCTTGCTAGCAAAGATGAAATTAGTCCTCATGAATCAAGCATGCTAGCTAAATTAGAGAGTAAAGTAGAGAAAATTATGATGCTTACTGAAATTAAGGATCCATTTCTTGATTTATAAAAAAGTAGCTTGCAAGAACTTATTGCTACTATACAAAAATTTGCTAGTGATCCCACTATAAATGTTAATCAACCTGGCTTTGGATCTTATATTGCTAATCATGTCTTGCAAGAAAAAATTGCTAGGTACAAGAATGAGGCCATTATACCTCTTAAGCTTGGGGATGCATGGATCCCCAAGGTGCTAGTTTCAATTGGAAAAGAAATTCACCATGCTATGTTAGATCTAGGTTCTAGTGTATCGGTACTCTCTAAAGAATTATATGAATTGCTAGAACTAGAAAATTTAGAGAAGTGCTCAAGTGAATTTGTCCTTGCTGATAACTCTACTAAACATGCTGTAGGACAAGTAAAATATGTTATGATTGGATTGCACATGACTTCCGTACCCGTTGATTTCATTATTATGGATATGGGGGATAAATCCCCTAGTCCTATTATTTTGGGTAGACCTTTTCTTCGTACTACAGGTGCAATCATAGACTCCAAGGAAGGGAATGTAAAGTTTCAGTTCCCTCACAAGAAAAGCATGGAGAACTTCCCAAGGAAGAGGGGCACGCTGAAGAACAAGCTCCCTCATGAGCTTTATCCCTCTTGATTATCAAGTAAGTAAAGCCTAGTTATATGGCTATAAAGAAAACGCTTTACGGGAGGCAACCCGGTTGTTTTTGTTTGGATTTTCCTAGTGTCCTCTTTCTTTCTCAAGAGATTAGTTTTTTTGTTTTAATTCTGGAGTTTTCAATAAAGAGTCAAGTCAAACCCATTTGGACTTATAAGTTGCTATCCTAGTGCATGAAATTTCTGTTTCAGCACGAGTCTGCTCACCGTATGATTTTACGTTTTTTATTGGTATGTCGGATTGAGCTAATTTTTTAGTATGTTCTGTATCTTTTCGTCCTCTGTAAGCACAAAAACTGGCTTAATTTGTTGACGAGTCTAGCTTAGGAAAAAACGTTTGTTTTGCTGCTGCTGCTTTTCTGGACAGATTCTGCCTTCTTTTCTTTTATGCACTCTTTGGGCTTGGGAATCGAATTTCCCTGATTCTTTCAAGCAAGATAGTGAACATACAACATAATGAATCTTATTGTCTATCTACTGGAGCATTTGATTTCTAATTTTGCACAGCAAGCATGTGATTTGTTTGTCCTTGCTAATCTCACCCCACAGAAAAAGAATGGGAGAAACATGTTTTCTGAAGTTTTTTCACAGGGAATAGAGGAGCTGCACCTCAAGACATCCAAGAATGGTGAAAGCCATAATCTTGGAGATGTGATGAACACCCCACTAGAGCTACACTCTTTTGGTTAGCACACGTCTACTTTCTGTTTTTCTAAGCAAAGCATTTATCGTAGAGACTTGAAGCGTCTAGTTTTTGTTTTTATTTTTGTTTTGATAAGACCACCACCATCATTTTATATGAGATTTAGCTACTGGAGTTTGGGGTTGGAATGTATTGGATGCTAGTACTATGACTTGGAATAGGGATGCCATGGTTGATTTGAAGAGCTACATATGTTTGCATGATTTATAGGCTTTTTATGTGTAGAAATTTGCAATAATGTTGTCTTGAGCTATCTTTTATTCATGTCCTTGATGTTAATTTCTGGTTTATTTAGTTTGTCATGAAATGAGTAGTTCTATGGACATATGCATGCATAGTAGCTGGTCAACTATCTCCCTTTTGCTAGCCAAAAATTTAAAAATTCCAACAAGTAAAAACTTGTTTCCAACACTCCTTAGCCAAGTATTTCCAGTGAGTCCACCATATCTTCCCATTAGCTTCATTTCTATTCCGAGTATATTATCCATGTTATTGTGTTATTTATGTTCTAAATTAATATATTCACTTTATTAATTGTCATGGGTTGAACTTGGGATAGGACTCTCACGAACTTTTGAAGGCACACTTTACTTTTTATGCATCTAATAAACATGACCCAATAATGGGAGCCACAAGTTTTGCGTTTGACAAGTGTGTGGTTGGGAGCTAGCTATAAACGTGTATCACCGGAAAGCTTTCAACATTGCACAAAAAAAATTACATTTGGTTGATATCATGTACTTTTGTTTTTGGACTCCTTCCATGCCGAAATGAAATAGAGGAATAGTAAGTTTTGATGAGTAAGTATCTATATGACTAGAGAAACGCATTGGGCCGCTAACCCAAGCCATGCTTTATCATGGTGGAAATTTACTTACAGCTTGAGTGACTCTACAACACATCCTATAATAAAATAAGAAGCTATGCATAATAGTGAATGAAAATAAAAAGGATGATGAGTCTACTCCGTTTGTTCATCTTGTCATTGTAACATGGGCTTGTTTCCATGTCATGGGGGCAAGAGGTACCTATTTGCGGTTCTCTATGATGTCATTAATACTTATTATGTTTGTACAAAGCTTATTAGGAATCTTAAGTTGAGTAATCATGGAGTAGGTTTTCACACTCACGGGGCATGAGGCTTTCAACCACCTTGTCATTCTCATTACTTCAATACTCACAATTTTAAGATGCTAGTGATAAAGGGGCAATGAGAGTCCTAGATCAATGGATACCACATTTCAATTAGTTATTTTAGTTGAATAATTTAGAGGCTAAATAAGACTTGATCATGTTTTACCTCTACTCAATTTTCTCCAAAGTGTCCACTATATTTTCTATTCTCCATTATGCTATTCTTTGACCAATATAGGATTTATTTTTCATTTTGTGTATGCATTTGGTCCATAGTGCTTTTATTTCATTATACACTTTGTGAACTTTCATGAAGCATCTTTGTTTGCATATTTGATATTTCTTACAACATGAGTTGTATATTGAAACTCATTTCTAGTATTAATCCTTTGATTATATGTAGCATGAATAATCCTCCTTGATATCCCATGATTGTTTCAATATGCAAAACCCATCTTAGTTTTATCACCTTCATACTCGAGGACGAGCATGGGTTAAGCTTGGGGATGTTGATGCATGTAAAATGCATAGATGAATTTTGCATATTTTCACATGGTTTTCTATTACGTATTGCATCATACAAGGGTATAATTCAATGTTTTTATAGTATTTTGGGGTTAAATTACAAAGTCCCCCAACTTTTATTGAATTAACCCTGCCTGTCAGAAACCCCGTTTTCTATATTTTTGACGTTTCAGGGGGCAAACTTCCACGAAATCACCTGAAAATCTACGGGGGTCATTTTTCTGGAAGGAGAAGACTTGCGGGCGAAGGATCCACGAGAATTGGGCAAGGAGGCCCAAAAGAGGACCCTCCGCGCGGCCAGATTCCTTGGCCGCGTGAGAGGCCCCCTTTTGGCCCCTGTGGCCCCAATTCCTTCCATCTTCGACTTACCGACTCCGTCTTGACCTAAAACCGACTACAAAAAGGGTCCCCAGTACCCTTACGGAGAAGAGCGCCGCCGAAACACCGAAACACCAAAACAGAGACCTGGAGTTCCAGATTGGAGGGGGAAAACTCCGGCGGGGCGCCGCCGGTGTGATCTCTTACCCCTCCAACATCATCTCCATCGACATCTCCATGAAGAGGGAGTAGTCCACCCCAGAGCTATGGGTTTGTGGAAGTAGCACTTGTATCTCTCTCTCTCTCTCTCTATGTGCTTCACTAATTAGATCCGTATGAGCTGCCTCACATGATTACGGGCACCGTTGTAATTCCTATGTGGTGGATCTTTTCTACGAGTTATTGAATCTGAGATTGCAATTGTTTCTCTTGAGTTATTTGAGTACATGTATCTTATGTACCCCATTCTTATTTGCTAGCTTTGATCAATCTAGTTCTTGAGAGCGTGTGTGGGGTGATGGGTGCATTAGTTGGAGTAACGGGGGGTGGCTAGTGCTGTGAAAGTGACAGAAGTTCAGCGATCCACTTAGGTTTTGTTAAACCTTTCTTAGTTACCTCACTAGGGATAAAAAGGAGTACCTTGTTACCGGGGATTTGAAGTGACACTAATCAATCTCCATGACTAGATCTAGCAAGTTCTTACTTCAACTTCATGTCACATTGCTTAAAGCTATACTCTGGTTTTTCCTTAATTATTGAGGTGTTATGATTTATTTCGCATCTTGGTGGAGTATAAGAGGGATCAATAGGACCGTAGAGATCTCTATGCTAGGACGTGATGCCCATATGAAAGTACTCAATGTTAAACATGTTATTGTAATCTCACATGTAATTCTTTATGTCCACCATCTACTACTTTATTTGAGAGAATGCAAGTGTGAAACCATGAACCCCGGTCCTATTTTAATTATAAGAAAACACTCTAGTTACTTTGCTGCAATTTACTTTACTTGCACTTTGCTTTACTTGCATCTCCAATTCGAATTTATATTATCTCTATTACCACTTGCATCACAAAAATACAAAAACAATCCATTGCATATTTATTTTCTCATTTGCATTTAGTAGTAGATTTAATTATTGCACATTTACTTTCAGTTTTGCATTGCAATTAAGAAGTCTCACACCTTGTGCTTGACAACCACTTGGTGAGGTTGAGGACATAAAATTCTCTACTTTTTTGCAGGATTCTGGAGGAAGCTTGGAAGACAACTTCTGAAATACTGGCTCCCCAAGAGTTCGATATAAACCCTCGAGTCACCCTCGTGGGGAAGAAGGCTTGCCACTAGCTACACACTCTGCACTTGGAGTCTCAACCTAGCCATCACTGGGCCAGGTCCATCATGCAGACCTCGCTCACGGACACTTGGATGTATGGCTGTCGCACCCGGACTTCTAAAGGATACTCGCCGTTCCGTTGAACAGTAGTAGATTGGATTACGGGGCTTACCGGCACCCGCGTCCTCTTACGAGTAGGCCAACACACGTATGTGTGACAACCAACCTCTATCTTTTCAGCGTCGACGTAAACTATCCCGTAGAAATCAGGATACTTCCATTGACGTACTTCAAACATACACACATGGTACGTCAACGGCATTGGAACAAGTGATATCACAACAGATCTATACGACACAAAAGATTGAAATAAGTTGCAACTGGCCCTCACTAGGGCAGAGAATAGCAAATACAATCATTCAGAGGGCACATGCCCCAACAATACATCATTACATCACAGCGGAAGCATTCAACATGTCTGAGTACAGACAAGAACCAAATAGGCCTAAGAGGCCGGAAACGAAAAGACGGAGCCCATCCACGAGGTCTCGGATCCTGCCCGGGTCCGCTATCTACTCGTCAGCAGTCTCGTCATACTCCACGTAGTAGCCACCATGTAGATCCTTGGAAACGTAGGTCTGCGGAAACCACAGCCCCAAAGGGGTCAGTACATAAACGTACTGGCAAGCAAGACTCACAGTTCACCAAAGTGTAACCCGTCAACACCAAGCACAGATGCTTTGGGTTCAATGGAAGGAAGGGGAATATAAAAGATGCTGCAACTGGCTGCGCTAACCAACTACAGATATTCTACCACTTCCGGCTAACAGAAAGGAGATAAGATCGAGTATTGTAACCAACAGAAAGATAACGTCAAGCAAACCCATCCTGGATCTCGCCCCTTATCCAAAGAAGCAATCCGAGGATAACTCACACAGTTGTATTAAAGGTGAATCAAGTTATTGTGTCATCAACCTATTACTAGTCAAGTTATTAATCATTGGGTGTAACATGTTTGATCATTATGTTTAAGTTGTCCTGAGTACTTGTTAGCCAGTACTTTCACCAAGTAATCCATAACCGCGGAAAACACGGCTTCTCGAGAAGATTATCCCTGCAGGGTTGCACCAATTTAGCCGTACACGCATGAATAACCCGCCAGATGGGAAATCACCCCACCAAGCGAGGTACTCAACACAACCAACCCTTCTTCGCATCAAGCCCAAAGCGCCGCGTGCTGTGCGTGCGCGGCTAATCGAGCCCCCCGAAGAAAAGGAGGACCCTCATAGCACAGGAAGACCACGCCGCCCTAAATGCCGACTACGAAAGTTCCACCCGGCGCCAAGGGCTCGCAAGATCATGCATGCAGCAAATGGAAAGCCCGAACTAGTACGGCGATTTGGACGAGATGCGAATCGGGTCAAGTTGAGGGGGGCGCCCATACTCGCTTCCCACATGCGGGTAGTGCGCTCATCATGGATCAGTAGACAAGACCCTTTTCCTAATTAGGGTCGACACTAGCAGGCCTGAAAACCACCCTGGGCCTCCTGCCGGTGCCTTATCATCAAATTCATTATTAATAGTAACATTAGCATGATTGATTGATTAAACATCGAGCCCCCAGAACGTAAAAGAGTAGTAACAGAAAATAACGGGTAACAGACTCGAGCAAAACAACCTAAGCATGCTAGTAAGACACTGGCTCAACCAAGGGGTGATAGGAGTGGAGGTGAGGCAATATCGAGGTTAAGGGATTCATGTGATGGGTTCGTAACAGAAACAACTACTACTAAGGCTAGAAGAAAAGAACAACGGAAAGTATCGGTAATCAATGTTGAAAGGAACACGATGGTTCATGTGAGTGATAACTTGCCTGCAAAACCCAGTAGCCTGGTACTGAGCTAACTCCTTAGAAGGGGTGTCGTAAGTATCGGCGGTCTCAACGTCATCGTTTATCCGGGAAGAAGCAAACAAACATTGCAGAAAGATAAACAATCAATATAATGGCATAGGTGCACAAACATGGGATGATGCATGTCATGTTAATAGATGCATCAAAATAAACTACTTGACAAGATAACACAATTTAATTGGACCCATATGCAATTGGATTGCATATGGAAAAGATCCATTGAAATAAGTGGAAACAAATGATTTACAATTAATTATTATGTGAGAGTTGTTAGCATGATGCATGCATGATGTTAACAACAAAATAACAACAAATAACAATGATAGATGCAAGTGAAAAAGGATTGGAACAAGTTTTGGAAATCATTGATTAAGTTTGGAAAGTTTGGTTACTTAAAACATGTCACACAAGTAATTGTTGTTTTCAACAAGTTAAAGTGTTCAAAACAAATAACAAAGTTTATATTTGCAAAGAACAACAAATTTTAGTTGGATTACATGTTTCAAATATTGAAATTTGGATTAGGATGAATTTATTATGAATTAAACAATATTAAACAAGTTTTAATTGAATTTAGAACAAGTTTGAATATTATTTGAATTTTATTTGTTCAAATCATAAATTCAAATGCACATTTGAAAAGTTCACACTTTGATGGTTTGAAAACATATTTTGCATGTTCAAAAATAAATTATTTTGAGCAAGTTATGATTTTAGCAATTTTAATTGAATTAAACAAGGATTAAATTGTTTAGGCAATTTTAATTATTCAAACCATGAAACAATATTTATATTTGAAAAGGTTATTCAAAATGGCATGGAAAACATATTTTATTTGCATTTATTGGATTAAGAATGAATTAGTTATTGATTTTAGAAATTTGTAATTGATTTATTTGAATTAAAAATTAGATTGCATTTTGGAACTTCAAAACAGGAAACAAATGGCACCATTAGATAGAGAATTTAATTTGGACCAGTTTGCATATTTTATTTATCTTAATTGGATTTGGCATTTGAAAGTTATTCACATTTCCATTTTAGGGGCCAAAAAGTAAATGCAGGGACCTAAAAAGAAAGAAACTGAATTGCAGAGGGGCCCCTGGACGTTTTACACCCCGTGCAATTCTGGCCTGAGACGCTGCCGTGCGGGCCCATGCCACTGTGGCGTGCCAACGAGGCGGGGGAGATGTGAGGTGGCAGTGGCGGTCTATGACGCGCGGGTCCCACGCGGGCGCGCGTGGAAGGAAAAATGGGATGCGAAAAATCGCCCCGCGCGGGGCTCGATCCCGCGAGCTCTCGCTCGGGCGCACCGGTCTGTTGCCAGTTGGGCTGTGAGCCAATCCTTGTCAGGGAAACGTAGAGAGGTAGGATAAGGTGTTCCGCGGGGTGTTAACTGAAATTAACTGAACGAAGATTCAGTTCGCTGGCAGAGAAGAACATGCGGCGACGGCAGTGACTCGCCGCGGTGGCCGCGATTGCTGCGGTGCGAGGCAGGCTAGGGCGGCGGGTGCTGCGGTGCTTTGTGGGCGCGGGGCCCCGAGGGCAGAGAGGGAAAGGTCGAGGGGCGGTGCTCACCTTGGCTGAAGGATGGGCACCTCGGGGAGGAGCAGGTGGCCGGCGGCGCCTGGAGGAGGACGGCGGCGTCGGTACAGACCCTCCCCGTCGCCGCTGGGATGTCGAGGAGGACGGCGGAGGGGAGGGGAATCCATTCCCCTCGTTAGTCCGGCCCGGCGGCGACCATGGCGTCGAGGAGCGCCGAAGATTCAGGAGGTGATGGCTCGGTGGCGGTGGTGTTTCGGTGGTGGGGCAGAAACAGAGGGAGAGAAGAGAGAACGGCGGGGGAGAGGGAGAAAGAGGAGAAGGAGGGTTAGGGCTAGGGCACCGAGCTCGAGCTAGGGGTTATAAGGGAGGGGGAGGATCCGCTCAGCCGTTCCTCCTCTGAACCAGGCGACATGGATGAAGGGGATGGGCGCCGTACGAGGAAGAAGAAGACAGGGGAAGGGTATGGGCCTGAGGGAATAGGTTGGGCTGGGCTAGGAGAAAAATTGGGCCTGCTGCTCTCTCTTGTGCTGTTTTTTATTATTTCTTTTGTTCTACTGTTTTTTTTTTGTAGCAAAGAGCAAATGGAAGAATTAGATAGTTTTCGGAGTTGATAAAATCTTGGAAAAATTCATGGGAGTGGGTTAGGTCAACTACAACCAACTACCAAGTTTGGACTTCAAAATTATTTAAGTTTTTGTGCTGTTTGGAAAATAAACCAAATTTAGAGGTATTTTGAATAGTTAAAATGATTATTAAACCCAACACTTTAATAGATTGCTCCCAATGTTTTAATTGGAAACAAAGAGTAGATTGTTTTGGTGAGTTTTATAATTTCAAAATAGGTGCTGCTTAGTGATTTGGTTTGAATTTGAAAGCAATTTGGGAAGTAATTGATTGATATTGAAAACAAAGATCTTAATAGGGTGAACCCTATTTTAAATTTGATTAAAGTAGTTGATTTGATTAGATGATGTTCACAAGTTCAAAGTTGTTCTGTTTGATGCATTTGATTTGAAATTGAAGGTGATTTGGGATTTAATTGATTGAATAAAACCAACAATTTAATAGATGAACATTATGGAAGAAAAAGAAAACAATTTGGTTGTTTTTATTTGAAATAACATTTTGGAAATTGTAACATCACAAGGATGAAACAAAGGGTTTGAAATTTGAGTTGAAATTCAAATAGAAAACAAAGGAAAACATTTGGAAAACAAATGAAAACAGAGGAAAACAAATGGAAACCAAACAAAACAAATGCAATCAACATGATGCCATGATGCAAAACATAAAATAACAGAGAGCAAACATTCTAAAGGCTATTTTTCAGACTTGGGATGTTACAATGGCTTCGAGCCGTATAGCCGCATCAAGCCTATTGAACAGGTTAGCCTTCTGTGCTTTGCTTTTGCACTTTGATAACGAGTAGGAACTCTTAGCTTACTGTGCTTTGTGTTGGCACGCTATTACGAGTAGGACATCACAAATACCCCTTTGGCTTTATATGCTTTATGTTTGCATGCCGCGCCGGATAGAATTACTTAGCCAAATATGCTTTGTGTTTGCATGCTGTTCCGGGTAGAAATCCTTAGCTCTATATGCTTTCTTGTTTGCCTTCACAGCACATTGATCGTCAGAGAGAAGAAGATATAGAGGTCTTCGAGGCCAATTGGCACGATGACCGAGAAGAGGATGATGAGAAAGCCTATGATACCCAAGATACCCTATGCATCCCTCACGCCAATCAGCCTGGTAAGTCCCGAGTTGACGCGTCTATCCGGGACTGGTCTGAGGATGACGAAGGTGACCAAGTTCACCTCTCTGCTTACTAGTGACACACTTTGATTTCCTTCTCTGCTTCTGAATCTATTCTTTCTTTTACTCTGCAGAGGATCCCGAGCTGGAAGATGACGACGAGGCCTTGGAGGCTAACCCTCTGTCCGTGGCAGGTCCCAACACTCGGAAGAGGGTTGGAAGTGGTGCCCAGGAGCCTCCTCCGAAAAAACCCAAGAAGGCGGGTAGCAAGAAGACCACCACTGGCAGAAGGCAACCCCCTACCCGCAGTGGACCTCGAGAAGCTCGTCGACCTCTCATACGATGAAGATGAGCCAGCCCAGCAGGATAGGACGCGTGCGCCCTCTCCTGTTAAGTTCGAAGAAGACACGGGCGCCGAGAACACGGGCGCTGGTGACCAAGTTGATGACGAGAACCTTGAGCAGCAGACCTACGCGTATCAGACTGCGCAGGATGCTGCTCACACCGAGATGCCTCCCTCTCCCCCAGCTGCATCAGCTGGGGAGAATGCTGAAGAAGATGCCGAGAACCAAGACCGTGCCGCCCTGGAGCGGCAAGATCACAACCCCGAGCAGCAGGACAATCACGCTGCAACTCAAGACGATCCCGCGGCCAGGCCGCGGGTAGAAGAAAGTACGGACACAAGACCTGATCCCGCTGCCGAGCAGCGGGTAGAGAAGACAATGGTGGAGCCAGTCCTCCAGAGCCAAGCGCAGCCAGACGCTGCGCAGGGTAGCCGCCCCCTGTGCCGCCTACCCAGCAGGCGACTCCACGGACAGCGCCAAGCCCTCCACCAAAGCAGAGTACATCCAAGACCACTTCTCAGCAAATGCCTCCATCCGCCTCAGGCCAAGTGCCTCCGTCCGCTTCTCGGGCGGACACTGTTCCCAGCCCCAAGAAGACCATCAAGCCTGAAGCTGCACCTACCCGGAAGAATCCACCGCGCAAGGCTGCACAGGCTGGAGATCTGATGCCACCACCCAAGCCACCGCTTGCGCCAGCCGGGAAGCCGGCAACAAAGAGCACGCAACTCACCATCGGCGAGCCCACCTCTAGCAACAAATCAGCTGCTGCTGGATCTGCTGGCCCAGGCGAAGGGCCGAGTGCTGGAAGTGTTGTCCGCGCACAAGCCAGCTGGCCGCAATACCTGCTGGAGGTGTCCAAGCAACACGACATCTCCCTGGCCAAGGGCGAGAAGCGGCTTTCCGCCTTGAAGGGAGGCCAGGCCAAGGCTGTGGATGTCAAGTCCAAAGGCAAGGGAGCAGCACCAGCTCCTTCGCTCATCTCGCACGAAGCCGAAGAGGATGAGATTGAGTCAGAGGGGCTGACCGCGGTCCTGGACCAGGTAGGATTTGTGGACAAGGTTTGGGAGAGCGATGCTCATGGCGTCGAGAAGTGGAATGGCCTTACTCTGGGCCCAGTTGACCACTACCGCGTCGACTGGAACAAGGCCGACATTGGCTCTGTTCCAATGACCATCGCCTCCCCCTCCTGCACTCTGGCCGAGAAGCTGTTCTGCCTCCGCAAAGCCGCCGAGGACGTTGAACAAACATATGCTGTAAGTGTTTTTGCTTTTTCCGAGTTGCAGTTCCTCTTTTCTTTTTCTCTTCTCTTCTATTCTTCTTTTCCTCTTAGCCACTCCCCAGTCCCCGAGATTCGGGCCGAGTAGACGGATACTCAACCGAGTTGCCGTCTTCTCGGGCCAAATCTTCAAAAAATCCTCAAACTCCTTTTCTTTTCTTCCACAGAATAGCCTTCTGAAGAGGACCAAGGTGTTTCGCCGGCTGCTCTGGAACCATCGCGTAGCCAAGGACCGCATCGCGGCTCTTGAAGCCGATAGGAAAGATGATGCAGCGATGGAGCAGGCGGCACTGGACCGTGCTCTCCAGATTTCTGAAATAGAAGGTAAGCTTTTAGCTATTCGGTTTGTGCGTTTTGTGTTTACGCCCGCGTTTGCTTTTTTCTATAACCCTGTTTACTCTGCAGGCAAGTTCAACGAACTGAGGGAGCAGCACCAACACTGCCACGTCTTCGCTGCCTCCGTTGAGGGCACGATCCAGAGACTGGAAGGTGAGCTACCAGCTACTCTGCACTTGTGTTTCTTCCTTTATTTGGTTACTCCGCTAACAGTATTGTTCTTCTCGCAGAAGAGAACAAGACATTCCGGGAGCAGCACTTGAACTGCCTGATGCCTGCCGAGGTGCAGCAGCATCTGGCCACCCGAGAAGCTGAGATCCAGAAGGAACGCGCTGCCGAACGAGCTGAGTTCGAGCAGATGCAAATCCAGCTGAAGACTGCCCTCCAGGATGCTCTCGACCAGGCTGCCGAGAAGGACGAGGTCAAGAAAACTGCCAAGGCCAGAGAGCAAACACTTGAGATGGAGCTCGCGTTGCTGAAGAAGCACAATGAGCAACTTGTTCTCCAGATGGCCAACGCGCGCCGCATCGAGAACAAGCATATCTCCAACGAGAGCAACTGGAAACTCAAGCTAGGTTCCTTACTGGTGGATCTGGAAAGTAAGTTCTCCTACTCTGTCTTTTTCTACTCTGCTCTGCTTCTCCTCAGTTTTGCCTCTTCTCTGCTTCTCTTCCTAACTCTTGCTGGTTACTCTTCTCATATGTCTTCCCTCAACTTCGCTCTGCCAGCACGCCCGCTCTAGCCAAGGCAAGGCAGCTCCGAGCTGATGCTGGTCTTCCCATTGACGATAGCTCAACCATTGAAGATCACCTCCTCAGCATCAAAACCCAAGTTCGCTCCCTCAAAGGCCTGGGCACCACTATGGTGTCCACTGCATACAAGCTGCATGATCTGTTCTGGCCTGACGAAAGTGCACCAGACAGCTTCAGCGATATCGCCGAGAAGCTAAATAGGGGTGAAGGCCGACCTGAAGAAATGGCGCGCCTCTGCAGCTCGGGCAGGAGCTGACGAGCTGCTCCACTTCATCCTTAGCTGGTATGAAAATCTTGATCTGGACAGGGTTCTCGAAATCCGGGAAGACTCCAAGTCGACGAAGGAATCTGACTGCGTCACTCGTCAGAAGGCAGTAGCATATGAGATTGCTTCCTATGCTGACACCGCCACCTACATCGACGGTCTTCCTGAGCCAGACACTGAAGTTGAAGATGAGGATGACGACGACGATGATCATGACGAGATCAACAGTGAGGAGTTGGCCTTTTTCGACGACGCCGCCGCCAAGGGAGCCTCCGAGAAGGGGAAGGCCCAGGTCACTGAAGGGACCGAGTTGGCCACCGGCGTGGGTGCCGAGCAGGCGCAGTCCAGTGCACAAGGGGCCACCATCACCACTGAGATGGTGATCAACCAGGCAGCTCCCGAGTTGGGCTCGAGTGCTGCTGCGACACCCGACGCTGCTGCACTACTCAGGACCCAGTCAGCTGCGTCCACCTCGGCCACAGATCCCATCTCCGTCGCCACGGCCACCTCTGACCAAGCCACCAAGATGGACGTTGATGCTGATTCCGAGAAGACCGATGCGGACAACGCCGCCACGGACAACACTGCCGCTACCTCTTAAGTGATACCTAAAAACTCTTATCTTAACCTTTTATCAGATCCCCGGGATGCCGGGTGCAGATGTAACCGTACACTTATTATCTCTTTGCTACTCAACTTTTATTCAGTTTGATATTTTAGCAACTCTGGCTCAATACCGGGTTGTGTTTCGATGCAAGTCCCCGAGTTGCATTTTTTATCCACCCTTCCTTTTTATTTCAGCTCTTACCTGCAACTTGTTGCTTTTTTGGTAGTCGAGTCACAAGAGTTCAAAGTTGGAGTTTCAAATACTTAGACACTTAGAAAAATGCATGGTAACGCTGCCGACCACTTAGCCGAAAAGAAAAACAGTAAAAAACACTCTATTCGGTTGCCACACGTTTCCTTCCCTTTGCAATTTTTCATGTGTTCATTGACCCTGTGGCTTGTTCTCTGGCTTGCCATGAAGCCGGGTTCCGGACAGCAGCAGAGTCGCAGAGTGTCGTGTGGGTTTAAACACACTACTTTGTATGCTTTTGAAATTCTAAGTGGTTCAACCGAATAGACAATTTAAAACAGAGTAAACACAAGGAACAGTTTGAGTAAGGGCAGTCCCCGAGTTCGAATTCGGAGTGCCGACTAGAATTTAACTCGGGTGAGGATACATACACATTTTGCTCATGAATGAAAACGTCGGAGTAGAGCTACATTCCAGGGGCGCTTAGATTCTTCTCCAGCTCTATCCGGCCTGTTCTTCTGGGGTGCATGTACGTCAACTAAGTAATAGGCATCATTGTGCAGAGCCTTGCTCACAATGAACGGCCCTTCCCACAGAGGAGAAAGCTTGTGCATCCCGGCCGTGCGCTGCACGAGCCCAAGGACCATGTCTCCTTCTCGGAAAACCATCGGGCTAACTTTCTGGCTGTGATAACGCCTCAAGTTTTGCTGATTAATAGCTGAACGTGACAAAGTTAGCTCTCTTGCTTCTTCAAGCAGGTCAACGTCATTTTCTCGAGCTTCTCTAGCCTGCGCCTCAGTGTAGAGGGTTACTCGGGGCGAGTCATGCTCTAGGTCAGTGGGCAACACAGCCTCAGCTCCATATACCAGGAAGAATGGTGTGTATCCGGTTGATCGGTTAGGGGTAGTCCTTAGACTCCACAACACCGCCGGCAACTCGTCTAGCCAACACCCAGGTGTTTTCAGCAGTGGCTCAATCAGCCTTGGCTTTATGCCGGATAGCACCATGCCATTTTCTCTTTCAACTTGCCCATTGGAGGCAGGATGCGCAACAGATGCAACATCTAGCCGAATGCGCTTGTCTCTGCAGAATCTTGCAAAAGCACCCTCAGCAAAGTTTGTGCCATTATCTGTGATGATGCTGTGCGGGTAGCCGTATCTCAGGATCACATCCTTCAGGAAGCTCACAGCTGTGGCTCCATCGCACTTCCGAATAGGCTTCACCTCAATCCACTTGGTGAACTTGTCAACCATGACCAAGATATGAGTCATGTTGCCTCTAGCCGGCTTGAAGGGGCCAACCATATCCAAACACCAAACTGCAAATGGCCAAGTAATTGGAATGGTCTTCAACTCGGAAGCTGGCACATGAGTCTTACTTGCAAATCTTTGGCAGCCGTTGCACTTTCTCACAATATCTTCAGCTTGCTTCAAGGCAGTGAGCCAAAAGAAGCCATGCCGAAAAGCCTTGTTGAACAGAGCCCGAGAAGAGGCGTGATGCCCGCATTCCCCTTGATGTATCTCCACCAAAATTTCTTCTCCTTCCTCTGGCTCTACACAGCGTTGCAGCACACCAGTAGGGCTCCTTCTATGCAGCACATCTCTGAAGATAGTATAGCCCTTGGATCTTCTTTGAATTTGCCTCGTAGTTACCTCATCACTCGGCAGGTGCCGTCCTTTAGAAAGGATAATATGGGCAGAGCCCAACTCGGTGTCTCCCGGATGGGAAACACTGGTTCGTCCAGTTCCATTGGATCAGCCACCACTGTTTCTTCTGAGTTGAGGACGAGATCACGAGTCCCCGAGTACTAGGGTTTTCCCTCGGGGGAGTATAAATAGGAGAAATGGTGATGTCGGGGGTGGCTAGGGGCCCCACACCACCAAGTGGCGCGGCCAGGAGGACCCGCGCAACCCTATGGTGTGGCCACCCTGTGGCTCCCCTCCGGTACTCTTTGGGACTTCTGGATGCTTCCGGGGAAAATAGGAACTTCGGGATTCGTGGGGTCCAATTCCGAGAATATTTCTAGAACAACTTTTCTGAAATAAAAAATAGCAGAAAACAGGGAACTGGCACTTGGCATCTTGTTAATAGGTTAGTCCCGGAAAACGTGTAAAAATGCTATAAAGAAGGGAGAAAACATGTAGCAATTGGCACAATATCAACATGGAACATCAGAAATTATAGATACGTTGGAGACGTATCAAGCATCCCCAAGCTTAGTTCCTCCTCGTCCTCGAGTAGGTAAACAATAAAACAAAATAATTTCTGAGGTGACATGCTACCACACAATCTTGATCATAATATGTAAAGTAGAGCATGTAAACTAGGATCAAATGAACTGAATCTGTGATCTATATTTGATATCAACAAGTAATACATAAAAAAATACGAAGAACGAAGCAAAACTTTTAACGAATCAATACTAAAAGACTATCAACCGTGCAAAGTTTATTAGAGATGATTTAAGCTTTCAAGAACAACAATATCATGCACGTCAAACGATCTTCACAACCCCTGTTAGGATGAAGTCAAGCTTTCCACACGATGCAATGCTTGAATCTTAAACTATTTGCGCACTAAAAACAAGCAAGCACTACTAGGAAAATGGGCATAGATGACATAGCATCAGTGGCGCACCATGTAGCGGTGCGCCACTGATGTGGCTCGGAGCATACATGTACAGGCATCAGTGGCGCACCATCTAGCCGTGCGCCACTGATGCTCCAAGCATCAGTGGCGCACGATCAACGGTGCGCCACTGATACCCAGCACCCATGTGTACCTAAAAGAATCAGTGGCGCACCACTAGGAGGTGCGCCACTGATGCTCCATAGCATCAGTGGCGCACCTCCTAGTGGTGCGCCACTGATTCTATGTGCCATGTATGCCCGGAAGCATCAGTGGCGCACCACGAACCATACGCCACTGATTCTATGGAGCATCAGTGGCGCACCACGCACAGGTGCGCCACTGATACCTGCCACCCATGTATTCTCCATAGAATCAGTGGCGCACCGCCTAGTGGTGCGCCACTGATACCCTGACAACACCCATTTATAAGTGGATAAATTCAACATATTTATTTTTCTACAGATGATAAATTCAACATATTTATTTTGCTAAGTATGATGTAATGTGTGCGTGGATTATATTGATTTGTTTGCTAAAAAAAATAATATTAATAAAAAATGTTGGCTTATCTACTAAAAATGCACGAAATTAATTAATATATTGTTAATTAATATCCTAGCAATACTGTATCAGGTCAAGCAATAATGTATCAGGTCAAGCACTACTGTTTGCTAAGTAGACCGAAACGACCGAAGGGACCGACATTTCCTATCAATACTGTATCAGGTCAAGCACTCGAGGCAGACAGGCATAGCATACCGCATACGGAGTCATTCTCCTTCCCCCGTCCCCTTTCCCATCGCAGCCGCCAGCCCCCCGCGTCCACATCCCCGGGCCGCCGCCGCATCCTGCCGCGCGCCGGCAACCGCCGCGCTCACCTCCCACAAGCACGGCCACTCGGAAGCCCACCCCGAACACCACACTTCCTTGCCGCCCACCACCATCCATATCCGCCACATCTCCATTGCCGCCCATCCCCACCCCGACCTGACCGGCGACCGGCACACATCCATCCCCGCCGCATCTCCATTCACGCCGCCGGCCCGACTACGCGCAAGCACGGCCACCCCCACCTCGACCACGCGGTCACGGAGGTCGACCCTGCCGCCCCGACCGCCGGCAGACACGTCGCCGGACGCCGGCCCGCCGCCACACCTCTTTGCCACCCTCGCATGCTCAAGGGAACCGGGAGCATCTCAAGCCCGGCCGCATCTCCATCCCTGGCTCTCTGCTTCCAGCCCGACACCACGCCAGTGTGGGTGGCACGGTAAGAGCAAAGAAGCCTCCCGTGTCTTCTCCATCTCCATGGCTCCACTCCAAGTCTCCAATGTTCTGCTCTACTACTGCAAGTCTGCACTACGGTTAGATAAAAAACAAGGGTTTGTTGTAGGCTAAATTTTAGGAATTGAGGAATTGTAGGCTAGATTTAAGGGATTGTTGGCTAGATTTTAGAAATTGAGGTGCTGCCTTATAAGACATGGTGAACCGATATGTACTATACTGAAATTTAGGAATTGTCTAGACCTTTTGCTGTATCAAATAAGGGTTTAAATTATATGCTCCGTTTGTTGTATTTTTGTAGATGGCATCAAAACCAAAGGAAGAGCTTCACCGATATGTTCATGACACGCGAGCCTAGCTGATCGTTTACTTTGTACACTCGGGAGTGCAGCTTGTTTGTATATTTGTGGCATGCATGTTCAATTTTTGTATATACTTGTGCTATTTGAATAGACCGGACCGAGCAAACCGTGCTCAATTTGGGAAGATATGACGTATGATGCACAGCCCAGTCGCTCTGTAAACTGTTGTTGGTGTCTGCTAAGTTGCTGGTCAGTTGGATTTCAGACTGAACCGGACACCTCGTTGCTGCTACTGCCTTGCAGGAGAACCGCTGCATCAAGGATCTGAAGGATTACCTGCTCTCTGTCTGCGGTGACAAGGACACCAAGAAGAAGCTTAAGTTGCTGCTGGAAGAGAAAGCGTCTACTACCGGCCTGCTGGTGTGCCGACGCTTTGTGAATTTCCCGTATGAGATGGTGCCTAAGATGTATGATTCGCTCTTCGACGAGGTTTCGTGGGCGACAGAAGACGAGGTCGGTTTTGTGTTCTCGAGCATGTTTGATTCTGTTCTTTTTAAAGCGTGTATTGAATTTTCAACTGTGGATGCATGTCTGAAGCCAACACAAGAACTCCAGGACTCCTTCCGGTTCAAGCAGTACCTGTTGCTTGTCAGAATCTTTGAGGTGAGTTATGCAGTTTGTTTCCTTTTCCTATGACCGGACCCCTTTTGTTTGAATGTACACAGCGCCATGTTTGTTAATCTGTTTTAATGCAACATGTGTTTGATTGATTCCACTAATAATCTTACTTGTCGATTGATGTAGACGAATAGCTCCAGGTTGTGCTTGGCTGAACTTTTGCTGTCAGATTCTTCAAAGTTTATTACTGTAGGTTTGTTGCTAGTATTAGTAAAATTTATCTTTGTTCCTTGTTGTACTTGTCATCTTTAATCTGCATCTATCTTTGTGTTTGCTACGTTCTTGCTTCTACTTCTTTGCCTGAAAGTGAGAGTAGATCAGCAACATGGTACACAACACCCAGTCAGTTAAAAAGTGAAGCCTGCCCATTCTATAGATGAAATTCAGGAAACTTAGATGTAGCTTTTTTCGCCTTGATGAGAATGAAGAACCAATCCGTGGACATAATTTGTAACTGATGCATTGACTGAGTACTATAATGTAAGAGTTCAAAGTGTTGTATGAACTTAATCATATCACACAAGAGGTGGTAGTCAATTTTAGTCACCAAACTTAACTTTAATAAGGTGCAGATGCTTAGTAGAAAAATTATAAGGTGCAGATGCTTAGTAGAAAAAATTATAGCGAAGAGAATAAATGTAGGATGAGTCCAAACAAAATACGAACCATCGGAAACATTTTATGCGGACGGATCACGCACCCGTACAACTTACTTCAATTGATAGAATGTCAAACTGTGGGACAAAATGCAAGGACTTCATGTATACATGGAACTGTCAAATCAGAGAATTTTAAAAAGGTTATCTTCTGTAGAAATGAACCTGTGCATGGCAGTTGGTGCTCCCAGTAATGTAAATACTGTGTAGGCATATTTGCCTGTTAGAAAAGGTGCAGAAAAATTAGGCAAACTAATCATCCAGCAATACAACAAGCTACTTCGTTGTGTAATACTGCATTATGTAGAACCAGGAAGCACATCTAAAATCGATTTCATCACCAAGAATTATATACTGTGGTATGCTCATTTTGTTTAACTGTAGTCCTGATGCCAAGAGAGGTAGCAATATCTTATATATAAATTACATTCATCTTCAGGAGAATGCATATAAACAATAAAAACAATAAAAGAAATGCTATGACCGTTTCCCACCAAAATGACCAGACAGGACACACCACGTACAGACTTCATAACAAAAAACATTCATCAGAACTAAGTTTGGAGCATACCCAAATTATCTTCCCTTGGCATCTGGAGAAGACGATCGAGACGCTCCTGTCCTTACAGCCTCCTCACCTTGGCAATACAGAAAGCTCGGTTTAGCAAACCTATCTTTTTAAGAAAGAGAACACAGGTAGTCGTGCCGTCGTGTCCTGCAAAATCCACTGCACCTGTGGCAGTCTGGTTTCGCAGGTAAAATTATTCAAAACGAAAAAGAGACATGCTTGAAACAAGTATAGAACAATCACTAATTCACAGATGCTTATGAAACAGAACATGAGTTGTTTCACTGTAGTAGATAGGCATTTTATCAAGCAGGATTTACGCAGTCGTATAAAATAAATTGAGAAACCAAATTTGACATGCTCTTATCTTTATCTGAGATGACTACAATTCAGTAGAGACCTATGTGGCTATCTGCTGCCTTTTAACGATTTTCACGGACACCGTCTCCCATCTGACGAGTCACAAATCGCAATGGGTGCTGCCGCAGGACGCGGGGATCGGGAGAGAGGCACAACCACACGAGGCAGTGGTCACCGGCAAGGCGCCGCCATGCTCGGTCCCGCGACATCGCTGTCTCCTTTGTGCGCCTTCCGCGACTTCCCCTTTTTAAATTTTTCCTTTAGAAGTCACAGCCTGATACAGTTCGTCATGGTTCAGAACAGAGCAGCAAACAGATCGGTTGGGAACTATATATGTACTATGTGTGCCTTTTTTAAATAGCTAGCTAGGCATGTGTTATCGGTCCTGTTGGCCACTGTAATATTTGTGTATATGCAAATTATGAGCTGAATCTTACTTGTCTGATATCTGTTTTGAACACTTTTCTGCATTTTTCCTTGTCCAAAAGGATATATAGATGGGCATTAATATTCCACTAATAATCTTACTTGTCGATTGATGCAGACGAATAGCTCCAGGCTGTCCTTGGCTGAACTTTTGCTATTAGATTCTTCAAAGTTTACTACTGTACGTTTGTTGCTAGTATTAGTAAAATTCATTACTTATACATCTATGCCTTAGTTCTGTGTCTCTTTGTGAGCGTTTTATTTGTCAACTAGCATGATATGTGTTATTGTATGGGTACACATGGCTTTGGGTGGGTACTCAAATGTCAAAATTAAGCATGAAAATGGTTTATGGTTCTAGATAATAGGCCATTCTTTGTTGACAATTTTCCTTGTTTAATTAAGCTAGTGACCATATTGAGAAAGCATGATTTTTCTCCCAAGTTGTTTCAAGATAACTTGTCTTTCCGCATGCCAGAGTATAAGAACACTGATGGACTGTTATGTTATATTGCAGGTTAGAGACTACATATCCCCTTGCACGGTGATAAATGTGCAATACCAACAATTGTTGTCAATCACTGTCGTAGGCTCGGTGGATGAACCACTTGCTAGAGGAACAGGATCAGAGGAACATGAACCGGATGAAGACCTTTGCTGTCTTGCTTGCCGCCGTGACCGTGCTTCTGATCTATTTCTTTTGTTGGTAGTATAGGTGACTATCACCTACTTATTGTGTAATGTGATGAGATCGTCGAACTTGTGATGGACGACTTGCTACTAGCTAGCTAGATTATGTGTTGATGAACTTGTAATATTTCCAAACTTGTCACTATTTCGGGTTTTAGCTATGAGTGAGATGATGAACTAGATTGTGACAATGATCATCTTTGTCTATTTATACTACTTTGCAATCTGCTATCTGAATTGTATAACCTATATAAATACATGTATAGATACCCGTATAAATACGTGTCCAAACAAAACTGTGTAAACGTATGCAAGAATCAGTGGCGTACCCCCAAAGGAATCAGTGGCGCATCAAAAAGGAATCAGTGGCTCAGAGCATCAGTGGCGCATCAGTCTGGTGAGCCACTGATTCCCTAAAGTGCATGCATACTCTGGAGAATCAGTGGCGCATAAAAAAGGAATCAGTGGCACAGAGCATCAGTGGCGCATCAGTCTGGTGAGCCACTGATTCCCTAAAGTGCATGCATACTCTGTAGAATCAGTGGCGCAGCAAAGTCATGCGCCACTGATTCCCCAGAGAATCAGTGGCGCACCATTGAGGAATCAGTGGCGCATGACTTTGGTGCGCCACTGATTCCCTGGAGAATCAGTGGCGCACCAGGTGGTGCGCCACTGATTCTCCAGGGAATCAGTGGCGCAATAGTAGTGGCGCACCATGGTGCGCCACTGATTCCCAAAATGGTGCGCCACTGATGCCCATTTTCCTAGTAGTGAAGTGTTCTGCGTTGGTCCCTGGCACCGGGATGTTATGGAAAAGAGAACATTATGGGGGGTTTGCAAGGTCAATGGAAGAAAGGCTCACAAAGCTGAAAGTGGTTATTAGACAAGAGAAAGTCTTACAACCGAAGCTATGCAAGGAGTAGGGATTGCCACACAACGGATGCACATAGAGCTATAAGTGTATGAAAGCTCTCCAATGGAACTAGTGGGGTTGCATCCAAATTGCTTGCTCACGGAGACCTAGAGCTCATTTGAGGAGGCTCATAATATGAAAACTCTCTCCAAACGGCAATGGCGCCAGAAAAGAGCTTGATGACTACGCACGCTTCTATTCTTGTAGATAATGTTGGGCCTCCAAGTGCAGAGGTTTGTAGAACAACATCAATTTTCTCTTAAGTGGATCACCCAAGGTTTATCGAACTCATGGAGGTAGAGGTCAAAGATATCCCTCTCAAGCAACTCTGCAATTAAGATACAAGAAGTCTCTTGTGTCCCCAACACACCAAATATGCTTGTCAGGTATATAGGTGCACTAGTTCGGCGAAGAGATAGTGAAATGCGAGTAATATGGATGGTTATAAGTAATAATAGCAATCTGAAATAAATATGGCAGCAAGCAAACATGTAGCAGAACAGGCGGAAAAAGGTGTTTCAATGCTTGGAAACAAGGCCTAGGGATCCTACTTTCACTAGTGGACACTCCCAACAATGAAAACATAATTGAATTAATAAATACCATCTCTTCACTATGGTACTCCAAACCACTCTCCGGTCGAATAACAACACCAATCCATGTGTAGGGCTTCAACAACACTCCTCAGAGTAAGCACTTTCCCAACCAAGTAACCCCCATGCTATCACCATGGGACCCAGATGGTTTCACGCAAACACCACAGTTTCATAGGGTTATCCAACACCAAAATATAAATATAATGCTAAACCACACGGTGCACACACTGTCACCTTTACACCGTGATCAAAGCGTTTACGGAGTTCTCATAACAAATAACGAACACTAATCAACGTGTAGGGTTGCAAAAAACATTCCTTAAAGTAAGCATTCCCATGTCTAGTTAACCTCACGTTGTCACTATGAGCGCCCTAGATGGTACTAGACAAACACCACATTTCATAGAGGAGACACACACCATGTGCACACTGTCACCTTCACACTGCGGGATAAGGTGAATCCAAAGTTCATATTAATAAAGCACTTGAGTAGCAAAAGATGAAGAGTAACATCTATGAATTCAAATAGATTAGAAAGCTCATGATCACATATAGATCACACTATGGGAGAGAGAGATGAACCACATAGCTACCGGTAGAGCCTTAGCCTCGGGGGAGAACTATTTCATCCTCATCATAGGAGACAACAACGGCGATGGAGATGGCGGTGGAGTCGATGGAGATGATTCCGGGGGCACATCCCCGTCCCGGCAGGGTGCCAGAATAGAGATCTGTCCCCCGAAACTTGTCGGCGGCGGCGGTGGAGCTCCGGATGTATTTTGTGGAAAAGGTTGATTCTCCTAGGGTTTTCCCTCCGGGGAGTATAAATAGGAGAAATGGTGGTGTCAGAGGGTGGCCAGGGGCCCCACACCACCAGGTGGCGCGGCCAGGGGGACCCGCGCAACCCTATGGTGTGGCCACCCTGTGGCCCCCCTCCGGGACTCTTTGGGACTTCTGGATGCTTCCAGGGAAAATAGGAACTTCGGGATTCGTGGGGTCCAATTCCGAGAATATTTCCAGAACAACTTTTCTGAAATAAAAAGCAGCAGAAAACAGGGAACTGGCACTTGGCATCTTGTTAATAGGTTAGTCCCGGAAAACGTGTAAAAATGCTATAAAGAAGGGAGAAAACATGTAGCAATTGGCATAATATCAACATGGAACATCAGAAATTATAGATACCTTGGAGACGTATCAAGGGGCGAACATCAGCCTCTCATTTTACCTCCGTGACCCCTCGTGGTTCGAAGTCCTTGTTGTATGAAGGCCTAATGCGAGCCTTGGAGTGAGAGGACCTTGTATTGCTACTTTTGGAAGGTTTCTTCTTCCCAAATTATTTTGCATTGTTAACTTTCTTCATCCTCCCTATTCTGAAATTTCTAGCAAGTCCCATAAAAGTTGAAAATAGTGCATAATAATCATAGTAACCACCATAGGAACTATATGAGAGCTAATACGTGCATCATAACTACGTAATTAATCAAACATGCAAGATATAATAACAAATCACCTACGACATCAAAATACACAAGATATACAAAACCACTAAATTTTTTGATTTGAGGTTTGGAGGAGTCACATAACGGAGAAGAATTGGTCCAACGGCAAAAATGATGTGCTGAGCAAGGAGATCAAAAATCCTGTGGAAGAACAGAAAGAATACGAGTTTTGGCAATGGCAAAGTGAAATATCGAGAGAGAGAAAACATGGGTACCGGCTCACCTTAATGGGGCCATAGGGAGTGGCCGCATCCAGGAGCGCACTCGCTTTTAGTAAACCATGTGCCTCATTTTTAACGTAATAAATTATGAATTTTTTTTGGGAAATTTTTACAATTGTTATTTCTTGCATTTCTGGGATTTAAATAAATGAATAAGATACATAAATGAGTTTAATAAATAAATAAAAACTAAAAATCCCAATGATAATGCAAAATATTAAAAATGATCAATAGAATTAAAATGAATGGAAACAATTGTTTTATGCATGTAAAACAAATATTTCAGCTAGGCTGATCAAGTCTTGCTACCAAACTGATTTTATATGACATAATTCTTTGAATTGCATAAAACAACTATGTTACATCAATTTTGATGGACATTGTTCCAACCATGAAAATTTGATACACTATATGATGCATATGAATAGGACAATCAATAGATCTAATCTTGATGGTCTCAATATTTTCAACTGAAGTTCAATCATATTTCTTATCAACCTTCTTTGGAAAATATACTCTATGTCCTTTATCATTAATACTTAAAGTGATTTTTCTTTGTTACAATCAATAACAACAATTGTTATTTCCATCATTCGGCATTTCCAACACAATAAAGTATGTTGAGATTATACAGTTAGCAAGTTGGATGGGAACATCCTCACAAATACCAATTGAGCAGCAACAAAAGTAGATTTATCAGCCATTTGTAAACAAATATCAGTACGTATTAGCTTATCTAAGTAAAGTCTCTTATAAATAGTGGCATAACACTTATCCAAAGATCAAATAAAGCAATGCTCATATGACTGTTTTTAATAGAGCAACGAATAGTGGGTTACCGGGTCTCCAAATTTCTTGAAAATTGTACCATTGAAGCAATAATTAGCAAGCATAGTGAAAAAAATCCTTATTAGAATTTTTCTTGTTATAATTAAGAATATCCTTCATATATTGTAAAAATGAGGTAACTTAATAGCATCAGGTAAACGAATTTGCAAGAAGAGACTTCACATACACTCACAAAATTTATTATATTGTTCCTCCTCCTTAGTTCGAGAGACTTATTAGGAAAAGGCAGTTTCCTAATAAATACTAGCAGTTAAAAGAGACTTATTAGTTTTGAGCTTCAACCTCTCTGTCAGTTGTAGCTTATTTTTTTTACCCATAAATCCTTGAAGTACAGCTAAATATGTTTTCTCATGCACATCTTAGGATGGTATTGTCTTTTTGATACACTAATTAAGAGTTGCAGTTGAGAAAACCTAAACCAGCTATTGCTCTGTCCGCCTGCAAATCATCCCAGCAAGTTTGCAGCTGAACATCTCGAGGGAAGATCACACGAGATGCTGCTTCCGAGGCCAAACAGCAAAGAGCAGTGGCTGCACATTACACAACAGATAATTGGCCCAACAGATCAAACCGGTAATCGGCCTTCCAAACGACATGAATTGTCATCTTCACCTTCCTCGGGCCTCTCATCAGCTCGAATATGAAGACATAGCCCTCACGTATACTGTTGTCGAGGACAAACTTGGCCAAGCGACCGCCGCTGAATCCTCGGGTGACGCTTCTGTGGTAGTACCTGACAAGGCGTTTTCTCTCAAGTTGTAAATGTGTCGCCGAGAACTAGACTAGTGCCTTTTGATCCAGGTTGAAGGGAGGAGATTAGCTACTCCCCTAACCTCTCATATTTTTCTCTTTTAACTTTGTAACCTCCTTTTTTCCGTCTATTAATAAAATATGACAGTTCTCCTACGGTTCTTCAAAAAAAAAAAACTTGACTAGTATAGAACTAGCTTGCTGTGCAGTGCATCTGAATGTGATGCAAGTGCACTGCTGTGTAAACTTAAAGCTAACTTCCAAATGTAGTATGGTTTCAATGGCGAGGAGGAAGTGCACAGTGCCTATTTCAAATCTAGAAGCATACAACAGGCATTAAATCAAGAGACTTGTATGGTGTGGGAGACAGAGGTGGGAGATGACGACTGAGAGCACTGGAGGCGACTCGGAGGGGGACCGTGGGATCCCCTTCGCCGGCGGTCGTTTCTGGTCGCTGCTCGCGGAGGATGAAGATGAAGATGGCGGCGCATCCGCTCCGGCGTCGTCGGCATCGGAGTTTTCAAGATCGGCGGACTACAAGACGCCTTCTCCCTCGTCGTCGCGGGATTTGGCCGACAGTAGGCAAGGTAAGAGGTTCGAAAGGAGGAAACAGCAGCGCTTGGCGGCGCTCGCACTGGCAGTCACGCCACCGTCTGAGGAGCTAACCGTGGCTCCTCTCCCGGTGACGCCGGCGATGGGGCGCAAGGGCGGAACTCGCGAGTATCGGCTTAAGATCCCGCCTATGCCCCCTACCCATTTCTCGCAGAGTGACGAGGATGATCGTCCGTGGTTTGTCGTAGGAAAGAAAGGGCGTTCGTCGGTCTTCAATGGTGAACCGTCGCCGGAGAAGACGTCCATCGCCGCCGGCGGTGGATCCGTGATTTCGAATTCCAGAGCAGTCAACGTGGTGGGCCATACGGGCCCACTGCGCAGACTTTGTTTGGGCCAATGAACGAATTCCGATCGGGGTCGAATCCGCACGGGATTAGACCGTATTGTCTGGCCGTTCCGCCCGCGATTACGTTCGCTAGGGTTTGGGAACAGGGGTGCTGCGCCTATTGTGTCGACGATGGCTAACCAAGGTGGAGGGCGGGGCTTCTACGGCGACGGCCGGGGAGATCGCAACGGCCCTCCTCCGTTCCGCGGCGGCCCGCCGGCGAGGGGTGGCTACGGCCAGAACTACCGCGGCGGCTTCAACGGGCGCGGTAATCAAGGCCAAGGAGATTACGGCGCTGGGAACAATGCCCCGTTCGGTGGCTTCAACGTGGGCGCGGGTTTCAATGGAGCCCAGTACGGCAATGGCGGCGGTGGCGGAAATCGGTATCCGTATCGTAACGGAGCCGGCGGAGGTGTGCAGCGAGGCAATTTCCGCGGAAGAGGTCGTGGCCGTGGACCTGTGGCGCCTCGGATGGCACCGGTGGCGAACCCTATCAACGAAGGCTTCACCGAAGCGTCGGTGGAGGCCGTCGTGAGGCGGGTCACGGAGGCCCTTTGCGCGCAAGGGGTCACGGCGGTGAGCCGACCACCGACCGTTGTGGCCGAGACGGCGGCCTCGGTCTCTGTCGCGGTTGCACCTAGGGTGGTGGCCGCGCCTGCCGCGGCGCCGATTCCTCCTGCCGTGGTGCACACGGCAGCGCCCAACTCTGCCGCGGCTGCCGGCACTTCTACTGCTGCCGCAGTGCGCGTCCCTCTGCCGGTGACGGGCAGAGACCACGCGGCCAGAGCTGCCGCGGCGTCTACATCCGGTGGGGCTACGGTGCAGCCCAAGCCCGTGGTGTTTGCTGGCCCCTCGACGGAAGAGGTTGACGATCCGAATGCGAAGAAGGCAAAAAAGAACGAGAAAGCAAAATGTTTCCTGTGTGGAGTGCAAGGCCATGTTAGTGCGGCGTGTACTGAGGTGGTTTGCGAATATTGTGAGGGTATGGGTCATGCTCCTGATGATTGTCATCTGCTGTCTGCTGCTAAACAACAGGTGATCACACATGGTTTGCTTAATGAGGGGCTGATGTTCTATGAGGCAGTTCCTACGGCTTCGTATAAGCCCAAGATTGATTCCGTCAGGCTGGGGAAGCTGACTATCACAGGAGGATCGCTTTCTGTTGATGAGGTCATCTCTCAGCTCCAGAGGTTAGTGCCTTCCGAGCAGTTCAGATGGGAGGTAGTTCCTGTAAGTGACAATGTCTATAAGGTTTCTTTTCCTACTAGAGCTGAGTTGGATCGTATGATCGTTTTCGGAGCGTGTCATATTCCTAAAACCAGCTGTGTGATCACTGTGGAGGCCTGGGTTACGGAGATGAAGCCTTTGTGGCTACTGCCTGAGATTTGGATTCGAGTTTCTGATATTCCACCTAAGCATCGAGGTGATTTCTTACTTCTGTGGAGTCTTGGTTCTTTATTTGGTAAGACTCTGAGGGTGGATATGAAGTTTACACGTAAACATGGTGTTCTGAGAGTTCTTGTGGGGTGCATGGATTATACACTTATTCCAGATGGATGGCAGGTGTTTATACGAGATGGCTTTTATGAGCTGAAATTTGAGGTAGAAAATCCTAATTCTGATAATGAGGATGAGATGGCGGTGGACTCTAAAGATGAGTCGCGTGATGATGACAAGGATGATGGTCCGAACTCTAAGCAAAAGGGACCGGCTGTTGGTTCTATGGACATTGATAGGTCCAAACCGTCCACTAGTGGTACAACTGGTTCGTCGGAACCGGCCGCGAAGGAGACAGAGGCTAAAGGGGTGAAGAAAGCGTTCTCCCCCGGGGTGGTTCTTTCACCATCAGTGGCTAGTTCTGTCAGAGAGGCTAGACTCTTTCTTACTTCGATGTGTAACACGCGGATAGAGACTACACAGCTTTCTGAGATGGAGGTCGCCGACACGGTCTCATGTTCTTTGGGACCCCATGATGGTTCGGCGGAGGAGATGGTGGGCATCCAGGTTTCGGATGGGGGTGGTTACCCCGAGGAGGAGATGAGGGACACAGCTGATGGGCGGATGGCCTTCGTATCAAACGGATACCAAGTGCCGGTCGTCAATTCGCCTTCTGGCCACGCGCGAGGTAGCGGAGCTCTGGAGCCACGGTGCCTAGACGGTGCGTTTCACGGTGTATGCTCCTCTCTCCAACCAGGCGGGTTGGATGGAGTGGGAGACATATCTACTTCGGCTACCGCTCTGTCGCCGACGATGCCCTGCAACCGACCAGGCGGGTTGGATGTGGGGGCGTCGACGGTGAAGGTGGCATCTGCTTCGACGATGGAGACCCCGGTCGGTCATAGCTCATCCCAACCAGGCGGGTTGGGGTTGGCAGCTGTATTGACTTCGACACCGCGACCATCGATGGCGGCGGTGTTGGCTTATGGGGGTCTGGCGGCGGCTGATTCGGAGGTTCGCTCTAGTGCACGCTTACGGGCGAAACCGGACGCGGATCTTCCCCAGGAGCTGAGGGCAATGGCCCTGGCGCAGCGCAAGGACATCGTCTTTCCTAGAGGTACACCACCACTCCCCGTTGGTTTATCATTACTGTCTTTTTCAAATTCTGAGATTAAAGCGCGTGCGGATAAATTAGGTGTGTCATTAGGCAGAAACAAACAACAAATTGATGCGTCTATTCATGGTTTGTTAGAACAGGAAAAAGATAGGTCCCTTATTTTTCTTCGGAATAATTTAAAAGAGATGTTAGATGATGATCCGATTGATTCGAACCCATCTTTGACCCTCACGAAAGCATCAAACTTGAGTGAGGATCTTGGTGATGCGAGTGAGCCCGAGGATGATCACACGGATCATCCTTTGCTCTCAAAGACGGTTAAACGTAACCGCAAGAAGAACATCGGTTCTGTATCCAAACCTAGGAGAAGCACTAGGATTAAACAATTCAAAAAGTGAGATGAGAGGCTTGATCTGGAATAGTAATGGGTTTGGGGATCATGCTAAACACTTGGCGGTTCATGAATTTATTAAAGAACATAAGGTTGATTTCATTGCTCTAATTGAAACTGGAAGATCTTCTTTTACTACGCATTTTCTAGATTTTCTTGCTGGGGGTAAGGACTTCACGTGGTTCTGTTTGCCTCCTCATGGTCGATCTGGAGGGATGCTTGTAGGTTTTAATGGTGGTTCTCTTTCGGCACAAACCGTTGTGTCTGGAGATTTCTGCCTTAAGTTTCATGTCAAGACTTTAGCAGATGGTTTTGATTGGGCTTTTGTCGTAGTTTACGGGGCTGCACAAGACTCAAAGAAACCAGATTTTCTTGCTGAGTTAGTACGTATTTGTGACAATGAAACTCTTCCGATTCTAGTGGGGGGAGACTTTAATATCATTCGGAGGCAGGAAGAAAAGAGCAATGATAATTTTAATGCGAGATGGCCGTTTATTTTTAATGCTATTATCGACAGTTTGGACTTGAAAGAAATTTCTCTATCCGGGAGACAATTTACTTGGGCTAGTTGGGGAGATAATCCGACGTATGAAAAGCTTGATCGTTTTCTTAACAGTGTTGAGTGGGAACAGAAATATCCTATGGTTACGGTGCATGCCCTGACTCGAACGGGGTCAGATCATACACCGCTGCTATTAGACTCTGGGGCTCAAGCACATGTGGGTAATAAGAGTCAGTTTTCATTTGAACTCTCTTGGATACGCCAAGAAGGTTTTTATGAACTGGTGTGTAAGGAATGGAGGTCGGTTACGTCTGGGCTAAACCCATTAGATAGGTGGCAAAATAAGATTAGACACCTAAGACAATTCTTACGAGGATGGGCGAAAAACCAAAGTGGGGTTTATAGAAAACTAAAAGATAAACTAACGGCACTCATAGATTTGCTAGATATTAAGGCGGAATCGACTCCTTTGACAGTGGCCGAACGGGCCGCAAAAAAGGAGGCTGATGATTACCTACGAAAGTTGAAACGAGATGAGGAATCCAAATGGGCGCAACGGGCAAAAGTTAAACATATACAAGAAGGAGGAAGTAATACGAAATACTTTCACCTCATTGCAAACGGGAAACATAGGAAGAAAAGGATTTTTCAATTGGAGCAGGATGAGGGAACGATTTTAGGGGAGATTAACCTTAGAACGTTTATCTCTGAATACTACAAGAAGTTATTCGGGGCACCGCCGCCGACTAATGTTTCTTTGGTAGAGGAGAGGACGGACGATTTGCCTCAAATATCACATGAGGAGAATTGCATTCTTACATCTCCTTTTACGGATAAGGAGGTATTCGAAGCAATTTCTCAGATGGAACACAATAAGGCCCCGGGTCCAGATGGATTCCCAGCGGAGTTCTATCAGAGTTTTTGGGAGGTGATTAAGGTGGATTTGATGTCGATGTTTGCTCAACTCCATAATGGAGATTTACCATTATTTAAATTAAACTTTGGGGTTATCACGTTACTTCCAAAGAAGGAGGATGCGAGTCGTATTGAGCAATATCGACCTATTTGTTTGCTAAATGTTAGTTTCAAAATATTCACCAAGGTGGGTACCAACAGGGTAACTTCTATTGCGAGTAAAGTTATCCGACCAACTCAATCAACGTTTCTACCCGGTAGAAATATTCTTGAAGGAGTTGTGGTACTACATGAAACAATTCATGAGATTAAAAGGAAAAAATTGGATGGGGTTTTGTTTAAAATTGACTTTGAAAAAGCGTATGACAAGGTGAATTGGTCTTTTTTACAACAAGTTTTGAGGATGAAAGGTTTTTCACCTAAGTGGTGTGATTGGATTGTTCGTTTTGTTCAAGGGGGTAGTGTCGGGATTAAGGTTAATGATGATATCGGTCATTATTTCCAAACGCTAAAAGGTTTGAGACAGGGTGATCCGCTATCACCTATTCTCTTTAATCTTGTAGCAGATATGTTGGCTATCCTCATAGAACGAGCTAAGGAGGATGGTCAAGTGGGAGGATTGATTCCTCACCTTGTCGAAGGAGGGGTCTCCATTCTCCAATATGCCGACGATACGATTATTTTTATGGAACATGACTTAGAAAAGGCACTGAACATGAAACTCATACTTGCGATGTTTGAGCTTCTGTCCGGTCTTAAAATTAATTTCCATAAGAGTGAGATTTTTTGTTTCGGTAAAGCGAAAGAGACCCAAGATGATTACCGAATTATCTTTGGTTGTGAGATAGGAACGTTACCGTTAAAATATCTCGGCATACCAATTCACCATAGAAAACTTCTCAATAAAGAGTGGAAACCGATTGAGGATAGATTTGATTCCAAACTAAGTTCTTGGGCTGGGAAATTGTTGTCTTACGGGGATCGCCTCGTCCTGATAAATGCGGTTCTATCCAGCTTGCCGATGTTTTTGCTTTCCTTTTTCGAAATTCCAGTGGGAGTGAGGAAACGTTTGGATTACTATCGCTCAAGGTTTTTTTGGCAAAGCGATGTCCCTACTTATATAAGAACAACGATGCTTGGTCTCCGAGGAGAGACCGGTTAGGTTTGCTTTTGGTGCCTAAAAGAACTCGGACTGGTTGTTTGGATAGAGAGAGTTAGCGATGAGTTTTACCAAACCATGTTTTAGGAAGATTTTTCGTAATACAGTACGAGTTTTGCTGGTACTTCGGTTAGGAACAAGTAGATGGAAAACCATGTTTAGATTCCGCAACCGGTATGTACTGTACTTTGTTTGTCTTATTAGTTTTCTGTTGCACTGTGCATGATGGAGGGGGAGGTCGTACCATTGCCGGCCTCCCCGGCTGCCTACCGCGGCTCTGTAAGTCTTTGCCTGCACTGGCACTGGCACCGGGCTCTGCACTTGCACCTACGGGGCATGGCTGCCCGTGCCACGGGACATGCCCGGGGGTCGTCCAGTCTGCTCGTACCATTATGTCCACCGTCCACGTATCTGCAGCATCAGCAGGCAGCAGCTATTTGCACATATACGAGTTTTTGGTTAGAAAATTTTATAAAAACTTTCAGATAAACGGCAGCATCAAATACGCCAAAACAGGCGCAGCTAGTGCTGAATCCTCACGCTATACAGGCATACTACACAATTTTCCTATTGCTCGTCTCCTCTTTTGCTCTTGTCTCTCTGTTTGTTCTTTTTGTTCTTGTGTTTCTGCTTCCTCTTAGCCGCGAGGGCTCCCGAAGAGCTCTTTGCCTCAAACCTCACACTGGACATGCCCTTGCGCGCGGACGCCTTGCGATCCAACCTGCGGTTGGGCAGCTTCTGATAAGCATACGCATCCTAATCGTGGACGGTGTAGCATCAACCGTTGTTCACCACCTTCCCCCTCTTCGCCGACCGGCTTCTGACGGAGCTCTTGTCATCAAAAGCCTCCTCGCCAGGGGGACGGTGGGTTTTTTTTTGCGATATTCCCGTTCTTTGCGTATTACCATACGCCCTTCAGGGTCCAACTCAACCTCATCATCGGCGTCGCGTGCAGATCTATTTTTCCCTGTTGATCTGAGAGCTAACTGTTAGTTTGATCTCCTCTGTATAAGCCCAACGACCTATCAGACCCTTGACCTGCGCCCAGATCGGGGCGCCCAACCACCTATGGTTGACGCCCCCCCTGTTGGAATATGCACTAGATGCAATCATATATAATGTAATTTCCAATGTATTTATAAAGTTATTAAGTTGTCCTTATTTTGAACATCTGATATATATCACTGAATATATTATTCGATTGTGGAACTATGTATTTATGTTGTTCATACTAAATTGTCCTTGGTCATTGAGGTTGTGCTGGACACACAACCTAGATTAGTGTGAAGGTTGGCTGATGACTCGGTTCCACTTGTCATGGGCACGGCGATGCCATTCCAACTTACACAAATTCGGCTAAAGAGTTTAGCAAGTCGGACTGACCCATGTTGAGATGCAACGAGTAAGTCGTCATTTGCATGTCTCAATCAATGTAATCCTTAGACCTGAGGTTATCGCACAATCCGAGCTGTGGTTCCCATCTTATGTTCTGTCAAACGTTGTTCTAGGATAGGGAATTTATAAAGACAGAGTTCGGGTCGAATGATAATCAAGCTGCGTGATATGGATAATCAAGATGTGATTTTTCCTGTCCGACTAAAGAGATATTCTCTGGGGCCATCTCGAGTGATATAATTCCGAAAGCATGGTCATGCGCGATTAGGTTAAGTGTTAACCGGGTTGATTGACTAAGAGTTAGTTGGATGAATCATATACCACGGATCGAGAAGACAGTTGAGCTAGTTAAGCGATGACGATAATCAGCCTATAGTTCGACAATGTATATCGTGAGGCAAAAGGGACTGAGATGAAATTCACATTAGAAGGTATGTCGTCATGACTCTATGACACTTGGGAGTCGACATATTCTTCTAGGAGCAGCTACCGATTGAACGATTGTGAGTCGGACTTCAATCATGTCTAAGTCTCCTTGAGCCTACGGGGTCACACACTTAAGAGCGGGAGTAAGTATATTTGTCGGGTTGGACCCGAATCGGAAATGGACTGAGTTAGTGCGTTGGACTCACAGAGTGAATGGGCCACAAGCGTTGTACAGCCCACTCGCACTCGCTATATAAGGACGGGGGTAGGTTTCCCAACGAGCACAAGTTTCCACACGCATGTGTTGGGAATCCTGGACCTACTCAGTCCAGCCGCCGCACCAGACCTAGCAGTCCGCCGTCAGAGCTCGTTCTCGTACGTGTGGATACGGGCAGAGGTGTTGTACATTTAGCACTTCGACGATCGTGGGATTAGATCGACTCGATCGGATCATGGGACTACACTGCATCGATGTGCTTCATCGATAATCCGCATCTGCGCGTCTAGTGGTAATCCTCGTGGTCTTCTACCTCGGCTAGATCTTGGGAGTTCCGTGTGGAAAAGTGTTATCTCTACAGGGTGGGGTCGGCTGGGACACGACACGAGGTTCGACGTGTTGCCAGGCACCCCACGAACATCTCTACCGATCTAGGCTTTTAGCGGTAGCGACGGAAGCGCCTCCACCACCTCTGCTCGCTCACCGCCGCCACCCTGCACCACCATGTCCATCCCATCGAGCTCATCGAGCAAAGGATAAGATACTTCATCCTCTCATCTCTCTATTCCCTCCCCCTCTCTGTCTCTCAATCGACATTCACAGAGGCATATATAAAAACATCGCCGTCTACATCTCTAACCTAGATAATCCTAGGATCTAACAATGGTATCAGACCCTAGCTAGGGTTCTAGATTTTGTTTCGGTCGCAGAAAGAAAGAGAAATGAATCCTATCCACCAAAACTGAAAAAGAAAGGACCCCTCCTGACAGAAACTCTAACCCTAAATAGAGAAAAGAGGGGAGAGGGGAAAAGAAATCTCACCGGCACAGTGCGCCGCCGCCGAGGCCGCACCATTCCTCTCGCTCCCTGTGCGCATCGCCTAGCAAGGCACCGGGAAGAATAAGCGCAAGGGGAAAAGGGCACCGTGTGCCAAGCCTTTCAACGACGGCGCGCTCACCACAAGGGGAACGCGCAACCGACAAAGCGGAAGTCAACGGCGCCACCGTCGGGTGATCTGACGTCGACCGCATGAGCGCATGAGGGAGTAGAGGGGGCGCAGCCGCATCCTTTCCCCTCGATCTGTTATGGGAGGTGGAAGAAAGAAGGTGAAGGGGAAAGGGAGCGCGTGTTGTAGCGCATGGTGGCGCTCAACGCCGGCTCCGACAAGGCCCTAACCCTAGCCGTCGCACTACAGGAGAGAGAGAGCTCATGGGGGAAGAGAGAAAATAACCTAGGGTTTATCCCTCACGTGGCTGGCACTACTTTTTCTTGTGGCGAAAAGTGCGATGCACCGTCGATGCTATCCGATGGCCAAGAACGTGTGATGCATGCAGAACAGGCCGCTGGGCCGGGCCATCTTCGGCCAGAGAGAGGCGAGCGGAGGGCACGTAGAGTGGGCCACGGGCCGAGTGCTAGAGTAATTACCGCTCGGACCAGGACGTCCGAGTAATTACCGCTCGCGCGGGTGAAAGACAGGCTGTGGGCCAGGCCGACCAGTCCGAGTTTTCTTATTTTGTTTTCTGTTTCTATTTTTCCAAAATAAGAATTGATTTTTTTTATGAATTTTTGGCAAATTTAATCTAGTTTTTCCCCTATTCAAAGTTACCCAACGAAATTTCATGTACAGAATATAAAAGTAAAAAAATCACTTCTTAAAGTGTAAAGTACATGAATTTTATTCATGTTTTCCGATCCAATGAAATAAAAGTGCTCTTTTAAGGGCGAATAGGAGTAAACCGAGAATTTAAAAAATTAAGAGTTGTTTTGCTCTTCTCTCCTCTTTTGCTCTTGTCTCTCGTTTGTTCATTTTGTTCTTGTGTTTCTGCTTCCTCTTAGCCGCGAGGGCTCCCGAAGAGCTCTTCGCCTCAAACCTCACACTGGACATGCCCTTGCGCGCGGATGCCTTGCGATCCAACCTGCGGTTGGGCAGCTTCCGATAAGAATACGCATCCATGTTGTCTTTCTTCTTGAGATCGCCACCAGCCTTCTTGCTGGTTTAATCGTGGACGGTGTAGGATTAACCGTTGTTCACCACCTTCCCCCTCTTCGCCGACCGGCTTCTGACGGAGCTCTTGTCATCAAAATCCTCGTCGCCAGGGAGACGGTGGGATTTTTTTTGCGATATTCCCGTTCTTTGCGTATTATCAGACGCCCTTCGGGGTCCAACTCAACTCATCATCGGCGTCGCGTGCAGATCTATTCTTCCCTGTTGATCTGAGAGCTAACTGTTAGTTTGATCTCCTCTGTATAAGCCCAACGACCTATCAGCCCTTCGACGATCGTGGGATTGTATAGACTCGATCGGATCGTGGGACAAAACTGCATCGATGTGCTTCATCGATAATCCGCACATGCGCGTCTAGTGGTAATCCTCGTGGCCTTCTACCTCGGCTAGATCTTGGGAGTTCCGTGTGGAAAAGTTTTGTTTATCTCTACAGGGTGGGTTCGGCTGTGACACGACACGAGGTTCGACGTGTTGCTAGGCAACCCCACGAACATCTCTACCGATCTAGGCTTTTACCGGTAGCGACGGGAAGCGCCTCCACTACCACTGCTCGCCCACCGCCGCCACCCTACACCACCATGTCCATCCCATCGAGCTCATCGAGCAAAGGAGAAGATACTTCCTCCTCTCATCTATCTATTCCCTCCCCCTCTCTGTCTCTCAATCGACTTCACAGAGGCATATATAAAAACATCGCCGTCTACATCTCTAACCTAGCTAATCCTAGGATCTAAAAATGGTATCAGACCCTAGCTAGGGTTCTAGATTTTGTTTCGGTAGCAGAAAGAAAGAGAAAGGAATCCTATCGACCAAAACTGAAAAAGAAAGGACCCATCCTGACAGAAACTCTAACCCTAAATAGAGAAAAGAGGGGAGAGGGGAAAAGAAATCTCACCGGCACAGTGCGCTGCCGCCGAGGCCGCACCATTCCTCTCGCTCCCTGTGTGCATCGCCTAGCAAGGCACCGGGAAGAATAAGCGCAAGGGGAAAAGGGCACCGTCTGCCAAGCCTTTCAACGACGGCGCGCTCACCACAAGGGGAACGCGCAACCGACAAAGCGGAAGTCAACGGTGCCACCGTCAGGTGATCTGACGTCGACCGCACGAGCGCATGAGGGAGTAGAGGGGGCGCAGCCGCATCCTTTCCCCTCGATCTGTTATGGGAGGTGGAAGAAAGGAGGTGAAGGGGAAAGGGAGCGCGTGCTGTAGCGCATGGTGGCGCTCAACGCCGGCTCTGACAAGGCCCTAACCCTAGCCGTCGCACTACAGGAGAGAGAGAGCTCATGGGGGGAAGAGAGAAAATAACCTAGGGTTTATCCCTCACGTGGCTGGCACTACTTTTTCTTGTGGCGAAAAGTGCGATGCACCGTCGATGCTATCCGACGGCCAAGAACGTGTGATGCATGCAGAACAGGCCGCTGGGCCGGGCCATCTTCGGCCAGAGAGAGGCGAGCGGAGGGCACGTAGAGTGGGCCACGGGCCGAGTGCTAGAGTAATTACCGCTCGGACCAGGACGTCCGAGTAATTACCGCTCGCGCGGGTGAAAGACAGGCTGTGGGCCAGGCCGACCAGTCCGAGTTTTCTTATTTTGTTTTCGGTTTTTATTTTTCCAAAAGAAGAATTGATTTTTTTTTATGAATTTTTGGGCAAATTTAATCTAGTTTTTCCCTATTCAAAGTTACCCAACGAAATTTCTTGTAGAGAATATAAAAGTAAAAAAAATCACTTCTTAAAGTGTAAAGTACATGAATTTTATTCATGTTTTCCGATCCAATGAAATAAAAGTGCTCTTTTAAGGGCGAATAGGAGTAAACCGAGAATTTAAAAAAATTAAGAGTTCTTTTGCTCTTGTCTACTCTTTTGCTCTTGTCTCTCGTTTGTTCTTTTTGTTCTTGTGTTTTTGCTTCCTCTTAGCCGCGAGGGCTCCCGAAGAGCTCTTCGCCTCAGACCTCACACTGGACATGCCCTTGCGCGCGGATGCCTTGCGATCCAACCTGCGGTTGGGCAGCTTCCGATAAGCATACGCATCCATATTGTCTTTCTTCTGTAGATCGCCACCATCCTTCTTGCTGGTTTAATCGTGGACGGTGTAGGATCAACCTTTGTTCACCACCTTCCCCCTCTTCGCCGACCGGCTTCTGACGGAGCTCTTGTCATCAAAAGCCTCGTCACCAGGGAGACGGTGGGATTTTTTTTGCGATATTCCCGTTCTTTGCGTATTATCATACGTCCTTCGGGGTCCAACTCAACCTCATCATCGGCGTCGTGTGCAGATCTATTCTTCCCTGTTGATCTGAGAGCTAACTGTTAGTTTGATCTCCTCTGTATAAGCCCAACGACCTATCAGACCCTTCGACGATCGTGGGATTGTATCGACTCGATCGGATCGTGGGACAAAACTGCATCGATGTGCTTCATCGATAATCCACACCTGCACGTCTAGTGGTAATCCTCGTGGCCTTCTACCTCGGCTAGATCTTGGGAGTTCCGTGTGGAAAAGTTTTGTTTATCTCTACAGGGTGGGTTCGGCTGCGACACGACACGAGGTTCGACGTGTTGCTAGGCTCCCCACGAATATCTCTACCGATCTAGGCTTTTAGCGGTAGCGACGGGAAGCGCCTCCACTACCACTGCTCGCCCACCGCCGCCACCCTACACCACCATGTACAACCCATCGAGCTCATCGAGCAAAGGAGAAGATACTTCCTCCTCTCATCTATCTATTCCCTCCCCCTCTCTGTCTCTCAATCGACATTCACAGAGGCATATAAAAAACATCGCCGTCTACATCTCTAACCTAGATAATCCTAGGATCTAACAATGGTATCAGACCCTAGCTAGGGTTCTAGATTTTGTTTCGGTATCAGAAAGAAAGAGAAAGGAATCCTATCCACCAAAACTGAAAAAGAAAGAACCCCTCCTGACAGAAACTCTAACCCTAAATACAGAAAAGAGGGGAGAGGGGAAAAGAAATCTCACCGGCACAGTGCGCCGCCGCCAAGGCCGCACCATTCCTCTTGCTCCCTGTGCGCATCGCCTAGCAAGGCACCGGGAAGAATAAGCGCAAGGGGAGAAGGGCACCGTGTGCCAAGCCTTTCAACGACGGCGCGCTCACCACAAGGGGAATGCGCAACCGACAAAGCGGAAGTCAACGGCGCCACCGTCGGGTGATCTGACGTCGACCGCACGAGCGCATGAGGGAGTAGAGGGGGCGCAGCCGCATCCTTTCCCCTCGATCTGTTATGGGAGGTGGAAGAAAGAAGGTGAAGGGGAAAGGGAGCGCGTGCTATAGCGCATGGTGGCGCTCAACGCCGGCTCCGACAAGGCCCTAACCCTAGCCGTCGCACTACAGGAGAGAGAGAGAGAGCTCATGGGGGGAAGAGAGAAAATAACCTAGGGTTTATCCCTCACGTGGCTGGCACTACTTTTTCTTGTGGCGAAAAGTGCGATGCACCGTCGATGCTATCCGACGGCCAAGAATGTGTGATGCATGAAGAACAGGCCGCTGGGCCGGGCCATATTCGGCCAGAGAGAGGCGAGTGGAGGGCGCGTAGAGTGGGCCACGGGCCGAGTGCTAGAGTAGGCCTGGACCAGGACGTCCGAGTAATTACCGCTCGCGCGGGTGAAATACAGGCTGTGGGCCAGGCCGACCAGTCCGAGTTTTCTTATTTTGTTTTCCGTTTCTATTTTTCCAAAAGAAGAATTGATTTTTTTTATGAATTTTTGGGCAAATTTAATCTAGTTTTTTCCCTATTCAAAGTTACCCAACGAAATTTCTTGTAGAGAATATAAAAGTAAAAAAATCACTTCTTAAAGTGTAAAGTACATGAATTTTATTCATGTTTTCCGATCCAATGAAATAAAAGTGCTCTTTTAAGGGCGAATAGGAGTAAACCGAGAATTTAAAAAAATTAAGAGTTCTTTTGCTCTTGTCTCCTCTTTTGCTCTTGTCTCTCGTTTGTTCTTTTTGTTCGTGTGTTTCTGCTTCCTCTTAGCCGTGAGGGCTCCCGAAGAGCTCTTCGCCTCAAACCTCACACTGGACATGCCCTTGCGCGCGGATGCCTTGCGATCCAACCTGCGGTTGGGCAGCTTCCGATAAGCATACGCATCCATATTGTCTTTCTTCTTGAGATCGCCACCAACCTTCTTGCTGGTTTAATCGTGGACGGTGTAGGATCAACCGTTGTTCACCACCTTCCCCCTCTTCGCCGACCGGCTTCTGACGGAGCTCTTGTCATCAAAAGCCTCCTCGCCAGGGAGACGGTGGGATTTTTTTTTGCGATATTCCCGTTCTTTGCGTATTATCATACGTCCTTCGGGGTCCAACTCAACCTCATCATCGGCGTCGCGTGCAGATCTATTTTTCCCTGTTGATCTGAGATCTAACTGTTAGTTTGATCTCCTCTGTATAAGCCCAACGACCTATCAGACCCTTCGACGATCGTGGGATTGTATCGACTCGATCGGATCGTGGGACAAAACTGCATCGATGTGCTTCATCGATAATCCGCACCTGCGCGTCTAGTGGTAATTCTCGTGGCCTTCTACCTCGGCTAGATCTTGGGAGTTGCGTGTGGAAAAGTTTTGTTTATCTCTACAGGGTGGGGTCGGCTGGGACACGACACGAGGTTCGACGTGTTGCTAGGCACCCCACGAACATCTCTACCGATCTAGGCTTTTAGCGGTAGCGACGGGAAGCGCCTCCACTACCACTGCTCGCCCACCGCCGCCACCCTACACCACCATGTCCATCCCATCGAGCTCATCGAGCAAAGGAGAAGATACTTCCTCCTCTCATCTATCTATTCCCACTCCCTCTCTGTCTCTCAATCGACATTCACAGAGGCATATAAAAAAACATCGCCGTCTACATCTCTAACCTATACAATCCTAGGATCTAACAATGGTATCAGACCCTAGCTAGGGTTCTAGATTTTGTTTCGGTAGCAAAAAGAAACAGAAAGGAATCCTATCCACCAAAACTGAAAAAGAAAGGACCCCTCCTGACAGAAACTCTAACCCTAAATAGAGAAAAGAGGGGAGAGGGGAAAAGAAATCTCACCGGCACAGTGCGCCGCCGCCGAGGCCGCACCATTCCTCTTGCTCCCTGTGCGCATCGGCTAGCAAGTCACCGGGAAGAATAAGCGCAAGGGGAAAAGGGCACCGTGTGCCAAGCCTTTCAACGACGGCGCGCTCAACACAAGGGGAACGCGCAACCGACAAAGCGGAAGTCAACGGCGCCACCGTCAGGTGATGTGACGTCGACCGCACGAGCGCATGAGGGAGTAGAGGGGGCGCAGCCGCATCCTTTCCCCTCGATCTGTTATGGGAGGTGGAAGAAAGAAGGTGAAGGGGAAAGGGAGCGCGTGCTGTAGCGCATAGTGGCGCTCAACGCCGGATCCGACAAGGCCCTAACCCTAGCCGTCGCACTACAGGAGAGAGAGCTCATGGGGGGAAGAGAGAAAATAACCTAGGGTTTATCCCTCACTTGGCTGGCACTACTTTTTCTTGTGGCGAAACGTGCGATGCACCGTCGATGCTATCCGACGGCCAAGAACGTGTGATGCATGCAGAACAGGCCGCTGGGCCGGGCCATCTTCGGCCAGAGAGAGGCGAGTGGAGGGCGCGTAGAGTGGGCCACGGGCCTAGTGCTAGAGTAGGCCTGGACCAGGACGTCCGAGTAATTACCGCTCGCGCGGGTGAAAGACAGGCTGTGGGCCAGGCT
The DNA here is from genome assembly GCA_028641055.1 of Alopecurus myosuroides. Taxonomy (NCBI): domain Eukaryota; kingdom Viridiplantae; phylum Streptophyta; class Magnoliopsida; order Poales; family Poaceae; genus Alopecurus; species Alopecurus myosuroides. The sequence goes on from CM054060.1 coordinate 81,799,236, forward strand.
GACCAGTCCGAGTTTTCTTATTTTGTTTTCTGTTTCTATTCTTCCAAAAGAAGAATTGATTTTTTTATGAATTTTTGGGCAAATTTAATCTAGTTTTTTCCCTATTCAAAATTACCCAACGAAATTTCTTGTAGAGAATATAAAAGTAAAAAAATCACTTCTTGAAGTGTAAAGTGCATGAATTTTATTCATGTTTTCCGATCCAATGAAATAAAAGTGCTCTTTTAAGGGCGAATAGGAGTAAACCGAGAATTTAAAAAAATTAAGAGTTCTTTTGCTCTTGTCTCCTCTTTTGCTCTTGTCTCTCGTTTGTTCTTTTTGTTCTTGTGTTTCTGTTTCCTCTTAGCCGCGAGGGCTCCCGAAGAACTCTTCACCTCAAACCTCACACTGGACATGCCCTTGCGCGCGGATGCCTTGCGATCCAACCTGCGGTTGGGCAGCTTCCGATAAGCATACGCATCCATATTGTCTTTCTTCTTGAGATCGCCACCAGCCTTCTTGCTGGTTTAATCGTGGACGGTGTAGGATCAACCGTTGTTCACCACCTTCCCCCTCTTCGCCGACCGGCTTCTGACGGAGCTCTTGTCATCAAAAGCCTCCTCGCCAGGGAGACGGTGGGATTTTTTTTGCGATATTCCCGTTCTTTGCGTATTATCATACGCCCTTCGGGGTCCAACTCAACCTCATCATCGGCGTCGCGTGCAGATCTATTTTTCCCTGTTGATCTGAGAGCTAACTGTTAGTTTGATCTCCTCTGTATAAGCCCAACGACCTATCAGACCCTTCGACGATCGTGGGATTGTATCGACTCGATCGGATCGTGGGACAAAACTGCATCGATGTGCTTCATCGATAATCCGCACATGCGCGTCTAGTGGTAATTCTCGTGGCCTTCTACCTCGGCTAGATCTTGGGAGTTGCGTGTGGAAAAGTTTTGTTTATCTCTACAGGGTGGGGTCGGCTGGGACACGACACGAGGTTCGACGTGTTGCTAGGCACCCCACGAACATCTCTACCGATCTAGGCTTTTAGCGGTAGCGACGGGAAGCGCCTTCACTACCACACTACAACAAAATCATCACGTAAAGACGTTATTTATGTGACGGTTTTTTTTCCGTCTTTACAATAGTAGAGCGGCTCTTTATAGGGACGCTTTTTGAGACGTTCAATGTCGCGTCCCTAGTTTGAGAGACAAATTAATAAATATGTTTGCCAATTTATAGATACCTAGAGACGAATTCTGAGACGACTTGGAGTACGTCTCTTTGGATCTAACCATAAAAACTTTTATAGGCCTTTTCTAATGGGGGAATATATATTTGTTATTATTAGAGTAATATATAAAAAAAGTTAAAGGGAATTATACACACGCTTGCACGCTTGAACTATTTTTTTTTGAGGTAACTTGCGCGCTTGATTTTTTTTTTTGAATTTTAACATCTATTAATAAATAAAGCAAGCAAGCCGCCTCATTAAAAACCTTCCAGTCCCCTCAGGTACCCTGGTAAGGAAAAGAGTGCGAAAGAAACTTGCTGCCAGTTCGTTACAGAATAGTTGCATCATTAGCAATAGTCGATCTAATAGAATCAGGAGGATCGCTATGCCAAACCGCATGAGACACAACACTAAGCTTAGCTAGGGTATCCGCTGCCTCGTTTGCCTCCCTCGGACAATGAGAGAAGGACACTCGAGTGAAACCCCTACAAAGAAAAGTAGCCTCCTCATAAATCGCTGCGGCCGGCCCAAGAGAATTGCCGCCATCCTGCATAGTTTTGATCACTTCGATGCAATCAGACTCAACAATTAATCTGTTGCATCCAACATCGCCAGCAAGAAGAAGACCGTCCCTTAAGGCAATGGCTTCGGCCATTGTGGCATCTTCCACGTGCATTAGGTCCCAGCGCCCTGCGGAGATAAAAGCCCCATGGTGATCACGGAGGATAGCCCCGGTACCACCTGTCCCGGAGTTGGCATCGAACGCTGCGTCGACATTGAGTTTCACATAATCCGCAGGTGGCTTGCTCCATCTGTGACTCAATACCGCCGGGCTCCTCCTCGAATTAGCTCTCCCATAATTCATAGAAAGGGTAAGAATTGACATCGCCGATCGTATAGGGTCTTGCAGGAGTTCACCATGTGTAGCTTTCCTTCTCTCCCACCAAACATACCAAGCCGCCACCACCGCCAAATCGCAATGGCGAACCTCCGCGGATATGGAAGACATGGTTGTATCAAGCATGAGCGTCTCCAAAATTGTGTAGCCATTGTTTTCAGCAATCTGGGCGTTCTCAATTACCTGCGCCATTCCAATACCGTTCCAGATTTCCTTAACTCTCGAGCACTTAAATAAAGCATGCTGCACACTCTCACAATGAATAGAGCAGAGAGGGAATTGACTTGAAGATTGTATATGTCTGTTAGCTAGAACACCCCGGCAAGGAATCGCCCCCGAAAGAGATCTCCAACAATGAATTTTAATTTTTGCAGGTACCTTTAGGGACCATAGAGCCTTCCAGACTGGGTTAGCCGCCGAGGGACCGAAAGGTCTAGTCTGCCTAATTTTCCGACCATGTTGATGATCCCACTCCACATAATATGAAGATTTCACCGTAAAAATTCCATTCTTATTTTGATGCCAAGAGACAAAATCATCCATCATTCCCACAGCGAGAGGGATCCTTAGAATTCTCTCGGCATCCTCCGGCCAAAAAATTTCCCTAATGAGCTCCTCATCCCAAGCACGAGTTTCTGAGTCAATAAGTTCGGACACCTTAGTGAGAACAATGTTACCTCTTCTTGTAAGGATCTTTCTATTATAACTTGAAGGAATCCAGCAATCCTCCCAAATATTAATTTTGTCTCCACTACCCACTCTCCAAATGTGTCCCCTTTTAAAAGTTTGGATACCTGACCATATACTTTGCCATGTAAAAGAACTCCCCTTCTTCAAATCACAGTTTAATAGATCACCAGAGGGGTAGTATTTCGCCCTGAGGATCTGAGCACATAAAGAATCAGGGTCAGAAAGAAGTCTCCAACATTGTTTTGATAGAAGAGCCGAATTGAAACTTTCAATATCACGAAAACCCATCCCTCCTTTACTCTTTGGGATACATAATTTCCACCACGCAAACCAGTGTATATGCTTCTGTTGATCAACATCTCCCCACCAGAATTGGGACATTGCCGAGATTATCCCTTTACAAATCTGCTTGGGTAGCTTGAAGACCGACATAGCGTACACTGGGATTGATTGGATGATAGCTTTAATTAAAATCTCCCTTCCTCCGAAAGACAGTGATTTCTCCTTCCAACCAGTGAGCAATTTAACCACTCTGTCAATAATGTGTTGGAAGCAATCTGATCTATCCACCCCCACAAGTGGTGGAAGCCCAAGATACCTTGTCTGTAATCGCCTCCGTCATAATATTTAGGATTGTACAAACCTCCACCCTAGTATCAACATGTGTGGAGGGGCTGAAAAAAACAGTAGACTTTGCCACACTAACCATCTGTCCCGAGGCAGCACAGTACTCATCAAGGATTTTTCTAAGACATTCTGCATTCTGTTTATCAGCTCGCATGAGAATCAATGAATCATCAGCAAATAGAAGATGAGAAACCGCAGGAGCGTTCCTGCAGACTTTAACTCCTTGAAGATTGTTCTCAACCTCCTCATGAGCAATCAGACTAGAGAGCCCCTCTGCGCATAGGAGAAATAAATATGGGGACAAGGGATCACCCTGACGGAGTCCCCTGGAAGGAGTAAACACCTGAGATAAAGATCCATTCAATCGGACTTGATAGCGGACAGAGGTCACACATGCCATAATAAGATCAACCCACTCCAAAGAGAAACCCAACTGAATCATCATGAGCTTTAAAAATTTCCACTCCACTCTGTCATAAGCCTTGTGCATGTCCAATTTAACTGCACAATTACCGAGCCTTCCAGTCCTTTTATTCTTGATCGCATGATAGCACTCGAAAGCCACAAGAAAATTATCAGAGATTAGTCTACCAGGAACAAAGGCATTTTGCATAGGAGAGATAATATCAGGAAGGAAAATCTTAAGCCTAGCCGCCAGCAGTTTAGATATCACTTTATAGACCACGTTACAAAGACTAATGGGCCTAAATTGAGAAATGTGATCTGGATTTTTTACCTTCGGGATAAGGACAATGGTTGTGTCATTCCATTCATCCGGGATTTTCTTTGAATTGATAGCTAAAAGGACCTCATCCGTGAGATGTTCACCAATCACATGCCAGAACTTCTTGTAAAATACCGCGTGTAGACCATCATGCCCAGGAGCCTTAAGATCCCCAATATTCCATAGAGCCTTCTTAACCTCCTCCCGTGAATACTCATCATTAAGCGTATTATTAATAGCCTCCGAGACCCGTGGTTGTACTTTTGCAATAGTAGCCGGGTCCGGATCAAAGACTTCAGCATTGAATAAATTCGAGAAATAGCTCTCAGCCATACCAAACAATTGGGTTTCATCCTCGATCCAGTTACCTGCGTCATCCTTCAATTTTTTCACACTATTTTGCTTCCTACGCTGCGAAGCAAATTTATGAAAATATGAAGTATTTTGATCTCCAAGCTTAAGCCAATCAGCACGGCCACGCTGGAGCCAATAAACTTCTTCCTTCTCAAGTAAATCTTCGATTTCCATTTGAAGTTGCTGCTGTTTTTGTAACGCCTCGTCGTCCAATGGCCCGGTCAATACAGTATTAAGATCCTTTTGAAGATCACGGAGGATAGACCGGGGTCCTCTCACGACGTCCCGGTCCCAACAGCACAGCGACTGCTGTATCTCTCTCGTCGCTGACGCAAGGGAGACACCAGGGGTAGACTTCGCTCGATCCCACGCGGCCTGAATAATATTCTCAATACCTTCTTCGCTGAGGCATTTAGCCTCAAACTTCCTTGGGCCTCTGTTTACTGGTCTCGCATTAGTAACTGAGTATTCAGTGTCAATAATGATTGGGCGATGATCAGACTTGCTGAAATCTTCATGTATCACTGCCAGGTTCAGGAACATGGACGAGGCCAGTTGGTTCCCCGTAACCCGATCAAGTCTTTCGCGAATTTTTCCACGGCGCCAGGTGAAGAGATCACCAATGTAGCCAAGGTCCTCCAGATTACAATCATCAAGTGTATCCCTAAACCCTTGCATGCAACGTTGGGGTCTAGTATTTCCACCCTCTTTCTCATAGCCATATAAAATCTCATTAAAATCTCCTCCTAAAAGCCAGGGTAAATTAGACATACCATGTAGGTGTCTTATATACTCCCAGGAAAGGTGTTTACGGTCTGCACTTGGTTCACCGTAAAACCCTGTAAATCTCCACCTCTCAAGACCATTATCAGTAATTCGAATATCAATATAATTAGACTGTACCTCCTTCGAGGAAACTGTGACTGAATCCTTCCACATCATAAGGAGACCCCCGGCACGGCCATCACTCTCCCAGCACACCACCTCCTCAAAACAAAATCTCCTCTTAATATTCATTGCTTGCCTCGAATTCAAGTGAGTTTCCGAAAGAAAAACTATATCAGGGTGTGTCCTCTCCAAAATGATTTGGAGGGACCGAACTGCCGAGGTCTTTTTCATTCCTCGGCAGTTGTAAATTAAGATTTTCATTGCTCCCGGACGGATCCCTCGTGGGAACCCGCCGATCCTAGTGAAGAGGAGATTGCTCCGGTCTTCTTTGTCCTTTTCGAACGAACGCCATTATCAGTTTCCAAAAAACTATCCTTCTCCGATACTCCCTCCGTTTGCATGTCTGATTCCAAATCAGTAGGATTGTCAGAACTCTTAGCTGCAGCAGGTTCTTCGTCCATACCCAACAGTAGTCGTTTCCTAGCGGAAGGATCGGTGGTCTCATTGTCCTTCATAATTGTGTCCGAGCCTTTTAGCGGGCTAGTTGCAGTATCCATTAGAGCTTCATCTGTATGCTTAGCTGGTTGTTTCGCAGAGAGAGCATTGTGGCGCCAGCTTGGTAATACATCCCCTCTACCCGGGTTACGCCCACGGCCAGTAGGGTCACGACCTCTGAACGCCCTTGAACCCTTACTAAAGCCACCACGATTACCTCTGGTTACCCTTCCACGCCATGATTCCCAATCGGATTTGAGAAAATCGCCCCACTTCAGACTATCTGTATCGTGTTCACCCGTACCGCATTCCAGGTGATTTTGGCCAAGAAGCCCACACGCGCCGCAGAAACGAGGGTACTTCTCGTATTTGATTTGGTAGATTTCCCTCTGTCCGCCTCTAGAAATCGAGACAAATCTTGCAGTCACTTTCCTCACATCAATCTTCACCTGAACCCGGACGAAATTACCCGCCCCTTGCACATTGATCTCCACAGCCAGGGTTTCCCCCACTTGCTTATTAATCAGATTAGTGATCAACGAGTTGTTCCTATAACCCAACGGCAGTTTGTGAATTTGGATCCAGACTGCCAGCTTATTCAGATCAATCTTCCCTGGGTCGGTAAAACCATCATATGGCTCAATAATCACTGCGTGTTGCCGAAAGAGCCATGGCCCTCCTTGCTCGAGTTTCAGCCAATCTCCCAAGCAAAAACATTGGATCGTAAAGAGGTTCGGTTCCAGATTAGTGAAAATCATATCTTTCGCTGGGCTCCACGCATTGCGCATGTGTTGCTCGAACGATTGCGGACTAAAGGGTTTGTCCGTATGAACCCTCGCTAGGGCTGTCCACTTCATCCCCTCTTTGGGTACCTCCTCTTCATCCTCAAAAATCAGGTCATCTAGCTCTTCCGCCTCGATACCTAATTTGTCCATCAGGTCATTGATTGAATCACGGTTGGGCTGGGATGCCGCCATGCTCCCGGCGCTGGAAGCCGAGTTCGACGCCATGGATTCGTCCCTCTGTTTGCTCCTGTTGCGATCAAAAAACCTGGGAACACCTCGCGGGATATACCCGCCCGTTCTTGTATCCGATTCCGGATAGGGCCCCGCGACCGATACCAAGACGCAGTCGGCAGCAGAGAACTCCCCGGCGTCGAGGCGCCGAAGGAGGAGAAGAAACCCTAGTCGCCCCTGTAGTCGCCTACGGGAGCCCTAGGTACCGGTTTGTGTGATCTTTTTACTTGCGCGCTTGAATTAGGAAACTTGACCCCAACAAAATGGTCTTGGCGCTGACCTTTCTAGTTTTACCGCTTCACGATTTTTGTTTTGCAAAAAAATAATACCCATATATATAGTCGTCCGTCTTTTACCCTCTCCTTTATTTTCTTCAGCCGCCACAAAACTTCTTGAACCAGATCGAATCGGATGTCCTTATTCTTCTGCCCCAGGTTTGTGCTCCTCAGATCCATCTACTGTAGAAGTTTAATTTATTATTGAATCCAGTGATCCCCTTTTTCTTTCAGATTTTTGTTTCATCCCGATTTCCTCATCGCCGTGCCGTCAGAGAGTCCGGTCGTCGCTGTAGATCATCCTCGTGAACGTAGACTGGCACAAGCCCAAGAAGTGTCACCAGGAGTGTGAGAAGAGCTGCCTCGTCATCAAAACTGGTAGATCTGAATCGAACTCCTCTCTCTCCTCCTCGAATCGATCATCCATGGTCCATCAAATCTCGCCTGACCATGGGCTCTGATCAATCGATCCCGCGCTCGCGTGTTCAGTGGAATTGGACGGTCCCTTGATTGAATTCTGACGGCTGTTTTCAGACCTTTTTAATGCCAAACTGAATGCAAAAACTTATTTTAGGAGATTTCAGGCCATCTGATTGTTCTTAAAATATTGTGTTGTTCGCCACTGCTCGCCCACCGCCGCCACCCTACACCACCATGTCCATCCCATCGAGCTCATCGAGCAAAGGAGAAGATACTTCCTCCTCTCATCTATCTATTCCCTCCCCCTCTCTGTCTCTCAATCGACATTCACAGAGGCATATAAAAAAACATCACTGTCTACATCTCTAACCTAGATAATTCTAGGCTCTAACAATGGTATCAGACCCTAGCTAGGGTTCTAGATTTTGTTTCGGTAGCAGAAAGAAAGAGAAAGGAATCCTATCCACCAAAACTGAAAAAGAAAGGACCCCTCCTGACAGAAACTCTAACCCTAAATAGAGAAAAGAGGGGAGAGGGGAAAAGAAATCTCACCGGTACAGTGCGCCGCCGCCGAGGCCACACCATACCTCTCGCTCCCTGTGCGCATCGCCTAGCAAGGCACCGGGAAGAATAAGCGCAAGGGGAAAAGGGCACCGTGTGCCAAGCCTTTCTAAGACGGCGCGCTCACCACAAGGGGAACGCGCAACCGACAAAGCGGAAGTCAACGGCGCCACCGTCGGGTGATCTGACGTCGACCGCACGAGCGCATGAGGGAGTAGAGGGGGCGCAGCCACATCCTTTCCCCTCGATCTGTTATGGGAGGTGGAAGAAAGAAGGTGAAGGGGAAAGGGAGCACGTGCTGTAGCGCATGGTGGCGCTCAACGCCGGCTCCGACAAGGCCCTAACCCAAGCCGTCGCACTGCAGGAGAGAGAGCTCATGGGGGAAGAGAGAAAATAACCTAGGGTTTATCACTCACGTGGCTGGCACTACTTTTTCTTGTGGCGAAAAGTGCGATGCACCGTCGATGCTATCCGACGGCCAAGAACGTGTGATGCATGCAGAACACTCCGCTTGGCCGGGCCATCTTCGGCCAGAGAGAGGCGAGCGGAGGGCGCGTAGAGTGGGCCAAGGGCCGAGTGCTAGAGTAGGCCTGGACCAGGACGTCCGAGTAATTACCGCTCGCGCGGGTGAAAGACAGGCTGTGGGCCAGGCCGACCAGTCCGAGTTTTCTTATTTTGTTTTCTGTTTCTATTTTTCCAAAAGAAGAAATGATTTTTTTTATGAATTTTTGGGCAAATTTAATCTAGTTTTTTCCCTATTCAAAGTTACCCAACGAAATTTCTTGTAGAGAATATAAAAGTAAAAAAAGCACTTCTTAAAGTGTAAAGTACATGAATTTTATTCATGTTTTCCGGTCCAATGAAATAAAAGTGCTCTTTAAGGGCGAATAGGAGTAAACCGAGAATTTAAAAAAATTAAGAGCATGTTAAAGTGATAATTATGGTTTTTTTATTTTATGACCAATGTTTTTAATAACATAATGAAATTTATTATTATTGTTATATATGTGCATTTATTGCTACTTTCTTCCCAACAGTGATATAGTTTTAATTGCATAGATAGTTGTATGTTTTAATTCTGACCAACGATTGAATTATTGCATGCAATTTTTGTTATGATCTCATTTCATTGTGTTTTTTAGGAGGGTACTACTTGATGAGCTGCATCAAGGACGTTCCAAGCCTCAGATGTGATAACTACACTAAATGAAGAAAGAACGTCGCTTTGGCCTTCGTTTGTGCTGAGGTGGACTAGGTTGTGAACACTCCACAAACAGTCGATAACAGAGAAAAAAGAGAGGGATTATGCTCGATTAGAGATGTCATATACCCTCGACAACCAAAAGTGGCTCACAACCAATAAAAAGTGCATGTCATTCATAAAGAAAACAATTGAGAATTGGGAGAGTGTACTTCCGTAGGGGAGTTTCTTGAAAAGGTAAAGAGTCAAATTACTTATTTTTCAAAGGTATATGCTACCCAGCTACTTAAACAGCTGGTCACAAAAATGTACACTAGAGGTGGACATGGAATAAGGGAGCATATCCTCAGTATGAGCAACATGGCAGCCAAGCTTAATCCCATGGATGCTAATTTGGAGCTCAAGCCTGCACTCCTTGTTCTCCTGGTCATGGCTTCACTGTCAAAAGAGTTTGACACCTTTGTAGTTAACTACAACATGTCACCTGAGAAATGGGACATTGAAAAGACAATAGCCATGTGTGTGCAAGAAGAGGAAAGACTTAAAACCTCACATGGTGGTTATGTGAACTATGTGAAGGATAACAAGAAAATGTACTATAATGAAAGCAACAATGGTTCCCCTTCAAAGGCACATCGAAAAGCTCCCTCGCAGTATCAGAATCAGCAGAGGTCTCTTCGAGTGGACAAAGATACATGTCTCCGCTGTAAGAATACTGGCATTACAAGAAAGATTACCTAGTTTGGCTAAAGTCTGTAATGGCAAAGAAATGTAACAACATTGTTTCCTTTGTAAATGAATCCTTATATAGACGGTTTTCAAAATCTACTTGCAGGATTGACTCAGGTGCAACTGTTCATGTTGCAAATTCTTTTTAGGGATTCCATTCGACGCGGACTACGCAAAGAAGCAAAAGAAGCATTTTAGATGCAAATGGAGACCAAGCATACGTTGAAACTATCGGTGATATCTACCCGGAGTTAGCAGATGGATTCACGATTCTGCTTAGAGATGTTTTATATGTTCCTTCATTAGACAGAAACTTGATTAGTGTTTCACGTTTGGACAAAGATAATTATGAATGTTATTTTGGACATGGCAAGTGTGCCATATGATGTAATAATACTCATATGGGAGTTTCTTTCCTCCACAATGAGCTTTATTTGTAATCCCTGCGTGAAAAAGTTTTTCTATGTGCAATGTGAATGAGTATGTTTTTGTGCCGGATAAAGAACAAAAGAAAAGAAAGAGAAGTCATGACTCATCGAAATTATGGCACCATCGCTTGGGCCACATTTTGAGGTGGGTGGATAGAAAGACTAGTTAAAAATGAAATTCTTCCTCCAATAGAGTTATTAGACATAGAGCAGTTCATATATTGCATTAAAGGAAAGTATGTGTAGCAAATTTTCAACTAGCTTCTGGTCGGATTATCCGGCCCCAGAATATCCGGTCGCTGGGCAAATTTCCGTTGAGTTTCTGCGAGCCACGCACCACCACAAACATCCTATGACCTTCAACAAACTTCTGGGGCGGATTATCCGGCCCCCGGAATATCCGTCCTTTCCAGGCAAAAATTCCCTGCAACACCAGAGATAGAAATACGAGATTCCCTTCTACCTTTTTGGTCCTTAATGGTTTGAGAAATGTATCTGTAAGATCTGCACCACTTAACATATAATTAAATATAGATTGTGTTGTTCACTAACACACAAAATATAGAGGAATAATAAATGCGCTTTCAGTTTCCATCATAAGCTGGCCAATTCACTTCTTCCATATCATTGAAAAGGCAAGCCTCTTGCCCGGTTTCAAAAATATCTTGGGGGCCTTCATGGGGCGTTGGACATTGTTCGATCAGCCCACCTGTCAGGAGTCCCGCTCGTCATAGAGACAAGGCGGCATAGACCGGTAGTCATTGCCCACAATCAGTCGGTTGTTTCCTATCGCCGACGATTCGCACCATCGCCGTCATCCTTGTCGTCCCCATCTCCCCCCCCCCCCCGGAGTTGAGCACGTACGACGTAGGTTGATTTGCCGTTGCTCTCCGTCGTTCCCATCGTTTTTGTGCGTTAACGCAGGTCATTCAGCCGGATCCGCCTCTTCATAGCTGCCACCCCGTATGTAAGGTGTTTGGCCGTTTGCCACAGGTCTATGAACAACCGTTTCACTTCTCTGGCTCACGGCTAATTTTTTGCTTTTATCCAATAGAGTATGGATAAATACGATGAGATCATGTTTTCTCAAATGATGGGAGAGAAGGCCACTCTTGTAGCAACGACAAGAATGTGCTGGTCATGGCGACTCTACTAGAGGTGCTCGCCGAGGAGGAAGCCGATCCAAAGCATGGAAGATCAAGGAAAAGGCGTAGGGCGAACAAGAATCGTAAAAGGGAAACCGGCCACATGATTTTGTGGGACGACTACTTTTATGTCATGCCGACAAACCAATCTCATGAATTTCGCTAGCGTTTTAGGATGAATAGAGAAGTCTTTAGGCGAATTGTGTATGGTGTTCGAGATTATGATGACTACTTCGATCTAAAAAAGGATTGGCCGGGCTTCTTGAATTTTCATGTCTTCAGAAATGCATGGATGCAAATAAGAAGTCTTGCGTATGGATTTTTCCGGTGATTTAGATGACTATCTTTGTATGTCTGAGACAACCGATGTTGAAGTCACATTTTTGTTTTGCAAAGAAGTAGTTGCAATGTTAGTCCTATCAAGGTAATAAGGAAGGTACCTACAGTAGAAAACTATATGTCCTGGATTTTATCGCGCTATGAGGTCCGTTAATCTCCATGAAAATAGCTCGATGTAGAGAGCTTTGACATCATCGGGCTTCATGCTAATATTGATAGTTATCCCTTCATTCAGAACACCAATGGGACTGCATAAATCATGAAGCTGCATTGTTCATCATAAAGCATAAACTCAATACAAAGTCTATACTTATCATAGTTAAACTTGAATTTATGCACAATTTTGTTAGTGAGCTTTCCATATTGGGGCCGCTCATCGTTCACAGAGTTCTCCAAACCTGCATTATGTATTAATGTAGTAAAATCTCCGAGTATACCTGCAGCTTCTAAGAACCTATAGCATGGGTAGACTGAGGGGTGATGTCTACGCACGCTTCTATTCTTAGACAATGTTGGGCCTCCAAGTGCAAAGCTTTGTAGAACAGCAGCAAGTTTCCCTTAAGTGGATCACCCAAGGTTTAGCGAACTCAGCGAGGTAGAGGTCAAAGATATCCCTCTCAAGCAACCCTGCAATTAAGATACAAGAAGTCTCTTGTGTCCCCAACACACCCAATATACTTGTCAGGTATATAGGTGCACTAGTTCAGCGAAGAGATAGTGAAATGCGAGCAATATGGATGGTTATAAGTAATAATAGCAATCTGAAATAAATATGGAAGCAAACACACATGTAGCAGAAAAGGCGAAAAAAAGGTGTTTCAATGCTTGGGAACAAGGCCTAGGGATCCTAATTTCACTAGTGGACACTCTCAACAATGAAAACGTAATTGAATTAACAAATACCATCTCTTCACTATGCTACTCCAAACCACTCTCCGGCCGAACAACAACACCAATCCATGCGTAGGGCTTTAACAACAATCCTCAGAGTAAGAACTTACCCAACCAAGTAACACCCATGCTTTCACCATGGGACCCAGATGGTTCCACGCAAACACCACAATTTCATAGGGTTATCCAACACAAAATATAAATATAATGCTAAACCACACGGTGCACACGGTGCCACCTTTACACCGTCATCAAAGCGTTTACGGAGATCTCATAACAAATAACGAACACTAATCAATGCATAGGGCTGCAAAAAGAATTCATTAAAGTAAGCTTTCCAATGTCTATTTAACCCCACACTGTCACTATGAGCGCCCTAGCTGGTACTAGACAAACACCATAATTCATAGAGGAGACACACACACGTTGTGCACACTATCACGTTCACACCGCGGGACGAGGTGACTCCAAAGTTCCTATTAATAAAGCACTTGAGAAGCAAAAGAAGAAGAGTAACATCTACGAATTCAAATAGATTACAAAGCTCATGATCACATATAGATAAAATCATGGGAGATAGAGATGAACCACATAGCTACCGGTAGAGCACTCGGCCTGGGAAGAGAACTAATTCCTCCTCATCTTAGGAGACACCAACGGCGATGGAGATTGCATTGGAGTCCATGGAGATGGTTCCGGGGGCACTTCCCCATCCCTGCAGGGTGACAGAACAGAGATGTGTCCCCCGAAACTTGTCGGCGGCGGCGACGGAGCTACAGATGTATTTTGTGGAAAAAGTCGATTCTCCTACGGTTTTCCCTCGGGGGAGTATAAATAGGCGAAAGGGCGATGCCGGGGGGTGGCCAGGGGGCCCACACAACCAGGTGGCGCGGCCAGGGGGCCCACGCCACCCTATGGTGTGGCTACCCTGTGGCCCCCCTCCGGGTCTCTTCGGGACTTCTGAATGCTTCCGGGGAAAATAGGAACTTCGGGATTCGTGGGGTCCAATTCCGAGAATATTTCCAGAACAACTTTTCTGAAATAAAAAACTGCAGAAAACAGGGAATTGGCACTTGGCATCTTGTTAATAGGTTAGTCCCGGAAAACGTGTAAAAATGTTATAAAGAAGGGAGAAAACATGTAGCAATTGGAATAATATCAACATGGAACATCGGAAATTACAGATATGTTGGAGACGTATCAAGCATCCCCAAGCTTAGTTCCTACTCGTCCTCGAGTAGGTAAACAATAAAACAAAATAATTTCTGAGGTGACATGCTACCACACAATCTTGATCATAATATGTAAAGTAGAGCATGTAAACTAGGACCAAATGAACTAAAGCTGTGATCTATATTTGATATCAACAACTAATGCCTAAACAAATACGAAGAAAGAAGCAAAACTTTTAACGAATAAATACTAAAAGACTATCAACCATGCAAAGTTTATTAGAGATGATTTAAGCTTTCAAGAAAAACAATATCATGCACGTCAAAAGATCTTCACAACCCCTGTTAGGATGAAGTCAAGCTTTCCACACGATGCAATGCTTGAATCTTAAACTATTTGCGCACTAAAAACAAGAAAGTGTTCTATGTTGGTCCCTGGCACCGGGATGTTATGGCAAAAAGAACATTATGGGGGGTTTGGAAGGTCAATGGAAGAAAGGTTCACAAAGCTGGAAGTGGTCATTAGACAAGAGAAAGTCTTACAATTGAAGCTATGCAAGGAGTGGGGATTGCCACACAACGGATGCACATAGAGATATAAGTGTATGAAAGCTCTCCAATGGAACTAGTGGGGGTGCATCCAACTTACTTGCTCACGAAGACCTAGAGCTCATTTGAGGAGGCTCATAATATGAAAACCCTCTCCAAACGGCAACGGCGCCAGAAAAGAGCTTGATGACTACGCACGCTTCTATTCTTGTAGATAGTGATGGGCCTCCAAGTGCAGAGGTTCGTAGAACAACAGCAAATTTCCCTTAAGTGGAGCACCCAAGGTTTATCGAAATCATGGAGGTAGAGGTCAAAGATATCCCTCTCAAGCAACCCTGCAATTAATATACAAGAAGTCTCTTGTGTCCCCAACACACCAAATATACTTGTCAGGTATATAGGTGCACTAGTTCGGCAAAGAGATAGTGAAATGCGAGTAATATGGATGGTTATAAGTAATAATAGCAATCTGAAATAAATATGGCAGCAAGCAAACATGTAGCAGAACATGCGGAAAAAGGTGTTTCAATGCTTGGAAACAAGGCCTGGGATCCTACTTTCACTAGTGGACACTCTCAACAATGAAAACATAATTGAATTAATAAATACCATCTCTTCACTATGCTACTCCAAACCACTCTCGGGTCGAATAACAACACCAATCCATGCGTAGGGCTCAAACAACAATCCTCAGAGTAAGCACTTTCCCAACCAAGTAACCCCCATGCTATCACCATGGGACCCAGATGGTTCCACGCAAACACCACAATTTCATAGGGTTATCGAACACAAAATATAAATATAATGCTAAACCACACGTTTACGGAGTTCTCATAATAAATAATGAAAACTAATCAATGCCTAGGGCTGCAAAAATAATTCATTAAAGTAAGCATTCCCAGGTCTAGTTAACCCCACGCTGTCACTATGAGCGCCCTAGATGGTACTAGACAAACACCACAATTCATAGAGGAGACACACACGATGTGCACACTGTCACCTTGACACCACGGGACAAGGTGAATCCAAAGTTCATATTGATAAAGCCCTTGAGAAGCAAAAGATGAAGAGTAACATCTACGAATTCAAATAGTTTACAAAGCTCATGATCACATATAGATCACACCCTCTCGGAGAGAGATGAACCACATAGCTACCGGTAGATCCCTCAACCTCAGGGGAGAACTATTTCCTCCTCATCATAGGAGACAACAACGGCGATGGAGATAGCGATGGAGTCGATGGAGATGGTTCCGCGGGCACATCCCCGTCCGGCAGGGTGCCAGAACTGAGATCTGTCCCCCAAAACTTGTCGTCGTCGGCGGCGGAGCTACGGATGTATTTTGTGGAAAAGGTCGATTCTCCTAGGGTTTTCCCTCAGGGGACTATAAATAGGAGAAAGGGTGATGACGAGGAGTGGCCAGGGGCCCCACACCACCAGGTGGCGCGGCCAGGGGGACCCGCTCCACCCTATGGTGTGGCCACCCTGTGGCCCCCCTCCGGAACTATTTGGGACTTCTGGATGCTTCCGGGGAAAATAGGAACTTCGGGATTCATGGGGTCCAATTCCGAGAATATTTCCAGAACAACTTTTTTGAAATAAAAAACAGTAGAAAATAGGGAACTGGCACTTGGCATCTTGTTAATAGGTTAGTCCCGAAAAACGTGTAAAAATGCTATAAACAAGGGAGAAAACATGTATCAATTGGCATAATATCAACATGGAACAAGGCCTGGGATCCTACTTCCACTAGTGGACACTCTCAACAATGAAGACATAATTGAATTAATAAATACCATCTCTTCACTATGCTACTCCAAACCACTCTCCGGTCGAATAACAACACCAATCCATGCGTAGGGCTCAAACAACAATCCTCAGAGTAAGCACTTTCCCAACCAAGTAACCCCCATGCTATCACCATGGGACCCAGATGGTTCCACGCAAACACCACAATTTCATAGGGTTATCCAACACAAAATAAAAAATTAATTCTAAACCACACGGTGCACACACTGTCACCTTTACACCGTCATCAAAGCGTTTACGGAGTTCTCATAATAAATAATGAAAACTAATCAATGCCTAGGGCTGCAAAAAGAATTCATTAAAGTAAGCATTCTCATGTCTAGTTAACCCCACGCTGTCACTATGAGCGCCCTAGATGGTACTAGACAAACACCACAATTCATAAAGGAGACACACACGATGTGCACACTGTCACCTTCACACCACGGGACAAGGTGAATCCAAAGTTCATATTGATAAAGCCCTTGAGAAACAAAAGATGAAGAGTAACATCTACGAATTCAAATAGATTACAAAGCTCATGATCACATATAGATCACACCCTCGGAGAGAGAGATGAACCACATAGCTACTGGTAGATCCCTCAACCTCAGGGAAGAACTATTTCCTCCTCATCATAGGAGACAACAACGGCGATGGAGATAGCGATGGAGTTGATGGAGATGGTTCCGCGGGCACATCCCCGTCCGGCAGGGTGCCAGAACTGAGATCTGTCCCCCAAAACTTGTCGTCATCGGCGGCGGAGCTACGGATGTATTTTGTGGAAAAGGTCGATTCTCCTAGGTTTTTCCCTCAGGGGACTATAAATAGGAGAAAGGGTGATGACGAGGAGTGGCCAGGGGCCCCACACCACCAGGTGGCGCGGCCAGGGGGACCCGCTCCACCCTATGGTGTGGCCACCCTGTGGCCCCCCTCCGGGACTCTTTGGGACTTCTGGATGCTTCCGGGGAAAATAGGAACTTCGGGATTCATGGGGTCCAATTCCGAGAATATTTCCAGAACAACTTTTTTGAAATAAAAAACAGCAGAAAACAGGGAACTGGCAGTTGGCATCTTGTTAATAGGTTAGTCCCGAAAAACGTGTAAAAATGCTATAAACAAAGGAGAAAACATGTATCAATTGGCATAATATCAACATGGAACATCATAAATTATAGATACGTTGGAGACATATCAAGGGGCGAACATCATCCTCTCATTTTACCTCCGTGACCCCTCGTGGTTTGAATTCCTTGTTGTATGAAGGCCTAATGCGAGCCTTGGAGTGAGAGGACCTTGTATCCCTACTTTTGGAAGGTTTCTTCTTCCCAAATTATTTTGCATTGTTAACTTTCTTCATCCTCCCTATTCTGAAATTTCTAGCAAGTCCCATAAAAGTTGAAAATAGTGCATAATAATCATAGTAACCACCATAGGAACTATATGAGAGCTAATACGTGCATCATAACTACGTAATTAATCAAACATGAAAGATCACATAACAAATCACCTACGACATCAAAATACACAAGATATACGATTCAAAGTTTTGATTTGAGGTTTGAGGAGTCACATAACAGAGAAGAATTTGTCCAACGGCAAAAATGATGTGCTGAGCAAGGAGATCAAAAATCCTGTGGAAGAACAGAAAGAACACGAGTTTTGGCAATGGAAAAGTGAAATGTCGAGAGAGAGAGAAAACATGGGTACCGTCTCACCTTAATGCACTAGTGTAAAACTGGGCTTTTACCCACGGGCGAGCACCCCTTTCGCCCCGGCTCGGCCACCACCCGGTGCAAAAAACTGTAGAGGTGGGTCCGGGGCGAGCAGGGCGCGTGGTGTTGGGCTTATTAGCCCCGGTTGGATCCACCAACCGGGGCTAAAGGCCCTCGACGAGCAGTGCCTGTGCAGGCGCGTATTGTGGGGGGCCTTTTGCCCCGGTTGGTGGCTCCAACCGGGGCAAATGATACCCCCACTATATATAAACCCTGCCAGCCCTCTCTTCTCCTCATGCCACTCACTTTGGAGAACATATTTCTCGTTGTGTGGTGTGTGCTCACTTTTTTCCCTTCTAT
The DNA here is from genome assembly GCA_028641055.1 of Alopecurus myosuroides. NCBI lineage: Eukaryota > Viridiplantae > Streptophyta > Magnoliopsida > Poales > Poaceae > Alopecurus > Alopecurus myosuroides. The sequence continues at coordinate 81,817,717 of CM054060.1, forward strand.
GCACAAGAGGTGTTTGATGAAATGTCCGGGAGAATAACGCCATCTCAGCTCGCAGAAAACAAGCACGATTTAATTTGTCCGAGCCACACTTAACTAAATAAGATTTCTCGTCCTTCTTTCCTCCTCGGTCGAGGTACCAACTTTAACCTTTCATCTGTGGATGTAACATTGGTCGTTTCTCTATTCATGGTGTTATGTAACAGTTCTTAATTAATAATCATATAATGCATATGACATGGCTCAAGTTTTCTATGTGAAAGACATGTCTACCAAACCAAGGAAAAGAAAACAAAATAAGAATTCTAGTACATCATGCGGTAAGCCGAAGCGCACATAGTTCTTTCAGGGAAAAGAAACATTGTGGGAGTGGAGGACAGGACAGACATGGCAGAAGATTATGATAAATTTGAAAAAAATTCCGCCCTTTAGAGTGAAAACTGACCCAAGCATCGCGTTAAATAAGGAAGATGCTCCACGGCTACGACAGAGAAGTAAACAATGGCGGCAATAGTTGGTGATAACGTATGAAACCTTCATGGTTCATGTAATATTGCTAGACTATTTTGTAATAATGTATCAAACATTGCAGATTAAACTAGTCGTAAACTAGTTTTTTTTGTAATGTTTGAATTTTCAAACATTGTTACTAGCTTAAATAGTTAGAATAATTATTTTATAAAACGGAAAATGTATTTGAAATGTTTACGCAATTTTAAACACTTTTCATATACAAAGTTTCTCCAAATTGTAAACCATTCATAAAATAGGTTTTTAAAAATGTTTAAAATTAAAAAATTGTTACTAGTTTAAATAGTTGGAATAATTATTTTATAAAACAAAAAATGTATTTGAAATGTTTACGCAATTTTAAACACTTTTCATATTGAAAGTTTCTCCAAATTATAAACCATTTCAAATGTATCTGCAAACGTATTTTAAATAGTATTTGAAATGTTCGAAACGAAAAAATTGGCGGCACAAAAAACTGAAATTTTGGGCCTTTTGCCCCGGTTCGTGTTACCAACCAGGGAAAAAGGAAGGAGGTGGGCGGGCAAGCGAATGCCCACCAACCCCCCTTTTGCCCCGGTTGGTAACACGAACCGGGGCAAAAGAGGACCTTTTACCCCGGTTCGTGTTACCAACCGGGGCAAAAGGCTCCCGCCTATATAATTCCGTGCGGAGCAACCGTCCGGGGCAACACAGATCACTTTCGCAGTTTTCTCTAAGTCCCCGACGCCGAAATCTAAAGCGACACCGTGAGGCTGCCCGATTTCGACGCCGGTGATTCTCCGCGCCGCCGCCGCTCGTCGACACCGCCGTCCTCGCGCGCCTCCTCGCCCGCGCCGCCCTCCTTCCTTGCTGCGCCGTCCTCCTTCCCTCTCCCGCGCCTCCCTATTCCTCCTCGCCGCCCTCCTCCTCGCTGTCCAGGTGAGATCGCCTCCGCCCCTCCTCGATCGATGCATGTTAGTAGTTAGTACGTATTATATAAATTATTATTAGTGTTAGATTAATTAGTGTTAGATCGATTTAGTATTACTTAGATTAGTGTTAGATTTAGTTTGTGGTAGATTAAGTATTAGATTAGTGTTAGATTTAGTATTAGTGTTATTAGTATTTGTGTTTGATTAGTGTTAGATTAGTATTAGGTATTTAGGTCTTGAACACTTAGGAAAAAAGTTAGTTATTGGACACTTAGAAAAAATTGAGGTTTTGGAGACTTAGAAAAAAATTAGGTATTGGAGACTTAGAAAAAATTAAGGTTTTAGACTTAGCTATTTTTTTCTTAGTGAATGTTTAGTTTAGAAGTGAATTTTATAATATAGGAATTTTAGTTTAGAAATTTACTTAGTGACTGTTTATAATTAGTGGATTTTTTACTTTGTGAATTTTTACTTAATTAGGAATATTTACTTAGTCCATATATCATGCATGTGTTTTTAGTTTATTTTCCTTGGCGACGATGTCTCTCCTGAACCCTTCGGGCGATGTCCGGGACTGGGCCCCGCCGGGCTGGCACTGGGAGGTCCTTCGTACCGGGGCACGCGGCTTGGTGAGAAATCCGGGTGACGTGGTCGACCCGGATATTCTTTGGTGGCCATCGCGTGGGCCACGCTCGGTGCGGAGAGAGCCGGCCCCTGAGGAGGTGGTACAACAGCGTATCAGGGAGGAGGACGAGCACGTCCGTCAATACATGTACTTGTTCTATAAGGGGTATAACAGCAGTTGGTCGATTATTCGGAGGGTTCCTTATCACGTGAGCTATTCCCCTGTGAGGGTTCCTTACCTATGGGCCCGTAGCACCCGCGACTCAGCACCCCGCGGCTTTGGACCTGGTCGGAGTTAATTAGTTTGAATATGTATAAGTGATATTATTACATCGTGATGTATTAGGGTTAAATAAAATGAACCCGATCTATGTAACTCTTGGTGTGTATTATCATACGTTTAAATATTTCATCAATGTTGCATTTATAATTGAAATGAGAATCTAGAACGTTAACATATATAGTTACTCTTTTTTCGGACTTGTTTAGCTATTAGTACCATTAACTGTTATCTATAAGCTATTTTTTATTAGATTATATGCAATTGTTGCGAACTGATGAAATCGATGATATTTGCTATACTTTTAGCCATGGCGAAACGTCCCGGTGGTTCGCGTGTAACCGGCCGCGGGCGCGGAGTCGTCCACGTCGAAGAAATCTCGGTGAAACGTGGGCCTGGACGTTCACGTGGATCGCGTACAAATCGATCGCGTGCATCGAATGCAAGTGGTGGTGACGCCATAGTCATCAAGGAGGAGGACGCGACGCCTCCTACTCGTGGACGTGGACGCGGAGCACGGGGGAGGGGGGCATCAAGCGCTGCAAGGGGGTCAAAGCGCGGTGTAAAGGGGTCAACATGCGGTAAACGGCGTCGCGTTGTTGCTGTGGCGGAGGAGAAGGAGGTGGAGGAGGAGGAGGAAGAGGACGACGATGGTCGTCTCCGGCTACCGGAGTTCTACGTCCACCTGTTCAACCTAGAGGAGAACACGCTCCGTCTTCCCAAGAAGATATCGGCGATCATCCTCGGGCGCAAGGGCTGGCCCCATAGTTTCACCCTACGGTTGGAGGGTTGTGACAACGGGCCCATGCGCGTTGTCCTGCAGCCACGTGGCGATGACGTCTACCTGCGCTATGGGTGGGGGCAGTTCGCACGCATGCACAAGCTAAATATGGGCAACATGCTCGCATTCAGATACTAACAGGACGAGGAGGCCCACGTGCTGGAGGTGAAGATCTTCGCCGGCACCTTAGTCCGCCCCCTTTGTTGCCAGGATAGCTCGTCTGAGAGCAGCTCCGACTCCGAGTCTGACTCCGGCGAGTCTAGCCCGAGCAAGGCTACCTCCGACGCCGAGGGCAAGGGCAAGGCTCCCTCCGACGTCAATGTGTAGTATATATGTTTATGTCGATCTATGCTTACGTGCTTATGTCGCTCTATATTGTTGTACTATGTCTAGCTATGTCGAACTATGTTTTATGTCGAACTATGTTTAATTATGTCATTGTGTCGAACAATATTTGTATTCGTGGCAGACTATATATTTATGTTATTCGCATTCGTTTTCATCTGTGCTTTTGTGCGATAATTTTTCATTTTTCTTAATATAAACGTTTAGTGGAGAGAACAGGAAAACATATAAGAATATATAGAATTTCTAGTCTATCTAAGAGGACACGAAAACAACTAAAAAAAACCTTTTGCCCCGGTCGGTGTTACCAATCAGGGTAAAAGGGTGCCAGCCTGGTCGCGCTGCAGAGCCCACGTGGGACGCTCCTTTTACCCCTGTTGGTACCCCAACCGGGTCATAAGGGGGCCTTTAGCCCGGGTTTGAGGAACCCGGTTGGGAGACCGGGGCATTAGGCCCTTACCAACCGGGGCTAATGCCCCGTTTTCCACTAGTGATGGGGCCATAGGGAGTGGCCGCATCCAGGGGCGCACTCGTTTTTAGTAAACCATGTGCCTCATTTTTAATGTAATAAATTATGAATTTTATTCGGAAATTTTTACAATTGTTATTTCTTGCACTTCTGGGATTTAAATAAACGAATAAGATACATAAATGCGTTTAATAAATAAATAAAAACTAAAAATCCCTAATGATAATGCAAAAGATTAAAAATGATCAATAGAATTAAAATGAATGGAAACAATTATTTTATGCATGTAAAACAAATATGTTAGCTAGGCTGATCAAGTCTTGCTACCAAACTGATTTTATATGACATAATTCTTTGGATTGCATAAAACAACTATGTTACATCAATTTTGATGGACATTGTTCCAACCATGAAAATTTGATACACTATATGATGCATATGAATAGGACAATTAATAGATCTAATTTTGATGGTCTCAATATTTTCAACTGAAGTTCAATCATATTTCTTATCAACCTTCTTTGGAAAATATACTCTATGTCCTTTATCATTAATACTTAAAGTGATTTTTCTTTGTTACAACCAATAACAACCATTGCAGTATTAAGAAAATGTCTTTCAAGAATAATAGATATATTCCCATCCGCCGGCATTTCCAACACAATAAAGTATGTTGAGATTATACAGTTAGCAAGTTGGATGGGAACATCCTCACAAATACCAGTTGAGCAGCAACAAAAGTAGATTTATCAGCCATTTGCAAACAAATATCAGTACGTATTAGCTTATCTAAGTAAAGTCCCTTATAAATATCAGTACGTACAAGGGCATGCTGCCGTGGAGCCACAGCAGGCTGCCGCTGCCCTTCTAGCAGCAGGGGCATCTGCTGCCACTCGAGCTGCTGCTGTGTCTTCGGTCACTGTTACACGGAAGGATTTTGCTTCTACTGGTGTTGATTCGGTTGATCATATGCCACCTAGGCCCTCGGGTGGGGATCAAAATGAGCTAAACGTGACTATTGAGTCGGTTTCTGTTGATATTGGCATGGACGCTGCTTTTGTCTGTGTTAACAATGATTTGGGGTGTTCTTCGGAGGCTGAAGGGTTTCTTCCTACTGGTCGCAAGTTGTTCTCAGAGGTTTCTTCACCGGCTATTGGGTCGGCTACTAAACACTCTAGGGAGGAAGTGATTTCGTTTGGTGGTATTGCTGACCCCTTATCGGTGGGGTTACGGTCAAGCGAACGGATTCGAGCTCAGCCGGAGGCAGATCTTACCGTGCAAGAAAGGGCTTCTCTTCGTGCTTCCCATCGTGATGACATTGGTTCAGGTAACATTGCAAATCGTTTTTCATTTGCTTCTTTACCTCATGATGTTATTATTAGCCGCGCTACCAAATTGGGTATTTCATTAGGTAACTCGGTTGAGGAAGAAATTGTAGCAGTAGACATGCTAAAGCAAACTGAAAATTCGAGAGGTTGTGTTATTTTGAAAAATAATTTATCTGTTGTTAAGCCTAATTCAGAGAGCTTAGTCATGCATAATGCTACTAATCTTTGCGAGGATTTAGATTTAGAGAATGATGAGAAGGTAGAGAATATGTTGGATATTCCTATCATCTCTTTGAAACATTCTCGTAAGGGTAAGACTATTGTGTCTTCTGGTTTTGCTCCTAGACGTAGTGTTAGATTGAATAAGAATAAAAAATACAAGTGATTCTAAATGAGAGGATTTATTTGGAATTCCAATGGTCTAGGGGACACGGCTAAGCATCTTGCAATTAATGAAACTGTTCGTGAACAAAAAATTGATTTCTTTGCTTTATTGGAGACAGGGAGGTCTAATTTTTCGTCACACTTTTTATGTCACCTCGTTGGGGGTTTGGAATTCACGTGGTATTGTCTACCACCTCATGGGAGGTCAGGGGGGATTCTTGTGGGTTTTAATCCTTCCACGTTATCTGTTATTGATGTTTCCGCGGGAGATTTTTGTGTTAAGTTTAAACTTAAGTCCAAGGAAGATGGATTTTTGTGGGCCTTTGTTGTGGTGTATGGGGCTGCACAAGATGACAAAAAGCCTGAGTTCCTAGCAGAATTGGTTAGAATTTGTGAAGGGGAACCTCTACCAATGTTGATTGGGGGAGATTTCAATATTATTAGAAGGAGAGAGGAGAAGAATAATGATAATTTCCAAGCGCGATGGCCTGTTATTTTTAATGCCATTATAGAAAGCCTTGATTTGAAAGAATTAGAAATGTCTGGTCGACAATATACTTGGGTAAGTAGACATCCAAATCCTACTTTTGAAAAACTAGATCGTTTCTTGGCCACTGTTGAGTGGGAACAAAAATATCCTATGGTGTCGGTACATGCTCTATCTAGAACGTAATCTGATCATGTCCCTGTTCTTATTGATTTCGGTTTGCCTGCTCATATTGGGAATACGTCGGTTTTCTCCTTTGAGTTGGCATGGTTTGCCCGTGATGGTTTCTTAGATTTGGTCAAAAAAATATGGCTTGAAGGGGCCATTGGGTCTAGCCCCATTGAGACTTGGCAATCTAGGATCAGACACTTGAGGAGTTTTCTTAGAGGTTGGGCCAAACACATTAGTGGAGAGTATAAGGTACAACGGGATCGCCTTTTGTTACTTATCAATGAATTGGATCTCAAAGCTGAATCTTGTCCTTTGAGTGTAGAGGAATCGGTAGCTAAGAGAGAGGCTGAAGATTTCTTGACTAAACTTCGTAGGGAAGAAGAGTCCAAATGGGCTCAGAGGGCTAAGGTTCGTCATGTTCAGCAAGGAGGAAATAATACTAGGTATTTTCACCTCATTGCTAACGGTAAACATAGAAAGAAGAAGATTTACCAGCTTGAACAAGATGAAGGCACTATTGTGGGCCAAGAGAATTTAAAATCTTATATTTCTTTATATTACAAAAAACTTTTTGGGGCATCGGTCCCATCTTCTTTTTCTCTTATTGAATCTTGTATTGAGGATTTACCTCAAGTCTCAGCGGTTGAAAATGAATATCTCACCTCTCCTTTTTCGGAGGAGGAAATATTTTCGGCTATTCATCAAATGGAACATAATAAGGCCCCTGGTCCTGATGGATTTCCCGCTGAATTTTACCAGCAGTGTTGGGATTTCATAAAGGATGACTTGATGGGTTTGTTTGCTCAGTTGCACGAGGGGAATTTACCGTTGTTCAAGCTTAATTACGGGGTTATAACCTTATTACCTAAGAAGGAAGATGCGAGTAGGATTGAGCAATATAGACCAATTTGTCTTCTCAATGTTATCTTCAAGATTTTCACTAAAGTGGGTACTAATAGAGTCACCGAGATTGCTCAGAATGTTATTAAGCCAACTCAGTCAGCTTTTCTTCCTGGTAGAAATATTCTAGAAGGGGTTGTGGTTTTGCATGAGACTATCCATGAGCTTCATAGGAAGAAAATGGATGGGGTTATATTCAAAATTGATTTTGAAAAAGCTTATGATAAAGTCAATTGGAAATTCCTTCAACAGACTTTAAGAATGAAGGGTTTTTGTGCTCAGTGGTGTGACTGGGTTGCTCGCTTTGTTCAAGGTGGGAGTGTGGGAATTAGAGTGAATGATGACATTGGTCATTTCTTTCAAACTCTAAAAGGTCTGAGACAGGGGGATCCTCTATCTCCCATTTTGTTTAACCTTGTAGCCGATATGTTGGCAGTTATTATTGCTAGGGCTAAGGAAGATAACCAAGTTGGTGGCTTAGTGCCACATTTAGTGGATGGGGGAATATCGATTCTCCAGTACGCTGATGACACTGTTCTTTTCTTAGAACATGACTTGGATAAAGCTGTTAATATGAAATTGATTCTCTCTATGTTTGAACATTTATCTGGTCTAAAAATTAATTTCCATAAGAGTGAGATTTTTTGTTTTGGAAAGGCTAGTGATCATTTGGATGATTACCGTAGTATCTTTGGATGTGAGGTTGGTAATCTTCCATTCCGATACCTTGGTATCCCGATACACTATAGAAGACTTCTTAATAGGGAATGGAAAATAGTTGAGGATCGTTTTGAGCAAAAGTTGAGCTCTTGGAGTGGTAAATTGTTATCTTATGGGGATAGACTTGTGTTGGTCAATTCGGTTCTAACAAGTTTACCCATGTTTCTTTTTTCTTTCTTTGAAGTTCCTGTTGGGGTACGGAAAAGAATTGACTTTTATAGATCTCGCTTTTTTTGGCAGAGTGATAACATTACAAAGAAATATCGTTTGACAAAGTGGAATATTGTTTGTCGTCCAAAAGATCAAGGAGGTTTAGGTATTGAGGTTCTAGATGTCAAGAATAGGTGTCTTCTAAGTAAATGGTTGTTTAAACTATTAACTGAGGATGGGGTTTGGCATGAACTTCTTACTAATAAATATTTTGGTGGAAAAACTCTAGCTGAATTGGAGGCTAAACCCACTGATTCTCCATTTTGGAAAGGAATTATGGGGTTAAAAATGAGTTCTTCAAACGAGTCAAGTTCAAGTTGGGTAATAGTGAGGGGATTCGGTTTTGGGAGGATTGCTGGTTAGGGAATGTGTCTCTCGCGAATCAGTACCCGTCTCTATACTCAATTGTGAGTAATAAGCATGTTCTAGTCTCCCAGGTGCTTGGTCAATCGCCACCTAATATTCTTTTTCGCAGAAATCTCGTTGGAGATAGATGGGAACGCTGGTTGCATCTAATAGAAAGACTAATGGATGTAAATTTATTGGATGCTCAGGATCATTGTAGTTGGACTCTTACCCAGTCAGGGGTATTTTCAGTTAAATCATTTTATGCAGATTTGATGAATGATGATGCTAGATTCCTACGAAAATATTTGTGGAAGTTAAAGGTGCCCCTTAAGATTAAAATATTTATGTGGTTTCTATCTAGTAATGAATTGCTGACTAAAGATAATTTAGCTAGAAGGAATTGGGTGGGGTGTCAAAATTGTGTGTTCTGTGGAGAACCAGAGACAGCTCATCATCTTTTTATCTCTTGTGATTTTGTTAAAAAAAATTGGAGGTTGGTGCATTTTACTTTTAGTATTTCATCACCTAATGATATCACATCTATGTTTGGAAATTGGTTAAGTGGCATAGATACTCCCACGAAAGCTCTAATACGCATTGGTGTATGTGCTTTACTTTGGTCTTTATGGAATCATAGGAATGGAATTATTTTTAACAATGAGAAAGCTGGGAATTTTTTGCAGGTGATTCATCAGGCAAATTATTGGATGCATCTTTGGTCCAATCTCCTTCCAGAGGGCGATCGTGTTCGTTTGGATGGTGGATGCACTCGGCTGATGGCGGTCGTTCAGGCTATCTTCAGCAAGGGTGGCTGGTTGCATAATAGACGTCTTTGCTAGCTTCGGCCTTGTGTTGTCAGGGGTTGAGTCTATTATTCGTCTTTGTATCTCTCTGTTTTAGCCTTGTGAGCTGTTGAGACTCTTAAGGTTTTGGGTGGTATATGTCTTGAATGATTATTGATTAATAAAAGCCGTATGCATCAATCTGATGCAGAGGCTGGGTTTCCCTTTTCAAAAAAAAAAAAAAATAGTGGCATAACACTTATCCAAAGATCACATAGAGCAATGCTCATATAATTGTTTTTAATAGAGAAACGAATAGTGGGTTACCGGGTCTCCAAATTTCTTGAAAATTGTACCATTGAAGCAATAATTAGCAAGCATAGTGAAAAAAATCCTTATTAGATTTTTTTCTTGTTATAATTAAGAATATCCTTCATATATTTTAAAAATGAGGTAATTTAATAGCATCACTTAAAAGAATTTGCAAGAAGAGACTTCACATACACTCACAAAATTTATTATATTGTTCCTCCTCCTTAGTTTCGAGAGACTTATTAGGAAAAGGCAGTTTCCTAATAAATATTAGAAGTTAGAAGAGACTTAGTAGTTTTGAGCTTCTCCCACTCTGTCAGTTGTAGCTTATTTTTTTTACCCATAAATCCTTGAAGTACAGCTAAATATGTTGGTGTTTTTTCATGCACATCTTAGGATGCTATTGTCTCTTTGATACACTAATTAAGAGTTGCAGTTGAGAAAACCTAAACCAGCTAGTGCTCTGTCTGCCTGCAAATCATCCCAGCAAGTTTGCAACTGAACATCTCGAGGGAAGATCACACGAGATGCTGCTTCCGAGGCCAAACAGCAAAGAGCAGTGGCTGCACATTACACAACAGATAATTGGACCAACAGATCAAACCGGTAATCGGCCTTCCGAACGACATGAATTGTCATCTTCACCTTCCTCGGGCATCTCATCAGCTCGAATATGAAGACATAGCCCTCGCGTATACTGTTATCGAGGACAAACTTGGCCAAGCGACCGCTGCTGAATCCTCAGGTGACGCTTCTGTGGTAGTACCTGACAAGGCGTTTTCTCTCAAGTTGTAAATGTGTCGCTGAGAACTGGACTAGTGCCTTTTGATCCAGGTTGAAGGGAGGAGATTAGCTACTCACCTAACCTCTAATATTTTTTCTCTTTTAACTTTGTAACCTCCTTTTTTCCGTCTATTAATAAAATATGACGGTTCTTCTACGGTTCTTCAAAAAAAAATACTTGACTAGTATAGAACTAGCTTGCTGTGCAGTGCATCTGAATGTGATGCAAGTGCACTGCTGTGTAAACTTAAAGCTAACTTCTAAATGTAGTATGGTTTCAATGGCGAGGAGGAAGTGCACAGTGCCTATTTCAAATCTAGAAGCATACAACAGGCATTAAATCCCAGCTTAATCGAAGACTCAGACCAGTAAACAGTCACCCCTGGAAGGTTTAGTTTGTTCGACAAAAGGTGTAGACGTTTTCCTTTTTCTGAATTCAACAAGTAAGTAATGCATGTTGTTTGGCCCATCTGATCCAGAAATCTCAGGCCAATATCAGTCTCCACTTGCATGACAGGAGTGATGGACTAGGATCCTCCGCACGTGAAATGTATGTTCATTCTTTGTTGTTGTACATGTTGACACGCCGAACCATCCAATATCTCACACAAGGTAATTTAAATTACTCTTTTTTCGCGAAACGCACTTGCGTTTCGATGCATTGATAGAAAGAGAGAGTTTATGTACAAGCCTCGAGACTGGCAATCCCACGTACAGCTCAACCTAGGGCTACACTAGGGGAGTACCAACTGAAGCCACTAGCCCCGCGCTCACCCAAATCACGCCCCGGTCTTGATGGTTTCCATCAGAGCGCATACCGAGGGACGAGCGTTGTCGAAGACGATTGTGTTCTGTTGCTTCCGCATCCAGCACGCCGTGAGCATAATGACTAAAGAGGTACCCTTACGCAGTACAGAGAGGGGGGTGGTGGTCTTGGACACTTGCAGACACCACTCCACGAAATCGTCCAACACAACCGGAGCACCTCATGCCATATCATCCGCGAGAACGAGCACCCTATGAGAATGAGGGACATGGACTCCACCTCATGGCCACAGAGTGGACAGCTTGCCTGATTAAAATTACTCTTGTGAAAACAAGCCTAGTAAAATAAAGAAGCAAGCAAGCTATTGAGCCAATTTAGTTGAGCGAGATAATCAGCATCACAACACATGCCGCATTAGAGTACATTTTAACTCACGAAGTCTGGGATGCACAAACATTTACTACCAAAACAGACACACGGCATAAATTACTGTCAATACGCAGATACATGGATGGCATAAGTTATAGTCCTCGAAACAGAAATACCACCAAACTCCAAGGTATCACGTTCATGGAAATCTCCTAGCTGCAGGCTTCAAACAGCCCACTATCTTCTGCCTACTTCTGACGCAACTTCGTCCTTGTCCGTAGGAACGAGGGACCAAGCAACGGTAATATTTACCTGGGCATCACCAAGGGTAAATTTCTTGTGGCTCATGTTGCTCTGTTTGGGCATCAAATGGACACAACTTTCTACAGCGATACCACCAGACTCGGAGTAGGCCTGTATGACAACATCCAACCCTCCTTCAAATTCTACAGAAACAACTTGCCTCCATAGATGTAAATAACCACTAAGACCTTCCGGCATTGGTCCCTCTTTTGATTCCAGCAGCACAATCTTGTCGGATGAGGGATTTGTCATTCGAGTGACTCCACTATCACTGAAGACAAATTTTCCTGCTAGTGGGGTGCAAGCAACTAGGCCACCATATTTGAAATTTAGAAGCCTTGGCCCTTTCCCTTTGACAACCTGGACGCTCAAGATGGTGGCCTGGACGGTTCGTTTAACTCTCCGCGAGCACAACTCCAGCGTACACAAGTCGTTCTCGAAGCACATGGTAGATAAGCCGTTGTGCTCGTACGCGATACTCATCAGCGGTCTATCTTGAGATTCCAGCTTACCTTTCACTTTAAGTTCGATCTCGATGTCGATCGTGTCCATGGACACGATTGCACGGGACGGACCAAACAAGTGCAGATAAGGATCCTGCAATTGTGCACCATCAATCACCAATGTCAGTCATGCAAGATCTAGAAGAGAAAATCTGCAAGATAGTACTCCTTCTCTATCAAAATATAAGATGTTTTCTAATTTCTGGAAAAAACGTAGCTAGACATGGTTTAGTATGTAGAATCATATGTATATTACACTAAAACATGTCTACACACATATTTTCTAAAAAAACGCTAAAACATCTTATATATCGGTACGAAGGGAGTAGGTAGCATACGTACATTCTGTTTTAGTTCTTGGGCCTCACTCCTCCTGCAATAGAAGAGAATGTTTCGGTTGCGGTCCACGATGTCTCGGGCGGCAACCACGCCATACACAGACAACGGCAACTGAAGGCCACCAGCGATTTCCGTGAGTTTAATGGACAGGATCTGCAAGGTTTCTGGAGTGTCACCGGCGCTTCCCAATGGGATGAGTCCCGGTGTGTGGTGTGTAAACTGCATAGAGGTCAGCACCGCTGCATGTACCAAAGCGAAAAAAGGGGAGCGGGATTAGCATGCATGCATGCATGAAATAGCACTAGATCATGATCATAAGCAGCAGCAAGTTAGTTAAACAAGAGAGTTGCTAGCTCACTTATGTCTTGGAAGGAGCCACATGTTTTGCTCCAATTAGATTCCCAGCTTCTACGGTACGAAGCGAAACTGTCTGCCTCGAAATCCATCTCCGAGTCCCAGTCATGATCGTCTTGGATGGTCATTGAAGTACTAGTGGAACTCGGATGAGCTACCACAGGCGTGTTCCAATCCTCTTCGTCCATATCTAACATCCGCATAAAAGCCTCTGTATCGATATCGGACTCCGCGGTGATCACCTCTTCGTCCATGGCTGATTTGCCGCTGCCCTCCGTCACGGCTGCTTCACCTCTTTCACTGGGATTCTTCTTGTTGCTAGGCATGTATGCCTCCTCGATGGCTGATTTGCCCCTGCTGTCCATCTCAACCTTTTCGAGGAAAACCTGGCTAGGTCGCTGGACAATCGATCCGTGTGTCCCTACTTATATAAGAACAACGATGCTTGGTCTCCGAGGAGAGACCGGTTAGGTTTGCTTTTGGTGCCTAAAAGAACTCGTCTCGGACTGGTTGTTTGGATAGAGAGAGTTAGCGATGAGTTTTACCAAACCATGTTTTAGGAAGATTTTTCGTAATACAGTACGAGTTTTGCTGGTACTTCGGTTAGGAACAAGTAGATGGAAAACCATGTTTAGATTCCGCAACCGGTATGTACTGTACTTTGTTTGTCTTATTAGTTTTCTGTTGCACTGTGCATGATGGAGGGGGAGGTCGTACCATTGCCGGCCTCCCCGGCTGCCTACCGCGGCTCTGTAAGTCTTTGCCTGCACTGGCACTGGCACCGGGCTCTGCACTTGCACCTACGGGGTATGGCTGCCCGTGCCACGGGACATGCCCGGGGGTCGTCCAGTCTGCTCGTACCATTATGTCCACCGTCCACGTATCTGCAGCATCAGCAGGCAGCAGCTATTTGCACATATACGAATTTTTGGTTAGAAAATTTTATAAAAACTTTCAGATAAACGGCAGCATCAAATACGCCAAAACAGGCGCAGCTAGTGCTGAATCCTCACGCTATACAGGCATACAGCTACACAATTTTCCTATTGCTCGTCTCCTCTTTTGCTCTTGTCTCTCTGTTTGTTCTTTTTGTTCTTGTGTTTCTGCTTCCTCTTAGCCGCGAGGGCTCCCGAAGAGCTCTTTGCCTCAAACCTCACACTGGACATGCCCTTGCGCGCGGACGCGTTGCGATCCAACCTGCGGTTGGGCAGCTTCCGATAAGCATACGCATCCTAATCGTGGACGGTGTAGCATCAACCGTTGTTCACCACCTTCCCCCTCTTCGCCGACCGGCTTCTGACGGAGCTCCTGTCATCAAAAGCCTCCTCGCCAGGGGGACGGTGTGCTTTTTTTTGCGATATTCCCGTTCTTTGCGTATTACCATACGCCCTTTGGGGTCCAACTCAACCTCATCATCGGCGTCGCGTGCAGATCTATTTTTCCCTATGGATCTGAGAGCTAACTGTTAGTTTGATCTCCTCTGTATAAGCCCAACGACCTATCAGACCCTTGACCTGCGCCCAGATCGGGGCGCCCAACCACCTATGGTTGACGCCCCCTGTTGGGAATATGCACTAGAGGCAATCATATATAATGTAATTTCCAATGTATTCATAAAGTTATTAAGTTGTCCTTATTTTGAACATCTGATATATATCACTGAATATATTATTCGATTGTGGAACTATGTATTTATGTTGTTCATACTAAATTGTCCTTGGTCATTGAGCTTGTGCTGGACACACAACCTAGATTAGTGTGAAGGTTGGCTGATGACTCGGTTCCACTTGTCATGGGCACGGCGATGCCATGCCAACTTACACAAATTCGGCTAAAGAGTTTAGCAAGTCGGACTTACCCATGTTGAGATGCAACGAGTAAGTCGTCATTTGCATGTCTCAATCAATGTAATCCTTAGACCTGAGGTTATCGCACAATCCGAGCTGTGGTTCCCATCTTATGTTCTGTCAAACGTTGTTCTAGGATAGGGAATTTATAAAGACATAGTTCGGGTCGAATGATAATCAAGCTGCGTGATATGGATAATCAAGATGGGATTTTCCCTGTCCGACTAAAGAGATATTCTCTGGGGCCATCTCGAGTGATATAATTCCGGAAGCATGGTCATGCGCGATTAGGTTAAGTGTTAACCGGGTTGATTGACTAAGAGTTAGTTGGATGAATCATATACCACGGATCGAGAAGACAGTGAGCTAGTTAAGCGATGACGATAATCAGCCTATAGTTCGACAATGTATATCGTGAGGCAAAAGGGACTGAAATGAAATTCACATTAGAAGGTATGTCGTCATGACTCTATGACACTTGGGAGTCGACACATTCTGCTAGGAGCAGCTACTGATTGAACGATTGTGAGTCGGACTTCAATCGTGTCTAAGTCTCCATGAGCCTACGGGGTCACACACTTAAGAGCGGGAGTAAGTATATTTGTTGGGTTGGACCCGAATCGGAAATGGACTGAGTTAGTGAGTTGGACTCACAGAGTGAATGGGCCACAAGCGTTGTACAGCCCACTCGCACTCGCTATATAAGGACGGGGGTAGGTTTCCCAACGAGCACAAGTTTCCACGCGCATGTGTTGGGAATCCTAGACCTACTCAGTCCAGCCGCCGCACCAGACCTAGCAGTCCGCCGTCAGAGCTCGTTCTCGTACGTGTGGATACGGGCAGAGGTGTTGTACATTTAGCACTTCGACGATCGTGGGATTAGATCGACTCGATCGGATCATGGGACTACACTGCATCGATGTGCTTCATCGATAATCCGCATCTGCGCATCTAGTGGTAATCCTCGTGGTCTTCTACCTCGGCTAGATCTTGGGAGTTCCGTGTGGAAAAGTGTTATCTCTACAGGGTGGGATCGGCTGGGACACAACACGAGGTTCGACGTGTTGCCAGGCACCCCACGAACATCTCTACCGATCTAGGCTTTTAGCGGTAGCGACGGAAGCGCCTCCACCGCCTCTGCTCGCTCACCGCCGCCACCCTGCACCACCATGTCCATCCCATCGAGCTCATCGAGCAAAGGATAAGATACTTCCTCCTCTCATCTCTCTATTCCCTCCCCCTCTCTGTCTCTTAATCGACATTCACAAAGGCATATAAAAAACATCGTCTTCTACATCTCTAACCTATATAATCCTAGGATCTAACAATGGTATCAGACCCTAGCTAGGGTTCTAGATTTGTTTTCGGTAGCAGAAAGAAAGAGAAAGGAATCCTATCCACCAAAATTGAAAAAGAAAGGACCCCTCCCGACAGAAACTCTAACCCTAAATAGAGAAAAGATGGGAGAGGGGAAAAGAAATCTCACCGGCACAGTGCGCCAGCGCCGAGGCCGCGCCATTCCTCTCGCTCTCTGTGCGCATCGCCTAGCGAGGCACCGGGAAGAAGAAGCGCCAGGGGAAAAGGGCACCGTGTGCCAAGCCGTTCAACGGCGCGCTCACCACAAGGGGAACCCGCAACCGAAAAAGCGGAAGGCAACGGCGCCACCGTCGGGTGATCTGGCGTCGACCACACGAGCGCATGAGGGAGTAGAGGGGGCGCAGCCGCATCCTTTCCCCTCGATCTGTTATGGGAGGTGGAAGAAAGAAGGTGAAGGGGAAAGGGGGCGCGTGCAGTAGCGCATGGTGGCGCTCAACGCTGGCTCCGGCAAGGCCCTAACCCTAGCCGCCGCACTTCAGGCGAGAGAGAGCTCATGGGGGAAGAGAGAAACTATCCTAGGTTTTATCCCTCACGTGGCTGGCACTACTTTTTCTTCTGGCGAAAAGTGCGATGCACCGTCGGATGCTATCTGATGGCCAAGAACGTGTGAGTCATGCAGAACACACCGCTGGGTCGGGCCATCTTCGGCCAGAGAGAGGCGAGCGGAGGGCGCGTAGAGTGGGCCACGGGCCGAGTGCTAGAGTAGGCCTGGACCAGGACGTCCGAGTAATTACCGCTCGCGCGGGTGAAAGACAGGCTGTGGGCCAGGCCGACCAGTCCGAGTTTTCTTATTTTGTTTTCTGTTTCTATTTTTCCAGAAGAAGAATTGATTTTTTTATGAATTTTTGGGCAAATTAATCTAGTTTTTTCCCTATTCAAAGTTACCCAACGAAATTTCTTGTAGAGAATATAAAAGTAAAAAAAATCACTTCTTAAAGTGTAAAGTACATGAATTTTATTCATGTTTTCCGATCCAATGAAATAAAAGTGCTCTTTTAAGGGCGAATAGGAGTAAACCGAGAATTTTAAAAAATTAAGAGCATGTTAAAGTGATAATTATGGTTTTGTTATTTTATGACCAATGTTGTTAATAACATAATCAAATTTATTACTATTGTTATATATGTGCATTTATTGCTACTTTCTTCCCAACGGTGATATAGTTTTAATTGCATAGATAGTTGTATGTTTTAATTCTGACCAATGTTGGATTATTGAATGCAATTGTTGTTATGATCTCATTTCATTGTCTTTTTCATGAGGGTACTACTTGATGAGGTGCATCAAGGACATTCCAATCCTCAGATGTGATAACTATACTAAATGAAGAAAGAACGTCGATTTGGCCTTCGTTTGTGCTGAGGTGGACTAGGTTCTGAACACTCCATAACCAGTCGCCAACAGAGAAAAAAGAGGGGGATTATGCTCGATTAGAGATGTCATATACCCTCGACAACCAAAAGTGGCTCACAGCCAATAAAAAGTGCATGACTTTCATAACTAAAACAATTGAGAATTGGGAGAGTGTACTTCCGTAGGGGAGTTTCTTGAAAAGATAAAGAGTCAATTCACTTATTTTTCAAAGGTATATGCTACCCAGCTGCTTAAACAGATGCTCACAAAAATGAACACTAGAGGTGGACATGGAATAGGGGAGCATATCCTCAGTATGAGCAGCATGGCAGCCAAGCTTATTCCCATGGATGCTGATTTGGAGCACAAGCCTGCACTCTCTGTTCTCCTGGTCATGGCTTCACTTCCAAAAGAGTTTGACACCTTTGTAGTTAAGTACAACATGTCACCTGAGAAATGGGACATTGAAAAGACAATATCCATGTGTGTGCAAGAAGAGGAAAGACTGAAAACCTCACATGGTGGTTATATGAACTATGTGAAGGATAACAAGAAAAAGTACTATAATCAAAGCACCAATGGTTCCCCTTCAAAGGCACATCGAAAAGCTCCCTCGCAGTATCATAATCAGCAGAGGACTCTTCCAGTGGACAAAGATACATGTCTCCACTGTAAGAAGACCGGCATTACAATAAAGATTACCTAGTTTGGCTAAAGTCTGTAATGGCAAAGAAATGTAACAACATTGTTTCCTTTGTAAATGAATCCTTGTATACACGGTTTTCAAAATCTACTTGCAGGATTGACTCAGGTGCAATTGTTCATGTTGCAAATTCTTTTTAGGGATTTCATTTGACGCGGACTACGCAAAGAAGCAAAAGATGCATTTTAGTTGCAAATAGAGTCCAAGCAGACGTTGAAACTATCAGTGATATCTACCCGGAGTTAGCATATGGATTCACGATTCTGCTTAGAGATGTTTTATATGTTCCTTCATTAGACAGAAATTTGATTAGTGTTTCACGTTTGGACAAAGATAATTATGAATGTTATTTTGGACATGGCAAGTGTGCCATATGGTGTAATAATACTCATATGGGAGTTTCTTTCCTCCACAATGAGCTTTATTTGTTATCCCTGCGTGAATTTTTTTTCTATGTGCAATGTGAATGAGTATGTTTATGTGCCGGATAAAGAACAAAAGAAAAGAAAGAGAAGTCATGACTCATCGAAATTATGGCGCCATCGCTTGGGCCACATTTTGAGGTGGGGGAATAGAAAGACTAGTTAAAAATGAAATTATTCCTCCAATAGAGTTATTAGACATAGAGCAGTGCATAGATTGCATTAAAGGAAAGTATGTGTAGCAAATTAAAAAAGGATCCAAACCAAATCACATGAACACTAGAAATCATTCACACTGATATTTGTGGACCATTTCCCGTGAAAAGTGTGGATGGTTATGAATCGTTTATAACATTCATAGATGACTATTCCATATATGGTTTTATTTATCGAATTAAATAAAGATCTGAAGCGTTTGATAAATTTAAGATATTCAAAGTTGAAGTTGAAAATCAACATGATAAAGAATAAATATAGTGAGATCTGACCATGGGGGGAGTATGGTCGACACACTCCATATGGCCAAGTACTACCTCCATTTTGACGCCGGTTCTTATAACTTGTGTTTGTATTGGCCACCAGCTCTAAAGTTTCTTCGCCATTTTTGCGGTTTTCCTGGTTTTGGTTGTTCCATTGCTCTGAATCTGGTTCTGGTTACCCTTTCCTCAATTTTTTTTTGCCTTTCCCAGATTTTTCATCATCTGAATCTGCATCCTTGGTTTTATCAGACTCAACATTCTTGGTCATGGCGTCCATCTGTGCACTCATGTCTATAAACTATCTCTTGATTCGTCCCAATTTATGTCTGAGGGGTCAAATTTATAGTTCCTTTCCACAGCTATAACATCTTGTTGAGCCATGATTTCTACTGATGAATGAATGTTTTCTTCAGCCCTGCAACCAGTGCTGAGCCGATTCACCTTCCTTCTGGGAGCAGTTTTCCAGGTCTGTTATTGTTGTTGGGTGCTTGCAGATTCCCTGATTTTTTTGATAAATTGTTCTTTCAACTCCTGCAAGCTATTGATCGAGTTTGTCTCAACCAAGATTTTACAGGTCCTTCCAACATCATACTGAGATACCTAGCGGATAAACCATCACTGACTTCTAGGATCTCCATAGTCATCTCATAACCCTCTATCTGATCTGCCGGTTCCATATTTAAAGTGTAGTTAACGACCTTCTGAGGTCCTTTAAAATCTGCTGGAATCTGTTTGTTCCTTATAGCTAGTCCAAGACATTAAATCCCGATCCTTTGAGCCACATTTGCGACTAGTGCAGCATATTCTGGGTTTGAAACTGGAAGAGGGACAGAAGGATGATCATGATCCTGCACGATGTTCCCAGCATTTTCACCCTTTGTCCCGTTTTGAGAAGAACAGGAGCATGTGATACT
The DNA here is from genome assembly GCA_028641055.1 of Alopecurus myosuroides. Lineage (NCBI taxonomy): Eukaryota > Viridiplantae > Streptophyta > Magnoliopsida > Poales > Poaceae > Alopecurus > Alopecurus myosuroides. The sequence continues at coordinate 81,837,791 of CM054060.1, forward strand.
ACTTGTCTTGGCGGGACCTGAACTGGCTGCTCCCTTTGTCGTTATGCGTTGCTGGACCCGTCGGCACTGGCGAGTTCCATGGTGACTCCTTGGTGCCGAGTTATGGATATTGTAAGGCATTGAGTGGATCTGATCCTGGTTGCTGTAGTTCAACGGTTGGACTATTGCGGTCTATAGCATCTCCACTTCTCTCCTCGTCTTCACCTCGAGCGGGTAATTCACGCCAATGAGGATTTGGGAGAGTTTATTCGTTGCTGCCCAGAGATTATCGACTGGGTTAAAAAATGACCAACAGGCGTTTGGAAATGTACCGGCTGCTGAGGCTGATGATCTTGTGGTGGCGGTTGTTGACAAACTAGAGCCTGAACTGGATTAATTGCCTGTTGGAGGACCGGCTGAAAACGCACGAGTTGAACTGGAGGTTGCGACTAGTTCTGATTTTGGGGTGTGGCACCTGGTCCTGGAGGCGGTACTGTAGGTCTAGTTCCAGCTGTTGCACCTAGGAGACGTCCCACGGGTACTCCTATATTACAAACTGGTGTAGCCGGCGGGGTCTGGAAAAGCTCTCGCGGCCTAAACCAGGGGGAAAGTGGTGGTAGCCGGCTCTGAAAGCGCCTCTGCAGGACTGTAGTTAGCTCTCTATATCAAAAGCCCAAGTGTATTCCTTCAGCATCAAGGCGACTAGACTCCCGAGAGCTGCCTGATGACCCACAAGGATAGGGGATCGCAAAAGTCTTCGAGGGTGAGTATAACCCAATTTATTGATTCCACACAAGGGGAACCAAAGAATACCTATAAGCCTTAGCAGTTCAGTTGTCAATTCAGCCACACCTGAGAAGCACTTAGCAAAATATATTAGTAACACAAGGTGCAAGAAAACACTGGATGTATTGGTGTTGTGTTGTTTCTCTTGTGTCCTCAACACACCTAATACAATGGCAATTGTGTAGATGCACACGTTCAGTGAAAAGATAGTGAATATGGTGTAATATGGAGTGAAACAAGTGATATGCGTAATATGTAATAAACGGATCAGCAAGGAAACAAGTAGTAAAAACATGTAAAAACAGTAGCAATCATAGTGGCAACTCTCCAAACAATAGATTAAGTGTTGGGTAAATAAATTACCGCTAGGAAATTGACAAATTATGGGTGCATAACAACTCTATTACGCCGAGATAAATTTCACGGGTTCTAACATGGTAGGCATTACGTCAAGGCATGTAGACCGCTATCCAGCATGCATCTATATCTAATAGTCAATCTCAAGAAAGCTATCCAGCAAACCTCTCTGGTATTAAGTTGCATAAACGAAGTGATTGCTTTGTGTGCAACAGATAGTTGCATTAAGAACGATATGTAATGTAAGCAATGGTTCTCATCCGTAGACAAGATCACCATTGTTTCCTCCCTAGTGACAACAACACATCCTTCCCCACCCACCCACCCCCCCCACCCCGCATGTTTCTGTCACTCAAGCGCATGCAACAAGGAGGCATGAACCCACTATCTAGCATAAATACTCCCTCTTTCAGATGCATACAACTGTGTGATCAAGATAATCATACACGTCAGAGAGCATGCAAGAACACATTAAAAAACTCTATGGATATAAGTGAAGAATCTCATATAATGACATGAACAAAATAATCAGAATTACACGGTTCATCGGATCCCAGCAAACACAACATATAGCATTACATCAGATGGATCTCTATCATGTGAGATAGCTTAAGAGACTGTGGTATTGAATAACAAAGGGGAGAGAGTACCGACTAGCTGCTGCTATGAACCCATAGTCCACACGGGAACTACTCACGAAGAATCATGGAGGAAGAACGATCGATGGAGATGGCACCGGGGGCACCTCCCCATCCCGATAGAGTGCAAGAACAGAATTTTTGTCCCCTGAATTATGTTCATCGATGGCGGCGGAGCTGTGATGAGTTTCTAGAAAAATCGTCGACTGGTCCTCTATTTTTAGGTCACGGGTGAATTTATAAGCGAAGGGGCGACGCGAGGCGGTGCACGACGCCACCAAGTGGGCACCAGCCACGGCCATGTGGGTTTCCACGGACAATGCCTTACTGGGGGTCGTGGGCGTCATCTTGGGCTGCCCTTATGGCTCTTGGAGATTTCCGGAGAGTAAAAAATCCACACAAAAAATTAACTCAATCCGAGCATTTTGATTTTTGAACCATATCTGCAATGCATAGACAAATAAATAGGAACTAGCACTGGGGCATCTTGTTAATAAGTTAGTCCAATAAATGATAGAAAACAAAGGAAAACATAGGGAAAACATGTAGAAAACAAGCATGCAACATCAAAAGTTATAGATACTTTTGGGACGTATCAACATCCCCAAGCTTAACTCCTTCTCGTCCTCGAGCAGGTAAGTGATAAAATAATTTTTGAAGTGACATGCTACCAACACAATCTTGATCAAATAATAATGTAAAGTATGTAAACTAGAATCAAATGAATAAGAGCTGAGGTTTATAGTACATATCAGATGAGTAATGTATAAAACATTAATGAAAAACAAAGAAAAAACTTCCAATGAATAGAAACTAAAACACAATCAACTGTGCAGAGTATATTAAAGAAGATTTAAGCTTTGAGAACAACTATATAGTCATCCAATGCATCAAACGCTCATAACAATTTCTGTTAGGATCAAGTCAAGTGATAACAATATGCATGTAGAAAATCAACTCACTATTTGTGCACTGAAAACAAGTAAGCATTATGCATTAGTTCCTGGCACTGGGATGTTATGGCTAAGAGAATATTATGGAGAGTTTTGATGGTTAATGGAAGAAAGTATCACACAACTGAAAGTGATCATTAGACAATAGGAAGTCTTCTAATCGAAGCTACGGAAGGAGTAGCGATTCCCAGAAAACGGATGCACATAGATATGTAAGTGTATGAAAGCTCTCCAATGTAACTAGTGGGGGTGCATACAACTTTATTTCTCACGAAGAGCTAGAGCACTTTTGAGGAGGCTCATCATTGGAATATATAAGCCAAGATCTATAATGTAAAATTCCCTACATACTTATGCAAGTCATCATATGAAAACTCTCTCCAAACTGAGGTATTGTTGCTAAACATAAGCACAAATGTGGAATAAATGATAGTAGTGTTGCCCCCTGCTATGTGTTCTTGGGAACCCCAAGAGGAGGGTGTGATGAGCACAGCGGTAGGAGTTTTCCCCTTAGTTAAGAACCAGGGTTATCAATCCAGTAGGAGAAAGAGAATATTCGGAAGGTTGATGCCACTGACGGTGGTGCTGGCTGTCAGACCCCGGACCCAGAGATATACATACTGTTATGTGCTCCTAGCCATGGACTCACAAGGGCTTCAGGGTTACCAGCCCCGGCCGCAACAAACAACGGCAGGCAGACCGGATTCATCGGCACGTAGTCCGGATCCCCGGTCTACTACTCCTTGTATCCATGCTAGTCATAACCAATTATGCATACCCAAGCGTCCACGAGTCGGATGAAACTGAAGGAACGGGACCAAAGTTATACAGAGCTGCTATGTGTCCAGAAAGTGCAACAACAATCGAGGGTTACTGGGGTTACCTCGCCCCAGGCCGATCACATCGACAGGCGGGCTCGGACATGGATCATCGGCTCCACAACCCCTCGACTGCGACAACTATGCAGGCATAGCCAAAACTGTATAACAATGAGCTCGAAACCAACAACCGATCAAAGCAGTACTCTAGACATGAAGCTTTATTAAACAGGTGTTACTAGAGTATAGCTTACAAGCAGAGGTCACACGACCCAACATTACATCAGACAACGGAAAGCAAATTATGTTGCTAATCAACAAGAACCAAAAAGGCCTAAGAGGCCGCAACATAGATTCCAGGCTGCTACCTGGGAACCCCAAAACTACTCGTCGATGTCCACGCTGAAACACCACCGATGTGAGACCTTCACCTGAACCAAATTTAAGCAAACCTGAGTACTGGAGGTACTCAACAAGACTTAGTTAACCTATTATATATCTGCTAGTTTCATAAAGGGTTTTATGAAGGCTGTTTTGCGTAAAGCAATGTTTGTTTCCCAAGTCGAGGAAGAATAGCACGTCTTATAGAATGTTTTCAAAACAGATGAGAAGCTCACTACTGTAATCATCATCTTTTGAATCCACCAACATCATTTCCCAGAATCTCATATGCTACGAGGATCACCCCTCCCGGCATCTCCGGGGAGGCACCCTTCAAACATTACCTCCATGCTTTGTCAACATATTTTACGCCACGTTCAGGTTATCTATGGTCTTTGCCTTCACCAAGTCGTCCTTAACCGTGGACACGGCTTTTCGAAAAGATTGCCCTGCAGGGATGTACACTTTACCCACACGTACCAACCGACTCTTAATGCCACGCGGTAACGCTCTTCCCAAGGGAGCGCGGCAGAGGGTGGTTGGCCACGACCTTTACCTTACCCGACCCTATCCATGAGTCAACCCAAGACAGGGCCACCCCGTCAACAGGGAGTTGGCCATCCTCCTGACGGCACCTGTCTCTGTGAGGCGGGGTCAAGATCCGTGTACGTCCATCACTTGGCCCCGGTCACGCCCTAGCGGAGCATTTTGTTTTCAAAATCGTTTAAAAGGTTTTATTTGCGGTGCCGAATGGAAATCTCCAACTACGTGACTCATGGATCTGGCCAAACAAGTTAGTTGGTCGAGCGCGGTTACTTAGACCCCGCGTGTGGTTGCACGCTCAGTCTTGGCTTCCGCTCGAGACCGTAATCCTAGGGTTGGCGAGTATAGGACGAACAACCACTTCCCAAGTGGCCTCCCATACCAGCCTTAGTCAAGTTATCCACATAAAGCTCATCTCATTACGTCATCATATCATACTAGGTTATCGCAGCTCTGATTCATCAACCGGATGGAGCAGGGGTAACAAACATGTATGACTAAGCGAAGCATATATGAGGTTCTGGCGATGCGCACAAGCAAAACTATGGCGGCTAGGAGCAGTGGATCAGGATATTGAGGCAATGCAGTATATAGGTGAACTATATCTACTAGCATCAAATAGTTTGGAATCGATTGCAAAGTACGAGATTCAAATGTTGTTCGAAAGCATATATGAGCAGATAAGAGGTTATGCTTGCCTTGCTTAAAAGAAAACCAAATAGGTAGATCTTCTGGATAAGTGCTTGACTTGTCGGTTAAGATCAAGTATTCGCCACTGTAGATGTTGAACTTCTCTTCGGGCAGTGTTCTACCGATACGAAGCAGAAACCGGAAAAGAAACAATCAACACATGGCATCGATGCAATGCACAATATGTATGCATGAAAAAGTTAATGCACTTGAATGAAAGACCTAAACAAGTTCGAGGGTTTGCTACGGTTCATACGATGGTTAGGCATTTTTATCGGAAAACGGTCCCGAAATAGACCCCGGAGGGCAATTCGGGCAATACTAAAAGTGAGTGCAATTTTAATAGCTCAAATAGGTTTTAAAACATCATAAATGGATTGCATTTATCATTTTGAGCATTTTGGTATATAACTTGTATTTTTCTGATTTTATTGATTAAAAACTTATTTTCTTTATTTTAGATGATTTAATTGCATTTAAATAATGCCCAAAAATAAAGTTTGTCAAACCTGTATGCAAGTGACATATTTGGGTTGGAAATATTTTTCTGAACACAACCATATATTTTTCATAATTTTCTGAGCTACCAAACTGAAATTATTAATTATTTCATTTTAAAACAATTTCTGTAATTATAGAAAGTGGGGCCCACGTGTCAATTTGAATTATTCATTTTAAAAAAAAACAAAACAGTTGACAGGTGGCCGTGGCTGAGGTCACGGTGACGTCAAGGTGACGTCAGCGGTGGCCGGCCGGAGACAAACGTGGTCGCCGGCGGCGAATCCGGCGACCAAAACGCGCGTGGGTGGGCTTGTTGGAAAGCCCCGAGGATGTTCTACCACATGATGGTGGCGCCACCTCCGATGGGCCACCGGCGGCGAGCCGCCAAGCACCCGACGGCGGCGGAGGCATCGGGCTCCGGCGAATCTCGCGTTTCCGACCGCAGGGGCGAGCTAGGAGGGTACCGTGAGGGGGAGAGGCTCACCGGGAGCGCGGGGGTGACGACTTTGAGGCCGGAGAGGACGTGATGGCGATGAATCGCGGCGGAGAAGCTCCACCGGCCGCGGAGAAGAAGACGGCAATACGGTGGCTCCCGGCCGTCCCGGGAAGCGGCGATCGCCTGGGAGGAAGAGGGGAGCACGGAGAGCTCGGGGATGGTCTCGATTTGCGCCGGGGTGGGCTATAGGGACGGCGGCGAGCGAACTCCGGCGAGGCTAGGGTTCAATCGCTCGGGAGGAACAGAGAGGGAGAGGGAGGTCGAGAGGAGGGTTCTGTGCGTGATGAGAGAGATCCGGACGGCACCCTGGCCCTTCTCCTTCTCGCGCGTGGCAAGCAGGAGGTGGCAGAGGCCACCTCGCCGCCCTCGTCGTCCTTCTGGCCGGAGGGACGGAAGAAAACGAAAAATAAAATGGTTTTTCGGAAACCCCCCTGGGAAAACATAGATTTTCTTAAAAGTCCTTTTCTTTTTAAAAACAGTACCCAAAGCTAGTTTTGAGGGCCTTTTTGAACATCAAAAATTACACAAAAATAAGTTTTGAAAAGCTCTTCAAATTTCCAACAAAACCATACCTTAGTTTGTTCATTTTGAAAAAGTTGTTAGAACAACTTTGTGGGTTGTTTGTTTAAGTGATTTTTGTCATTTCATTTGTTATAACAAATGCAAAAAATTTACCAAAGTTTTCCATGCATGTATGCCATGTACACAACACACAACACAACTTTATTACAAAGTAGGGCTGTTACAAGTCTACCCCCCTTACAAGAATCTCGTCCCGAGATTCCTAGGTTTTAGAAAAGAAGTCGGGGTACTTAGATCGCAAACGATCCTCTCGTTCCCAGGTTGCTTCGTTCTCAGAATGATGTGACCATTGAACTTTGAGGAACTTGATAGTTCAACGGAGGCAAGATATAGGACATTATGTGAAGGAAACAAGCCATATCACATAAACGAACAACCGGGGAATCACACAGAGATGCAACCCCGGATATGGAATTGATAGATCGGATGACTTGAGTTAGTCAAAACTTGAGAGTTAGCAACCTGACACGATGTACCGGAAAGAAAACACCCAACGGTTTTGATCCTAGTTCTGAAGGTAACAGAAGAGAGGAACACCTTTTTCAAACCAAATGAGATAAGATGACTCGGAGTTGAAGTGACACCAGAGAAGGAGTAAAAACAGTTCCTAAGAAGGTTTTCACAACTCATTTGCAAGTTCAAAATAGTTTTCGCAAACACTAGACTCCACATCGACCAATAGCAAAGGGTTTCCTACAGGCAGTCCTGCTCTGATACCATGACTTGTCAGACCCCGGACCCAGAGATATACATACTGTTATGTGCTCCTAGCCATGGACTCACAAGGGCTTCAGGGTTACCAGCCCCGGCCGTAACAAACAACGAAAGGCAGACCAGATTCATCGGCACGTAGTCCGGATCCCCGGTCTACTACTCCTTGTATCCATGCTAGTCATAACCAATTATGCATACCCAAGCGTCCACGAGTCGGATGAAACTGAAGGAACGGGACCAAAGTTATACAGAGCTGCTATGTGTCCAGAAAGTGCAACAACAATCGAGGGTTACTGGGGTTACCTCGCCCCAGGCCGATCACATCGACAGGCGGGCTCGGACATGGATCATCGGCTCCACAACCCCTCGACTGTGACAACTATGCAGGCATAGCCAAAACTGTATAACAATGAGCTCGAAACCAACAACCGATCAAAGCAGTACTCTAGACATGAAGCTTTATTAAACAGGTGTTACTAGAGTATAGCTTACAAGCAGAGGTCACACGGCCCAACATTACATCAGACAACGGAAAGCAAATTATGTTGCTAATCAACAAGAACCAAAAAGGCCTAAGAGGCTGCAACATAAGGCGACGTCCCAGCCCATAGATTCCAGGCTGCTACATGGGAACCCCAAAACTACTCGTCGATCTCCACGCTGAAACACCACCGATCTGAGACCTTCACCTGAACCAAATTTAAGCAAACCTGAGTACTGGAGGTACTCAACAAGACTTAGTTAACCTATTATATATCTGCTAGTTTCATAAAGGGTTTTATGAAGGCTGTTTTGCGTAAAGCAATGTTTGTTTCCCAAGTCGAGGAAGAATAGCACGTCTTATAGAATGTTTTCAAAACAGATGAGAAGCTCACTACTGTAATCATCATCTTTTGAATCCACCAACATCATTTCCCAGAATCTCACATGCTACGAGGATCACCCCTCCCGGCATCTCCGGGGAGGCACCCTTCAAACATTACCTCCATGCTTTGTCAACATATTTTACGCCGCGTTCAGGTTATCTATGGTCTTTGCCTTCACCAAGTCGTCCTTAACCGTGGACACGGCTTTTCGAAAAGATTGCCCTGCAGGGATGTACACTTTACCCACACGTACCAACCGACTCTTAATGCCACGCGGTAACGCTCTTCCCAAGGGAGCGCGGCAGAGGGTGGTTGGCCACGACCTTTACCTTACCCAACCCTATCCATGAGTCAACCCAAGACAGGGCCACCCCGTCAACAGGGAGTTGGCCATCCTCCTGACGGCACCTGTCTCTGTGAGGCCGGGTCAAGATCCGTGTACGTCCATCACTTGGCCCCGGTCACGCCCTAGCGGAGCATTTTGTTTTCAAAACCGTTTAAAAGGTTTTATTTGCGGTGCCGAATGGAAATCTCAAACTACGTGACTCGTGGATCTGGCCAAACAAGTTAGTTGGTCGAGCGCGGTTACTTAGACCCCGCGTGTGGTTGCACGCTCAGTCTTGGCTTCCGCTCGAGACCGTAATCCTAGGGTTGGCGAGTATAGGACGAACAACCACTTCCCAAGTGGCCTCCCATACCAGCCTTAGTCAAGTTATCCACATAAAGCTCATCTCACCACGTCATCATATCATACTAGGTTATCGCAGCTCTGATTCATCAACCGGTTGGAGCAGAGGTAACAAACATGTATGACTAAGCGAAGCATATATGAGGTTCTTGCGATGCGCACAAGCAAAACTATGGCGGCTAGGAGCAGTGGATCAGGATATTGAGGCAATGCAGTATATAGGTGAACTATATCTACTAGCATCAAATAGTTTGGAATCAATTGCAAAGTACGAGATTCAAATGTTGTTCGAAAGCATATATGAGCAGATAAGAGGTTATGCTTGCCTTGCTTAAAAGAAAACCAAATAGGTAGATCTTCTGGATAAGTGCTTGACTTGTCGGTTAAGATCAAGTATTCGCCACTGTAGATGTTGAACTTCTCTTCGGGCAGCGTTCTACCGATAAGAAGCAGAAACCGGAAAAGAAACAATCAACACATGGCATCGATGCAATGCACAATATGTATGCATGACAAAGTTAATGCACTTGAATGAAAGACCTAAACAAGTTCGAGGGTTTGCTACGGTTCATATGATGGTTAGGCATTTTTATCGGAAAACGGTCCTGAAATAGACCCCGGAGGGCAATTCGGGCAATACTAAAAGTGAGTGCAATTTTAATAGCTCAAATAGGTTTTAAAACATCATAAATGGATTGCATTTATCATTTTGAGCATTTTGGTATATAACTTGTATTTTTCTGATTTTATTGATTAAAAACTTATTTTCTTTATTTTAGATGATTTAATTGCATTTAAATAATGCCCAAAAATAAAGTTTGTCAAACCTGTATGCAAGTGACATATTTGGGTTGGAAATATTTTTCTGAACACAACCATATATTTTTCATAATTTTCTGAGCTACCAAACTGAAATTATTAATTATTTCATTTTAAAACAATTTCTGTAATTATAGAAAGTGGGGCCCACTGTCAATTTGAATTATTCATTTAAAAAAAAACAAAAAAGTTGACAGGTGGCCGTGGCTGAGGTCACGCTGACGTCAAGGTGACGTCAGCGGTGGCCGGCCGGAGACAAACGTGGTCGCCGGCGGCGAATCCGGCGACCAAAACGCGCGTGGGTGGGCTTGTTGGAAAGCCCCGAGGATGCTCTACCACATGATGGTGGCGCCACCTCCGATGGGCCACCGGCGGCAAGCCGCCAAGCACCCGACGACGGCGGAGGCATCGGGCTCCGGCGAATCTCGCGTTTCCGACCGCGGGGGCGAGCTAGGAGGGTACCGTGAGGGGGAGAGGCTCACCGGGAGCGCGGGGGTGACGACTTTGAGGCCGGAGAGGACGTGATGGCGACGAATCGCGGTGGAGGAGCTCCACCGGCCGCGGAGAAGAAGACGGCAATACGGTGGCTCCCGGCCGTCCCGGGAAGCGGCGATCGCCTGGGAGGAAGAGGGGAGCACGGAGAGCTCGGGGATGGTCTCGGTTTGCGCCGGGGTGGGCTACAGGGCCGGCGGCGAGCGAACTCCGGCGAGGCTAGGGTTCAATCGCTCGGGAGGAACACAGAGGGAGAGGGAGGTCGAGAGGAGGGTTCTGTGCGTGATGAGAGAGATCCGGACGGCACCCTGGCCCTTCTCCTTCTCGCGCGTGGCAAGCAGGAGGTGGCAGAGGCCACCTCGCCGCCCTCGTCGTCCTTCTGGCCGGAGGGATGGAAGAAAACGAAAAATAAAAGGGTTTTTCGGAAACCCCCCTGGGAAAACACAGATTTGCTTAAAAGTCCTTTTCTTTTTAAAAACAGTACCCAGAGCTAGTTTTGAGGGCCTTTTTGAACAGCAAAAATTACACAAAAATAAGTTTTGAAAAGCTCTTCAAATTTCCAACAAAACCATACCTTAGTTTGTTCATTTTGAAAAAGTTGTTAGAACAACTTTGTGGGTTGCTTGTTTAAGTGATTTTTGTCATTTCATTTGTTATAACAAATGCAAAAAATTTACCAAAGTTTTCCATGCATGTATGCCATGTACACAACACACAAAACAACTTTATTACAAAGTAGGGCTGTTACACTGGCGCTTCACCGGTGTTAGCAACAGCTTGGAACCTGCACACAACACAACCAAAATACTTTTCCCCAACGGTACAGTGAGGTTGTCAATCTTACCAGTCTTGCTGAAAACAAAGATTAGACGTATAGTGTGGAAAATGATGTATGCTTGCAATAAGTAAAGAAAGCAGGAAATTGTTGTGGTTTGTTTAACAGTGTGGAAAAATAGACCGGCGTTCATAGTTTCACTAGTGGTGTCTCTCCATAAAAGATAGCATGCTGGGTGAACAAATTACAGCTGGGCAATTGACAAATAGAGGTTGCACCGTAGTGCACAATATAACATGAAGATTACTATGGTATTTAGTGCGGGCATTACAACAAGATACATAGACCGACATCCATCTGCATCTATGACTAATAATCCACCCTCAGGTTATCATCTAAACCCCCTTAGGTATTAAGTTCCAAGCAATAGATAATTTCATTGAACAAAGTGTGTAATGTAAGAAATGATTATGCACGCGGGCACTCTCACCGATGTTTTCTCCCTAATGGCAACATCACATCCTCCCCCTTCACATTTCTGACACTCGAGCAAGACAACAAGGAGGCATGAACCCACCATCAAGCATAAATACTCCCTCTTGGAGTCACTAGCAACTACTTGGGTAGAGCAACCATTAGCAACGGAAACCATGCAAGATCACAAATAACATATGCAAAATAAAGACTATAATCAACTTGGCATAAGGTCAATATTCATCGGATCCCAACAAACACAGCATATATAATTACATAAGATCAATCTCGATCATGATAGGCAGCTCACGATATCTAAACATGGAGGCATATGAGGAGGACACAACCATCTAGCTACAACTACGAACCCGTAGTCCAAGGATGAACTACTCCCGCATCACTCCGGAAGCAGGCATGGTGATGTAGAAGCATCCGGTGATGATTTCCTCTCCGCCAGGGTGCCGGAAACAGCTTCAGAACCCCCTGACCTGGGGTTGACGGTGATGGCGGTTGCGGAACTTTTTTCGGGGATTTTGATCAGGTTCCTAGGGTTTTCCATCCGGGGGGCTTAAATAGGAAAAAGGGTAAAGGCGTTGGAGCTCCAGGGGCCCCACACCTATAGGTGGCACGGCCAAGGGGGGAGGGGCGCCACCCTATGGTGTTCCCCCGTGTTGCCTCTCTTCGACTCCTCTTCGGTATTCTGGATGCTTCCGGGGAAAATAGGAACTTCGGGCTTTGTGGGGTCCAATTCCGAGAATGTTTGCAGAACAACTTTTCTAAAACCAAAAACAACATAAAACAGGGAACTAACACTTGGCATCTTGTTAATAGGTTAGTCCCGAAAAACGTATAAAAATGTTATAAATAAGAGAGAAAACAAGTAGCAATTGGCAAAATATGACCATGGAGCATTAGAAATTATAGATACGTTGGAGACGTATCAAGCATCCCCAAGATTAGTTCTCACTCGTCCTCGAGTAGGTAAAACAATAATTTCTGAGGTGACATGCTACTAACATAAACTTGATCAATCTAATGTAAAAGCATATGCATGCTGAGATCATAAAACTTTAAACACATGCATGATAAATAAAAATTTAATAATAAAGAATAGCAATTACTTTGCATCACGAAGAGTAACTCAAATAAAGGATCATGAATAATAATGTAAAGAAAGGTAAACGTTTGTTTCACGTATAGAGAAAGCATGGCAAAGTGATATTTCGATAGTCCTTAAGAGTGGGGCAAAACATAAATGCCAGGACACCTTCAAAGTTTAAGAGGAAGACTAGAACAAATAATTTAAGAACAAATGATATCACATCATGAAGTAATTATTGATGCCTATGGGACAAATGCACATAGAACTCAGAATGGCAAAAATGCTATCTCAACTGTGCATAAAGTTACAAGATGGAGACTCAACATAAAACTAAAAGAAAGGCCCTTCGCAGAGGGAAGCAGGGATCACTCATGTGCTAGAAATTTTATTTTATTAAACAAAGGTATTAAAAGTTTGACACTGAGTCTATATTTAAGGAGATGTATGCTAATGTCAATAAATGGTAAACAGAAAATACAGTACGTCACAAGCCAACTGGATTCACAAGAGCGGCTCCCATGGTGAAAAACGGAACTGGTGTAGAAGGTGATCCCTCTTTCTCTTTTGTTTATACAATTATGCTTTGACTGGTAAATCAGGGGAAAATAGTGAAGAGAATTTGTTTGCATTAATTTGGGGCTGGGCACCCCGCTGCCAGCTCTTCTATCATTTGGATAAGCGGATTAAGCCACTAGTCTAGGGTGTGAAATCCAATCAACAAGTGAGATAAAGATTCTCTATTTACGTCCTCATGAGAAAAAAACAGGAACATAAAGCAGGTGTAATTTTGAAGGTTTTAAAGGTAACACATGAGAAATTTACTTTGGAATGGCTGTTAAATACCACATGTAGGTAGGTATGGTGTACACAATGGGAAAAACTTTGGTTTAAGGGAGTTTGGATGCACGAGTAGAGCTCATACTCGGTACAGGTGGAGTCTAGCAAAAGACTGGGAGCGACAAATTAAGAGAGCATAAGAGCCATCATCATGCATAGAGACATAAGCATCATTAATTAAAACATAAGCAGTATCACAAGTTCAAAAACTAAGTGGTCATGGAGGCTATTCGTGACTGGTTTGTAGTCATAAACATGGTGTAAGCATGCGCCAAGTCAACCAAATAAAACATTCGAAAGAGAATACCATATATTGATGCTTTACTATGACAAGAAAAACTCATGAATCTTTCAATACACTAGACCATGATGGCGCGTTTCCGCGCCCGTCAATATTTTTACAATTGAATGAAGAAAAGTTTAGAAATAGAATTATTTTAGAAATATATAAATAAATGAAACACTACAACTTGGTGTGAATTCTATATCGCAGATCCATTCTAGGATACATAATTTAAACATTGATTCCTAGATGGGTGTTCGGCTTATCGTTCGCAGTATCATCAACAAGAAGAACTGAATTATATGTGTAGGCTCTGTTATGTAAACATCGCTATATAACAATAAAAAAGTCAAGTATTTGAGAAAGGATAATCATTATGGATAATATGAACAATCGTGCTGGTCGTAATTAACGGACAAAATCAGGAACCACGGGAGTCCAAAACAAAGTAACAAACCATCCAGCTATTTCAGCATAACACAATGTAGGTACATCATCACGCCCTTATTAATACCCTGGTGTGCCAGTTCGGATAACAGATTAGCATCATGTGGAGGGTTTGGCCAAAGGAAGTCATCTGACAACAACTTGTTTTACGTAGATCTGGGGATGCTGGTGAGACAGAAACGCGAGCTTTTGTGTTAGGCAGAAAATGGTACGGATATTATATTTAGCATATGTACCCGTTCAATCTAGAAAAAAATAACCATGCAGATTTAGGTTGTAGGAACATAGATGTAAAGAACCTAGTTGAACTGAAACTAGGTTTTTGCATTTAATTAAAGATCTACCAGACAAAAATAAACCGTGTAGCAAAGTGACATTCTGTATGATGGCATCCATGCAAAATGATGAATTGTATATTGGTAAACATTGGAGAGCCTGTACATCTCGTTCTCGATTAATTATGCATGTATGTGCATAAAATTTCAGGTGGAATTCAAAAAAAAATCATATGTTGTTAAATGAAATTGATTTTCCTTTTTTATCTTAAAATCATAATCGCTCTCTACACTTATTTGTTATGAGGGGTCTTCAAGAATAACACTATCTACACCAAGGTGGTAAAGCTGCAGGAATCACATTATGATAGTGCAGAATCGTGCTGCTGGAGATGCATCATCTGATGGACAGGGTAAAAATCACAATATGAGCCGAGAGTGTGGACAAAGATTGGAAAATCGAAGTACATCCAGGAACAGGGGGCTCGCTTGGCTCACCTGATTTCAGAACCATGTAACTGGAAAACATCCATCTTGGGGCCTACCTTCATAGCACCCTAGAGCAGCACGAAGTATGGAACCACCGTGAGGCACGGCGAGATGCCTGCAGCCATTCGAGGAGAAAGTTCTCGAGCAACTCGTTGCGCATCAGGCGTGCATGTATAGGGAAAAATACCTCCCGCTGCCTCCATCTGTTCGAGACAGAGACTTCTCACGAAATAATTCATCGCCATCGGCCAAGGATCTGTTTGTGGCATGGACAAAGGGAAGCGCAGAGGAGATTGGCACCACTGATGATACTAAGATCCTCTTGGAGGGTCCGTTGCCGGAGGAAATTTATAGGGATATGAGATGAAGGAGATGACGCAGTAGTACCACACCATCATAACTTTCCGCCTACAAATTATGCACGATGGATGCTATTTCTGACTTCGAGAAACTGAAAATTTAGTGCTGGCTTCACTGGCTATGTAACCGCAAATTAACAATCGACATGCGGCCCCTTGGCATCCCGCAGCTGGCGAATACCCGTATTGGCTGCATCGGTGTTTTTTGTTTTTGAGAATCCGGCTGCACCGGTGCTGGAGGAGCTCTGCAGCCACTGGCTATCATCAGATCGGGAGCATGGGCCGCATATCTTGAGCAGCCTACCCGCTTGGCTGAAACGTCTGGTTAAGCCCATTTAACAATTTTGCGACCCGAGTAACGAGGAGCTGGCTAGCTCGCTTTTTGGAGTAGCAGCCCAAAAATGTTTGTTGGACTTTTAATTTGATCAGAGATGGTAAGAATCGACTTAAGCCTGTTCGGGAGTTGGAAGTTAATCTGGAGCGTTGCTTGGACAAATCCAACGGTTTGCAGGTTGAAATCACTGTGGTGGCTCCTAGGTGGGTGCGTTTTACTGTTACTTAATATTAAAAACTCTCAGCTATTTGAGTCTATTCATGCTACTCAATAACCACAGGGCTTTAAAACTAAAATAACATTTAGCATGGCACGAAAAAGTTCTAGCCACAGTCTATACAAGTTTCTACTAGTACTGTTATAAATTCTACTTCAAGCAGCAGTTTTCTTTCTCCCAACAAGCACCATACAAAACATGCTTTAACAAAAATACTCTTTATGATACATCAATAAAACATGATAATACTCAAATAACACTACTAAAACTAACATCTCTGATAAGAGATGCATGCAAAACAGGAGCTGGATAAATGCAGTAGCCAAACAGAGACTAAGAATACAACGTATTCTCATGAAAAAGCGGAGCGTGTCACTCTCCAATAAAAGAATGCTAGGGTCCAACCAAGCTTATTGAAAAAGTATAAAAAAAACTAAAAGCAAAAAACAAAAGCAAACTGAAAACAAAAATAAAAGACGCTCCAAGTAAAGCACATAAGATGCGACCGAATAAAAATATAGTTTCACTAGAAGTGACGTGATAATTTGTTGATGAAGAAGGGGATGCCTTGTGCATCCCCAAGCTTATACGATTGAGTCTTCTTGGAATTTTCTTGGATGTACCACCGGGGCATCCCCAAGCTTAGGATTTTCACTCTTCTTGATCACATAATATAATCCTCTTCTCTTGACCCTTGAAAACTTCCTTCACATCAAAATTCTCACAATCTTCATCAGCAACGTTAGTGCAATTGAAATAATAAATTCACATGGTTCAGTTTCAACACAAGTATAACACTCAAAAACACATTAGCTACTGTCACAACTTATTTCAAAACTCTTTTTCTCAAAATAACACCAAAAGAAAGAGATTAAGATGCAAATGCGATAAATGGCAGAAATCTGTCAAAACAGAACAGCATGTAAAGATCGATTTTTTCATAAATCTTCTGTTCCTCAAATCAAAAGGTGGTATTCTAAGAAAAGTTGCGTATATAACTCCGGATTAATAAGAAAAAACTCAGGTCATGTTGGATTTTCTGTGATTTTTAACGGAATTAACAGTGGACAACAGAAATATGTTTCCTTGGCAGAAAGCCGAAATATAGGCTCAACTTTCCACTAGAGCGTTACTTGGCTCAACAAAAACACAAAACAAAAGATACAAAGGGGTTTATAAGGAAATATACCATCCTAGGTACAAAAGCACACCAAAGAAAACGAAGGAGGACGGGTTGAAAACAGCGAAATAAAACGGGTTGTCTCCCGGTAGCGCTTTTCTTTAACGCCTTTCAGCTAGGCATAAAAAGGGAAACTCAAGTATTTTAAAGTGAAGCATTCAAATCAAGATTTGGAAATTCTTTAATAATGCATTGTATTTTATCTAAGTGAGTTTCAGAGTCTCCTCTCTTAGGACTTTTAGGCTTACTATCTTCATCAAATAAATTCTTAGGAACAATCCAATAAAAATTCTTTTCTTGGGCTTCGTGCAGTGCCACTAATTTAAAAGGGATTGATATTTTATCATTGTTTTCATTGTTAGATTCAGTTTTTTCTAGAGCACTAACAATGTCTACACATGAGACAAGAATATTAAAACGATCCAAGACTTTTCTAGGTTCTATAGCAAGATCCCCAAATTATTTAAGCATAGTTTCTAAGATAAAGTTTCTTTTCTCAACATCTTAAATGTTATTCAAGTTGAGGAACATATGTTGCATTATGGGATGGAGGTTAAAAAACCTAGCTTCTAGCATGTGAATTAAGGAAGTTACAACAGTCTCGTAATTGGGAGCAAGTTGTACTATGAATTTTTTCTCAAAGTTATCATGCTTACTAACATGATGAAAGAATTCTTTAACAGTGTATTTTCCAACTATAGAACAACTTCCTACCGACAAATATTTCTAGGTAAACTTAGGGATCAACATGATGAGAAATGTAACATCCCAGTGTTTGGGAGATTATACGGATCTAAATTTAATGTATGCATTTTCAAAGCATGCATCTGAAAATACGGGAAATTTTGGCGCGAAAGTTTAAACGAATCAAAGTGACCAATGTTTCACTTTACATGATGAAATAGGTCTAGTTCATCTAGTCAGGAGTACATTAGGAGTGATCTTTATAACAAGTATCTTAAGAAACCAAATCATTTGGTAACACAAACCATAAATTGGTTTTGACCAACACAAACTCTCAACAACCTTAACCACAAGTCTTTAAGTAACTTGGGATAAGTCATTAGGTATCTACAACCCAAAGAGTGGTGAGTACCCAAATCACACAACTGATAACCATACTTCCACCAATGAGTAATACACAATTGAACCATCTCATCAATAGAGGTGTTATGTCCTCTCAAACAATAACTCTTTAAGTTATCAACCATTCACCCACATCTTTCCAAATTATTTGGTAACTACTAAGTTAATCTTCACATGTAAATAACAAAGGTTTAATAGAACACAACAAATACAAACAAGTGTTAACTCAGAACCCACAAGTGGGAAATGACTTGATAACTTTATTAACATATTTATCAAATATGTACATATCTCATCAACCATAAAAGAAGTACCTTAAAGAAGAAATAAATCTTCTTCAACTACTGTTAAACCTTGACCACTACACATGACCTTTCCAAATCTCGATGTCTACATTATGCCTGACAAAGATTACAAGGGGAGACTATAAAGTAAAATCATGACACCTGAGAAAACAAATAACAACTATTACATAAGTCATTCAAACCTAATAAGCTTTACTCTTTTTTTGACACCAATACTGTGGGGGAATCCCCCACAGCCCCCCATTTTATTAAAATAATAAAAAGTTATTTACAAAATTTACATATTTACAAGGGATTCAGGGGAGTGAATCAATCCATGATGTCAAAAAAACAGAGAAATCTCTCTTCACCCTGTACTTAAGCAGGGTGACTTCCTGTATAAACAGGGCCTTCCATCCTCTAAAACTGGGTTTGATATTCTTGAAAATCTAACCATTTCTCTGTTTCCAGATGCCCCAGCATGCCAGGATAATTATCTCCTCAAAACAAGGACCAGAGAAATGCCTCTTGGCAGACTTGATTGTACAAATTGAAGAACCTGGAATCCCAGGAATTTGTAGATAGCTCCAAATCCTTGTACTGTATGTGCAATTAAAGAACAAATGTCTCCAGTCTTCATGAGCATGAGCAGAACAAAGAACACTATCAGAAGAGTCACTGACATGCCAATGCCTTCTAACAAGCATATCCCTTGTGTTAATTCTATCGTGAAGCAAAAGCCAAGCAAAGAATTTATGCTTGGACTGGCATTTACTCTTCCAAATCCCATAGGAAAGCATATCATCAGGAAGATTAGCAAAATGATGATTATAAAAAGAGCTTGGAGAGAATTTGGCAGATGAAATGGAACTCCTCCATGGATCTTTCTGATTTGACTGCAGTCTAAAATTGAGAATCATACTTTTCAACACCATTAATTCATCATTTTCTTGGGTGGTCAAAGGGAGGAAAAAATTATGAATACAGTCTGTGTGCAAGAGAAACTCATGAACATATTGTAACTTATCCTTAGCAAAAGAAAATAGCCTTGGAAAGGTTATCTTAAGCAACTGAGGTTGCGAATTATCCTCCCAAAAAAAGCACAGTGAAGCCATTCCCCACAGAGCATGTTGTGATTTTCCTATATTCCTCAGACAAAGCCAGAATATTTCTCCACCAAAAAGAACCAGACTCAACCACTGCATGAGGGACAGACTGATGGTAATAAGCATCAGTTATGAGCTGAACCCAAGGAAGATCTTCCTGGTTATCAAATTTATCTAGGTGTTTTAACAGAAGGGCAGAGTTTTGTACTTTCAGATTCAGGATACCAAGGCCCTCCTTTCTTTTTGGCTTGCACACCATAGAACAGGCTGCAATGGAATTAGCTTTATCCTTCCCTCTTTTACTCCACAAACAGTGTCTTCTAGCTCTATCAATGACCTCAGTAACACCAGCAGGTATGACCAAAGACAACATGTAATAAGTTGGCAATGAAGAGAGCACAGAATTTACCAGCACCAACCTATCACCATAAGAGAGAAATGAAGAAGTGGCAGAAAGCCTTCTCTCAACTCTATCAATTAGAGGAGAAAAATATTTAATAGTAGGTCTAGTAGTGCCCATTGGCAGACCAAGATAAGTGAAAGGCATTTTCCCAGTTTGACACTGAAAAAAATCAGCCAGAGTAGTCGTTTCCTCGGGATCAAGATTGATAGGAATCATAGATGATTTGTGAAAATTGACTTTCAACCCTGTGAAAGCAGCATAAGTTTGCAAGATATCTTTGAAGATAGCCAGATCTTTTTTACAAGCCGGCAGAACCACAATGGTATCATCAGCATACTAAATAATAGGGAAGTCTTGTCGAACTGGAATAGGTGAGGAGAGTAAACCATCCTTGGAGGCCTTATTAACCAGGCTCTGGAGTAAATCAACTCCCTCAACAAAGAGGAGAGGAGACAGAGGATCTCCTTTCCTAACTCCTCTTTTGCAGATAAATTTCTTGCCTGGAATCCCATTTAGAAGCACAGAGGAAGAGCCAGAAGCAAGGATTTCTCTGACCCAAGTAATAAATAATTCTGGAAAACCCTTCACTCTCAAAACTTGCAAAATGGCATCATGATCCAAGGTATCAAAGGCTTTTTCAAAGTCAATTTTGAGGACTACAATTTTCTTCTTGGACTGTTGGCATTGGAATAGGAATTCAAAAGACCAAGCAAGACAATCCTGGATAGTTCTACCCTTAATGAAACCATATTGGTTATCACGAATAGTATCACAAATAATGTTCTGCATTCTATTAGCAATCACCTTGGTGACAAATTTGAGGCAGGTATTAGTCAAAGAAATTGGTCTGAAATCACTGACAGTCTGAGGGGAATTACTCTTTGGGATGAGAGTGATAAAAGAATCATTGATACTCTGCAAAGACAAATTCCCTCAGTGAAAGTCATGGCATAGTTGAAACAAATCCTCTTTTAGCACATCCCAACACTTTTTCACAAAAAGGCCATTGAAACCATCAGGTCCAGGAGCTCTATCAGGCTTAAGAGATTTCATAACGTTAACTATTTCCTCAGAAGTAAAAAGCACAATAAGACAATCCAAATTGACAGTAGGCTTTATAAAATTGGAAAGAATTATAGGCTGAGTGATATTAGTGGAGACCCCCATTCTATTCTTGAAACATGCCCAAAAAGCAGCTACCTTACGATGATGGTCAATCAATGAGATTCCATCTTCATTTTTAATCTCAGCAATAGTATTAAACCTAAATATTTCAGTAGCTTTGGCATGGAAGAATTTGGTATTTTCCCCACCAAGTTGCACCCATCTGATGGTACATCTAGTTTTCTAATAAGCAAATTGAGAGAGAAGCAACTTATTCAGGTGGGTTTTAACAATATTCCTGAAATTAAATTCAGGCCTACTAAGACTCATTTCTTCCTCCAAAGAATCCAAGATCAAAATGACTTTGTTGCAATTGGCAATTAAAATCTTCAGATTAGAGAGATTTCTACCCCACCTTTTAAGTTCATGCCTTATGTTTTTGAGTTTAGCAGTAATTGTGGCAGCAATGTTTGTCCTCTTAACTGGCCAATTCCAAACTTTCGAAACAAGATCCATGAAACCTGGCTGCTGAATCCAATGGTTCTCAAACCTGAAAATCTGAGCTTTTGGAATGGTGGTTGATATGGAGATGACACATGGAACACGGCTAGAGGTGGACTTAGCAAGGGGCATAACCATAGTATTAGGATAATTGAAAGTCCACCCAAGTGCTGGTAAAGAACCAATCCAACTGCTCCAGGAGGGGTTGGTCTTGCATATTGGACCATGTAAAGGATCTTCCTTTTAAAGGAAGTTCAACTAAACCAAGATGGCTAATAATTTCATTAAAGATGAATTTACATGCTCATTGTCTCAATCATCTCATACAAGTGAGTATCTGAAATCTCAACACATCAATGAACCATTTGATCAACTTACTATTAAGTCAACATTCCAAAAGCATTCTACACTTCTATTCAAATTAACATTCAAAAACTAAAGTATCTCTCGATACAAGTAATGAATAACAACAAGTTATAACCTATATTATGGGAATTGGATTGAAAGCTAAATAAAATCAATCATGTATGAGACAAGTACCTATCTTATGGGAAGCAAAACAAGAAATGTATGGAAGGATAATAGAAGCATGAATTAACCCCTAATCTAGATCTTGTTATTTTGTCTAGACCATTATGTCTTGTTTACCAATCTTCTCCTAGTTATTTTGCAAGAGAAGAAACCACAAGACAAGATGAACTACCACATGAAGATCTTAAAGAAGATTATTTAGAGTGTTCTAGAAGTGTTATTCCAATCTATCATAAGAGTACTTGGAAACTCTTATAGATTGATATGATCTTATTAACACTCTTGTAATAGTGTGAGACTCCTATGTTAGTGTTATATAGAACTAGTTTGGTAACAAGTTTCTAGACCTTGTTAACATATCACTTTTGTATACTCAAACACTTGAGTGTCTTACACAAATAAACATAAGATCATATAACCTAGTACATCTCATCCAATTGTTTATGAGTAGTAATTTGGAGGCAAGTCTGGCCCACTTGTTAACAAATTCTTCTTATATGCATATGGTAACTTGATGGCATAAAACAAACCTACATACTTTTATAATATCTAAGTAAAATCCTTGCTTGGAGTAATTGGATGTTTTCACCACAATGGTGAGACCGTTGAGGTTGGAAACCAAGAGAGGAACCTACCTTCAATGGACAAAGGTGATAACAGAAGACTAGTGGCAACTAGAGAGAAGAACATCAAGTAACAGAAGACCACAAGAAGCAACACTGCCTCAGTAAGGGAGTACAAGATATTATCGTGTGCATCATTAGGAAATATTACTGAACCAATAACCTCTGTCAAGCTTATCAGAGATGAGGAACTCATAACAATATCTTTAATGGAAACAATTATCACATATGAAATAATAACCAACCATTGCATCCACATGTCTGGTGATATGTGGAGGTTAATGGTAACACGCTTAATACCTTGTTTTCCATATCCTTTTCATACATAAGACTAACAGATGATAACAAAAATTCATCTACACATAACCAAGTAAATGATTACATGTTTTAAAACAAACTTGGGATAATATCCATATTGGAACCTATGTGGAAAACAAGCAAATAGATTCTAAAGACATTCATGTTTTCCACTTGATCAAGTGCTCAAAATAGCAAACATGGCTTTCAAATGATATAAGGAAATGTACACGAGGCTTTATAAGAAAACCAAAGATGAAAATAACAAAACCACACAAAGGAAAACAAATCCATTCATTACCTAACACCATTTAGTTTGATATGGAATAAAATTCCCTATTGGGTGATTTTCATTACAGTGTATAGAAACATTACCTAGTAGTGATACCAAATTATTTTCTATAGAGAATTGTATCCAATATAATCCACTTATAATACACCACTTGGGAATCTTATGTGTGTTGTGTGAATGTGATATTCATGCCTAAAATAAATTTTAAGACATTTAATAACTTTAATACAGTGAAAACAATAAAATCACTTAATCTAGCACCCTAAGTATAAAATAAAATCTTGCACAAAATAGAAAACGAAAAACATGGTGAGCTTGGAAATTTGATAAGGATTTCCAAAATGATTGTTATTATTTTTTTCTGTTAATAGAAAAGTTTTGAAAACATTAATTTACTCACAGTTTTAGTAACAGAAGGACCAAATTGTAATTGTTGGAAATTTTAGGGGGTTATCGAAATGTGGCTTTTCATTTGATTCTTCAAGCTCACGCCAGAAGGCCGTGTCGGCTACTGTCGAGTCACCATGGCTGCTGCCACCACCTGCTCGCCGTCATTCCGCGAGTATAAATACTAGGTTGGCGTCTGGATCGAGCTCTCTCTCGCACTCTCTCCCCTTGTTGTCTCTCTCTCTCTCTCTCTCTCTCTGTATCCTTCATCGAAGAACACCGGATACCAAAACCCTAGCTAGATGCAACGGCTTGCCGTCGTCGCCTCCGGTCACCCCGCGAGCAATCGAGAGCACTACCGGAACCGGCATGTCCTCCTCCCTCTCCTTGAGCAAAATCAGCGGTGGGGATGATCGGGATCGACGAAATCGGGCCGATTCCTTCACCTCGGCCATCACCAGAAATCGCACATCGTCGGCGCCCTCGACCTCTCTATGGTTCGCCGATAAGGCCATCGTGTTTCTGGTGAGTTGGAGCACCTCGCTATGCCCTCTGTTTAGTTAATTGCGATCACAATCATCCTGTCGCCAGAGACCGTGCTCTGCCGCCACGTCCTTGCACGCCGGCGAGCCGCCGGTGAACATTTGGTCACCGCGCCGCAGCCATGCGACTCGTCGTTGGCTCCTCTACCAAGTGGAGGGGTTCAATTAAGCAAATTTGCAGCCAATTCATGGATTGAAATCCATCTGTGATGAATCGAACTCTGGTGACACAGTCGTCCTGTCATCATGATGTCATATTTCGATTTTATTTATTTATGATTTAAAAATCAAATATGACAGGTGGGACCCACCTGTCAATTTGAATATTGGCAGAAAAATTAGTAATCTTATTAATTCAATAACTTTAAATCTATAACTCAGAAAAATACAAATAATATATCAAATTAAGCAAAAAAATGTAATCTAACTGTTTATGAAATTTTCAAAAATGTTTGATAAAATTTAAAATTAAATACTTTTTGAATTAAATTAAATCATTTAAAATTGAGAAAAATAATAAATTATTCATAAAATCAGAAAAATACAATTTATATACCAAAATGCTCCAAATGACAAATGCAATGCATCTATGATGTTTTCATTGTCATTTCATCAAGTTTCATGTGTGCAATATTTTTCTTAGCCATTTAATTCATTTAAAATTAATAAGTTAATAACTTATTCAAATATTTTCAGAAAACATAAAATGTTATATCAAATTAAAGAGAAAAGCATTTCCAACTCAAATATGTCAAACATAAAACATTTTGTTTAACTTATAAACTCGTTTCTAAACATATAATGGAATTCTATTATATGCCTTATGACAAGAAATAACTGCCACAACATTATTTTCCTTATTAATAAAACTCTTATGTTTTCACACCTACTAAAACCTATCATCACAAGTCATTAGCAAGTATTGTGATGCTAAAGTTAGTTGTACTAGTTCATCATTTACAATTCAACTCCTTGTCATTAGCTCTACACCTTTGAGCATAAAATAAAATGTGTTTGTTATCTTTTCAAGAGTTGGTTTCCATGTGTTATAATCTTTGTGCCTAACTTTAAGTTTTCTACCTATACTTAAACATGATAACAAGAATTTGTCATATAGAAATGAAACACACATAGGTCTAGAAGTAGTAACCACATTACCGCAAGTAATGAAACAACTCACCTAAAATTTGATTGAGATATCGTATCAAACGTGGCTTACATTTGTAAGCTAGGGTATTTTCCAGGGTAATTCACGATCCATCTCGTTACTATGCATGTATCATCTTGCCAATGTTTTTTGTAGTCCTTACCGGGACTACTTTTCTATCTTTCAGATGTCAGGATTCTCTACGCGACCCTCGAACCCGAAGACAATGATTATTATGGTTATTTCAATATCAGGCAAGTTCATCACTTGCTCATATCCTTTGAAGTACTTCATAACAAACTAATTGCAAAAACTCTATCGTATTACCACCTAGTCTGAAAAGAATGCATGCCCCTATTTTTATAATAATATGAATACTTGAATGACTACACGAGTGGTAGTGTTCTGTTTGGTGGGCCGATAGAACCATGGTAAGATGAATAGGTCAAACGAAGGTTCCATCTGCATGGGAAAGTATTACCTAGGATTTAGCAACAACTCCCGTCAGGATTCTTGCGTCGTAAATACCGCGTTAACCATGGGTCTTCTATGGGGGGAGTAAGTCAGCTGTGATCTTCTCTCGTTCTCATGTCAACGGACTGCCACAGACGTACCATGTAGGTCTTGCGGGACTACATGCACATGGATGGGAGCCCTTACATCCCATGGACTCTGGGTTCTATGAGTGTCTACGAGGGGCGCCTAGGTCTCCATCGTGAGGGGTGGAATCTGGGGTTCAACCTGCTAGTGGATATGGGTGGGCATGCGTTGTGCGGAGAAGCACGGTTTGGCTTGGACCAACAACTGGGCCCCACACCTGAGTGGGAGTGGACAGGAATGTACACCTGGTTGTGCGACATGGTCTTGGTCGTCCATGGGTAAAGTAATGCACCTATGCAGAGTGTAAAAGGATATGGCATGTTACCCCCTGTTCCGGGAAGGAGTTGCGAACTGCTGCAGGAAAGGCAACTCCATGAAGTTCTAGTCCTGTGAAGATCTGGCGGGCATAGTTTTCAGAACTAAAAGCAACCTCTTGAAGAAAGATTTACAAATACCTTGCATTAGCTTATGAATCTTTTGAGTCTAAAGTTGTAGTTAGTGCATCAAACTACCCACTATATATCATGAACTTGCTGAGTAACGCTCGTTACTCATTCGTTCCCGTTTGAAGAGTTGAAGTCATATGGAAGTCGTCATCGTGAAGCCATCGCTACCTCATGAAGCTATATGGAGTGATATATTGCTTAGTCGGTAAAGCATCGTCATCAACAACGCTGGTGGAGGAAAAGCTATCAAGGTGTAGGTGGAGTCCATTCTTGGACTTAGTTGTATAAATCCATAGATTAGGGCTGACATCAGCCGTAGTGGATTTAGTTCTGAGCTAGAGTTCTTCTCCAGCTTGGAGCTTCGCATTGCTTCTTCTGATGTTTCATTTGTAGGAGATCTTCTTGATTCATCAAAGAAATTCTCAAGATTTTGTAATGAAGTTTGTATCCTATTGTGAGATCCTGGCACATGGCTCAATAGGATTAATAGGATACTCATATCAAGAAGTTGCAACTTCTTTTCCGGAAGCTCATCTTGAAAGAACTCCAGTGTTAAGCGTGCTTGGCCTGGAGCAATTTGAGGATGGGTGACCGACCGAGAAGTCCTTCCAGGATGCGCATGAGTGAGGACAAAGTGCACAGGAAAGACTAGTGTTGGTCTGTGGGGCCAGTATAGAGATCCTAGAGAGCTACCAGGGGTGACAGCCGCCGGCTACGAGGTGGCCGGGGTGTTACACCTATAGCTTTGCTTGGACCCGTTGTGTTTCTGTTGTTCCACTCTGAGATATGTAATATTCACAGATAAGTCCTTCTGTGTATATTATGTCATCGACTTGCGCACTACACATGCAGTGGTGTGCTGGGTCACCACAGATGGTATCAGAGCGAAGCGACCTTAGTTTAAAACCTTTTAGGATTTCTATAGGTTGGTAAAGACTATAGGAGGCCATCTTATCTAAACCAAACTTCCTACACCTATGATGATCATCCACTTGAGAACGATACGATCATACTTGTATAGAATTTTTTACTCAACTTGACTAAATCTACTTATCTATTTTCTTTATACCTAGGTATAAATAGTTAGAAGTCTAGCATGTATCAGTTTCATTGAGAAAAAGAGTTCTGACATAGTCAGAGATGATTAAGTCAAAGTGAGGATTACCCCATTCTATGAATGAGTAGGATGGAGTAGAACACGGTGTTGAGTTAGTATCAGAGTTATCAAGTAGGGATATTTCAGAATCATGAAGAGTCATTAGACCATGGTAACTACGAGGTATATACCATATCCTTGGTTACCAAGTCTGGAGGTCAATCATTATAGTATAGTATAAAATAGAATTAGGAGAAGGCATAAGAATTGATGGAAGCTACATTACTACTTCTACGATGTGATCAACAACATGAAGGATCAGCAGATGCCATGAGAAGCTTATCATAACCAAGATGAAGTAATTCAATTGACATGGTACTTAGTACTACATGGAACCAAGTTAGACAACAACTACTATATGATTATTTTTGTCTTGGTGTATTCCAGTGTAGTAAGGCATGCAATTGGAGTAATTACCGAGGCAACGAGTGGTTGTGTAGATTAGGATTACAAGGTACTATATACCTACTTGTAGTGTATAGCATTTAAGAGCCTTGGTACTTAAGATATTTTACTCTAAGTACTTCTATTCCACGGCCTTTTGATGCATGAGTGATAACTGCATTCGGGATTTATTGGATCTTATTTGGATCTTTGATTGACTAGATCTGTGCATGAAGTTGGAACTTGATGTGCAAATGCATGTGCAAACATTGAGTTGTTTCTTGATGTTTCTGGTCTAGAGGGTATAGGATTAGAATGAGAGCGGTCTGAGTTATCAGCAGATGGAAGCATCTACCAAAGCTCTAGAAGTCCTTGAAGTCAAGAAGGCAGAAATCAATAAAGCCACTGATGTGAATGAACCACATTCCACATGTTGCTTGGAGTTGGTGACATAACTCATCAACACATGGAGATATACCACAAGTGATGAGAAGAAAATCACATGAGTAGTTATATACAAGAAGGAAATATGTACAAGATCAGTAATTCAACTTATAGAGTCACCCCATAGAAGTTGAAACCCAAAGATATAGAAGGACCACAGAAAGTAACCAGTGGAATAGGTTATAGTCACCTATAGGAAAGAGTTAAAACTCGAGGAAACTCGAAGATATTTTCACTAATAATTGAGTCTAAGTCAATGTACACTATGTTGTACAAGTTTCTTTGAGAAGTATTCATCTTGAGACCATTAGATTTAACCAAATGGAGTCCTAAACATAGACAATATCCAGTGTACCGGAAGAATCTTATTGTTTATTCATTACTTGGTGGATGTACCAAATGTTTTTCAGAAAGTTGTGAGAGACAGGAAACCATACCTATTCATCGGAGAACGAAACTTGGTATCCACTATGTGGTGGAAATGCCACGTGTTCTTCGTAAGACCATTAGGAAGGCATAGTAACAAAACATAGCTGTTATAACAACATGCAAAGTATTAGATCATAGTTCAAGACAGTGGAAGGTAAACAATCAAGACAAGAGGCTACACCTGCCAAGGTCAACACAAGAAACAGATGTGAAGATTCAACGGTCTACAGAAGTTCTCTCTAACTATGTTTACGTGAGAGAGGTTGAACTTCGGGCCGAAGTTCTTGTTAAGGGGGAGATACTGTAATATCCCAATGTTTGGGAGGTTATAAGGATCTAAATTTAATATGTGCATTTGCAAAGCATGCATCTAAAAATACGGGAAATTTTGGCGCGAAAGTTTAAACGAATCAAAGTGACCAATGTTTCACTTGACAAGATGAAATAGGTCTAGTTCATCTAGTCAGGAGTACATTTGTAGTGATCTTTATAACAAGTATCTTAAGAAACCAAATCATTTGGTTACACAAACCATAAATTGGTTTTGACCAACACAAACTCTCAACAACCTTAACCACTAGTCTTTAAGTAACTTGGGATAAGTCATTAGGTATCTACAACCCAAAGAGGGGTGAGTAACCAAATCACACAACTGATAACCATACTTCCACCATTGAGTAATACACAATTGAACCATCTCATCAATAGAGGTGTTATGTCCTCTCAAACAATAACTCTTTAAGTTATCAACCATTCACACCACATCTTTCCAAATTATTTAGTAACTACTAAGTTAACCTTCACATGTAAATAACAAATGTTTAATAGAACACAACAAATACAAACAAGTGTTAACTCAAAACCCACAAGTGGGAAATGACTTGATAATTTTATTAACATATTTATCGAATATGTACATATCTCATCAACCATAAAAGAAGTACCTTAAATAAGAAATAAATATTCTTCAACTAATGTTAAACCTTGACCATTACACATGACCTTTCCAAATCTCTATGTCTACATTATGCCTGACAAAGATTACAAGGGGAGGCTATAAAGTAAAATCATGACACCTGAGGAAACAAATAACAACTATGACATAAGTCATTCAAACCCAATAAGCTTTACATGCTCATTATCTCAATCATATTATACAAGTGAGTATCTGAAATCTCAACACATCAATGAACCATTTGATCAACTTACTATTAAGTCAACATTCCAAAAGCATTCTGCACTTATATTCAAATTAACATTCAAAAACTAAAGTATCTCTGGATACAAGTAATGAATAACAACAAGTTATAACCTATATTATAGGAATTGGATTGAAAGCTAAATAAAATCAATCATCTATGAGACAAGTACCTATCTTATGGGAAGCAAAACAAGAAATGTATGGAAGGATAATATAAGCATGAATTAACCCTTAATCTAGATCTTGTTATTTTGGCTAGACCATTATATCTTGTTTCCCAGTCTTCTCAAGGTTATTTTGCAAGAGAAGAAACCACAAGAAAGGAGGAACTAACACATGAAGATCTTGAAGAAGATTACTTAGAGTGTTCTAAAAGTGTTTTTTTTACATTTTACCATAGGGCAAGGACCCTATGGTGTAGATTTTATATATATTATGAAAGCCAAGAGCTTACAGAAGAGGGGAGGGTGGGAGAGAATTACAAAGGGAATACAGTTAGGGAGGGAAAAGTGTAATTGAAAGTAAATAAACATTAGGTGAAAATATCTGAAATCCAATCAAAAATATCCTGAACTACCAAAGGGGATACCCTATTTTGATGGAGTAGAAGATCACTTTGGAAGGTGACCTTCCATCTGTTGAAAGATGGAGTGATGCCTTTGAAGATGAAATCGTTTCCGCCTCTCCAAATATTCCAACAAGCACAGACAAATATTTCAGTGAAGGATGGCCCTCCAAAACCCTTTTTCGCTTGAATAAATCTTTGTGATAAGGGGAGGGACATATCCCAATATATTCTTACGGTGGACCAGCATTTGGTAGCAAACGTGCATGAGAAGAAAAGATGATCACGATCTTCCCCAGCACCATGATCTCAGAGAATGCAATTTGGGCCACCCTCAAACGACCAGTGTTTTCTGAGCATTAAGTCTTTTGTATTGAGTCTGTCCATGTGAAGCAGCCATGCAAACACACGTAGTTTGGGTAGACATTTTGATTTCCAGATGGAGATGAAGGATTCCTGTTTGGGGAGTTAAGAGAACATGAAAGTGTAAAATTTGGAAGCCATGAATTGTGTCGAGCCCCAAGGGAAGCATTTGGAATCCGATAAATCAGTATTGAGCTGAAAGGATTCAAGGACCTCTTGTAACAGATTAAATTCTTCAAACGCCTATGTAGACAGAGGGAGAGCAAAAACATTGTTGATCTCCCAGCTGGACTTCATCACTGCCACCGAGGAGTTTTCATCTAACACAAACAAATACAGCCGAGGAAAACGATCGCACAGAAGAGTTTTGTTCAACCAATAATCCTTCCAAAACAGTGTTGTCAAGCCATTGTTGATATTGGAGGTAGTGATTCTTCTGTAAATTTCAATTATCTTAAAGATGTCACGCCACCAGAAAGATCCACGTACAGATTGTGCATGGGGGGAGATGAGGGGTCATAGAGAGACCATACCAAATGGACCCAGGGGGTGTCATTCTTACATAAGAATTTGTGAAGTAGCTTTATGAGAAGGGCTTTGTTATGAATTTCCATATTCTTGACTCCTAGTCCACCATGGATCTTAGGTCGACATACAAGAGGCCAGGCAGCAAACGAGTTTACCGTGTGCGCCTCGTCATCTTTGCTCCAAAGGCATTGCCTTCTCACACGGTCAAACAAGGCAATTGTTGTTTTAGGGATACGCTGTGAGCATAAGAAGTGCACCGGGAGGGAAGAGAGAACGGAGTTGAATAGAGTGAGACGACATCCATAATCAAGGAAACAAACACTAGCATTCAGTCTTCTCTCCACCTGGTCGACAATGGGTGAAAGATCTTGTATAGTTGGACGGGTGTCTCCCATAGGAAGCCCAAGGTAAGTAAAAGGGAGGGAGCCAGTAGCACATTCCAATGTGGTCGCAAACATGTGAATTCGCTCTGATGTGATGTTGATAGGCATAAGGCAGGACTTAGTATAATTAACAGTGAGGCCCGTGGCTGCACAGAACCTGTTCAGAAGGTTTTTAAGAACAATGAGTTGGGCAGGACAGGCTTGGAGAATGAGAAGTGTGTCATCGGCATATTGGGCAATCGGAAAATCAGCTCTTGGGATCGGTAAGGGAGGCGTGAGAGATCCATCCAGCATGAGTGAGTTGACCATCGATTGCAGGATGTCAGCTCCTGCCGCAAATAAGATAAGGGAGAACGGATCTCCTTGACGAACACCTCTACGACATGGGAATTTCTTACCTGGGACACCATTTAGAAACACCGAAGATGATCCCAGTGTTAAAAATGGCCTTCACCCAAGAAATCCATCTGTCATCAAATCCCCAACATTTGAGGATAGCAAGAATAGAAGCATGTTCAATAGTGTCAAATGCTTTGGCAAAATCCAATTTCAGAATAACCAGTTCTGATTTGGCTTGTTTACATTGATGAATATATTCATATTCCCAACCAATCCAATCATTAATTGATCTGTTATTGAGGAACCCATATTGGTTAGCATGCACTAAATCTAGAACTTTGTTTTGCAAACGGTAGCCAAAAGCTTAGTTATCAATTTGAAGGAGGAGTTCAGTAAAGAGATGGGCTGAAAATCATTAGGACCAGTAGGGCTAGATAGCTTGGGGATGAGAGCAATGTATGCATCGTTAATACTTTGAAGATTAACTGTATTGGACCGGAAATCTTCAAAGAGTTTATAAAAATCCCACTTAATAATAGGCCAGCATATTTTAAAGAACACACCAGAGAAGCCATCAGGTCCGGGTGCCTTGTCAATAGGTAGGCCCTTAATCACTTTATCGATCCCATCATGCGAGAAAGGCAACGATAAAACCTCAAGGCCATCCATAGGGTGTAAATATGCAGAGAAATCAAAAGAAGGATCTATCGAAGTAGAGATGCCGAGCCTCTGTTTGAAAGTGTTCCATAATATACCAGCCTTCTCAAGATGTTCCGTGGCCAATGTGCCATCTCCCCTATCTAGAGAAGCAATCAAATTATTTATATATCGAACGGAAGCCATGGAGTGAAAGAATTTGGTGTTTTCGCCCCCAAATTTAGCCCATCGAGTGGTATATCGTTTTTTTCCAATATTCTAGCTTACATTCTAGAAGAAATTTGAGTTTACGCTTAACAATAGCCCGCAAATTCCATTCAGTTATGTGTAAGACCCGTATCTCTTCAATCTCATCAAAGCAAAGGATGGTTTTATTGCAGTTGTCAATATATAGCGATAGCATCGAAATACTGGTGGACCAATTTTGAAGGGTTTTGCGCAATAACTTAAACTTTCCAGAAATGGCACGGGCGCTATCCCCCGGACAGTGTATGTCCCAAATACGGTGGGCAACATCTAGAAAACCCGGTAGTTTGACCCAATGATTCTCAAATCAAAATACTACACCTTTGGGAATTTAAGTAACAATAGAGATCACACATGGCGAGTGATCAGAGGTAGGGCGAGAGAGCGTACAGACAATAGAATTAGGGTATTTGAGTGTCCATGCATGTGAGGTGAAGAACCAATCAAGTCGGACTAAGAGGGGATCCGTTTGCATGTTACTCCAAGTATAGCAATGATTCTTGATGGGGAGCTCAATGAGACCTAAGTGACCAATGATTTCATTAAAATTAGCCATGTCTTCAACGTTGGCTCCCGGGCGATTACGACTGTCCGAATAACGATAGAAATTGAAATCTTCAATGATGATCCAATGGGCATCAAGAGCAATGTTTAAATGAAATAGCCAGGCAACGAAGTTATCTCGTGCAATTCCCTCACATGGCCCGTAGACGTTAACTAAAATAAATGAATCAAGTGTAGCGGATGAGGTGAACTTGATCACAATTGCGAAGGATTCCTCAAGAAGGACTTGGCCAGTAAATTTGTGGCTAGGCCAAATGACAATGAGGCCCCCAGATGAACCCTCCGAGGGGATAAAAGCAAATCGATCAAAACGCTTAGGTGCAAATGATTTGATGAAAGCAAGATCAAAACTATCGCGCTTGGTTTCTTGAAAACATAGGATAGAGGCATTACTTTCAGTCACCTTATCACGGATAAGTGGCCATTTTTCAGCGTCGTTAAGACCACGAATATTCCAACATAAAATGTGCCACATTAGGTTCGACAATTTAGACTTATAGACAGCAGGTTCAGTTGAGCTTATCCTGATAGAGCTGATCATCAGTAAGCTCCTCGGGGGCAATGTTGCAGTCTTCAACTCCAATGCGCTGCATCTCTGACAGCTGAGTGACTGGAGGGGCAATAGCCTTGGGGATGTGAGAACCCTTGCGGCGAGAGGGACCAAGTGAGAGCGATTCAAATTTGTATCCCTCGCTGTTGCTCCTCGTGGATCGGCGCACCGTGGACACCTGAATAGGCGTCGAGACCTTGCGTGGACGACCACGTCCAGAGCTCAAGATAGTGGATGCAGCCAACATGTCAAGTACGGGCTCTAGCTGCATATTATCTTTAGGCGGTAGAGAAGGAGCCAAATCAGTAAGTACAGTCATCATGTCAGCATGCGATTCCCTAGTAGTAGACATAATCAAGTCCATGGAGGCATCAATTAGGATGGGGAGATTGAGAACAAGTACATATGCATCCAGTAGGTTCAGATGGTGCAGGAGTGCATCCTCCATGGCCCAATCCACTCAAGATAAAAATTCCATAATAAATCCCGGACTTGGGTGGGCACAGGTGATCTGAGATGAGCCCACGATGCGGTGAATGTGAGTTTTGATCAGCATCCAACCAAGGTAATGAAGGAATGTAGGCCATATGGGCACATCCAAATATATGCTAGCACCCAAACCATGAGCAAGTACAACAGATGAGCTGACCTCAATAGGAACTGCAAAAGAGAGGTCAGTTGAGCCTTCAGAATCATCAACAAATGAATTCCATAGCTCGAGACTATCTTCAAGAATTGCCTCAACGGGAGGGACTCCATCCATCATGGAGGGGCCATCGTAACCTGTAATCCTGCGGAAACTGATACCTCTGAACCCAACAATGACAGGCGGTGGCGAGATCGTAGCCGGCCAAGCGCGCCACCCATTGGCAAGGACGGTGTCAGGTATCGGAGAGGGCTGATCCCAGTGGTTGATCACAGGAGCTGCATGGTTCTGCATTTCAACAGAGAGACCATGCATGATGAGAGGGTGGGGTGTGGCATTGTGCAGTGGGAGGGGATCCTCCGTAGAGAATAAAGCAATGCTAGTGTGTCGACCGTTGAGAACGTTCCAATCTATCATAAGAGTACTTGGAAAGTCTTATATATTGATCTGATCTTATTAACACTCTTGAAACATTGTGATACTCCTATGTTAGTGTTGTATAGAAGTAGTTTGGTAACAAGTTTCTAAACCTTGTTAACAGATCACTTTTGTATACTCAAACACTTGAGTGTCTTACACAAATAAACATAAGATCATATAACCTAGTACATCTCATCCAATTGTTTATGAGTAGTAATTTGGAGGAAAGTCTGGCCCACTTGTTAACAAATTCTTCTTATATGCACATGGTAACTTGATGTCATAAAATAAACCTACATACTTTTATAATCATCTAAGTAAAATCCTTGCTTGGCGTAATTGGATGTTTTAACCACAATGGTGAGACCGTTGAGGTTGGAAACCAAGAGAGGAACCAACCTGCAATGGAGAAAGGTGATAACAGAAGACTAGTGGAAACTAGAGAGAAGAACATCAAGCAACAGAAGACCACAAGAAGCAATACTGCCTCAGTAAGGGAGTATAAGATATTATCCAGTGAATCATTAGGAAATATTAGTGAACCAATAACCTGTGCCAAGCTCATCGGAGATGAGGAACTCATAACGATATCTTTAATGGAAACAGTTATCACATATGAAATAATAACCAACCATTGCATCCACATGTATGGTGATATGTGGAGGTTAATGGTAACAAGCTTAATACCTTGTTTTCCATATCATTTTCATACATAAGACTAACAGATGATAACAAAAATTCATCTATACATAACCAAGTAAATGATTACATGTTCAAAAACAAACATGGGATAATATCCATATTGGAACCTATGTGGAAAACAAGCAAATAGTTTCTAAAGACATTCATGTTTTCCACTTGATCAAGTGCTAAAAACAGCAAACATGGCTTTCAAATGACATAAGGAAATGTCCACCAGGCTTGATAAGAAAACCAAAGATGAAAATAACAAAACCACACAAAGGAAAACAAATCCATTCATTACCTAACACCATTTAGTTTGATAGGGAATAAAATTCCTTATTGGGTGATTTTCATTACAGTGTATAGAAACATTACCTAGTAGTGATACCAAATTATTTTCTATAAGGAATTGTATCCAATATAGTCCACTTCTAACACACCACTTGGGAATCTTATGTGTGTTGTGTGAATGTGATATTCATGCCTAAAATAAATTTTAAGACATTTAATAACTTTAATAGAGTGAAAACAATAACATCACTTAATCTAGCACCCTAAGTATAAAATTCAAATCTTGTTCAAAATAGAAAAGGAGAAACATGGGAGCTTGGAAATTTGATAAGGATTTCAAAAATGATTTTTATTATTTTTTCTATTAATAGAAAAGTACTGAAAACATTAATTTACTCACGGTTTTAGTAACGGAAGGACCAAAGTGTAATTGTTGGAAATTTTAGAGGTTTATCGAAATGTGGCTTTTCTTTTGTTTCTTCAACCTCAGGCCAGAAGGCCATGGCGGCTACTATCGAGTCACCATGGCTGCTGCCACCACCTTCTCGCCGCCGTTCCGTGATTATAAATACTAGGGTGCCGTCTGCATCGAGCTCTCTCTCTTGCATTATCTCCCCTCGATGTGTCTCTCTCTCTCTCTCTATCCTTCATGGAAGAACACCGTATACCGAAACCCTAGCTAGATGCAACTGCTTGCCGCTGTCGCCTCCGGTCCCCCGCGAGCAATCGAGAGCACCACCAGAGCCGGCATGTCCTCCTCCCTCTCCTTGAGCAAAATAAGCGGTGGGATGATCGGGATCGACGGAATCGGGCCGATTCCTTCGCATCGGCCATCACCGGAAATCGCACATCGCCGGCGCCCTCGACCTCTCTATGCTTCCCCGATAAGGCCATCGTGTTCTTGGTGAGTTGGAGCTCCTCTCTATGCCCTCCGTTTGGTTAATTGCGATCACAATCATCCTGTCGTCGGAGACCGGGCTCCGCCGCCGCGTCGTTGCACGCCGCCGAGCCGCCGGTGAACATTTGGTCACCGCGCCGCTGCCTTGCGACTCTCCGTGGGCTCCTCTACCAAGTGGAGGGATTCAATTAAGCAAATTTGCAGCCAATTCATGGATTGAAATCCATCTGTGATGAATCGAACTCTGGTGACACGATCGTGATGTCATCATGACGTCATATTGCGATTTTATTTATTTTTGATTTAAAAATCAAATATGAAAGGTGGGACCCACCTGTCAATTTGAATATTAGCAGAAAAATTATTAATCTTATTAATTCAATAACTTTAAATCTATAACAGGTGGGACCCACCTGTCAATTTTTTGGCTGATTTTTGTTGTTGTGCGCATGCGGTGTCAATTGATTTTTTTTTGTATGCAGCAAAACCATTTTAATAGAGCATCACCTATGAAAGTAGTCAGGCTGTACAAAAGCATGGACGAATCTCACCACAAAGTAATATCAGAAAATATGTTTGGAAGTTTTCTTGGCATCAAATGTTCGAGGCTACAGCCCGAGTTGTGCAACTTCTTGATGGACAGTTTCAATTACAAGACTTGTCAGCTCGAATTCCCTGGCAGGGGAAGCATCCCAATAAATGAACAAGCTGTGAAGGAAGTTATTGGATGCCCAATAAATGCCAGTCTGGAATCTTCTATAGATGGGCATTGTGTAGACAACCTTAATTTGTCTTCGTCCTTGAACTCATTGGAATCTTCCGCAATTTCTATCCTCTCTTGCAACCTCATGTATTGCTTGAAAAAGCGGTAAAGACTGTCATGTGGGTTGACGTATTTCTTCAACACTGCATTGAATCCCTCACTCCGAGCAGTTGTCTGTAGGAAATGAAAGAAATGGTCCATGAAGTAGGCAGGAACAAATTGAGCTCTGATATCATAAATGTCTTGAAGATGTGTGTTGTCTGCCACACCATGCCTCTCAATCATTGAATTCCATGTGCTCTCAAACTCATCCGAAGTAAGACTGTAATCAATTAGTTCATTGAACTCTCTCCGAAGTAACTC
The DNA here is from genome assembly GCA_028641055.1 of Alopecurus myosuroides. Lineage (NCBI taxonomy): Eukaryota > Viridiplantae > Streptophyta > Magnoliopsida > Poales > Poaceae > Alopecurus > Alopecurus myosuroides. Next base: position 81,876,089 of record CM054060.1, read on the forward strand.
ATGCTTAGACATGAAGACACCAAGTGTTCCATGCGCATTATGCATTATATGCCACCGACAGTTCCGGTGTCGTGCATTAGGAAACAGGACTAGTATGGCAGTGTTCATAGCACTATCCTGGTCAGTGATAATGTTTAGGGGACGTAAACCATCCATAGCTTCAAGGAACCGTTGGAACAACCATGCAAAGTTTTCTACCTTCTCATTCCTCATGAAACCGCACCCAGGCTGTATAGACTGCTCAAACCTGTTTATCCCAATCATTGGAGCACACGACATCTTATACATATTTTTCATGTAGGTTGTGTCAAAGCTTATACAATCAATTTATAGCTTATATACTTCCCTTGCTGCGCCATCTACCCAGAAGAGATTCTCCACTCTGCCCTCAGAATCTTGCTGGTAGCTATAGAAGAAATTTGGATCTTCTTACTTTAGATCCGCAAAGTGATCTAGGAGCGTAGGGATGTCTTGAATTCTGTACTTGTCCCCTATCTGTGCCTTGTAATTGCTTATGGTTTTAGTCTCATATGGAACATCCTTAGCTCCACCATAGATTTCAGCTATTATGTCCATTATCCGCCCTGCAGGAAGGTTGACATTGTGTAGCAAGTCAATGAAATGTCTTTCATCTTTTGGTATTTTCTTGTGTGACCTCGGGAATCTCCCTAGAGCAAACTTCTTGATCAATTTATGTGTATGCTCCTCAACGAACTGAGTTACTTCCCATGTCTGCCCTATTCTTTTCATGGGCACCTTAGCTTGGCAATCTGTTCTTACTGTGATGGCTCGCAACCTCCGTTTCACTGTTGCAGCATCTTCTTCTTTCTCTGTATTTTTTCCTGATTTGTTGCAGACAAACAAGTACTTGTCTTTCTGTCTGTCCCTTGTAGAGTTTCTAGAAGAACTAATCTTCATTGAGAAGCCTTCATGTTTGGCATACTTGTTGTAGTGTTTTTTTGCTGCCTCCCATGATTCAAACTTCATCCCAATGCAAGGCTTTTGAAGAGCTACAACTTCTGGTGTTGAGTGTACCTCATCCTCACTCCCACTATCCTCACTTGATATGGTATGTCCTGTCGGAGCTCCTGTCCCGTTAGTATCATCTATAGATATTGACGCATCCTCAGGACCTGCCCCTGCTCATGTGTCTTCGCTAATTACGTCATGCTCCATGTTAGGAGGTACATCATCGTTGGCAGGTGGAGCTTGATCTTCAGGCGTCTTGTTAAGATCGAAATCCATAGGATTTTTTCTCTTATTTTAAGGCAGCAACCTGATTTTTTTTTTTGCAAATAACAACTAATTTCAGTCAAATAAAGAACATGGTTCGGTTCTTAGAAGTGTTTATATACAATATAAAACAATGCTAATTTCTTTTCTAGTAAAAATGCCAGGAATTCTAACTTTATTGGTCAACTACAGGTGGCAAATGATGCAAGGTGCAAGCTATGAGACTAACTGAACCTGGCATGTTGGCAATGCAAATTCTGCAGGCTACATCAAGTTTCTAGATCTACAGACTTTGTAGACTACCTTTTTACTGTGATTAGTAATGGTTTTCATGGGTTGTCTTCCTAGTAACGAAATTTCCTGGGAGTTCTCTTTTTCGCTGTGAAAGTATATTCCTACAATTTAACCGTAGGATCAAAATTTGTCATCTCCAGGAGCACATCTAGTAAATTCCTACAATTTAACCGTAGGATCAAAATTTGTCATCTCCAGGAGCACATCTGGATGTAATTCCTATCTGATATGCAGTGCTTGCAGTTTTTAGTTGCTGCAAATATGCAGGTTTAACAGAGCAGCACATCGATAGAGCAGGTAGAGATGTAGCAGAGTAGAGATCTGGCCGCGCGGACCTGGTCGTGAGCGCTCGCGCGCGGGTTCTCCCTCCCTTCCTTTTTTGGGGACGTACGGTTTTGGCGATTTCCGAAAATGGATGGTCGGAAACTTTTTACTGCAAAATAGTGGTTGACCACCGTGTACCACGGTCCAACACAAGCGTGCCAGCCAGTCACAGGGATTTTTTTTCGAGGGATCTCTTCTCCTGTTTCGGAACGTTGGAAGAAGGCGGCCTGGCCCGCGCGGTTTCCGGCGCACGTCAGCCAGCCCCAGCCGCGCCTACAGTTGACTCCACCATACCCACAGCCGCAACGAAACCGCCTCCCGATAAAACCCACACGCCAGACCGTGGCACGACACGGCCCATCCGCATCCGCAGCAGCATTCCACAGCACGACACACCCAAACACGCAGCCGCAAAGAGAACCCAACACCAGGGGCGCAGGGGTTTCCTCTCCTTCGGTCCTCCCCTAACTCCACCCACACGGCCCAGGCGATGGACACCGACCAAGGCGGCGGCGCCGACGAGGCGGAGGCGGCCTTCTTCGCGCGCCGGAGCCGCCGGTGCTGCTGCTTCCCCTGCTGGCCCTCCTCCTCCTCCACCACCACCACCTCCGCGCCCCTCTCCCACCAGCGCATCGGCGGCGCGGAGGAGGAGAGCTGGTGGCAGGGCAGCGTGGACGCGCTGCTCAAGGTGCGGGAGTGGTCGGAGCTGGCGGCGGGGCCGCGCTGGAAGACCTTCATCCGCCGGTTCGGCCGCAACGGCGGCCCGCGCCCGCACAAGTTCGGCCGCAAGCTCAACTACGACGCGCTCAGCTACGCGCTCAACTTCGACGAGGGCCCCGGCGCCACCCCCGAGGGCGGCGACCACGCCGCCTTCCGCGACTTCTCCTCCCGATTCGCCGCCCCGCCCGCCTCCGCCAAGTCCTCCATGGACCTCGGCGGCCGCGACGCGCCGCCGCTCTTCACCACACCGCCCCCGGACGCAGCCGGACGGGCCTGACCGCCGCCGCAATTAATCCCCCCCGTCGGATCGATCGCACCAGAGGAAAAGGGAAAGGTATTATTACCCGATGGTGGTGGTCAAACTTCAGAGCGTGGCGGCGAAAAGATGGTTGCCTTTTTTCTCGATTGGTTCGGCTCCATGGGGATTACGATCGTTGCTTCGATTTCGTTCTCATCTTCTGCTCCCTTTGATTGATTGGTTCGTTCACTTGTGTATCAAATATAAGCGATTGATTTTTACGTGAGTACTGCTACCATATATTGTTCCCTTCTTTGTCATGCTCGCGTTGTGAATTTACCACAGTTTTGTGTCCCCAATTACGGCCGAGAAAGTGAGAATATTGTTGATTTGATTCTGTGAATTGTTGATGTGAATCGCTAGCAGTTTGGAATTGTTTGCTTGAACAAAAGTTGGCTGGAGACTTGCACGGCTGGCAAGAAGAGGAATTCCATGTTGGAATTTATGGGCTGCAGTGTGGCCCAACTAAGCCCAATAAATCCTGAAATTGTCATGGCTCATTCATGAATAATGAGTGGAGTAAGTGGGACTAAAGTTTAGTCCCATACTGCTAGTTTGGAGAGAATGGAACCACTTATAAGGTGAGCCATTCTAGCTCATGTATGAGTTGGCAAGGCAAGAGGAGAGGTGTGCCACACGCGCGCTCCTCCGCCACCCGCCTCGCCATGACGCGCCACGCCGCACCGCGGGTTGCGGGAATGAGCCGAGCCGAGAGCGTTTATTTTATCGTTTGGGAAAATTTAATGAGACCTCGGCAACCTCTTCATCGACGACATGGCCGACGTGGACAACAACAACGGCGGTGCCGCTACCGCTGCATCGTACGTATCTCTATTCCATCTGTATGAGATATTACCGGAATTCTTATGTCTAGTTCTTGCAATAGATTGTTTCAGTCTGTCTACTGTATTAGATCTAGATATTTGCATGGTTACTGTATTTTCTACGGTCACAATTTATCTGATAGTATTTCGAATTAAATCATGTGCTAAATTGCTAATATATTCAACAATCCAAAAAACTGATTATAGGCAATTTCTTGCACCTGCACCGTCTGTTATTGCGGCGACAAGGCCAATCCCTTTCAAGGGTGTGGACTATAAGAGGTGGCGCACGAGAGCGTGCTATGGTTTCAAACCTTGCGCTGCTATGCGGCCACTAAGGGCAAGCCTGAGTGCGATCTCAATTCAGCACAGCTGGAGGCCTTTGAGAATATGGACACTATGTTTAAAAGTGCCCTCCTCGGTATAACTGATGATTCCATTGTGGATCCGTATATGTCGTTTGATAACGGCAAGGATATGTGGGCTGCACTCGAGGCCAAATTTGGGGCCTCGGATGCTGGCAGCGAGCTGTATGTCATGGAGCAATTCTATGACTACAGGATGACTGATGAGCGCTCTGTTGTTCAACAGGCTCATGAGATACAGTCACTCGCTAAAGAAATTGAGCACTTTAAGTGTATGTTACCGGACAAGTTTGTGGCCGGAGGCATTATTGCCAAGCTTCCATCTTCATTGAGCACCTTTGCTACTTCTCTGAAACACAAGAGACAGGAGTTTTCCGTTACGGACCTCATCGGATCTCTTGATGTGGAAGAGAAGGCGAGAGCAAAGGATACACGTGCTCGGGTTGCTGATGTAGGTTCTTCTGCCCATGTGGTACAGAAGAAACACTACCCGCCCAACAAGCCTAAATACAACAAGAAGAAATCCGAGGGTAAATGCAAACCCGATGGCAGGTTTAAGCCATCGCACTCTACCAACTTCAAGAAGAGGAAGGGGTCATGTCACGTTTGCGGTGAACTGACCCATTGGGCTCCAAAATGCCCTAAGCGATATGAGTTGCAGCAGCAAGAGAACAGCGGCAAGACCGCTAACATTGTCATTGGTGACCCTGAGATGAAGGATACTGGGTACGGTACAGTTCCTACTATTCTTTCAGTTTGTCATTCACCTGAATGGTTAATTGACACAGGTGCCAATGTACATGTTTGTGCTGATGCTTCCATGTTCTCTTCTTATCAGTTCACAGGGACTTCCACCGTGCTGATGGGGAATGGGTCACATGCTACTGTTCGTGGTGTTGGTACGGTCGATCTGAAGTTTACTTCGGGAAAGATCGTGCGACTGAAGAACGTTCATCATGTGCCCTCCATCAATAAAAATCTCGTCAGCGGCTCACGTTTATGTCGAGATGGTTTTAAGTTGGTTTTCGAGTCCAATAAAGTTGTAATTTCCAAGTATGGACAATTTATTGGTAAAGGCTATGAGTGCGGAGGCTTGTTCCGTTTATCCTTGTCAGATATATGCACCAAAGTTATTAATAATGTTTGTCACGATAATGATTGTGATGTTTGGCATTCACGACTTTGTCATATTAATTTTGGTTGCATGACGCGGTTAGCAAATATGAGTTTAATTCCGAAATTCAGTACTATTAAAGGTTCCAAATGTCAAGTGTGTGTTCAAGCTAAACAACCTCGCAAGTTTCACAAGACTGCGGAGGCGAGAGACTTGGCACCACTAGAACTTATACATTCTGATCTTTGTGAGATGAATGGCGTATTGACAAAAGGTGGAAAGAAATATTTCATGACACTTATTGATGACTCCACTAGATATTGTTATGTGTATCTTCTGAAATCTAAAGATGAAGCTTTAACTTATTTCAAGAACTATAAGGCCGAAGCTGAGAACCAACTTGATCGTAAAATTAAACGCCTTAGGTCTGGTCGTGGTGGAGAGTATTTTTCCAACGAGTTTAATTCTTTTTGTGCTGAACACGGTATTATTCATGAGAGGATGCCTCACTACTTACCTCAGTCAAATGGGGTGGCTGAAAGAAAGAACCGAACGTTGTCTGATTTGGTTAACGCCATGTTAGACACTTCGGGTCTCTCCAAGGCATGGTGGGGGGAGGCGCTAATGACTGTGTGTCATGTCCTAAACCGAGTTCCCACAAAGAATAAAACCATTACTCCATTTGAGGAATGGGAAAGAAAAAGGTTGAAACTCTCCTACCTACGTACTTGGGGTTGTTTGGCGAAAGTCAATATACCAATTCCCAAGAAGCGCAAGCTTGGACCTAAAACCGTAGATTGTGTTCTTCTGGGCTATGCTTTTAATAGCATTGGTTATAGATTCTTGATAGTAAAATCTGAGGTATCCGACATGCATGTTGGTACGATTATGGAGTCGAATGATGCGACTTTCTTTGAAAACATATTTCCTATGAAGGATATGTCTAGCTCATCAAATCAGGAGAACCCTGTTTCATCTAGTCAGGAATTAGCTGAGATTCCTGAACCCACCATTCCGATAGAACACGTTGAGAATCCCGAGGAGGATGACAATGAAGTTCCCGTAAGGATCAAGAGACAGAGGACTGCAAAGTCCTTTGGTAATGACTTCATTGTGTACCTCGTGGATGACACACCCAGGACTATTTCAGAAGCCTATACGTCTCTTGATGCTGACTACTGGAAGGAGGCTGTCCGTTGCGAGATGGATTCCATCTTGGCTAACGAAACCTGGGAAATCACTGATCGTCCTTATGGGTGTAAACCTGTCGGATGTAAGTGGGTGTTCAAGAAAAAGCTTAGGCCTGATGGTACAATTGAAAAGTACAAGGCACGGCTTGTGGCCAAGGGTTGTACCCAGAAAGAAGGTGAAGACTTCTTTGATACTTACTCACCTGTGGCTAGACTGACCACTATTCGTGTGCTACTCTCACTGGCTGCCTCGCACGGTCTTCTCGTTCATCACATGGACGTTAAGACGGCTTTTCTTAATGGAGAGTTGGACGAGGAAATTTATATGGAGCAGCCAGATGGTTTCGTAGTACCCGGTCAGGAAGGCAAGGTGTGCAAGTTATTGAAGTCATTATACGGCCTCAAGCAAGCACCTAAGCAATGGCATGAAAAGTTCGAAAGGACTTTGACTGCTGAAGGCTTTGTTGTAAACGAAGCTGATAAATGTGTGTACTATCGCCATGGTGGGGGCGAGGGAGTTATTCTATGTCTATACGTTGATGACATATTGATCTTTGGGACCAATCTTGATTTAATCAAGGAAGTTAAGGATTTCTTATCTCGCTGTTTTGAGATGAAGGATCTAGGAGTAGCTGATGTTATCTTGAACATCAAGCTATTGAGACATGATAATGGTGGGATTACACTGCTTCAATCTCACTATGTGGAAAAGGTCTTGAGTCGCTTCGGGTATAGGGACTGCAAGCTTTCTTCGACTCCATATGATGCTAGTGTGTTGCTTCGAAAGAATCAACGAATTACTAGAGATCAACTGAGATATTCTCAGATTATAGGCTCGCTTATGTATTTGGCGAGTGCCACGAGGCCTGACATCTCTTTTGCTGTGAGCAAATTGAGCCGGTTTGTTTCCAATCCGGGAGATGATCATTGGCGTGCGCTTGAGAGAGTTATGCGCTATTTAAAAGGCACTGTGAGCTATGGAATGTTGGAACGCGTAGAGATAAACAAAAACTTTTCCTACGCGATGGTTCCAAGATCTAGCCGAGGTAGAAGGCCACGAGTATTACCACTAGACGCGCAGGTGCGGATTATCGATGCAGCGCGTCGGGGCAGTGCAGTCCTACGATCCGATCCAGCCGATCCGATCCCTCGAACGTCGAAGTGCTGAACGTACAGCACCTCTGCCGGTATCCACACGTACGAGGAGGAACTCCGACGGCGGACTGCTAGGTCCGGTGCGGCGGCTGGACTGAGTGGGGCTAGGGTTCCCAACGCATGGGAGAGTGGACTAACGTGCCCGTTGGGCAACCTGCGCCCCTCTTTATATAGCGTATGGTAATGGGCTGCACAACACTTGTGGCCCATTCCCTCTGTGAGTCCGACTCACTAACTCAGTCCATTTCCGGTTCGGGTCCAACCCAACCAATACTTGCTCCCGCTCTTAAGTGTGCGACCCTGCAGGCTCATGGCGACTTGGACACGATTTGAGTCCAACTCCCAATCGATCAATCGGTAGCGGCTCCTAGCAGAACGTGCCGACTCCCAAGTACCATTGAGTCATGACGACATACCTTTCAATGTGATATTCATCTTAGTCCTTTTTGCCTCACGATATACCTTGTCGAGCTATAGGCGATTTATCGTCATCCCTTAAATAGCTCAACTCTCTTCTCGATCCGTGGTATGTGATTCATCTGACTAACTCTTAGTCAATCGACACAGTTAACACTTAACTGAGTCGCGCATGGCCATGCTTCCTGAATCATATCACTCGAGAGGGCCCAGAGAATATCTCTCTATTCGGAGGGGCAAAATCCCATCTTGATTATCCACATCACGCAGCTTGCTTCTCATTCGACCCGAACTCTGCCTTTATAGTTGCCTTGTCACAGAACAACGTTTGACAGAACCTAAGTCGATGATCCACAACTCGGATTGTGCGACAACCTCAGGTGTAAGGATTACATTGATTGAGACATGCAAATGACGACTTGATCGTTGCATCTCAATGTGGGTCAGTCCGACTTGCTAAACTCTTTAGCCAAGTCCGTGAACGTTGGAATGGCATCACCATGCCCATGACAAGTGGAACCGTGTCATCAGCCAACACTCACATTAGTCTAGGGTATGTGTCCAGCACAAACTAAATGACCAAGGACAATCTAGTATGAACAACATGAATATATAGTTCCACAATCGAATCACATATTCAATCACATATATCATGTAACATCCCAAGTATGAAAATACCCCTAGAATGTTTGATTCTTTGTGTTATTTCAAGCAATGCATCATGTCATCATGTTACTTATTGTCTGCATTTGTTTTCTGTCTGTTTTATCCTGTTTTCACAACTCAAACTTAAACCTTATTCAAACATGGTTTCATACTTGCTCTGTTACAACTATTGGAACCAAAATAACAAATAAAAACAACCCTTTTATTCCTTGTTTTTCACTTCTCAAATTGTTGCTTTAATCAAACCAATTATCAAATCAATTAATTAAATCATTAACTACTAAATCATTTTCCATTTCAAACCAAGTTTGAAATCAGCACTCTTTTGAAAACATAACAATTCACCACATGTTTTTATTCTTAAAATCATATTTTTAACCTAGGGGTAACCCTATTGAAAATGATTCTGTTTTGCTAATATAATTAATATTGGAAATTTCATTCAATTTGGTTTAAAATATAAACAACATTTTGAATTTCAAACTTTTAAAAATCCACCTTGGCAGTGGGTTGCTATTGGTATAAATAACCTACCCTGAAATTTCCAAAATTTTTAATCACTTAAAAACCATCCAATGCTTCCTTTTGTTGTGCTACAAAAAAAAATCAAACAAACAAAAAAATAACAAGAGGAGAGGAGAGAGAGCACCCAGGCCCACCCCTTTTTCCCCTTTGGCCCAACTCCATCTGGCCCAGTAACCCCCTGTCGCTGTCTTCCTCCTCTGGCATACGTCATCAGTACGAACACCTTCATCACCGTGCGATCGGCTCTCCCCTCCTCGATGCATCTCCGTACCAAGCTCCATGCCCTATATCTAACCACCTCGACCACCTGCAAACCCTAGAGCCCCTCTTTCTTCCCTGCCGCCGCCCTCCTCTTCTCCCTACTCCCTCTGCTCTGTATTCTGAAACTCTGAAACGCACCGAACAGCACCATGGCCGCCACCTCCTCACCTCGCCGCCGGTCACCTGTCCACCTCGAGGAGCAGCCGGGCGTGGGAATGGAGCCGCCCCGCTCCCCTCGTCCTCCCGGTGCCCTCGGCTCGAGCCGGGAGGGTCCCCACCGCCGGCGCCGTGGCCTCCATCGCCGGCCCGACGCCCTGCCTGCACTCCCTGTCCGCCCCAACCCCTCCCGATCGAGGCCAACAAGGTGAGGCCTTCCCCCTCCGGTCCCCTGCCTCCCTCTCTCCCCCGTCGAACCGCCCCCACACCCGCGATCCCCTCATCCACGGCGCCCCTCCGGCAAGGGCAGCAGCCGTCGCTGGCCTTGCTCGATCGTGGTACATGTGCGGTATCTGTTCGAGTTCAGTAAGTTCAGAAAAATCCCGCGCGGCTGCACCTCTTACCCCCCCCCCCACTACCCTTTCCATCACAACACAAGCAGCAGCACAACTGGTTTGGTTCCCTTGAGCGTTCAGGAGGTGCAGGGTTCGATCCCCCTGCACCCCAAAAACCCAAACTTTTTATTTTCCAATATTTTGATCACAGAACTTTCTGGTATTCACAGCTAGGCCCCTGGCACTTAATTCTATGCCCCTAGAAAATTATTTCTAAGTCCTTGGTTCATTAAAAAAATGGCAGATTTGCACTATATCTTGTAAATAGCATAATAAAATCATTTTAGCTCCAAATCCAACATCTTTGATATGTTTTCAATACCAAATTAAATGTTCTATCCAAATATAAAATTTGTTTACTGTTTTGAATATTTTAAATTGGTGCAATATTTGAAAACTTGTCAAATTCACTTAAATTTGCAAAATTCATAACTTGCTCATAATAATTCCAAATTCAACAAACCAAATATGTTTTCCAATCAACTTTTCATGTACTTTCCAAATATAAATTTTGTTTGCTGTTTTGAATAATTTAAATTGCTGAAAACAACTGTTTCTTGTTTATTGCATCTAAAATTGCCAAAATAATAACTTGCTCATTTTAAATCCAATTTCCACAAATGAAATATGTTTTCCATGCAAAATTAAACCCTCTTTCCAAATATAAACTTTGTTTTCTGTTTTGAATAATTAAAATTGGTTAAATAATTTAAACCTTGTTTAATTCATTTAAAATTGGTAATTTCATAACTTGATCAAAACAAATTCTTTCGGGACATATAAAATATGTTTTCCAACCCTAAAAGTATACACTTTTCAAATATAAATTTGGTTTAATGTTTTGCACAAATAAAAATTCAAATAAGTTCATGTTTGAATTAAATCCATTTAATTCTTGTTTAACTTGTTTACTTCCTAAATACTTTATTTGAAATCCTTTTTCAATAAGTGAAACATGTAATCCACCTAAAACCTTGTTTTATTTTCAAATATAAACTTTGTTATTTGTTTTGAACACTTTAACTTGATGAAAACAACAATTGTTTGTGTGACATCTTTAAGTAACCAACTTTTTCCAAACTTAACAAATGATTTCCAAACCTTGTTAAATTCCTTTTTCACTTGCATCTATCATTGTTATTTGTTGTTATTTTCTTGTTATCATCATCATGCATGCATCATGTTTAACCACTTACACTTGTTAATCAAATGTAGATCATTGCTTCCACCTTAACCACTTGCATCCATATGCAATTCATATTGCATATGGGTCCAATTAAATTGTGTTATATTGTCAAGTAGTTTATTCTGATGCATCTATTAACATGACATGCATCATCCCATGTTTGTGCACCTATGCCATGATATTGATTGTTTATCTTTCTGCATTGTCTGTTGCTTCTTCCCGGATATACGACGACGTTGAGACCGACGATACTTACGACACCCCTTCTAAGGATTTAGCTCAGTACCAGGCTACTGGGTTTTGCAGGCAAGTTATCACTCACATGAACCACTGTGTTCCTTTCAACATTGGTTACCGATACTTTCCGTTGTTCTTTTCTGCTAGCCTTAGTAGTAGTTGTTCTGTTACGAACCCATCACATGAATCCCTTAACCCTGATATTGCCTCATCTCCCTTCCTACAACCCATTGTTTGAGCCAGTGTCTTACTAGCATGCTTAGGTTGCTTTTGCTCGAGTCTGTTACCCGTTACTTACTGTTACTATTTCTATTACGTTGTGGGGGCTCGATGTTTAATCAATCAATCATGCTAATGTTACTATTAATAATAAATTTGATGATAAGGCACCGGCAGGAGGCCCATGAGAGGTTTTGGAGCCTGCTAGTGTCGACCCTAATAGGAAAAGGGTCTTGTCTACTGATCCATGATGAGCGCACTACCCGCATTTGGGAAGCGAGTATGGGCGCCCCCCTCAACTTGACCTGATTCGCATCTCGTCCAAATCGCCTCATTTAGTTCGTGTTTTCCATTTGCCGCATCATGTTTTTGCGAGCCCAGGCCAGGGTGGAACTTTCGTAGTCGGCATATAGGGGGACACGTTCTTAGAGTGCTATGAGGGTCCATTTTCTTCTGGGCTCGATTAGCCGTGCGCCCAAGGTGCTTTGGGCTTGATGCGAAGAATGGTTGGTTGTGTTGAGTACCCCGCTTGGTGGAAGGGCCTTTCCATCTGGCGGGTTATTCATGAGTGTACGGCCAAATTGGTGCAACCCTGCAGGGATAATCTTCTCGAGAAGCCGTGTTTTCCGCGGTTATGGATTACTTGGTGAAAGTACTGGCTAACAAGTACTCAGGACAACTTAAACCTAATGATTAACAACTTTACACCCAATGATTAATAACTTGACTAGTAATAGGCTTATTGACACAATAATTTGAACCATCATTATTACAACTGTGTGAGTTATCCCCGGATTGCTTCTTTGGATAAGGGGCGAGATCCAGGATGGGTTTTGTTTGAAGTTATCTTTCAGTTGGTTACAATCCTCGATCTTATCCCTTTTCTGTTAGCCGGCAGTTGTAGTATGTTTCTGTAGTTGTGTAGAGCAGCCAGTTGCAGCATCTTTTATATCCCCTTTCCTTCCGTTGAACCCAAAGCATCTGTGCTTGGTGTTGACGGGTTACACTTTGGTGAACTGTGAGTCTTGCTTGCCAGTACGTTGGTGTACTGACCCCTTTGGGGCTGTGGTTTACGCAGACGACGATTCCGAGGATCTACATGGTGGCTACTACGTGGAGTATGACGAGACTGCTGACGAGTAGATAGCGGACCCGGGCAGGATCCGAGACTTCGTGGATGGGCTCCGTCTTTTCGTTTCCGGCCTCTTAGGCCTATTTGGTTCTTGTCTGTACTCAGACATGTTGAATGCTTCCGCTGTATTGTAATGATGTATTGTTGGGGCATGTGCCCTCTGAATGATTGTATTTGCTATCTCTGCTCTAATGAGAGCCATTTGCAACTTATTTCAATCTTTTGTGTCGTAGAGATCTGTTGTGATATCACTTGTTAAACGCCGTTGACGTACCATGTGTGTATGGTTTGAAGTACGTCGACGGAAGTGCCTTTGATCTCTAGTGGATAGTTTACATCGACGATGGAATAGCAGGGCTTGTGTTGTCGCGCATAAGCGCAGGCCTACCAGGAAGCTGGGACGTGGGAGCAGTTATGCCCCATAATCCAAGCATCTGCTATCCAGTTCGTACGGTGAGTATCCCCTAGAAGTCAGGGTGCGACAAATGGTATCAGAGCCTGTCTGCCTGTAGGATCCCTTTTTACTGGTCGCAGTTGAGTCTAGAAACTATTTTGTAGCTATATAGGAAAAATGAAACGTGAGAGTAGGAATTCTGTTCTTTTTCTTCTTTTCCCCACCCTCCCTCCCTTTTCTGGTAAGGAAGTGCAACGCTGATTTTTCCCTTCTCATCTAAACTTTCAAGTTAGGATTTCACGAATCCTGGTTTCTCTGGGATAGTTATATCTACTAGTCCATAGGAATGGAGGTGGTTGTGACATGATTTATCATGTTGCCTACTCATGATTGAGAACGGTGGCAAATAGGCCCCGGAAGCAGATCCTCTATTCCTTAAGCAGTAGATATTGATCCTTTAGAAGCCCGGATGGGTTTTCCGTAGTACCTCAGGAGTTTTGTTCTCGTTTTCCCCGATGTTGATATTCTGTTCTTCTCAACATCCTTTTCGTCCGTTGAAATCTTGTTGTTGTTTTCCATTTCAGTTATTCTACCGGCGTCTAATCAAAGTTTCCCCGTTCATCTCCTAAACTCTATTCCAGCTAAAGTGTTATATGATACCGGAGCATCACATTTCTTTGTGTCAACAATCTTTTCCACAACATACTACCCAATTCTGGTTCCACTAAGCAATCAAATCACCGTTCACTCTCCGGAATCTCAAGTGTTGACTTCCAAGATAAGTAAGAACAATCCAATTCTAATGGGAGGCCACATATTCCTCGTTACTCTCATGTTGATGATTCTGACATTGATGATTATTCCTGGTGTTGCATTGATGTCAATAACTCTGTTCCACCATTCTAGCCAGATAGTCTATTCTCCAAATGAATCAAATTCTATCCAGCTATACACCCTTGGTGCAAAACCTCTCCCTTTATTTCAAAATGTTCCGGTGGTTTGCGAATTCCCTGACGTCTATCCAAGGTGCACGATGTGTTTCATGTATCACAGCTCAAGAAGATCTTCCCAAGAAGTTTCCGGACCTTCTCTTTTCTCAGTAGGAATCTCGGGGCGCGATTCCTTCAAGGGGGGGCGTTTTGTAACATCCCAAGTATGAAAATACCCCTAGAATGTTTGATTCTTTGTGTTATTTCAAGCAATGCATCATGTCATCATGTTACTTATTGTCTGCATTTGTTTTCTGTCTGTTTTATCCTGTTTTCACAACTCAAACTTAAACCTTATTCAAACATGGTTTCATACTTGCTCTGTTACAACTATTGGAACCAAAATAACAAATAAAAACAACCCTTTTATTCCTTGTTTTTCACTTCTCAAATTGTTGCTTTAATCAAACCAATTATCAAATCAATTAATTAAATCATTAACTACTAAATCATTTTCCATTTCAAACCAAGTTTGAAATCAGCACTCTTTTGAAAACATAACAATTCACCACATGTTTTTATTCTTAAAATCATATTTTTAACCTAGGGGTAACCCTATTGAAAATGATTCTGTTTTGCTAATATAATTAATATTGGAAATTTCATTCAATTTGGTTTAAAATATAAACAACATTTTGAATTTCAAACTTTTAAAAATCCACCTTGGCAGTGGGTTGCTATTGGTATAAATAACCTACCCTGAAATTTCCAAAATTTTTAATCACTTAAAAACCATCCAATGCTTCCTTTTGTTGTGCTACAAAAAAAAAATCAAACAAACAAAAAAATAACAAGAGGAGAGGAGAGAGAGCACCCAGGCCCACCCCTTTTTCCCCTTTGGCCCAACTCCATCTGGCCCAGTAACCCCCTGTCGCTGTCTTCCTCCTCTGGCATACGTCATCAGTACGAACACCTTCATCACCGTGCGATCGGCTCTCCCCTCCTCGATGCATCTCCGTACCAAGCTCCATGCCCTATATCTAACCACCTCGACCACCTGCAAACCCTAGAGCCCCTCTTTCTTCCCTGCCGCCGCCCTCCTCTTCTCCCTACTCCCTCTGCTCTGTATTCTGAAACTCTGAAACGCACCGAACAGCACCATGGCCGCCACCTCCTCACCTCGCCGCCGGTCACCTGTCCACCTCGAGGAGCAGCCGGGCGTGGGAATGGAGCCGCCCCGCTCCCCTCGTCCTCCCGGTGCCCTCGGCTCGAGCCGGGAGGGTCCCCACCGCCGGCGCCGTGGCCTCCATCGCCGGCCCGACGCCCTGCCTGCACTCCCTGTCCGCCCCAACCCCTCCCGATCGAGGCCAACAAGGTGAGGCCTTCCCCCTCCGGTCCCCTGCCTCCCTCTCTCCCCCGTCGAACCGCCCCCACACCCGCGATCCCCTCATCCACGGCGCCCCTCCGGCAAGGGCAGCAGCCGTCGCTGGCCTTGCTCGATCGTGGTACATGTGCGGTATCTGTTCGAGTTCAGTAAGTTCAGAAAAATCCCGCGCGGCTGCACCTCTTACCCCCCCCACTACCCTTTCCATCACAACACAAGCAGCAGCACAACTGGTTTGGTTCCCTTGAGCGTTCAGGAGGTGCAGGGTTCGATCCCCCTGCACCCCAAAAACCCAAACTTTTTATTTTCCAATATTTTGATCACAGAACTTTCTGGTATTCACAGCTAGGCCCCTGGCACTTAATTCTATGCCCCTGGAAAATTATTTCTAAGTCCTTGGTTCATTAAAAAAATGGCAGATTTGCACTATATCTTGTAAATAGCATAATAAAATCATTTTAGCTCCAAATCCAACATCTTTGATATGTTTTCAATACCAAATTAAATGTTCTATCCAAATATAAAATTTGTTTACTGTTTTGAATATTTTAAATTGGTGCAATATTTGAAAACTTGTCAAATTCACTTAAATTTGCAAAATTCATAACTTGCTCATAATAATTCCAAATTCAACAAACCAAATATGTTTTCCAATCAACTTTTCATGTACTTTCCAAATATAAATTTTGTTTGCTGTTTTGAATAATTTAAATTGCTGAAAACAACTGTTTCTTGTTTATTGCATCTAAAATTGCCAAAATAATAACTTGCTCATTTTAAATCCAATTTCCACAAATGAAATATGTTTTCCATGCAAAATTAAACCCTCTTTCCAAATATAAACTTTGTTTTCTGTTTTGAATAATTAAAATTGGTTAAATAATTTAAACCTTGTTTAATTCATTTAAAATTGGTAATTTCATAACTTGATCAAAACAAATTCTTTCGGGACATATAAAATATGTTTTCCAACCCTAAAAGTATACACTTTTCAAATATAAATTTGGTTTAATGTTTTGCACAAATAAAAATTCAAATAAGTTCATGTTTGAATTAAATCCATTTAATTCTTGTTTAACTTGTTTACTTCCTAAATACTTTATTTGAAATCCTTTTTCAATAAGTGAAACATGTAATCCACCTAAAACCTTGTTTTATTTTCAAATATAAACTTTGTTATTTGTTTTGAACACTTTAACTTGATGAAAACAACAATTGTTTGTGTGACATCTTTAAGTAACCAACTTTTTCCAAACTTAACAAATGATTTCCAAACCTTGTTAAATTCCTTTTTCACTTGCATCTATCATTGTTATTTGTTGTTATTTTCTTGTTATCATCATCATGCATGCATCATGTTTAACCACTTACACTTGTTAATCAAATGTAGATCATTGCTTCCACCTTAACCACTTGCATCCATATGCAATTCATATTGCATATGGGTCCAATTAAATTGTGTTATATTGTCAAGTAGTTTATTCTGATGCATCTATTAACATGACATGCATCATCCCATGTTTGTGCACCTATGCCATGATATTGATTGTTTATCTTTCTGCATTGTCTGTTGCTTCTTCCCGGATATACGACGACGTTGAGACCGACGATACTTACGACACCCCTTCTAAGGATTTAGCTCAGTACCAGGCTACTGGGTTTTGCAGGCAAGTTATCACTCACATGAACCACTGTGTTCCTTTCAACATTGGTTACCGATACTTTCCGTTGTTCTTTTCTGCTAGCCTTAGTAGTAGTTGTTCTGTTACGAACCCATCACATGAATCCCTTAACCCTGATATTGCCTCATCTCCCTTCCTACAACCCATTGTTTGAGCCAGTGTCTTACTAGCATGCTTAGGTTGCTTTTGCTCGAGTCTGTTACCCGTTACTTACTGTTACTATTTCTATTACGTTGTGGGGGCTCGATGTTTAATCAATCAATCATGCTAATGTTACTATTAATAATAAATTTGATGATAAGGCACCGGCAGGAGGCCCATGAGAGGTTTTGGAGCCTGCTAGTGTCGACCCTAATAGGAAAAGGGTCTTGTCTACTGATCCATGATGAGCGCACTACCCGCATTTGGGAAGCGAGTATGGGCGCCCCCCTCAACTTGACCTGATTCGCATCTCGTCCAAATCGCCTCATTTAGTTCGTGTTTTCCATTTGCCGCATCATGTTTTTGCGAGCCCAGGCCAGGGTGGAACTTTCGTAGTCGGCATATAGGGGGACACGTTCTTAGAGTGCTATGAGGGTCCATTTTCTTCTGGGCTCGATTAGCCGTGCGCCCAAGGTGCTTTGGGCTTGATGCGAAGAATGGTTGGTTGTGTTGAGTACCCCGCTTGGTGGAAGGGCCTTTCCATCTGGCGGGTTATTCATGAGTGTACGGCCAAATTGGTGCAACCCTGCAGGGATAATCTTCTCGAGAAGCCGTGTTTTCCGCGGTTATGGATTACTTGGTGAAAGTACTGGCTAACAAGTACTCAGGACAACTTAAACCTAATGATTAACAACTTTACACCCAATGATTAATAACTTGACTAGTAATAGGCTTATTGACACAATAATTTGAACCATCATTATTACAACTGTGTGAGTTATCCTCGGATTGCTTCTTTGGATAAGGGGCGAGATCCAGGATGGGTTTTGTTTGAAGTTATCTTTCAGTTGGTTACAATCCTCGATCTTATCCCTTTTCTGTTAGCCGGCAGTTGTAGTATGTTTCTGTAGTTGTGTAGAGCAGCCAGTTGCAGCATCTTTTATATCCCCTTTCCTTCCGTTGAACCCAAAGCATCTGTGCTTGGTGTTGACGGGTTACACTTTGGTGAACTGTGAGTCTTGCTTGCCAGTACGTTGGTGTACTGACCCCTTTGGGGCTGTGGTTTACGCAGACGACGATTCCGAGGATCTACATGGTGGCTACTACGTGGAGTATGACGAGACTGCTGACGAGTAGATAGCGGACCCGGGCAGGATCCGAGACTTCGTGGATGGGCTCCGTCTTTTCGTTTCCGGCCTCTTAGGCCTATTTGGTTCTTGTCTGTACTCAGACATGTTGAATGCTTCCGCTGTATTGTAATGATGTATTGTTGGGGCATGTGCCCTCTGAATGATTGTATTTGCTATCTCTGCTCTAATGAGAGCCATTTGCAACTTATTTCAATCTTTTGTGTCGTAGAGATCTGTTGTGATATCACTTGTTAAACGCCGTTGACGTACCATGTGTGTATGGTTTGAAGTACGTCGACGGAAGTGCCTTTGATCTCTAGTGGATAGTTTACATCGACGATGGAATAGCAGGGCTTGTGTTGTCGCGCATAAGCGCAGGCCTACCAGGAAGCTGGGACGTGGGAGCAGTTATGCCCCATAATCCAAGCATCTGCTATCCAGTTCGTACGGTGAGTATCCCCTAGAAGTCAGGGTGCGACATATCAGATGTTCAAAACAAGGACAACTTAATAACTTTATGAATACAGTGGGAATTACATCATACATGATTGCCTCTAGGGCATATTCCCAACAGTCTCCCACTTGCACTAGAGTCAATCATCCTGGCATCATATGCCTAGGAATCTAATGCACATACCTCTCGTGTGCGCCTCATGCTTAGGCTGTGGTAGCGCCTTTGTCAACGGATCTGCAATGTTTGCATCCGTGTGTACTTTGCATAACTTGATATCACCTTGTTCGACGAACTGGCGAATGAGGTGGTACCGCATGAGTATATGTTTGTTCTTCTGGTGTTGTCTAGGTTCCTTGGCTTGTGCGATAGCACCATTGTTGTCACAATATACGTCCAAAGGATTGGACGCGCCCTGAACCACACCAAGATCAATCAGGAGGTTCCTGATCCAAACAGTTTCCTTTGCCGCCTCTGAGGCAGCAATATACTCAGCCTCTGTTGTAGATGCAGACACCGTATCTTGCTTGGAACTCTTCCAGCTCACAGCCCCTCCGTTCATCACGAACACGTATCCAGATTGCGAACGAGAATCATCTGAGTCGGTGAGATAACTCGCATCCGTGTAACCCTTTACACTGAATTCCTCATCACCTCCATAAACTAGGAACATTTCCTTAGTATTTCTCAAATACTTAAGGATATTTTTAACCGCTGCCCAGTGGGCTTCGCCAGGGTCAGCCTGGTATCTGCTCGTAACACTTAGAGCATAGGAAACATCTGGCCTAGTACAAATCATGGCATACATGATGGATCCGATTGCCGAAGCATACGGGATCACACTCATCCGACTTCGCTCATCAGTCGTCGAATGACACTGAGTCTTGCTAAGTTTTATGCCATGGGACATCGGCAAGAATCCCTTCTTGGACTCTTGCATTTTGAATTTCTTCAAAACTTTGTCCAGATATGTACTCTGACTCAATCCAATGAGCCGCCTTGATCTATCTCTATAGATCCTGATTCCTAATATGTAAGTTGCCTCACCCAAATCTTTCATTGAGAAACTCCTTTCCAATGACTATTTGGTTTCTTGCAACATCATGACATCATTTCCAATCAGTAATATGTCATCCACATATAAGATTAGAAAGTTTACTTTTCTCCCACTAAACTTCTTGTATAAACAAGAATCGTGATCGCTCTTGATGAAGCCAAACGATTTGACTACCTCATCAAAGCGAATGTTCAACTCCGAGATGCTTGCTTCAACCCATAAATGGATTTCTGAAGTTTGCATACCTTGTCAGCATTAGCTGGATCGACAAAACCTTCGGGCTGTATCATATACACGTCCTCAGTTAAATTTCCATTAAGGAAAGCCGTCTTGACATCCATCTGCCATATCTCATAGTCGAAATAGGCTGCTATGGCTAACATGATCCGAATTGATTTAAGCATCGCTACGGGCGAGAAGGTCTCGTCGTAGTCAACTCCTTGAACTTGCCGGAACCCCTTCGCGACAAGTCGTGCTTTATAGACGGAAATATTTCCATCCATATCAATTTTCTTCTTAAAGACCCATTTGCACTCGACGGGTCTTGCACCGTCAGGCAGATCAACCAAATTCCAAACTTGGTTTTCATCCATGGACTTTAACTCGGATCTCATGGCTCCAAGCCATGACTCGGAATCAGATCCCACCATCGCTTCCGAATAAGTTGCCGGCTCATTACTGTCTAACAGTAAAACATCTCGAGCACTCTGTAATCTGGCAGATCTCCGTGGTTCAGGTGCTGTTACCGGTGTAGGTACCACGACCGGCTCAGCCTCCAAGGCGTTCGCCGACTCGCCCCTAGCCGGTTCCTCTCGAATTTCTTCGAGTTGCACTGTGCTCCCACATACTTCCCGACCGAGAAACTCTTTCTCAAGGAAGACACCATTCCGAGCGACAAACACTTTGCTCTCTTCCCGGTTGTAGAAGTAGTACCCCAAGGTTTCCCTCGGATACCCCACGAAAATACACTTATCCGACTTGGGCGTGAGCTTGTCCGACTGAAGTCGCTTGACAAATGCTTCACAACCCCAAATCTTAAGAAAAGACAAACTTGGCTTTTTACCAGCACACATCTCATGTGGTGTCTTCTCTACTGACTTTGATGGTACTCTGTTTAGTGTGAAAGCTGCAGTTTCTAGACAATAACCCCAAAATGATAAAGGTAGATCTGTCCGACTCATCATTGATCGTACCATGTCCAACAAGGTCCGATTTCTCCGTTCCGATACACCGTTTCTCTGCAGTGTACCCGGCGGAGTGAGTTGAGGAACTATTCCACAACTCTTTAGATGGTCATCAAACTCATGGCTCATGTACTCGCCTCCACGGTCCGACCGTAGAAACTTTATTTTCTTGCCGAGCTGATTTTGTACCTCACTCTGGAATTCCTTGAAATTTTCAAAGGCTTCCGATTTGTGTTCCATTAAATAGATATATCCATACCTACTCAAATCATCAGTGAAGGTAATGAAGTACTCATAACCACCTCTGGCTGTCGTGCTCATTGGGCCACATACATCACTATGTATTAGTTCCAACAAGTCGGACGCCCTTTCACAACTCCTTGCAAAAGGTGTCTTGGTCATCTTGCCTAGTAGGCATGATTCGCATGTCTCGAATGACTCTAAGTCAAACGAAGTTAGAAGTCCATCATCATGGAGCTTCTTCATGCGCTTCCAACTTATATGACCAAGCCGACAATGCCAAAAGTAAGTCATATTCAGATCATTTGGTTTCAACCTTTTAACATTTACGTTATAGACCGATTCACTATCAAGATTTAAAATAAATAACCCGTTCTGAACGGGTGCAAAGCCATGAAACATATCTTTCAAATATAAAGAACAACCATTATTCTTAATATTCGACTCATAACCTTGTCTCATCAAACATGAGGCGGAAATAATGTTTCGACTAAGCGCTGGAACATAATAACAATTATTTAGTTCCAAAATAAATCCTGAAGGTAAATGAAGTTGCATCGTGCCGACTTCCAACGCAGCGACTCTCGCCTTGTTGCCGACCCGAATGTCAACCTCTCCTCTTGCCACGCTCCTAGTTCTTACCAGTCCCTGCAACGAGTTGCATATGTGAATAACTGATCCGGTATCATATACCCAAGAACTATTAGGCGCATCAGCAAGATAAATGTCTATAACATTGCACACAAGCGTACCTGAGTTGGAAGTCACACCTCCACTCTTGGCTCTGTCAGCCAAATACTTGGTGCAGTTCCTCTTCCAGTGGCCATCTTGCTTGCAATAGAAGCAGTTGGCTCCGGCTGTAGGAGAAGTTTTAGTCTTTGAGGGAGCACTCTGGACAGGGCCATGTGCGCTACCTCCTGACTTATCCTTCTTCTTCTTAGTCCAAGAACTCTTCTTGAACTTAGCCTTATTCTGCACCATCAACACTTGACTGGTGCGTTTCTTGATATCAGCCTCTGCCGTTTTGAGCATCCCATGTAATTCAGTGATACTCTTATCCATACCATGCATATGGTAGTTCGAGATGAACGAACCATACGCACTAGGATGAGAGTTCAGAATTATATCAGTAGCGAACTCTTCGTTAATTGGGAAGCCCAGCCGATCCAAAGACTGTATGTAACCAATCATCTTGATTACATGCGGACTCAGTGGATCGCCGTCTTTCAGCTTACAGCCAAGCAAAGCTTGAGAGGCTTGATACCTCTCAGTCTTTGCTTGAGCCTGGAACATACTTTTGAGGCTTTCGATCATATCGTAGGCCTCAACATTCTCGAACTGCTGCTGCAAGTCCGGTTCCATGTGTGCAAGCATAAGACAGCTGATTTCCGTAGACTCATCTCTAGCCTTACGGTAGGCATTCATGACAGCGACAGTCGCATCGTCATCAGGCTCATCTGGAAGTGGAGTTTCTAGAACATGTTCTTTCTTGTCATGCTTGAGGACTATCCTCAGATTACGATACCAGTTGGTGAAATTAGTTCCATTAAGCTTATCTTTCTCTAGGATTGACCTCAACGCAAACGCGGACAACTGAGGAAGGTTGCTAGGTGCCATTGATCTACAACAGAAAAATACGCAAAAACACTTAAGACATGTATTCATAAAAGAGCAGGCATATTAAACGCTTTAATACTTATGCTCCCACTAGAACCAACATCCCTCCGATGGTTTCTAAGTGATTCAAGATCCTAAATAAGCAAGCCGACTAGTGAGCTTTAGCATCACCGCTAGCCGTCAAGTGATCTAGGTAGGCAACACCTTGCCAATCGTATCCAATACGACTCCAGTTAGTTGGGTGACATCACATGCCCCGGCTCCCAACCTACCTCGCCCCGAGCCCCACAACTGTTGTGATGGACTCGTCTAGATTACCAAGTGCTTCTGCTCGTAAGAGTCCGACTCAAACCCACCTAACCGGAAAGAATTGGTAGCACCTCAATTTTATGAGCCCACTACCAAGAATGTCCGACTTGTGATGGTGCAGCACTGGCGGGGCGACCGACTAGACCTTCTTTGAGGGATTAAAGAATCTACCAACTATCTAAATAGAGGTAAATAGAGACATAACAATAACACAAATAAAGCAATTATAATGTGAAATGGTATGGCTCTCTTCATGGTGATCTCCATCTCCACAAAGCTTGCAAGTCGACTCGTGCCAACTTTTGTCACGTGCCATCTTGCTCCATGTAGCCGACTTGTACATCGACTTGCATGCCTTCCGGGTTCTCCAACAAGCTACACTAGCTAGTAAATGAAAATTTACATAGAGAATCCGACACGCAGGCCGGTATACAATAAAATGACAGCACCTAGGCTCCAGCCGGCTGACACAAACATGATACGCAGATCATGTATGGATTACACACATCACATGCACATAAGCCATACCATTCACAACTTCCTGCAAAACAAGTTATGCATATATACGATATCTACCGGCGTTGTGAACTCGCAACGACATCTAAGGCGCTACGACAGGGCGAAGCCGGCGGTCCCGATTTCGGAAAACGCAGATCTCATCTGCATTCCGATCATGGATTTCTTCATCGGATAAAACGATTTTACCCGAATCTGATCCGTATTCCGATTCGACCAAACTCTTTGATCTTCGATCACCGCAACTGGATTTATGTGTCACGGTATACCCCGATGGCGGAAACCGACCGGTAGGGGTAAGTTGTTCTACGACCTTAGCAGTATGATCACGGAAACCAGATCATCCATTAACCCCGAGTACGATTGATCCAATCAACCTTGTACAAAACCGATCTATCTCATAGACCGACCACCAAAACAGCAATTAGATCACATCTAACGCTAACTACATATCACATATGTACGGATCTCGGGCCTAATACCAGAAGCTACCGCTCTGATACCACTGTTGGAACGCGTAGAGATAAACAAAAACTTTTCCTACGCGATGGTTCCAAGATCTAGCCGAGGTAGAAGGCCACGAGTATTACCACTAGACGCGCAGGTGCGGATTATCGATGCAGCGCGTCGGGGCAGTGCAGTCCTACGATCCGATCCAGCCGATCCGATCCCTCGAACGTCGAAGTGCTGAACGTACAGCACCTCTGCCGGTATCCACACGTACGAGGAGGAACTCCGACGGCGGACTGCTAGGTCCGGTGCGGCGGCTGGACTGAGTGGGGCTAGGGTTCCCAACGCATGGGAGAGTGGACTAACGTGCCCGTTGGGCAACCTGCGCCCCTCTTTATATAGCGTATGGTAATGGGTTGCACAACACTTGTGGCCCATTCCCTCTGTGAGTCCGACTCACTAACTCAGTCCATTTCCGGTTCGGGTCCAACCCAACCAATACTTGCTCCCGCTCTTAAGTGTGCGACCCTGCAGGCTCATGGCGACTTGGACACGATTTGAGTCCAACTCCCAATCGATCAATCGGTAGCGGCTCCTAGCAGAACGTGCCGACTCCCAAGTACCATTGAGTCATGACGACATACCTTTCAATGTGATATTCATCTTAGTCCTTTTTGCCTCACGATATACCTTGTCGAGCTATAGGCGATTTATCGTCATCCCTTAAATAGCTCAACTCTCTTCTCGATCCGTGGTATGTGATTCATCTGACTAACTCTTAGTCAATCGACACAGTTAACACTTAACTGAGTCGCGCATGGCCATGCTTCCTGAATCATATCACTCGAGAGGGCCCAGAGAATATCTCTCCATTCGGAGGGGCAAAATCCCATCTTGATTATCCACATCACGCAGCTTGCTTCTCATTCGACCCGAACTCTGCCTTTATAGTTGCCTTGTCACAGAACAACGTTTGACAGAACCTAAGTCGATGATCCACAACTCGGATTGTGCGACAACCTCAGGTCTAAGGATTACATTGATTGAGACATGCAAATGACGACTTGATCGTTGCATCTCAATGTGGGTCAGTCCGACTTGCTAAACTCTTTAGCCAAGTCCGTGAACGTTGGAATGGCATCACCATGCCCATGACAAGTGGAACCGTGTCATCAGCCAACACTCACATTAGTCTAGGGTATGTGTCCAGCACAACCTAAATGACCAAGGACAATCTAGTATGAACAACATGAATATATAGTTCCACAATCGAATCACATATTCAATGACATATATCAGATGTTCAAAACAAGGACAACTTAATAACTTTATGAATACAGTGGGAATTACATCATACATGATTGCCTCTAGGGCATATTCCCAACATGGAATTCACTATGCCGGAAACCCGAGGGTTCTGGAAGGATATAGTGATTCTAATTGGATATCTGATGGTGATGAGCTTAAGGCCACTAGTGGTTATGTTTTTACACTTGGTGGTGGCGCTGTTTCCTGGAAGTCTTGCAAGCAGACCATCTTAACGAGGTCAACTATGGAAGCAGAACTCGCAGCATTAGACACAGCCACTGTTGAAGCAGAGTGGCTTCGTGAGCTCTTGATGGACTTGCCTATGGTTGAAAAACCGATACCCGCAATCCTAATGAACTGTGATAATCAAACTGTGATCATCAAAGTGAACAGTTCTAAGGATAATGCAAAGTCATCAAGACATGTTAAGAGGAGATTAAAATCTGACAGGAAATTGAAAAACTCCGGAGTTATTGCTTTGGATTATATTCAAACATCTATAAACTTGGCAGATCGTTCACAAAGGGTTTATCACGTAATGTGATAGATAATGCATCGAAGGAGATGGGTTTGAGACCCACGTTATGAGTTGCCCACAGTGGTAACCCACTCTATGTGATCGGAGATCCTGTGAATTAGAAGTGGGAGACAAGCTGTTGGTCGGCTGAGAGGAGAGTATCCTTATACTTTATTCCACTCCATAAAAGATGCAATACTCTCCTGATCTGTATGGTAGGTTGACATTTGTCTTAATGCGTTCCAAGTGGCTTATTTATATAAGCAGAGATGTGTCCTACAGAACATCTCCTGAGGAACTCACCTATATGAGTCTGAATGTTAAACGTCGCAGTCTATGAGAATCGGGTGCTCTCTAGTATACTCATGAAAGGCCTTCGGAGTATGACGCATACGCTTCAAACCGCGGGGAAGCCTTGCGGCAGCCTAGTATCGGTTCAGACGTTGTGTGAAACTGGTATCACAGCAAACTTGTAGTTCAAGGCGTAGTCCACTATTCAGGTTGTGAACTAGTGTAGCATAATGTTCTAAGTGGAAGTTCAACTTAACAGTCTTCACTAACACCGGTATATAAACAATGTTTTGGAACAGAGTTTATGAAATGTCCTAATGACACTTTGTGGGGGATTGTTGGAATTTATGGGCTGCAGTGTGGCCCAACTAAGCCCAATAAATTCTGAAATTGTCATGGCCCATTCATGAATAATGAGTGGATTAAGTGGGACTAAAGTTTAGTCCCATACTGCTAGTTTGGAGAGAATGGAACCACTTTATAAGGTGAGCCATTCTAGCTCATGTATGAGTTGGCAA
Source organism: Alopecurus myosuroides (assembly GCA_028641055.1). Lineage (NCBI taxonomy): Eukaryota > Viridiplantae > Streptophyta > Magnoliopsida > Poales > Poaceae > Alopecurus > Alopecurus myosuroides. The sequence continues at coordinate 81,902,918 of CM054060.1, forward strand.
GACAAGAGGAGAGGTGTGCCACATGCGCGCTTCTTCTCCGCCGCCCGCCTCGCCACGCCTCGCCTCGTCACGACACGTCACGACGCGCCGCGCCGCGGGTTGCGGGAATGAGCCGAGCCGAGAGCGTTTATTTTATCGTTTGGGAAAACTTAATGAGTCATTAACTTGGTAATTGACGGACGCGTTAATTCCTTAACTTTCCTTTTCTGGATCGTGAAACCGAACCGACTCAGACGTGGAGTTACGTCCACGTCTATCCCAGCCGCATATAAATACGCGCATACGGTAAACCCTAGCCAACACTTCAACATATGGTTTCGCACCGTTCCAATCCATTGCGCCGCCAATCAAGTCTTCTCCATCCCTCCTTCCGGCGTGCACCGCTAGTGGGGACAGCAGGCCTCCGGAACTCCGCCTCTTGTGATCCTGTACGGGAGAGTGGCGATCAGGTTTTTGGAGAGCGCACTCGCGCGACTGCTGACGGCGACTACTTCCCCAACGACGATTTCTTCCTCGACCTCGGCAACCTCTTCATCGACGACATGGCCGACGTGGACAACAACAACGGCGGTGCCGCTACCGCTGCATCGTACGTATCTTTATTCCATCTGTATGAGATATTACCGGAATTCTTATGTCTAGTTCTTTCAATAGATTGTTTCAGTCTGTCTACTGTATTAGATCTAGATATTTGCATGGTTACTGTATTTGCTACGGTCACAATTTATCTGATAGTATTTTGAATTAAGTCATGTGATAAATTGCTAATATATTCAACATTCCAATCTGAATTCTGAAAGCTTGGCGTGTTCCAGCGGTGACTGATTGCGACCCACGAAACGGGGAGACCTTTGGCCGGAGGCGTTCTGCTTCCAGAGCCAGCAAGATGCTTGTCGCGACCGCGCACGTCTCGCAGGCAACACGGAAAACGGCTGGTCCAACGGCTGCGATCTGGTAAAACGTCTCTTCCACAGCGCCACGTACGAATGGCCATTCTGTCTGTGCACGATATAAAACGATCAACTGCCATTACTACTTTCTACAACCTGCTCGGGGCTGTAATGGGAAGCATTTACGCGAATTCATCGCGAGAACCGTGATCTCCAGAGAATCACGGTATCGGATTCTAGACAACCTCGACTGATGTTAACCTCTAACCGTCCACCGCCCCCGGGCTTTTCTTCCCAACAAATTCGCCGGACCACGATCCAAGCTTTCGTGTTGTCCTAAAGTTAAAAATTGCAGCATCACACACAGATCGGTCGATGCAGGTTGCAGGTAGTACAAAACATCATCCACCTCTAATGTTTGTGCAGTGCAAACCGGTGAAGCCACCATCGTGATTCTTGGTTTCCTGGATTACTGAAAATGACACGGAAAGCCCTATTTGTAACTCATGATCAGATGTACTGTGTGTAGCATCCGATATTTGTCCTGACCCACATCTGCGACGAGTTCATGCAAATGCGCTGTCCGTCTCAATCATGCAGAGGAACAATCCTCGTCTCAAGGCTTTGTTAGGTGCTTATAATGCTGTAGCGAGTGTTCGGCCATCAGGTTTTGGTAGGGCGGGCGGAACCTGGTTTTCCAACCAAAAAAAGTACTCCCTCCGTCCGGAATTAAATGTCACAAAGTTTGACAAAAATAGATGTATCTAGACATAATTTAGTGTTAGATACATCCACTTTGTCAAACTTTGTGACATTTAATTCCGGACGGAGAAAGTATATAAAAAAGCTCTATCATACTATCAGATATGACAACTAGCAGTAGCGAACTGAAACTGTGCAGTAAACAAATGGTGCTGCCGTATCAGCATCTGGCTGATGATTGCAGTAGTTGTATGAGGTATATTGATCCTAGCCGAGCACTAATCATTTGCACACAGATGTAATTTAATTAGTAGTACTATAGCTCGCATCTCAAAAGTAAACTGATGGAAATCTTGTCTGGCCATCCCGTTGTTTATCTAGTGTGTGTTGTATGTGGGTATGTGAGGGGTGTCACCTCTTCTCTTCTCGCTGTCTGATTAGAAATATGCTAGACACCCTAATTCTATGATATTGTAATGAGCTTGCACTGTTCCACATCACGTACAGCTTTCTATCAGTACTAATCTATCATATCAGATAAGATAACCTTACAGAATCTCGAGTGCACTAGCCTAGCTTTCACCACCTGGCGCAGTAAGCTGAAGGTGGCTGGATTATGATTAGGATGCCAAATACATAAACACACGATGGAATAAAAACTTTTGATAACGGTACCAGAGCTTCACTTGATTAAAGTTTCATAGTAGTAATTTTTTGGAGATTTTAATCGTTAAGTCTTGTTTGATACTACTAGTGTATTTTTGGTAAACTGAAATCTTCCATATCTCCAAAAGTATGTTTGGTTCTACTGTACTATTTGGATGGCATTTATCCCCAGAATTTCCCAAATGTATGACCCTCCTTAGTGGATTGGGGATAAATAGAGATTTTATGGCCATTGGGTGAAGGTGGGTTTACAAACAATCCCCGTGGGTATTATTCATGACATTCCCATAAAAAGCGTTACCAAACAAGGCCTTAAGCTGCGTTTGGAACCAAAGTATTTCTAAAGTATTTCAATAATACTGCAGTTTCTCAAAACCCCAAGGTTTTAAAGACTTTTATGTGTTTTTTTTACAGTAAACAGTGAGTTTTATTAATCAACGAGGAATAGATTCAGTACAAATTGTTTCCCGGATACACTCCGGGGCAACACCACGCCAAACACAACTAGATACAAGTTCAGAGGATTGAGCTAAACAGTGAGCAGCTACGTTCCTATCCCGACGAACATGAAATAACAGCGCCGACGGGATACTCCGAAGTAAAACCTTGATGTCATCGATGACGGCTGCACAGGTTGAGCGATCTCTGCCAGTAGCGTTAGCCCTCTGAACAACCGAAAGGCAGTCAGATGCTACCCAAACCTGAGAGAGCCCCTCACGTTGAGCATGGGATAACGCCACCCGGATCACCATTGCTTCAGCTAGATCAGGCTGGGTCACATTAGGTGCACTATCCGCAACAGCCAGCAGACACTCACCCGTATGGTTGCGCATGACGATGCCGAAACCAGCCGATCCAGACGAGGAGAAGAGGGCCGCGTCAACATTGATCATCAAAAACCCCTCCCTCGGAGGCTCCCAGCGAGCAGACAATGCAGGGCCGCACCTGCCAATCCTAGGAGGAACATAAAGGTGGGAAACCACCATGTCGATGTAGGCCTGGATCTTCGTTCCCAGTGCGGAGGGGTGGGTCTGGACGCCTTCCTCTCTCGCTTTGTTACGGTAGTCCCAGATATGCCAAGCCGTGACGGCGAGTGTCGATGCCTCCAGTTTAGTGCACTTGGACAGAAACTCCAATAGCCAGTCCTTTGGTGTAGAGAAGGTTCGACGGCACATGCTGAAGCTGAGCTCCTTTTTGATTTCTTTCCAGACCTCGCGAGCAAAAGGGCAGAAAAGAATTGCGTGTGCCACATTTTCAGGTCGTGCACAGTGGATGCACAGTTGATTCGAGAGGCCAATTCGATGCTGCAGCTGCTCCCCAGTCGGTAAGCAATCATGGGCGAATCGCCAGAGAGTTATCTTCATCTTGGGAGGTGCAGTGATCGCCCATAACACTTTCCATTGTTTCTCCTCCGTCTCACTGTAAGAGGACATTCCCTGCCCAGAATTACTGCGGGTTCTCAGGTGTTGATTACGGCGAGCAAGAAGGTAGGCTGATCGAACAGTATACAGACCCGATTTATTGTGTGGCCAAGTAGCAAAATCTTCACCTCCAAAACGACTAATGGGAATTTGAAGTATCTTTGCTGTCACATCATCTGAAAACAGCTGATGGAGAATATCCGAGTTCCATGAGTGCGAGGATTCAAGCAAGGATTCCACTCGCTGGTCTTGCATAATAGGAACTTTGGGCGTGAGAACACTGGGAGCAGTCCCAGGGATCCATCTGTCAAGACAGAATCCGGACTGAGGCACCGTCCCCAATACCCCACACTATGCCTTCCTTGAGTAGTTTCCGGCCATGAAGAATACTGCGCCACGTGAACGATGCCGATCGAGGACATCCAGCTGACCAGAAGTCTCCATGGCGAAAGTACTTGCCTTTGATGGTGACTAAATACTGTAATATTAATGCTTTAGTTTCCCTCAAAACATGCTATTTTTTAAGTATTGAAAAGCAACTATGGACATTTTTTCTTCTTCTAAAACTTAAGTATTCCTAGCCCAAGCATTTAGATAATATGGTTTTGTAAAACTTTAATTTTGAGAACACCCAGCTGCCAAATGGGGCCTTCATGTTTTTCTATACTCTTACCGAAACAGGATTTGCCCCGCTTTATAAATAAAGCAACGACCATACAACCCCAAGTACAACACGACGCACACCGCAACTCGACACACACCACACGCACCCAAGGCAAGATACAAAGGTGCAAACATCCAGCGAGCGATGAACTCCAAGACGGCACCTTCAGGAAGGGCACGACATCAGGATGCCGCCACCGCTTGATCCAAGGATCAAAGTTTTCACCCGGAGTACGACGAAGGAAGGAGGACAACCACGACAACGCCTTCATGAAGGAGACGACGCCCACGGACGCCGCCGCCGACGGCCTGGAACAGGGTCTTCACCCCGGCAAACCCACTCCAACTCCGATATGGTGCGGCCAGGACGACCACACCCAACGGACGCCGAACACCAGCCACCATGCCGCCCGCACGGCCATAGCAACCAGCCTGCACCCAAGACATGAGCTCAGCCCACGAGCACCATATCTCCCACCGCCAGGGCCGCCGCCCCGGCATCCGTGAACTCGAACTCGAGGCCTAGGAAACACACCGCGAGACCGGCGAGGCAGAGAGGTAAGGCGAGCTCTAGAACCGTAGCGGGAGAGCAGCAGAGATGCACTGGGCAGGGGGATTAACTTAAACAACTTCTTGCATAAAATACATATTGTGGAAAATATTTTTGCGCTAATACCGTGGTTTTCCTATCAAATAGGATTTAACACGTCATATTCTAATCATGTGTGTTCATGTTATTATTTTTGGTACTTAATTCATAGTTACTAAACTATTGGGTCATGCCAAACAATAAAGGGAATTGGTCATAGACAACGATGGTGCCGCGCTTCTTTTTCATGGCTTTAATATCATAATTAAGTTACCTTCTTATCCTAAGGGTGCACAAGAAAGTTGAGTGATCACTAATTATTGGAAATTTTAATTCATTATTATTGTCTTCGTTTTTACTTGAACACTATTGTTTATCTTCTCGGTCACCACATTTACAAATGAAAGCCATGCATGGTAACTAATGCTAGATTTTTGTTTTGCTTTGAACTGTTTATATCACGGTGTAGAATGTAACAAGTATGGGCGTGTCAGATTTTTCTTTGAAAGTTATGAACCTGTCAATTGAGAAGATGGATCGGAAGTCAAAACTAATTAACGGGTACAAAAAAAATTAACGGGTACAAAATAAGGACATTAGGGATATTAAAACCGAGCCAAAGAGGAGGCCTCTCACGCTATAAGGATTTTAGCCATCCGATCATGCATTTTGGTCGTTCACAACCGTTTGATGTGCCTCTTCTCCCTCGCGGGCACTCCTAGGCCAAATGTCCCGGCTAACACTACTCTCGAAATCAAATCGCTGACCTCCCGTTCGATACCATATAAACGGTCCGAATGTGTGCACGTGTGCATCAACAAAAACGAAGGCAACTCGAGCGGCGCCCTCCACCACACCCCACGCTCCCCGCACCAATCCAGTTTTGGCCTCAGCAAAACCTAGTTGTGCCACCGCTGTCGTTCTTGCCGGAGGGAGAGGAGAGAGGGAATCACTGCCAATGCCCAATGGCAATTGCGCACGACGAAGACAACCAAAGTGTTTGGTGCCTATGTTTTCTCTCCAGGAGTTAGTGCCCCTATTACCTTCCTAGACTTTGGGATGATACCAAGACCTCTGGAGCGACCATCCCGTTGCCGCTGCCTCAAATCCGCTGCCGAAGCTTCTCTTCCTCGCTGCCAAGGAGGGAATATAGATGGTTTATGGGCAAGATCCCACACCAACATGGTAATTATGACTTTACTCTTCCTCGGATTGTAGGACTCATGAAATTCGCGTTCTAAAGCCTAACAGGGAGCATCGCATGCTAGCATGCAACAGCCTAACCCCCGGGAGATTTTGGCTGCCTCGCGCCTACGCTGACCGGCTGCGCCCCCACTCCCTGATACGTTGCAAACGTATCTATAATTTTTTATGATCCATGCTTGTTTTCTACCCAATACCTTTTGTTTTCCACACGTTTTCTATCGTTTCATGGATGTTTTCACGGACTAACCTTTTAACAAGATGCCCTAGGCCACCTGCTGTTTTCTGCAGTTTTTCTATTTCAGAAAAGTTCTTAAGGAAATATTCTCGGAAAGGGTTGAAAATCCACGGAGATCAATTTTTACCCGAAACGAATACAGAGTCCAAAGGGGAGCCAGAGCGCCACCAGGAGGGCACCAGGCGTGGGCTCCCCGTAGGCCGCGTCTGGTAAGCCCTGGCCACCGCCTCAAGTCCCACGTTCGCCTATAAATTGCCTTTTATCCTAAAAACGATGGAGACAGAGTTATTTTCCACGAAACATACAGAGAGGCGCCGTCACCTTGAAAGTCCAATATAGGGCTTCTAAAGTCCTGTTCTGGCACCCTGTTGGAGAGGGGAATCGTCATTGGAGGCATCTACATCGCCATGATCGCCTCCGGACAGATGCGTGAGTAGTTCATCTCGGGACTACGGGTCCATAGTAGTAGCTAGATAGTTGTTCTCTCCCATGTGCCTCCATGTTTAGGTCTTGATGAACAAGGAGTATCATTGGAATGGTGTTTCTGCGTAATAGATATATAATATATATCAGAGAGAATTTATATTGAGGGCATTGGATGTCTCGGAGTAGTAAAATAGTTTTCATTATTGTCAGAGTTTATTTAGGAGTTTTGCTGAGAGAGAAAATAGTTTTGCACGCTTTGTGGAGCAAGTGCGGGGGGCATGTGATGTCTCAGGATGTCAGAAATATATTTTTGACATTGTTAGATGAGATTGATGATTTTATCTATAGGGATCACAGGGTTCCGGAAGAGTTTCGGGCAAAAAACGAGAAGGGGGAGTACCGGCGCGGGGAGGGGGGCAGGATTGCCCCCATGGCCGCGCCCACCATATGGGGGCTTCTAGGTGGACCCTAGGGCACTACACCATGGCGCATTGTTCTCCTTGTATTTTCCCATGTTTTATTGAAAGAGAAAAATAAAAGACAAAAGGGAAAAGGGAAAAAAAGGAAAGAGGAGGGGCAGTTGGACTCCACATGGGTGTCCAATCCGATTTCCCCTAGGAGGGTGGTGCAGCGACCCTTGTAGGTCGGCCACATCCTTGGTGGAATTGGGGAGGGACTCCTCCCTCCCAAGGAAGGTCTCCTCCTCATCCACCTATAAAAAGGACACCAAGGCTCATAGCAAAACATATCAATTGTCTCTCAAGGCTCTCTCTCTAGTAGAATTAGAGGGTCTAATTAGATCTTCTGATTAGAGGCCCTCTAATTGAATCAGAACTTCTTCTAATTGGGGTCTTGAGGTGTCCTCTCCTAATTAGATATAGCTTCTAATTGACCTCTCTCTCATGTGTTGAGAACTCCACCTTCTTATACACCAGTGAAGTATAGTCCTGGAATGCGAAGCGCTACAGAAATTGTCCATGTTGGATGTATGCCCAAAAGGCAATAATATTTATATATTTGTTTCATAATTATGATTCATACCACTATGCTATAACTGACGTGGTTCCTGAATATGTGATTTAGAGGAAAACTCACACTCACGTGTAGTGACATGAACACATAAACAAACCCTAGTATTGCCTTTTACGACTAATTTATTGGATGTTTGATGACTATATTTTCTTAGTCACGGACATTGTTTATGTCAACGTCAATGAATATCATATTGTTGGACGGGAACAATATGGCTGGGTATTACCTAAGTAGATTGATATGCTAAGAGATTTCACGAATACATATTTGTCCTTAAAATCATATCACAACACGGTTATATTACAATGCATCCTTTGACCATGAGGTTATCGGGATAATATATTCTGGAGGTTTTACTTTGGTGCTATCAAGAGTCACACCGTAAACTGTGTGAACATAAAGGTAGCTACTGGGTATTTATAAGGGAGTATATTATCTCGATGTTCTGAGATGGGAATTACTCCTCCGTACAAAGAGAGATACATACCTAGGCCCACTCAGTATTCTTGATATCCGTAATTTCTGTAGACAATGCATGATGATGATACATCATGTGGGATATCATAATACAATAACGATAAGGAGTAAACTTACCAGATAATAAGACGAGACGAAGGTATAAGTGAACCAGAGATTGTTTCATGACTATACTGGAATCAATAGTCTTGGGTAAGTTCGGTATCGTGAGTAATGCGAGATTTGTATAACAACCAACATGTTCAATAGTTTTTTCGTTTAGTATGTGGGAGTCAATATGGGTGTCCATGGCCTTGCTATTGATTATTGAAAAGGAAAGAGTTTCTTATTTCATGTCTACACACTATCGAACCTGTAGGGAAACACACTTAAGTTTGAGCTTATTTTTGTGTATATCGTTGGTGAAAGTGCATTTCTTAATCCCTAAGGTTTTGAGTGTTAGTTAACAATACTAACGATATTATTTATCAAGGTGTTTAGTGGTGCATGTGTTTAAGTACTCTCTCGCATCGAACACCAAAAAAGAGTCAAGCTAGATCAACCATATTTGCCACGGATGGCAACCGAATATTTTTGGTCCAACCAAAAATTCCGGTTGAGAAGTTCTCCTCTGGAAATTCGACACAGAAGTGAGCTGAATATTTCAAACCAGATATTGCTGGTCTAACTGGAAATTCTGGTTGTGAAGTTTTTCTCAGAGATTTGCTGTAGAAGTGAGCCAGAAATTTGCAGACCAACCGGAAATTCCGGTTGGAACCTTATTTCAGCATAGAAGCGAGCCGGAAATTTTGTACCAGAAATTTTGGCGAAACCGGAATTTCCGGTTTAAGCCAACTGCCTTCAAATCCATATGTGAGGCAGAAAGAATACCGAAATTTCCGGTTCAAGTTTGAACCGGAATATCTGGCTCAATGTCCTACTCCAACGACCACATTTATGGAGGGGGTATTAAATACCCCTCCTTCTTCCCCAAGAGCTCTAGTTTGTCCAAGGAATTCATTGCACATTTATTGAGCTCACCAAATCCTAGATTTATCCCCATCCCTCCACCCAAACTTGTTGATCTTCGGAGGATTGAAGGAGAAGGCCCTGATCTACTACTTCACCAAGTCGTTCTTCATTTCCCCTCATTCTCTTGAGGGGATCTAGTCTAGGGTTTCCTTGTGGAGAACCTAGACCCCATTGCTACTCATGTTGATTGTTGGTGATTCTCGGGAGCCCCCAATTCGTTTGTGGGTGTGTGCCTCAAGTTCATTGTAAAGGATTCGATTTCCGCCTCAAAGCGCATCAATAGTGGAAGGTGAACTAGGCCTTTGTGGCGAAGTTCATCGGAGAATAGGGTGAGGCCTTTGTGGCATTGAGTAGGCCATTGTGGTGAAACTCACACCCCTCCAACAAGACGTACTCCCCACAAAAGAGGAACTCGGGATTACATCCTTGTCTCCACGTGCTTCCGTTATCGGTTACCTCATTCCCTCTCCTTTACTTTGTGTTTGTATATTGTATATTGTTTTGCTTGTCATATACTTAAATTCACCGTAGTTGCATATTGAGAGAACTTACCTTTGTGTCAAGCCTTAATATGAAGAAAAATTAAAATTGGTCATAGAAGCTATTCACCCCCCTATAGGTGCCCATACTATCCGTACAATTGGTATTAGAGGCTCGGCTCGTACTTTGGGCTTAACCACCTAAGAGTTATAGTATGGTCAACGGAGGTGATCCCGCCGAGCCCTTGGCTCAATTCACTATGGATGATCTCAAGGAAATGAAAGATTCCTTGACCTCATCCATGGATGTCAAAATGACGGAGTTGCGAGATCTGATGTTGCAACTCTTAAAATCCAAGGGCCCAGGAACTTCTACTTCATCTTCTTTGGTAGAAATTCTGGAGGAGATGGATGAAGGGGATAAGGGTGGAGAACCTAAAAGTGAATCCTCTAAAGACAAAACTTCTAAGGGAAAGGATGAGAAGAATGAGTACCACAATGTCGAAGGATAGTATGGGCAACGTCAGATCTGAGGCTCGCAACATGTCGAAGGATAGTATGGGCAACATGGATGTCAAAATGACGGAGTTGCGAGATCTGATGTTTCAAAATGGCCTCTTGATACTCCTATCCCACATCCTCATATCAATCCAAGAGGCGAACCTCCTAAAATTGATGCACATACTTTTGATCAATGGCACTATTATATGAAAACTCACTTGAACTCTGCTTGTATTGAGCTTTGGAGGGTAAAACAAGATGGATACAAGCCTCATGACCCCAATAACTTGTCAAGAAGAGAACTAGTGGGTTGCCAACTCAACTACACTGCCTTTTCTATGATTCAACAAGCCTTGGGTCCAAACCACATGCCTCATCTTCAACAATATTCCACCGACAAAGAAACATGGGATGCTCTTGTCACCATGTTTGTAGGCAATGAAAGCATCCCGAGAAATAGGTATGTTACCTTGAGCAATGAGGCCGAAGGGTTCTATATGCTTGATGGTGAGATCCATGAGGACATGTACCAAAGACTCAAGACCCTAGCTACCGCCTTTAGTGGTATTGGTGCAAAATATGTGGATGATGCTTGGATCAAGAGGAAGTAAGTGAAAGCGCATGATTCCCCCATATGTGGTTTTGGTAATTAATGAGAATCCTTATGGACTAATGTTTGCATTGAGTTATCTTTGTAGATCTTGTCCATAGGAAATAATGGAGTTCATGTGTTGAACTCTATTAGCTTCCTTGATGGCCATTGTTATTCATGGATTTATATGAAGAATGGTCATGGTTTGAGTTGGGCTTATTGCTAGTGTGTCTTGAAGAAAAGGATTAGGTGATCTTTCATTATCATCTTCAAGACATCATCTTTAGAAGAGAGAAGCAAAGATACAAGGTTGATCAAGGAAGCGATCAACACACAAAGCTACAAATTGTACCAAGTGGGATTGTGTATCTCATGGTATGGTAAGCAATTGTCAATATAGCTTTGTGAACTAACCCATTATATATGTGTGTGTCGCATCTCTATGTGTGGTTAGGTATCTTTCCATGAGCATGAACCAAAAGGAAGATTTCATTTAGCCCATGGTCTTTGTCGTCGTCAAGCGGTGTTCGTCATCTAGCTTGACGTGGTAAGCTCAAGTGAAGCATCTAGAAGATATCCTATGCTTGATGCTTGCCACCCTTTTGGAGATTGTGGCCTTGTGAAGATTTGCCGAAGGGTCTCTCCCATAATGGTGTATGGGGGAGCTAGTCTCTCCCATAATGGTGTATGGGGGAGCAACTTGCAAGTCTTCATCAAGCGGAGTTTGTGCTAGCAAGCGCAATCAAGAAAGAAGATCCAACTTGAGAGAGTCAAGATCGCCATCATCGAGCTCAAGTGGAATGCTCAAGGCAAAGGTATAATCTTGATAGGTTTTCTATTTTACCGGTCTCGTGTCTTCGGGAGACCGGGTTATAGGATAGATAGTCGTACTATCAAGAGGGGCTCTCAAGTGAGTAACGTGATCGAATTGTTGTGGAGAGCTCAAACCTTTGCATATCATATTTCTTGGTTCTTATTTGGCTTTTGTATCCTTTGGGTTCTAGTGCTTTTCGTGATCTTCATGGCAAGCTAAGGTTTATCGAAAACGGTTTTGGTAAGAAAAACTTGTTGCGATTTCGGTGGTGAAAATATCCGGTTCAGCTTTGAGAGTGTTTCCACACCTTCCATGTGTGGTAACTTCGCCATTCCTTTTTGTTTGGATATTCTTTGTTATTACCTTTCCAACCCATTTGGATTCACCTTATTCGGAGTTCATTCGCAAAAGTTATGCGTGTTTTCGTGTTGGAGGTTTTACCGGGTGTTCCTATTTGAGTGGTCTAAACCTTTACCCATTTGGTTTTATCTTCAATTTATGGACAATGATGTTTCTCTGCATATTCTTGTAGTGCTCGTCGTTGCGATTCCAACGAGCCCAAGAACATCGAAAACGGAGTCAATATGCAAAAGTTATAGCATTTCTCGTATCGGGTGTCAGTCTCTCTATGTGCATCCGGAATATTCCGGGGCCATTCCGGCCATAACGGGAAAAAGCTTTGTTTGCATCCGGAATATTCCGGGGGTCCGGATTTTTCCGGACCAATCCGGCCTGGACGCGTTTTGGGCAGAAAACGGCTAGTTTTGAGCCCCTATTTAAGGGGTTTTCTTCCCCAAAGCCCCTAAGCCTTTCCCAACCCGTTTTCCCTCTTTCTCTCCACCATTGTTGAGTTTGGAAATCTTGCTCCTCTCTCAATCCCTCCAATGATTCTTGCATATCTTTGAGGGAGAAGTTAGAGGAGATCTAGATCTACATTTCCACCAATCCATTCTCCTTCTTAGTGAGGGAAACCTAGTAGATCTTGATCTTGGAGTTCTTGGTGTTTCTCCATTGTTCTTCCTCTCTTATTCTCCCATAAGCATTTGTTGCTTTGTTGGAATTTGAGAGTGGAGGATTCGAGCACTTGTGCTCTTGCCATTTCCATCGGTTGCATCGGTTTGGTCTCTCCACGAGGATTCGTGGAAGTGAAAGATTGTGAGCTTGTTACTCTTGGGTCTTGGACCCTAGACGACTTGTGGTGTTCTTGGGAGCCTCCAATTGAGTTGTGGATGTGTGCCCCGAGATTGTGGTGACACCGAGAGCCTCCAATTGAGTTGTGGATGCGTGCCTCGGGTTTGAAGGTTGCCAATAGTGGAAGGTGAACTAGGCCTTTGTGGCGGGGTTCATCGGAGAATAGGGTGAGGCCTTTGTGGCGTTGAGTAGGCCTTCGTGGCGAGCTCACACCCCTCCAACGAGACGTACTCCCCTTTGTGGGAGGAACTCGGGAATACATCATCGTCTCCGTGTGACTCGGTTATTTCTATACTCGAGCTTTTTACTTATGCAATTTACATTGTGATAGCCTTCGAGCTTGAAGTTATATATCTTGCTATCACCTTGTTACTTGTCTTGCTTAGCATAAGTTGTTGGTTCATCTAGTTGACCCTAGAATATTTAGGTTGTATGCTTGTTAATTTTAAACACCTAGTTTATTTCCGCATTTAGCAAGCTTTAACCGGAAAAGTTTTAATCGCCTATTCACCCCCCCCTCTAGGCGACGTCGTTGTCCGTTCAATTGGTATCAGAGCCTCGTCTTTCTTTATTAGGCTTTACATCCTAGAGAGTACGATGTCGTTTAGAGAAATAGAACATGATCCCGCGTTTATATTCTATGGTAGAAACTTTGATGTTTGGAAAATTCGCATTCTTAAATTTCTTACGGACATGGGTCCAAAGTATGTTAAGAGAATTGTAGATATGGATTTTCCTCCTCCAAAGGATTCTCAAGATTTATCTTTAGAGGATAAGGAAAACTCTTATCTCGATACTCTTGTATCTAATGGTCTCTTGTGCTTTTTGAGCGATGTAGTCATTGAATCAATCAAGCCTTTTCGGAACGCTCATGAGCTATGGACAAAACTTCAAGATATATATGATATGTCCAATATTATTGAGGATGATTGTTCTCCATCCACTTCCGGCCGTGATGAGTTCACATCTTTCTCCACTCCACCAACATGTGATTTGTCACAAGGTAATGATATGGTGAGTGGTGATAGAAATTGCATTGTGAATAGTGAATTTGCTATTGACTATACTTCATCTCTATCCCATTGCAATGATCTATCTTTGGACTTAATATCTTCTAGCACTCAAAATTCCATACATGCTAGTGTTGATAGTCCTTGCATATCATGTAATAGTTGTTTAACTCATGATGATATGCTTCCTATGTCTTGTTTTCATGAAAATAATGCTTCCATTTCCTCTAGTACTTGTGTGGCTAACAATGTAGAGGAATCCCACTTTTTTGTGGAACAAGACATGGACCTTAATGGCTCTTCTAGTATATCTTCATCATCGCCATCCATTTCTCATATGTGCCTTATGGCTAGGGATTCAAAGGTATCACCACCTTTGGAACCCACTACATCTTGTGATGATGAGGCTGAGGATATATTTTATGGAGAGTATGAGGACGAAGACTCTTTAATGGAGAAGGGTGAGTTAGTTCTTCTTGATCTCCCTAAAGGTAGTAAAGCTATCACTCCTTTTAGTGAAATATTGGCTTTTGCTATTTATAGCGCTAAAATCATTGAAAAGAAAGGTGAGATTGAAAGAAGTGATGCCAATGAAAAGGCATCCCTCACTATGTCTCTTGAGGAAGAGTATGAGCTCCGAGTTACTCTTGAGGAGAAACTTGAATCTATTGAGGAGCTCTATAATGAACAAATAGCCTATCTCACTAAAGCACGTGACCATACCCATGCTAAATATAAAGTGCTTAAAAATGAAAAGGTTGAATTTGTTGTTGGCAATGCTAATATAATTGAAGAAAACTCTAGGTTAAATAATGAGCTTGCCAAGTTATCTTCTTCTATTTCAATTGATGCTTGTGCTACTAACTCCACATCTTGTGAAGCATCTATTTTGAAGGAGAATGTTGAGCTAAGGGCTCAACTTGAGCTAATGACTAGCAAGTATGGGAAATTGGAAGAAAGTCATGAAAAGCTATCTAGCTCTCATGAGGATCTTCTAGAATCTCATACCAAGCTAAAATTAGCTCTTGAGGCTATCACTACAAAGGTAACATCCTGTGAGCCTAATGTGGTTACTAGCACAATATCTTCTAATAATGCTATATTGACTTGTGCTCGTATTAGTAATTCATCCTCCCATAATGTTTCTACATCTTGTGATGAATTGCTTTCCTTGCCTTGTTGCTCTAACAATGAAGCATCTACTTCCTCTAGCTCTTGTGTTGATTCTAACCATGTAGAGGAAATTAAAGAGCTCAAGGCCCAAGTCACTTCTTTGAAGAAAGACTTGGAAAAGTGTCATGAAGGGAGTTCCACACTTGACAAGATGTTGAGAGTGCGAAGACTTCCCAATGTCAAGAGTGGACTTGGATTCAACTCCAATCTCAAGAACAAGTCCATTATTGACAAGAAGAAGGGCCAAGAACAAGTCAAAGATTCGGCCAAGATTATTTGCTTCAAGTGCAAGATTGAAGGGCACCATGTTAGATCTTGCCCTTTGAAGAAGAAGCCTCTTAGTGAGAAGCAACTAGGGAAGAGGCCTCTTGATCAATCTCATGCTCAACCACGAGTTGAACAACGGCCACCTCCTAAGAAGACTCAAGCCAATGCTCCTCTTGTTGAGAAGCCTATTGAGAAGAAAGAAAAGAGTCGATGTTGCTACCTTTGTCGCAAGAAGGGACACTTTGCTTCTTCATGCACTAATGGTACATTATCCAACCCTATCCTTGTTGATGATGTTTATTCTATTAGGAAGGATAATGTGGGCAATGTGTTTGCCAAGTATGTTGGTACTCCAAGTGGTGTCAAGAAAAGAACCATTTGGGTTGCCAAACCTATTGTGGCTAACCTCTTAGGACCCAACTTGGTTGGGGACCAACAAGCTCAAAATTGATCAATAGGTGGAGTTGGAGGGCATTGGAGACTTGGATATTTTATGAAGAATTAAGGGATCTTCATCAATTATATTTCCTCAAGCCAAGTCACTTGGATTATATATATCTCTTACCCTATGTTCCTCCAAGCGGTAACTTGTATTTTATTCTATATACATTGAAAGTTGCTTGCTCCCTTGCATATGTTAGTTTTGTTTCTAGCATGTGTTTGTATATGTTGTGCTTACTACTTATCTATCTTGAGTAATCTAGTTATGTTTGTTGGTTTGCACTACATGTACTTGTGTTCTTTGTGATGAGCCTTCATTGCTATTGTTGCTTATTTTAGTTGGCTCTTTGGGAGATAAATGGATTATCACATTATGGGGGAGTAATAAGCTATGTGCATATTACAAGCCTAGAAAATATGAACATGTGAGGTATTGCCACCTAGAGTTGATATTCTAGTTATCTTGTTCCTAAGTGGCATGTTTCTCAAACAAGTTCCATATTTTCTTAAAATATCTTATGTCTCTCTTCTTTGGTATCTTGTTTGTAAGAGAGTTTCTTGTTGCCTTGCTTTTTCGAGTTTTATTTGAAGCCTTCAAGAATCTCTATCTAAGCATGTTTTTTATTCCTATTTTTTACCACATGCTTATGTTTTGTGAATATGATTGTGAACAAATATACCGCCGAGAAATATCTCCATAAATCTCTTGTCTTTGACAAGTTATAATAATTTGTGGTAAGTTTATTGATCATATTTACTTTGGCCATTGCTCTAATATTGCCTTGTTTCTTGCCAAGGATTTTGTTTGGTTCAAACTCCTTTGTGTCTTCCTTGCTCTACTCAAAATTTGTTTTATGCTTTCTTGAGTTAGGAAAAGCAATGATCCCATACTTGTGCACTTGTGTTCAAAGTCATACTTCTTTGGGTTGCACTATTCTTGGGGAAGCTATCCTACATTGAGTAGATCACCATTCTTTAAATTGGTATTGCATCTAATTGGTTTTATTTAAACATGACTAGTGTTTGAATAATATATATGGAGAGTAATGATTCCATTGTGTGCATTTTGTATTCAAATGCAAGATCATAAATAATGCACTATTATTGGAAGAACTATCCTATATGCGTTTGAACACTTGTTGTCTTTAAATTTGTTTGTTTTCCCAATGACTTGTCTCTTTGGAAGACGAACATTTTTCGTCTTGGTACTTTGTGTGCTATCATGAAAAGTGTAGAGGGTTTGTTTATTCTTGATGTTTTTTGGTATCTTCTCTATTTGGTTTCCTCAATCATGTGTTGATTTGGGTCTTGATATAATTTGGACAATTCTCTTTCTTTTCACTCTTGTGAGTGGCTTATTGGTTTAATTGGTTCTTTGTCCAATTTGTATCTTGTTTTTGGTTCTTGAAAGTTTTGTGCATGCATATTTACTATGTATATCTTTTGGCATTCTTACTTTCGTTGATCCAATATATATGATAAACTCCATCAAATCCTAAATGGCTAAGATGTGCATGAAATTCAAATTCATATTAATATGCACATATTTATTTGGAGTTTGTCCTATGTATTATAGTTGTTCTAACTACTTCGGACCCAATGAGTTTGGGTACCATTTTGTACTTGAATTTTGTTTTTAGGTACAATGGAGATACATTGGTTGCTTGCTCCATTCATAAGGAAGGTGTTCTCAACATGGTTTTATAGGAGTCAAGCTTCGATGTTTATCAAACTCGCATCCTCTTCATCACCAATGTCGTCTCGGTAACAAGTATCTATCTCATGCATACATTTATAGCTTTCAACCTTGTGTAGGTTGCATCTTCGCATGATTTCCCATTGTTGCATTTCATTTGGTTCTTGCAAATGTCTTATCAAAAGCATCTTTATTGCAACTATGAGTAAGCCGGGATGATTACATACTAAGGGAATATTTATAATCATTTCCATGATTCACCAATCCCAAGTAGTTTAATCTAGCAACTTCTTCTTGAAGTATCTCATATGCAATATTGATGAATTCTCAAAAAAAAAAACCATTTGAATCTTTTGTGATTTGCGTTACCTTTCTCGAAGCATTCCAACTATCACTTTTCCCTTGTGATATTTGTGATGCTTTGATGAGTTTTGTGTGTTCATCTATATCCCCTTAAGATTAAACTAAGCTTAGTGCTTTGCTTTCAAGCAAAAAATCTTATTGGTATATTAATGAACCTCTCTTGGATATCATGTTCTTCATCTTTTGTACCTATTTTGTGTGTGCATGTTTCTTTATGGATATATATCTTTGTGATTGTTGTCCACTTAGAAACTTATACACACGATAATAGTTACATCTTTAATTGATATTCTATTTCTTTAGTGACCACTTTTTATTGCTTTATATTCCTTTGTGGTTCTTAAAAGGCACAAGCTTTGCTTTTGGTTTGGTATTCATTTTGCATCTTAATAAGCTTGTGGACCTATGTGTTTTATCATTTGATGGTTTGTGTGTATGGGAAAGACATGATATGCACTATGTGCCTCCTATATTGAAAGACTATGTTGATGATTCTATCATCCTATTAGTCTCCTAAAAATGTTTTTCCTTGTCACACGCATCTATTTCGGTTGAGTAAGTATTTATTTGTCACTTCTTGATCTTCATTGCTCAACTTTTGTTTGTTTGCAAGTTGCTTTGCTTCATCTCCAATCTATTATCTTGCTCTTGTTTGTGTTCAAAATTATCTAGAAGGGAGTGATGATTCCATGTTGTGCACATTATATAGTAATTCAAATCTAACATTGTGCATGTACCTTGGGGAGTTCCCTCTTGATTTTCTAGAACACTTGGTTGATCCTATCAAAATATTGATGTTGGTCAATCGGTTTTTCGGATCCTTGTGGTTGGTTGCTTCTTTGTGAAAGTATCCTTCAATTTTACTTTGCTTATAAATCTTTGGATCCTCAATATAGTTTGATCTCCCTCCATCTATTCATAGTTGGAGATATGCACTTGATTTCACTCATATCATGAGGAATGCATACACTATGGGGGAGCTCTTACTATATTGGCCTTCTAATCTTTTTGCCCATTTCGGCAATGGATGCCAATGGGGGAGAAGTTTAGAGGGTTTAAGGGAATTTGGTTTATGCTTTAGTTTCGTTCTTAAGCATTTTCCTTTCCATGCTATTGCATCCTTGCTCTAGTTTAGCATGTTTGCTTTATTCATCATATAAACCCTCGTAAAAAGGGATTGTCATCAATTACCAAAATGGGGGAGATTGAAAGCGCATGATTCCCCCATATGTGGTTTTGGTAATTAATGACAATCCTTATGGACTAATGTTTGCATTGAGTTATCTTTGTAGATCTTGTCCATAGGAAATAATGGAGTTCATGTGTTGAACTCTATTAGCTTCCTTGATGGCCATTGTTATTCATGGATTTATATGAAGAATGGTCATGGTTTGAGTTGGGCTTATTGCTAGTGTGTCTTGAAGAAAAGGATTAGGTGATCTTTCATTATCATCTTCAAGACATCATCTTTAGAAGTGAGAAGCAAAGATACAAGGTTGATCAAGGAAGCGATCAACACACAAAGCTACAAATTGTACCAAGTGGGATTGTGTATCTCATGGTATGGTAAGCAATTGTCAATAGAGCTTTGTGAACTAACCCATTATATATGTGTGTGTCGCATCTCTATGTGTGGTTAGGTATCTTTCCATGAGCATGAACCAAAAGGAAGATTTCATTTAGCCCATGGTCTTTGTCGTCGTCAAGCGGTGTTCGTCATCTAGCTTGACGTGGTAAGCTCAAGTGAAGCATCTAGAAGATATCCTATGCTTGATGCTTGCCACCCTTTTGGAGATTGTGGCCTTGTGAAGATTTGCCGAAGGGTCTCTCCCATAATGGTGTATGGGGGAGCTAGTCTCTCCCATAATGGTGTATGGGGGAGCAACTTGCAAGTCTTCATCAAGCGGAGTTTGTGCTAGCAAGCGCAATCAAGAAAGAAGATCCAACTTGAGAGAGTCAAGATCGCCATCATCAAGCTCAAGTGGAATGCTCAAGGCAAAGGTATAATCTTGATAGGTTTTCTATTTTACCGGTCTCGTGTCTTCGGGAGACCGGGTTATAGGATAGATAGTCGTACTATCAAGAGGGGCTCTCAAGTGAGTAACGTGATCGAATTGTTGTGGAGAGCTCAAACCTTTGCATATCATCTTTCTTGGTTCTTATTTGGCTTTTGTATCCTTTGGGTTCTAGTGCTTGTCGTGATCTTCATGGCAAGCCAAGGTTTATCGAAAACGGTTTTGGTAAGAAAAACTTGTTGCGATTTCGGTGGTGAAAATATCCGGTTCAGCTTTGAGAGTGTTTCCACACCTTCCATGTGTGGTAACTTCTCCATTCCTTTTTGTTTGGATATTCTTTGTTATTACCTTTCCAACCCATTTGGATTCACCTTATTCGGAGTTCATTCGCAAAAGTTATGCGTGTTTTCGTGTTGGAGGTTTTACCGGGTGTTCCTATTTGAGTGGTCTAAACCTTTACCCATTTGGTTTTATCTTCCATTTATGGACAATGATGTTTCTCTGCATATTCTTGTAGTGCTCGTCGTTGCGATTCCAACGAGCCCAAGAACATCGAAAACGGAGTCAATATGCAAAAGTTATAGCATTTCTCGTATCGGGTGTCAGTCTCTCTGTGTGCATCCGGAATATTCCGGGGCCATTCCGGCCATAACGGGAAAAAGCTTTGTTTGCATCCGGAATATTCCGGGGGTCCAGATTTTTCCGGACCAATCCGGCCTGGACGCGTTTTGGGCAGAAAACGGCTAGTTTTGAGCCCCTATTTAAGAGGTTTTCTTCCCCAAAGCCCCTAAGCCTTTCCCAACCCGTTTTCCCTCTTTCTCTCCACCATTGTTGAGTTTGGAAAGCTTGCTCCTCTCTCAATCCCTCCAATGATTCTTGCATATCTTTGAGGGAGAAGTTAGAGGAGATCTAGATCTACATTTCCACCAATCCATTCTCCTTTTTAGTGAGGGAAACCTAGTAGATCTTGATCTTGGAGTTCTTGGTGTTTCTCCATTGTTCTTCCTCTCCTATTCCCCCATAAGCATTTGTTGCTTTGTTGGAATTTGAGAGTGGAGGATTCGAGCACTTGTGCTCTTGCCATTTGCATCGGTTGCATCGGTTTGGTCTCTCCACGAGGATTCGTGGAAGTGAAAGATTGTGAGCTTGTTACTCTTGGGTCTTGGACCCTAGACGACTTGTGGTGTTCTTGGGAGCCTCCAATTGAGTTGTGGATGTGTGCCCCGAGATTGTGGTGACACCGAGAGGCTCCAATTGAGTTGTGGATGCGTGCCTCGGGTTTGAAGGTTGCCAATAGTGGAAGGTGAACTAGGCCTTTGTGGCGGGGTTCATCGGAGAATAGGGTGAGGCCTTTGTGGCGTTGAGTAGGCCTTCGTGGCGAGCTCACACCCCTCCAACGAGACGTACTCCCCTTTGTGGGAGGAACTCGGGAATACATCATCGTCTCCGTGTGACTCGGTTATTTCTATACCCGAGCTTTTTACTTATGCAATTTACATTGTGATAGCCTTCGAGCTTGAAGTTATATATCTTGCTATCACCTTGTTACTTGTCTTGCTTAGCATAAGTTGTTGGTTCATCTAGTTGACCCTAGAATATTTAGGTTGTATGCTTGTTAATTTTAAACACCTAGTTTATTTCCGCATTTAGCAAGCTTTAACCGGAAAAGTTTTAATCGCCTATTCACCCCCCCCCCCTCTAGGCGACGTCGTTGTCCGTTCAGTAAGTGAGTGCCCTCATGCCATTTGAGACCGTGGACTTGAAGAGCCTTCAAGGAAGACACAACTTTGACCTCATGACCTCAACCGAGGTGCTGCAAGAGATGGCCACCTTAAAATTTCAAACAAAGCTTGCTAACGACACTCATGCTTGTGCTATCGGAATGCACAAAGGAACCTCTGTTGCTTTGAAGGTCAAGGTGGTGACTGATGGTGCATGAGTGCACTCGTTGGGAAACCCCAAGAGGAAGGTATGACAAGCACAGCAGCAGGTTCTACCTCAGAAAGAAATCAAGGTTGAATCGACCAGTAGGAGAAAGAAATCACTTCTGAAGGTTGAAGACATGGCAAGGCACACTACCTGTTCAGCAGCAACGTGGAATCTACACAACACAATCAAAGCACTTTTCCCCAACGAAACAGTGAGGTTGTCAATCTCACCGGTTTTGCTAACACAAAGTATTAGATGTATAGTGTGGATTATAGTACTTGTTTGCAGTAAATAAAAAGAGAACAATGATGGCAGCGAATGAGAAGAAAACAATAATTGTAGTAGGAAAACAGTGGTTGTATTATCAGTGTAAAGAAATGGACCGGGGTCCATAGTTCACTAGTGGTGTCTCTCCAAACAGATAGATAACATGTTGGGTAAACAAATTACATCTGGGCAATTGACAGATATAAAGGCTGCACCGTAGTGCATATGCATGACATGATGATTACTATGTGACTCATGCCGGCATTACAACAAGATTCATAGACCGTTATCCAACTACATCTATGACTAATAACCCACTCTCGGAGCGTCATCCAATCAAACCTCGGGTATTAAGTTGCAAGCAACAGATAATTGAATTAAGCAAAGTGTGTAATTTAAACAATGTAAACATCATTGCTTTCTCCCTAATGGCAACTACACATCCCCCAGCTGTTACGTTTCTGTCACTCGAGCGTGAGTGAAAGGGAGGCATGAACCCACTATCGAGCATAAATACCCCCTCTTGGAGTTACAAGCATCAACTTGGCCAAAGTATCTACTAGCAACAAAGAGCATGCAAGATCATAAATAACATAAACATGATAGATTGATAATCATTGGACATAGCATTCAATATTCATCGGATCCTAGCAAACAAAACATGTAGCATTACAATAAGATGATCTTAATCATGTTAGGCAGATCACAAGATCTAAACATGAGGCATGAAGAGGAGAGAACAACCATCAAGCTGCTGCTATAAACCCGTAGTCCAAGGATGAACTACTCACGCATCACTCCGGAGGCAGGCATGGTGATGAAGAGCCCTCCGGTGATGATTGCCACTCCTGGCAGGGTGCCAGGGAGAGCTTCAGAACCCTCCGGAACTAGGTTTGACGATGGCGGCGGCTATGAAACTTTTGGTGGAAAAAAGCTCGGGTATTTAGGGTTAACCCGTGGAGGAGCTTAAATAGGCGAGAGGGAAACGTTGGTGGGTGGCCAGGAGGGCCACACCACCTGGTGGCACGGCCAAGGGGGTCTCACCGCCCTATGGTGTGGGCCCTCCAGGGCCCCCTCCGGGTCCCCTCCGGACTCCGTGTACGTGACAAATTTCTAAGACCCTGCGATTTTGTTTCGTCCAATTCCGAGAATATTGCCAGCACAACTTTTCTGAAACCAAAAACAACAGAAAACAGGAACTGGCTCAGTGGCATCTTGTCAATAGGATAGTCCCAGGAAATCCATAAAAATAAAATAACGTGTATAGGAAACATGTAGCATATGGCATGAAAACAACATAGAACATCAGAAACTACAGATACGTTTGAGACGTATCAAGCATCCCCAAGATTAGTTCCTACTCATCCTCGAGTAGGTAAAACGATAAAAACAAATAATTTCCGAGGTGACATGCTACCAACATAAACTTGATAATCTAAATTATAAAAGCATATGTAAGTTGAGATCATAGTACTTTAAACATAGGCATGGTAGATATAATTCTAACAATGAAACTTAGCAATCACTTTGCATCATGAAAAGTAACACAAATAAAAGATCATGAATAATAATGGACTTTAAAGTTATACGTTTGTTTCGAGCATAAAGAAAACATAGCAAAGTGATATTTCTCTTGTCCTTAAGAGTGGGGCAAAACATAAATGCTAGGACACCTTCAAAGTTCAAGTGGATGACTAGAACAAATAATTTGAGAGCAAGTAATAACACATCATGAATCGATCAATAATAATATTTGGGACAGATGCACATTAAACTCAGAATGGCAACTACGCTCTCCTAATTGTGCATAAAGTTAGAATATGGAGACTCAACATAAAAGTAAAAGAAAGGCCCTTCGCAGAGGGAAGCAGGGATTAACTCATGTGCTAGAGATTTTTATTTTATTAAACAGAGGTATTGAAAACATTTTTTAGAGAGGTGTATGCTTATGTCAACAAATGGTAATAGAGTTCTTGTCATCTTCCATACTAAACAAGTTGAGAGCGGTTCCGAATTATTTATATTGGGAACTTATAGCATGAACTTTATATAGTATGACACTCCTCCCCACCTTGCTTTTGCAACCATGGCTAACCGAATCCTCGGGTGCCTGCCAACAATCTCATAACATGGAGGAGTACCTATTTATTTGTTTAGTTTTGTTATGTTATGATGGTCTAACCAGCTCTTTGCAAAATTAATGACGAGCAGATGAAGCATGCAAGTCGGGGTACTTAATTAGTATGGAAGACAACAAACCCAACTACTACTTCCTCATGAGCTAAAACAAGAGCACAAATCATGAATAATTTTGAAAGTTTAAAGGTAGTCCATGAGAAATTTACTTGGAGTGGCGATTAAATACCACATGTAGGTAGGTATGGTGGACACATTGGCAAACTTTGGTTTTTTGGAGTTTTATGCACGAGTAGAGGTCACACTCAGTATAGGTGGAGGCTAGCAAAAGGCTAGGAGCGACAAATTAAGAGAGCAATAATGGTCATAATCATGCATAGCGACAAAAACATTATTAATCAAAGCATAAATGGTATTACAAGTAAAAAACTAAATGATCATAGAGGCTATATGTGACTGGTTTGTAGTCATAAACATGTTGTAAGAATGCGCCAAGTCAACCAAATAAAGCATTCGAAGGAGAATACCACAAAATTATGCTTCAATGTGATAAAAACAACTCATAATTCTTTAAATGGAACATTAAACACTCTCAGCTATTTGAGAAAAGTCATTCTACAATAATAAGTACTAAGCATAGAATATAAATAACATCCAACATGACATGATAAAGTCTAGCCACAGTCTATACGAGCTTCTTTTTGCACCGTTATAAGCACGGAAATTGTAGTATCGCTTTCCAACACCAATCATTTCAAACTAAACAAAAACTCTCCGAGAGATATAGAAATGAAACAAGAGAGTACTACTACTACTGTACTAGAACAAACAGCTATGAATAAGAGATGCATGAAAAACAGGAGCTAAAAAAGATTGGCAGTAGCTAGAAGAAAAACTAAGAATAGGAGCATGAAATAAAACGAGTATTCATATGAAAAGGCGGAGCGTGTCTCTCTCCCACACAAGAATGCTGGGTTCCAACTATGTTTATTGCAGCAAGGAAAACAAAACAAAAACAAATAGACGCTCCAAGTAAAGTGCATATGATGTGACCGAATAAAAATATAGTTTCACTAGAAGTAACCTGATAAGTTGCTGATGAAGAAGGGGATGCCTTGGGCATCCCCAAGCTTAGATGCTTGAGTCTTCTTAGAATTTTCTGCGATGAACCACGGGGGCATCCCCAAGCTTTGTCTTTTCACTCTTGTTGATCACATTATATCACCCTCTTCTCTTGACCCTTGAAAACTTCTTTCACACCAAACTCAATGTAATTCTCATTAGAGGGTTAGTGCACAATCAAAAACTCACATGTTCTCCTTGGAAAAAAGCATTATTAATACTTTTAAAACATTAGCTACAGCCACTGATGTTTTGGTGGAGCAAAGAAATCCACTCAACATAGTAAAAGAG
Organism: Alopecurus myosuroides; assembly: GCA_028641055.1. Lineage (NCBI taxonomy): Eukaryota > Viridiplantae > Streptophyta > Magnoliopsida > Poales > Poaceae > Alopecurus > Alopecurus myosuroides. The sequence goes on from CM054060.1 coordinate 81,928,523, forward strand.
AGAATGCAAGTAAAAAGGCAGAATCTGTCAAAACCACAACAGTCTATAAAGACGATTTTTTTCAAGGCACATACGTTGCTCGGATCGAAAAACTAAAAACAACAATGATCACATAATTGAATAACTAAATATCTTCTCTTCTCTATGCTAATCTTAACCCTCTCCAGTTGGATAACGAACACTAATCATTGCGTAGGACTGCAAAAAGCATTCCTTAAAGTAAGCATTGTCATGTCTAGTTAACCCCACGCTGTCACTATGAGCGCCCTAGAAGGTACTAGAAAAACACCAAAATTCATAGAGGAGACACGCACGATGTGCACACTGTCACCTTCACACCCTGGGACAAGGTGACTCCAAAGTTCATATTAATAAAACACTTGAGTAGCACAAGATAAAGAGTAGCATCTACTTATTCAACTAGATTACAAAGCTCTAGATCACATATAGATCACACCATGGGAGAGTGAGATAGACCACATAGCTACCGGTAGAGCCCTCAGCCTCGGGGGGAGAACTACTCCCTCCTCATCATAGGAGACAGCAACAGAGATGGAGATGGTGGTGGAGTCGATGGATATGGCTTCCGGGGGCACTTACGCATCCCGGCAGGGTGCCAGAACAGAGATCTGTCCCCCGAAACTTGGGTTGACGATGACGGCGGATGCATAAGGTTTCGTGAAATTTCGCCGATTCTTTTAGGGTTTTCCCTCGGGGGAGTATAAATAGGCGAAAGGGTGATGCTCGGGGTGGCCAGGGGGCCCACACCACCAGGTGGAGCCACTTGGGGGACTCGTGCCACCCCATGGTGTGGCCACCCGGTGGCCCCCCTCCGGGGCTCTTCGGGACTTCCTGGACCCTCCAGGATTTCTAAGACTTCCGGGCTCTGAATTTTCCAATTCCGAGAATATTTCCAGAACAACTTTTCTGAAACTAAAAACAGCAGAAAACAGGGAACTGGCTCTGTGGCATTTTGTCAATAGGTTAGTCCGGAAAATCGATAAAAATGACATAAAGTGTATAGCAAACATGTGGGAAATAACATGAAAACAACATGGAACATCAGAAATTAGGGATATGTTTATGACGTATCACTGACCTCCTTTTGGGGCCGCATATTCCAACATGCAGGAAATTCTGAGGATGAAGTTTGATTAAGTGCTTGGGCTCGAGTCTACACCCAACATGTAATGCTTGTGGCGCATGATTGAAGATGGAGGCTCATTGCTACTTGTATTTCTACTATTTAGAACTCTGAGTTTTGCTAGTCTGTTAAGACTATGCACTTTGTAATAAAGCTACACTTGGCTATTCTGGATCTTTTGTAATAATTTTTATACTTCTGCAATGATACTTTACATTTTTTCTGTGGTGCTAGCATTGATCCAGGGACTAGCACTTAACACATTAGTTCTTACATTATTAAACGTGTGGGTGCTACAAAATTGTATCAGAGCAAAGTGTTGCCTGTAGGTTCGAGCCCTTAGGTTTGGAAACCCTTTTGATCAAGTTATTACCTCCTGAGGAAAAACGACTTAATATTTTCAAAGTACTTTTACCCATCTCGTATCTAGTACCTCCTTACCTTATGCTTTTATGACTTATGTTTTTCTCCTACACTTCAAAACTCAATGATGATGGAGCTTCAACTTCGCAAGCTGCCAAGGACTTCCAACTTAAAGATGAAGAGCTGCAACTCCACCACCACCAAGGACTTCAAGGACCCTAGGATTTAACATCTATTCTACTCTAACATAGCTAGAATAAGTTTTCTTCTAGTAATTCTACCTACTAGTTGAATGCCCGTGCGTTGCCACGGGGCATACAATTTGATTTCTCGTTCGTCATTGTGCTTCCAAGTCACCCCACTCAAACAACATCGCAACTCTATTACATACTCCCCCTACTTCAACAACATTGCCAATGGTCATTGGACCCGGTGTTTTTTTCAACTCTAGCAAATCACCACGGTCATTCTTATAGCCCACAATTTCGATCTATACGTACTTTGAGTCAATGGCCATGGAGACCATGTGGATCTTGTTCACGCAATAATGCTTCTGTGGCACTATCTTTATGCTAACTCCATTAGCCCAAGCTTGATTACGCACGGTGTTGGCAACCACCGCCTATCCTCGCCACATTGTCAAAAAAAAAACACCTATCCTTGCCACAATGGCTCACTGTAGAGCAGGGCGCTGAGCCTCCAGTTGTTGCCACAATGGCTCACTGTAGAGGAGGGCGCTGAGCCTCCAGTTGCCGCCAGTTGTTCTTGTGCCCCTATCGTTGGTGAGATAGTGTGGCGCTCACGCTAGAAGATTCTCCCCGTGTACATTTGAGAACATAAGAATCCGTACACGCGAGTTAGAAAGTCCTATCAAAACAATAGTAAGTGCAGAACATTAACATTTCAGATATCCCAGCAAGATACCCATTTAGTCATTTATTTTCACCAATCCATGTCTCTAACTCCCTACACAATTGAGCAAGATAAAAATGCAAAATTCTATGTCGGACAACAAAGGCCTCTTACACTTTCGCATTTGAAAAAAAATTATGCTTGCTTAATCCAAAATCTCCTTGTTCTCGCTGGACCAGACAGTGAGGTAAGAGAAGTTCATCTGGAAATTCTTGTTGGTCATCTTGCCAGCTCGTCGACGTTGTCCCCTTCTCGCCTTCAGACAAATCCTCCGCCAGGTCCTCCACGGCCTGGTGGCACATATGCTCTTGCTCCGTCTACCACGCCGACATCCTTTGGATGCCCTCAAGCTCTAACTGCACATCATCAAATACAACGCACACCCAACCAAAAGGAATAAAATCAGAAACATCCCTAACTGGATAATGTAGTTGAAAGCAATGCATGGGCATAATTCTCTGGTTCTTGTAGAAAAAAATTAAAATCGTTGCTATTTTTGTTGATTCACTTTAATGAGTTGGAAATGGAAAAGGGAAAGCCAGCTTTTCAGCCCATCCGAATGTGACGGACGAGAAGACCATAATGTTCTATATTTATCGGATAACGAGGTTTGTATGAAGAAACAAATAATCATAGATGGGAACCAAAAACCAGAGGAAAATTAAGCATCTAACGTAATTTCCTAGATCCATATAAATTTACCCTCGTGACCTCTATATATTGTTCCTAAGGAAAATAAAACATCTGCGCTGGATGATAAACTAACCAATCAATCAGAAAATTAAAAGTTGGGAGACCTGCTGATTAAATCTTAAATGACATCAATCCATGAAATGTTGGAACATTCTGGACAATAACAAGTTATTGCCTATAAATCTAACAATTGGAAGGGCTCCTGACTATTTATAAAATGTAACGAAACAATGATTCCTTATCAATCCTCTAGGAGGACAGCCCCTTGCCCGTGAAGAAATTTAAAGTTGCGACCAAGGTCTACGTGAACAAGAAAAGAAAACCAAAACCTATAATGTATTTGAGGACAAAATTTAAGGGGAAGCCACAGGTAAAAGAAAGGCTAGGGTCCAGAATCAGGAAGATTGGCCACAGATATTAATAGTGTGTTCATTCAAAGCGATGAAAGTAAAAAATCAGAATTAGATTCCTTTAAGTAAAACTAATAATTATAAATATGCTAGAACAAGTAATTGATAAGATCAGAAAATTAGCCAATAGTGGAAGTATTGTTAGAAAATCAAATCCAACTGCTTAAAGCATAACAAGTGAGGAAGAATTTTTTATCTAATTAAATGCGTAGAGGGTACAACTGGATATTTATCTCCTACTCCCACTTAAGGTCTAAAGCACAATCATGAAATGCATATCCCAGCTAGATAATTACATGGATTCCTAATAAAACTGCGCCACAGAAGGTATCATCATTCGTCAAAACAGAAGCAATTGTCCAGGGTATTCATGAAAATCATTGATCAATCATTACTTATAGACTTTCTGTCAAGCATACCACTCAGATTTCACACCTTTATCACCGGGCTTAGCCCATACAACACGGTTTGGTTCTATCACTGCACTTGGTCGACACCACACTATTACTGACCACTGCACTTGAGGTTTCTTCGAGTCTCAGGCCTACTCTATGCACCCAATTCCAGCACTGTCCTTGCAAGTTGCACGTCAACAAGCTGTTAACACTTAATAGTGCAAAATAAAGTTATCATTAAAAATAATAATTCACATCATTCAAAGATAAGTTCTGACGCTTGTTAGGTACCTCTAAGATAAACATCACAGCTTAGTTTCTTGTGATATGCACACAAAAAATAACACATCATGTCCCAATACTTCAAGAAATGTAAATTCAAATGATTTTACATAACTAAATTGAATGTATTGCAGAGTGGTAGCAGTGACCTTTTGTCGGCATGAATGCATACCACTCATATTTCACACCTTCGTTATCAAGCTCAGCCCACTCAGATTTCACACCTTTATTATCAGGCTCAGCCCATACAGCAGGGTTGGTTCTTCCACTGCAGTTGGTCGACACCACACTGTTACTCACCTGAGGTTTCTTCGAGCCAGGCCAACTCTATTACCCCATATTCCAGCACTGTCCTTGCAAGTTGCAGGTCAAGAAGCTGCTACCAGTGCAAAATAAAGTTACCATTAGAAAATAATCCACATCTTTATTATTTAACCCCTCATTCACATCATTCGAAGATAAGTTCTGTGCTCGTTATAGTGACCTGTAAGATAAACATCATACCTTAGTTTCTTTAGATATGCACAGAAAAATAACACATGATGTATACTTTTTTCAAGAATGTAAATTCAAATGATTTCACATAATTAAATAGAATGTATTGCAGAGTGCAAGTGGTGAACTTTTATCAGCATGAATGCATAGAACCTCTAAGGAATATGTGCGAGATATACTGGCATGTATCATATTATCTCGTGGGCACATATACTTTTCTGGGTTCCTTTTGATATGGAGAAATTTCTCTTGCTGATTCATTTGATTCAGAATATATTCAGTTGCACATGTAATCTGGTAGAGAACCCACAGTGTGTGATCGTCGAGTACACCTACGGCTTGGTCCAGTTTGAAACGAAAAAATGGCCGAGATCAAGCATGAGTGGGATCTCGATCAGAAAAAAGTGTCGACTAAACAATCGTACCATCGATCATAAGTCATTTATGCATGCACCAAGATAGCTAACTTCAATTATCATTTATCAGCCGAGCAACACAAGTTGAACAAAGATTGGTTGAACTAAAATCCAGCACTTACTGTGATTAGGCCATTAGCTGCCTAGCCGGTGAAATGGACATGCGAAATTTACAAATGCAGTCGAATATGAGCATTTTTATTAACGCAAAGCTAGAAGTGAGTTCCATTGGTTTATTTGAACTCAAGGTTTCAAATAAGTGTAGCATGCATGGAACAAAAGCTTGTAGTTAGCATAATATAAAAGAATACAAATCAGCACCATGCACGCCCATCAAAATAAGGAAAATGGTCTCCGTTATGTACTTTTTATGGCTACCTCGCTCCAGAAGGAAATAGAGCAAAATATGTAATCGAAATATCAACAGGAGCATGTAACTTATATTGTATACTCTCACTGATGTTTGGACACTTCTTAGTTGTGGACGTGAAAAATCCTCATTTCCTTGTAGCTCCATTTTACGAGCAGCCAATGGCCTCACAGGGCCAGGAGGTGGACGAAAATATTGCTCCTGCTGAACTCCTTGTTCTTGGCTTCAGAAAGCTGCTTATTGATTTTAGCTTCAGCATCACTCTCATCTGTACCGCTAAGCTCTCGCTGCTTAGCCACTTCAGGCAGCGAGTATGGCTTTTTGTGGAGAAACACTTCTATCAACACTAAATAAGATATGACTCATTCCAGCTATAGTTTGCAAAAGCTTTGGCACTCAAAACAACTGATGGTAATTGTGGTATGCTGCTCCTCCATAAAATAAATTATGCTTTGTACAGAAATCAAAGCTGCAAATGACGTCAAGATAAACTCTCAGCAATTTCTTGGGAGTTCTCATGGACATAGTTACTATTCTCTATAGCAGCGGTAACTGTAATGACTAAAATAGGAAACAACACAAAAACAACACTTTATTTCCACATATGTAAAAGGAACTGACCAATGCAACAATACGAAATATGCAGGTTGCGCATAGCTTTATCATTACAGTCAAGAATAATTTTAGTAGAGGAGTGACGGCTACTCTGTTAAACTTCTAATCTGATGCCTTTCCTTTTGAGCCTCTTCAGATAAAACCCAAGCACTTGGCGCCTCAGGATTGAGATGGTTCCAGAACTATTTGTATTTTATGTTACCATGATTCTACACACGGAAATGGACAATATAACACTTGGGAACCAATTTACCATTCAAAGATGAACTGACATGGTAACATCCAATGTTGAACTATACTTGGAAAACAAATGCATCAGAAAATAAACACGCTTGTTGATTTGCTTTGCATCAAGTAATGTAAAAGGACAAACCAATTCTTACCACAAGAAATCAATCTCAAGTATAAGTTTCAAGTGGAGATGGGGAGAAGCCTTGAGCCATTGCCCCAGTTCTCCGAACCAGCACACCCACGTCGGGGAATCGACTGCCACCCACGCCGGTGACCCGACTGCCGTCCACAAGGACGACAAAACACGGGTACACACAAGGACAACAGCTCCCGCTGAAAATTCGTCAGCCAGCGCCTGTCTAGATTCGGTTCCATCGGCGCCCACGCTCTGATCTAGAGGCCGATGCGGCGCCAGCAGGAGAGCCTCCTGATCTTGCACCGCGAGCATCTATGCTGCAAGATGGCGGAATATTAAATATTAGGCTAGTATAAGTTTCATATACAATAGACCTAGATAAAAACTCTGGTAATGGTTTAAAATAAAAATGTGTATGTCATCAGTAATCACAATACAAATTAGCATATCTACATATTATGAACTTGAGAACTTCTGCAAGAGCTGATCAACCATCAAAACGTGAAAACAAAACAGAAAAATAAAACAGTAAAATATATAGCCATAGATAGTACACGACACACATAAACTCAAGCCTCTATAGTCATACAAATGCACAAATATATTAAATCGGGAAATGTATAGTGCCTAATTAAGAAGCAATAGCCAGGTGTGAGGAGTGGAGAAATTACATGAGGTTGGACCATCAGACTACTCTTCGTCAAGGAAAGGAGCAGCGGGAAGTCAAGTCTGTCACCGTGTGCCAGCAGTTCCTTATCTTCCTCATCGTCAAGAGTGAAGAAATTGGAAGGGAGATCCCGGTCCTGAAGCTCTCGCGGATCTTTGGATCCATCGCCTCCCACACTATGATTTGGAGGCCGATGCAGCGGTGGATTGACTCCCCGCGACGATAGCGGAGTCGAGGGCAAGCCCTCCCCGGGCAGGGACGCCGGGAAGTCGAAGATGCCCCAGATTTGGAGGGTCGGGGTCATGGATAGCTCAGTGAGGAGGTCCTCCTTGACGCCCTCCGTTCTGGCTGAATATAGTTTGTTGGGAGGCGGCCATGGAGGCGGATGCGCGGGGAGGGAGATGAGGCAGTAGCCTCAGTGCGAAGGCGGTCGGTGGGGAGATCGAGGGGGCGGCGTGCGGTCCTCCCGGTGGCGGCGTGCGGTGAGATGCATGGCGGCGCGGGTCTTCGTCCACATAAGGGGGTGTGTTCTTTTCGGATGTGTTTCGTCTGGGCGAGGAAGGGGTGACGACTGACGAAGGACGAAGGCTTGGACGAAGATGTACCAACTCCGGAGATTTCTGTGGAAACGTTTTCTTAAGGGAGCCTAGGGATAGTAGAGAATTTAGGGCGGTGGTATATTCTCCGTAATTACCTAAAATTGGGATAGTTAGTTGTGCGGTGGCATTTCTTCCGTAATTTCGTTGAAGTGTGACACCACCGCCACAGCAACCTTAATAGTAAAGATTGTTCAATCTTCTAATGTCTTATCTCCTTGATAGACGACCAACCCCTTTGAATCACTCAAGAAGGGCCCATTGATGACCATGACTCTAGATTGTGAGACTGAATTTCCAAAGGCATTGAAGAACCTAATGACAAGATTAGGATTTGGAGGAGCAGCACTATACAAAGGTTTTCCTTTCATTGAAGATGGCCAAGAGTATTGGTGGGTGCAACTTCACCTATACAGAAGCAAGGAGTATGACCACAAGACAGAAGGGGACTACATCTTCACTAACCCACAACAATACACGTCATTCTTCGAGTCAGCTAGAGGCTATGCATGGGAGGCTATCACAGAACTTGGACAAAGACTTACGTGGAGACTTTATCACACTAAGAAGGATCTCCAGGCAGCTGAAGAAGAGATCAACGCCCTTGAAAAGGAGCCGAAGATGTACAAGAACATAGAGATCATCCTGAAGAGTTATGATCCATCCCAGTAGTTGACCACCATGGAAGAATGCATTAGCTAGAGTTTTGTTTGAGCATTGACCTGTGAATTTTTGATATGGTAATGCTAGAGTGTTTTGGTTTGCAACTGAGTTGTTTTGCTTAAGTTTGTCAAAAATTAAGTCCAAATTTCGAAATTTGGTTAAGAGATAAAGTATTTTAAGTTGTTGTTTTCCTTTGTTGTTTGTCTCCTTATATTGTGCATGGGTAGGAAAATTTTCTTATCATAGATCTATCTATATTTTACTCATCTATGCTAAAAACCCACATATGCCTCCATGTCGTGACCCCAACAACAATGAGGACAACAACAACAATGATGCCATGCAGCAGATGCTCACTTCCCAAGCCCACTTCTACAAATGATGACTCAGTTTGTAGCATCAATGAACAACAACAACAACAACAACAACAACAACAACAACAACAACAACAATCCACCACCACTACCCCAAGTGGATAGACTTACTAGATTTCTGAGACTTAGGCCTAACAAGTTCTCATATGCTACTGATCCTATTGAGGCAGATGACTGGCTTCGCTCAATCAACAAGGACTTAGTAACTTCTGAGTGAACTGATGCGGAGAAGGTGAGATTCACCGCACATATGTTAGAAGGACCTGCTGCAATGTAGTGGGAAACTTATCAAGTGACTCATCCGCTGGAAGGCATGACTTGGGACGATTTAAAGGAGGGATTCTGCAATGCACATATCTCATCTGGGATGATGAACTTCAAGAAGGAGGAGTTTCGTAGTCGGAAGCAGGGAGGTAGAACCCTAAAGGAGTATATGGATGATTTCCATTCTTTATCAAGGTATGCACCAGAGGACATTGACACTGATGCCAAGAGGAAGGGAAAATTTCTCAATGGACTTAAAGGATAACTGAAGATACCTCTGTCTGTAGCATATGCCCCAAATTGTAAAGCTCTGTTGGATCAAGCCATTATTTTAGACAACAACATGACGAAGGAGGAAAACAGGGAGAGGAAGTACAGTAATGGTGGGAAATACCACTCTGGACCCTCATATAAGAGGCACACATCCAATGGAGAACACAATCCTCACAAACATGATAACCATCACAATGGTGGGAATGGACAGACTCATAATGGTCATGATCACGTTGAAGGACACAAGGAAACCAATGGTAACAGCAATGGTCACTCAAATGGCAATGGACACCACAACCACAATCATGAGAAGAAGAGGGATCTTAGTCAAGTGATGTGTTTCAAGTGCAGAAACAAGGGACATTATGCAACTGATTGCCCAGAGCAGAAGACTACAGAAGCTGCCAAGCCCAACCCATTCAAGAAGGGGCATGTGAATCATATCAACATGGATTTTGTGAATGGTAATCCCTAACTCATTTTCTTCCACCACATGTTCCATCACCCCAATTGCATGTTGGAAGTACCATCCCAAGGATATTCTTTTAAGGGTGATAGCCCACCTCATAAACTTTTCCAACCTAATTTCTAGCCTTCTCGAATCTCGGGACAAGATTCCTTTTAAGGGGGGTAGTCTGTAACATCCCAGGTTTTTGAAAAAATTAAAATTTTTAAAATCTTCATGCATTCATGAGCATCATAGCATCCTACATTTTGATTGCATAAAATTTGGCTTTTAATTTGCTAAACACAAAAATTTAGGTGTTATTGCCTATTAAACCACATTTTGTATTTAAATCAATTTCCTAAGGTAAGTATTTGGGAATTTTCATATCAAAATGTTCTAATTTCCACAAGCTTTCCAAAACTTATTTTTGTGAATTTTTCTAATTTAGTTTTGAGGGGTTTTCAAATTTATTTGAATGCCTTTCAAATAAAATAGAAAATAAAAACAAAAGGTCAAAAAAAAAGAAGAAAACGGCCAGCGTAGCGCCTAGCCCACTCCCTCCTTTCTCTCGGGCCCAGCCCATTTTCTCTCCATCTCTATCTCTTGCACCCCAAGCAGGCCGCGGCCAGGCCGAAACCGTCCCAACAACCGCGTGCAGCGCACCCCGCACGTTCCTCTCTCCCTCTCGCTAACGCTTGGGCCCCGCATGATGTAGTGCCTACGTCATCATCATTCTTCCCCTCACGGACGGCGTCGAGTCCCGAAAGAACATGAGTTTCCTCCATTCGATTCTTCCGTTTTCTTGCGCAGTCGGGCACAATATTCTGCCCATATATACCCCGCACACCTCCTCTCTGATTCACCCCTAAACCCTAGCAGAAAACCCACTAGATCGCCCGCAATTAAGCTCCCGATCTCGCAATTGCCGCCGCCGTGTTCAAGCTCCTTACGGTGAACATCGACGTCCTCATCCCTCCTCTGTTCCCCCTCTCGCTTCCCCTAATCACCGCGCACGTACCTGACATCTTAGTGCGCTGTTTTTTCCAGCAGATCATTGGTGTCATCCTCGTCTCACGTCCACTGTCGCTTGCCTCTACTCCGACGAGGGATCAAGCGAGGAGAAGGAAGCGAGGATGCGCGCCACTTCGCCACCGAGCTCGCGTCGTCGTTCTGCACCCCACGGTATGTTCCAGTGACCGCCTAGCACCGTAGTTAGCCCCCGCCGTGCCCGCGCTCTCGTCTGCCACCACGCGGACCCGATTCCAGCGAGCTCTCCGACGACCAGAAGTAGAGGAGCAACGGCGACCGTCCGATCGCGATCAGAGGGCCACGACAGAAGCCATCAACGAATCGTTTTTGTTCAATCTAAGCCGCACGATCTCCTTTAGATCGAACGCCTCACATCGAGCGATCCAAGGGAAACATTTTTGACCAATCAGAGCGCTCCATTGCCCTCCCCTCGGATCGATCACTTTTCTAATTAAAACAAAATAAAACAGATTTGAATTAAAACTTGTAAAATTCATATCTCGAGTTCTGTTTATCCAAATTCAATGATTTTGTACTTTTTGAAATCAGCACAAGGTGTAGATTAATCTAGGCTATTGAAATTTCAATTTTGAAACGTGCACTCATATGTTATTTGTAGATCTATGTTAATCACTATTTTGGGCATAACTTTTAATATACAAATCCTTTTTAGGTGAAATCAATTTATATAGTTTTGTTTTGATGTACTCTAGCCGATAGAATCAAAGGAAAAATTATTTATGCAACTTTGTAACAGAAACTCTATTAATGTTGTTATTTCCTATATTAAAACCCTAGTAATGCTAATAATTATAATTTGATAATTAATTTGTTTTACATGCATCTTAACCATGTTATTAGCATCATAGAACATCATTGGAAGCGCCTCGAGGGGGAATGCAGTTCTAGAAAAGTCTCCACAAAATTAAACACCTATTCAAGATGGGGGCCAAGTATAGAATGTCAGACGGGCGTCGTACCGCGTTTTGGACGGACTGGTGGCATGGGGAGGGACCCCTCTTTCACAAGTTCACGTTCCTCTTTAGTATTTGCGACGACCATGGGGCGTCGTTTGCGCGCATTGTGGGGACGGGGTGTCGCTTCCGTCGGACGCTTAACCACGCAGCTATGGCTCAATGGAGAGAGCTGGACGCTATCATCAATTCCACTTCCCTTTCAAGGGATTCATACCTCATTTCTTGGTCTTTGGACCCGTCGGGGGCATACACGGTTAAGTCTATGTACGATGCTCTCTCTCGAGGGGCCACCGCCGCATTCGCTCAAGATATGTGGCACAATGAGTTTCCCCTAAAGATTAAAGTCTTCGCCTGGCAGTTGAGTTGATCCTTGATAGACTTCCTTCCGGCCTCCAACTGGTCACTCGAGCTGGCCCCTCCGATGGGAAGTGCACCCTCTGCGCGGCCCAATAAAACGTGGAACACACCTTCTTTGGGTGTTCCTTAGATAAATTCGCTTGGAGCGTGCTGCGCCAGGTTCTAGGGAGAATTTGGGTGCCCTCCAACTTTGCGGAGTTTCAGACCATCATCTCCTCGCTGTCGGGAGATTTCCGCCGAGCAGTTTGGGCACTTTTTCTTGCTTTAGCTTGGGCGCTATGGCATGTTAGAAATAAGCACGCTATCGAGGGGCTGATTATTCCTCACCCAGCTGATATTATTTTTAAATCCTTGGTGTTCTTGCAGCTGTGGATCCACGCGATGAAGCCTGGTGACAAGATCGTGGCGCGCCGGCTGGTGGATGACCTCAAGAAGACTCACCAGTCATGCCGTTTCCCCACCAGCACCTAGTTCGGTGGGCTCGCGTTTACTATGTTCATCGTTGTTGCTTGTGCGTGTGTTGTTTTTCTGTCCGATGTTTCTTTCCTTGTTGGCAAAGCTGTATGCCGCAGTGTGTTATTTCCTTGGTGAAGATGTATTCCCAGCATTTGTAAAACTTGTTTGAACTGCCGAGCTTTGTTAATTCAAAGTTGGGCCTTGTGCCTTTTATCTAAAAAAGCAATTATGCACCGGACTTAAAACGTGAAAACGAACGAGTCATCGCTAGGGTGCGAGCATGATAATGATTGCACTGCGCTATAGGTTCATGTTCAACACGGGCACGAGGCTCCCGAGTGGAGTAATGTGGAGTAGATGGTTTTCTGGTCATCTTGGGGAAGGATAGGAATAAAAGCAAGTGTGGCAGACAGTTAGAGGTAGGGATCTCCTTTTTTAGGGATCTCCTCTCCTGTTTGGGAACGTTGGAAGAAGGCGGCGAGGCAGAGGGGCTTGTAGACACGACGTCTTAGTCGGGGGGCATGGGGTGCGCTCGGGCGTGTCGCGTTCAGCACAGGAGCGTGCTCCCTTGCGACTCCGCGACGTGCAATCGGTAGGCTAGGGTCTGGGAGGTGGAGTGGGGGTCCGGGTGTGGCGACGGCGTCGAGGAGGAGCACGGACACGGCATAGCATGGCCACAGTGACCGTGCATAGTGCGGCCAGCCCATGTCCCCCTCCTGTTTGTCCCCTCCTCTTTCCCCACGTTTTTCTCCCTCTCTGGTCCTTCTAGAAACACACCAAGAGCATCCAAAGCTAGTATAAATATAAGGGAACACAAATGGAAAAGTGGCACTTCATGAATTGCACAAAAATCAAATGAAAACATCTTCCAAAGCTTTGTAAAAATAAGGTTTCAGAAAACTTCAGAAAATTCAGTTAACAAAGACTTAGCAAAATTTCAGTGTTGGAAACAGTTAAAAACATCAAAAAGTTCACATTGTTTTCTAGGGTCAAATGGAATCACAATTTTGTTTTCAAAGTTGGTGATTGTTAAACTTGTTGTATACTTTCATAAACATTGTTTGAAAACAAATTTGGAATATTGAAAGGCCATGAAAACAAAGTGGAAAAAGGGGTAGTGTCTGTTTTTCTAAAAATGCATTTTTCTGTCTTATTTTTCTTCCACAAAAACAAACATGAAATTGATTGTTTTGAAAGTCCATAAATAAAACCAAGCTTGTAATTTTGTAGTCCACATATCACAGAACAAATACAAGTGAAGAAATCACAAAATGGAATAATATAGCCCATTGAAAACAAGAGTGGAAAACAGGTACTTGGCTATTTTTTTAAATCGAAAAGTAAAAGAAAACTTCCATAATTCATTTTTGATTTTTGTTTTCTTGGATCCAACAAAGTTAAAAGTTTAAATCAAGATGCAAACAAACATGATCCAAGTCTCAGAATAAAAATCACTCAAGTCTCATTAGGGAAAACATCAGAGAAGACATAAAATTGTTTTTAGGAAAAAATTGTATTGGTTTTAAATTGAAACAATCCTTGCATTGCATATATGACTATTGTACCATACACATGTTGGTTCACACAAACATGTTACACACACATGTTGTTAAAAAAAATTGTTGGCACACATTTTTGTCTCCTTGAACTACAGTACAAGGACCCAAAAACGGTGGGTGTGACATCTTGGCACATTCCAACATGGTTTGCTAATTTGGTGCCCAACTTTGGCGTGTTTTCTCCATGAACCCTAGTTTTGACACCTAATTTGGTTGGCTGACCATAGCCCATGCACTAAACATCTCACTTAGTAAAATTCTATACATGATAAAGAAAATATTATATGGATGTCATATTTGAATTTCTCTCATTTTTCTAATCGATATGGACATATTATTTGTCAAATTTTGATTTACGGATTTATAGATATTAATTATTCAATATTAAATAGAAAAGTAAAAAATGTTAATTATTAGTTGAATTCAAGATTATTATTAGTTATTATTATTTTATTTAAATAATGGTCTGAATTTACAAAATAAAATAGTGTGACATGATGGTACAATGGTTAACATGATTGATTGGATACTATTGTTAGTAAAACATTCGTGTTTCTAGGCAACTCACACGGAAGGAACTGCGAAGTTAAGCGTGCTGGGGCGCAGCAATCTCAGGATGGGTGACCGGTCGGAAAGTATCAGTAGAAGCGAGTATTTTAGATTAAAATGAAAAATGCTTAGAGACAAACATAAATGTGTGGTGATTAAGTGATTAAACAGGTGAAATAAAAAATTGCAGAAAAAAAATTCAAATAAAAAATGATTTTTTTTAAAAAAAAAATCGTCCTACCTATACGCCGACGGCGGGGAAGATTAAAATGAAAAATGTTTACAGACAAAGATAAATGTGTGGTGATTAAGTGGTTAAACAAGTGAAATAAAAAAATTGCAGAAAAAAATTCAAAAAAAAATGGTTTTTTTTTTTAAAAATATTCGGCCTACCTATACGCCGACGGCTTCCCCGTCGGCGTAGCTCAGTTTACGCCGAAGACTTTTATACGTCGACGGCCACCATTCTACACCGACAGGGGTAGACGTCAACGGGGCATACACCGACGGGGATCATCTATACGCCGACGGGGTCCGGCCGTCGGCGTATAGACTGTGTCCCGTAGTGCGGGCTCGAGGCCGAATGGAGTAATCTGGAGCAGATGGTTTTCTTTTCATGGAGGGGAAGGATATAAAAAAAGCAAGCGTGGCAGATAGTCAAAGGGATCTCTTTTTCTTTTTCTTCTTTGAGGCTCTCATGTATGGGAACCTTGGAAGAAGGCGGCCTGGCCCCCGCGGTTTCCGGCGCACGTCAGCCAGCCCCAGCCGCTCCTACAGTTGACTCCACCATACCCACGGACGCACCAAAACCGCCTCCCGATAAAACCCACATGCCACACCGTGTCACGACACGACCCATCCGCAGTAGCATTCCACACCACGACACACCGAAACAACATGAGAGGCGCAGAGTTTCTTCTCCTATTCGTAGTCTACTAGAACTCATGTAAACCCTTCTGGCTGCATATATAAAGCCAGGAGGGAGGGGAAAAGATACAAGCCACGACTAGAGGCAATCCTAGACTAGACAATACAAGCGAGACACCGTAGACATCACACGACATCGCCATTGTAACAACTCGACTATCTCGCCATAATACAGATCAGACAAGCAAGAGTAAGGGTGTTACCTCTACGAGGGCCCTGAAGCTGGATAAATCTTGCTTCCTTGTTAGCCGTCGAGATCACCAGCGTCTACATTATTCCTCTACTCGAAACCCTACCGGCTAACCCGAGTGATTTGTTGATACGAGTCATCGACAACTAGATCTAGTTGTGAGGATTTACCATTGTTTAGAATTGTTCGACGACTACATCGATCTTTCTCCGCTCGGTGAGTCGTGAATCCTAATAAATGCATGTATGAGCACACATCATTATCTTTATAGTGATCTTGACGGCTACGTAGGGCGGAATTTTTAAATTCTGTAACGTACTAGTATGGTGGTGGCTTGGTCCGACGATCAAAATGATCTAAACTATGAGTAGCCTCATATAACACCCAAGGATGTAAACTTTAGATGCTAGAAAAAAGTGATTAATTGTGAATCTGCGCCATCTATTTGTCTTACGGCGGCCGGTAGTTTCTAGAAAAATTGCCAAGAATGGTACGAAATCAGTAGAAAAAGGTCTCCCTTCCGGAAGGTCACCCCGCGGGCGCTGTGGGCGCGACACTTGTCACCTTCTCCTTCCTTCTAGCCTCCACAGAGTGTCCGTATGCGTAACAAGTGTCGCCACCAAGTAGTTTTGGTGGGTTTTCCGTTTCCCACACACGGACGGGGGATGAATTGACACACATTTATTTCGAGATCCGTTTCTTCAAAAGGAAATATCTCGCGAACCGTTTTTCGAAATTACGAACCATTTTCATACTTGAGATCCTCGCGTCGAGATCTTCAAAAATAGATCTCATGTTGATAGGTTTCGATAAACTTTTTTTTATACACCCAAAATCAACACGGATGTACACACAGTTACACACAGATGTACGTCCATGTGCAGTGAACGAAATACGTCCCAAGTGCATGTGCTAACATACACCCACGTGCACCACGGGTGTATACCCAGACGGTTGTACACTCAGTTGCAGTCGGTTGTACACCCACGCGTTTGTACATGCAGTGAAAAGCCACATACACCCAGACGGGTGTACACCCAGTGAAGGGTCGGCGTACACCCAGTCGGATATACGCCCAGGCGGATGTGTACACCCAGGCGGATGTACATCCAGGTACACCGTGCATATACTTTTTAGAACAGTTTTTGTATATTTTCAGTAGCATTTTTTTATACTTTCTTGTATACTTTTAGAAGAACGTTTGTATACTTTCAGTATCAATTTTTTTATACTTTCACTTGCAACCCTAGACCCCCCCCCCCCCCAAGAACTTCGGCTTCGTCATCTCTTCCAATGCAACCCAGCATGTCCTTCTCTTCCCTTGTTTGCTTCCCCACCAAAAATTCCTTATCAAAGAGTTAATATGTTGGCATAAACCCTTTGGCAATTTGAAACATGCCATTGAGAAGGTGGGTATTTCTTGCACTACTGATTTAATTAAAACCTCTTTTTCCTCCAGAAGATTAGCATTGCTCAATCCAACCTTGAATCCTTTTCCAAATCCTATCCTTTAAGTACTTGAAAGTACCATTAGTGGCTTTTCCAACACCAGAAGGCATCCCCGAATATTTCTCACTTAATGACTCATTTTGTACTTCTAGGATAGTCTTAAGTTCCTCTTTGATCGTCACGGGGCAGTGTTTGCTGAAGAAAATAGATGACTTATCAAGATTTAATCGATGCCCTGAGGCACGACAATATGCTTCCAGAGTATCCCTAGCACCCGAGCACTCTCACCATTGGCTTTAATAAACAACAAGCTGTCATCCGCAAAGAGTAGATGGTTCACCGCCGGGGCAGTGGGAGCCACCTTTAGACCTTGTATGCTCGATGATTCACTTCTAACATTCAACAGGCACGACAGGCCCTCTGCTGCTATTAAGAACAAATATGGTGATATGGGATCCCCCTGACGGATCCCTCGTGATGGCATGAACTCCTCCAGCCGTTCTCCATTAAACAAAACTGAGAACGACACCGTGGTGACCATCCTCATAACCATCTCGTATGGAATCCAAATTTCCTCATCATTGCTGACAAGTAATCCCACTCAACTCGATCATATGCCTTACGCATGTCGAGTTTGAGAGCATAGAAACGGTGCTTCACCGCCTTGTTACGGTTCATAAAAAGCAGACACCCATAATCCGTAACTATATTATCTGTTATTAACCTCCCCGGGACAAAGGCTGACTGCTCTGCTGAAATAATCTCTGGAAGCACCAACTTCAACCTGTTCGCCAGGACCTTAGAGGAAATTTTATATATCATGTTGCACAGACTGATAGGGCAGAACTGTCCCAGCTCCTCTAGTTTGGTTACCTTTGGAATGAGCACAATGAAGGTTTTATTAAAAGCCGAGGGGTCATCCTCCCCACGTAAAACTCTAAGCACAATATTTGTTACCTCCTCTCCACATAACACCCAATGACGCTGGAAAAAATGGGCAGGGAACCCGTGAGGCCCAAGCGCTTTGGTAGGAAACATCTGAAAGAGAGCTGATTCGACTTCCTTCTCGGACAGGCAGCAATCAGACCCTCATTCATCCTCTCTGTAACACGTCTAGGAACCGTGTCCAAAACCTCCTCCATGTCGGTCGTCCCTTCCAACCTGTAGAGATCCTGATAAAAAAATATTAGTTGCTATGGCCATCGCTCTAAGATCTTAACTGATCTCTCCGGTCGTTAGTTGGAGGCTAGATATCTTATTCTTCTTTTTTCGATGGCTAGCACGAAGGTGAAAAAACTTCGTTTTTTTTCCCCCTCGGCTAACCATTGAACCCGAGACCTTTGTCTCCACATCACCTCCTCTCGATGATCTAGTTCATCTAGCTGTTGTACAATTTTAATCTCTAAGTGGTTTGGTCCGTGCTGGTGGGTAGGTCACGGAGGGAGACGAGACAGGAATAGAAGAGGAACTGGGGAAGGGAAGCGAGTGGACCGGGCCAGATGGGCTGCAGTATGCATGGAGCAGATGTAAATGTCTGATTCGCATCGCACACGAGGCAATACTTCGGTCGATTCGGTTGTTTCGATTTACTGCTAAGGACGACCGAACAACCCGAAATAATTTCGATCAGTTGATTCCCAAGGACCGATTAGGTGACCGAAGACCAAACTTCTTGTTTCTTCGGGTTCAGTCCCGGTTTTTTCATGTTCGGTCTTCGGTTCTGTCTTTTATGCCCGGGCATAGCTCTGGCGAGCCGATCAGCTTCATGGGGCCTCCTTGAGCACCCGAAGACGGGTCTAAAGAAGAAATGCTGCTACACCATCTCGGTTTCTATCCAAGCGCCTCCCGTGCAAAGCAATGTAAGGCCTACACTATTCTAAAAGAAAAACGAAAAAAAAATGTAAGGCCTGCGTTTACATCACTGGTGATGCTAGCCGCTAATGCTCTGGTCAATTTAGTCTTTGCAAAAATCCCACCGAGAAGGTGCAAATGCCTATTCTTTTTTTAGAAGCAACAAAATGTCGATTCTCGTGCATGCTCATTACGTGTGTTTCAGATGCGCGTTAATCCTTTGTTCTTTCAACTTTGCGACGCGTCGAGAGTTGCTGGATTTCTCGGAAGCAACCGTAAATGCTAGCTAGGTACCGGAGCCGTGCCACGGGAAAGAACTCGCGGGAGCTCGCCCGAGAATTTCCCCAGACTTCTTTCCGCCTAGCTCTGGGAAAATATCTTCAAGTTGACGGGTAATTATAAGCCAGCCGAAACATGCAAGAACCGGTTGTTGGTTCCATACTTCCATCGACATCGTTTCTGATTTGGAATGTTCGTTCTCGGATGATCATACCTCTATCTGTATCCTTATCGTCTCCATGATGATCTTTTGCCCGAACAATTGACGGATGATGGCAATGCCTAATCGATAGCTTCGACCTAAAGATTGATCGGTCTCATCCAAGCGTGAGCGCCGGGTCCATCTGCTTTCGTTGGGGTGGGGCAGTCAACAGCAGTCCATATCCATATTCGGCGCTGTTCTGATGTTTTGACTCCGGAGACCTTCTATGTTTCTTCCTTTTTGGGCAGGATACTTTCTATCTGATACGAAGGGTACCGTGATCAGATCCTCTTTCTATTTCAGACAGGAGTTGATCGATATGGTACTTAAAGCGATAGATCCGAGAGATAGCCATGATCAATCTAAAATAGAAGAACGGATAACCATGTTCATGTATTTGTCTGAATGGTATACCTCGGCTCCTGTTGGAACCGAACATATTAGAACCGAGCTAAGTCAGCGGCCACAAACAATTTCAATTGGGCTAGATATGCACATAATTTACACCAAAATATAGATAATAGCATAAAACTACCAGTTTACGTTTGAATCGTATTTTGTGGCGAACTTTTCGCAAATAGCACAAATCCGGGTCTGATGGAGAATTGAAACTGGATCTGACGAGTGGAACCCACATGTCATAGAGATAAATAATTAAGAGTAGAAACAAATTCAAATAAGTAAAAAAGATAGGTGGCTGGCGTGTGGGGCCTGCTGTCAGTTTTGGTGTGTCGCACCCTGATTTCTAGGGGATACTCACCGTACGAACTGGATAGCAAATGCTTGGATTATGGGGCATAACTGCTCCCACGTCCCAGCTTCCTGGTAGGCCTGCGCTTATGCGCGACAACACAAGCCCTGCTATTCCATCGTCGATGTAAACTATCCACTAGAGATCAAAGGCACTTCCGTCGACGTACTTCAAACCATACACACATGGTACGTCAACGGCGTTTAACAAGTGATATCACAACAGATCTCTACGACACAAAAGATTGAAATAAGTTGCAAATAGCTCTCATTAGAGCAGAGATAGCAAATACACTCATTCAGAGGGCACATGCCCCAACAATACATCATTACAATACAGCGGAAGCATTCAACATGTCTGAGTACAGACAAGAACCAAATAGGCCTAAGAGGCCGGAAACAAACAGACGGAGCCCATCCACGAAGTCTCGGATCCTGCCCGGGTCCGCTATCTACTCGTCAGCAGTCTCGTCATACTCCACGTAGTAGCCACCATGTAGATCCTCGGAAACGTCGTCTGCGTAAACCACAGCCCCAAAGGGGTCAGTACATAAACGTACTGGCAAGCAAGACTCACAGTTCACCAAAGTGTAACCCGTCAACACCAAGCACAGATGCCTTGGGTTCAACGGAAGAGAGGGGATGTAAAAGATGCTGCAACTGGCTGCGCTAACCAACTACAGAGATTATACTACTTCCGGCTAACAGAAAGGAGATAAGATCGAGGATTGTAACCAACTGAAAGATAACTTCAAACAAACCCATCCTGGATCTCGCCCCTTATCCAAAGAAGCAATCCGAGGATAACTCACACAGTTGTATTAAAGGTGAATCAAGTTATTGTGTCATCAACCTATTACTAGTCAAGTTATTAACCATTGGGTGTAACATGTTTGATCATTATGTTTAAGTTGTCCTGAGTACTTGTTAGCCAGTACTTTCACCAAGTAATCCATAACCGCGGAAAACACGGCTTCTCGAGAAGATTATCCCTGCAGGGTTGCACCAATTTGGCCGTACACTCATGAATAACCCGCCAGATGGAAAGTCCCTTCCACCAAGCGGGGTACTCAACACAACCAACCATTCCTCGCATCAAGCCCAAAGCACCTTGGGCGCACGGCTAATCGAGCCCAGAAGAAAATGGACCCTCATAGCACTCTAAGAACGTGTCCCCCTATATGCCGACTACGAAAGTTCCACCCTGGCCTGGGCTCGCAAAAACATGATGCGGCAAATGGAAAACACGAACTAAATGAGGCGATTTGGACGAGATGCGAATCAGGTCAAGCTGAGGGGGGCGCCCATACTCGCTTCCCAAATGCGGGTAGTGCGCTCATCATGGATCAGTAGACAAGACCCTTTTCCTATTAGGGTCGACACTAGCAGGCTTCAAAACCTCTCATGGGCCTCCTGCCGGTGCCTTATCATCAAATTTATTATTAACAGTAACATTAGCATGATTGATTGATTAAACATCGAGCCCCCACAACGTAATAGAGTAGTAACAGAAAGTAACGGATAACAGACTCGAGCAAAAGCAACCTAAGCATGCTAGTAAGACACGGGCTCAAACAATGGTTATAGGTATGGAGGTGAGGCAATATCAGGGTTAAGGGATTCATGTGATAGGATCGTAGCAGAAACAACTACTACTAAGGCTAGCAGAAAAGAACAACGGAAAGTATCGGTAACCAATGTTGAAAGGAACACAGTGGTTCATGTGAGTGATAACTTGCCTGCAAAACCCAGTAGCCTGGTACTGAGCTAACTCCTTAGACGGGGTGTCGTAAGTATCGTCGGTCTCAACGTCGTCGTTTATCCGGGAAGAAGCAAACAAACATTGCAGAAAGATAAACAATCAATATAATGGCATAGGTGCACAAACATGGGATGATGCATGTCATGTTAATAGATGCATCAAAATAAACTACTTGACAGGAGAGCACAATTTAATTGGACCCATATGCAATGTGAATTGCATATGGATGCAAATGGTTTAGGTTGAAGCAATGATCTACATTTGATTAACAAGTGTAAGTGGTTAAACATGATGCATGCATGAGGACAACAAGGAGTAAACAAGTTAGATGCAATTGGAAAAGGAGTAAAACAAGTGTGGGATTTTTATTTGTTATGTTAGGAATTTTGGTTCCTTATTGATGTCACACAAGTAATTGTTGTTTTCAACAAGTTAAAGTGTTCAAAACAAATAACAAAGTTGATATTTGAAAAGGTTATCAAGTTTTAGTTGGTTTACATGTTTCACATTTTAAAATTGGACTTTGGATTAATTAATTATGAATTAAACAATAATAAACAATTTTTAATTGCATTAAACAAGAATTAAATGGTTTAGGCAATTTTAATTATTCAAAACATGAAACAAATTTTATATTTGGAAAGAGGGTTTAATTTTGCATGGAAAACATATTTCATTTGTGGAAATTGGATTTAAAATGAGCAAGTTATTATTTTGGCAATTTTAAATGCAATAATTAAGGAACAGTTGTTTTCAGAAATTTAAATTATTCAAAACAGCAAACAAAATTTATATTTGGAAAGTACATGAAAAGTTGATTGGAAAACATATTTGGTTTGTGAAATTTGGAATTTTTATGAGCAAGTTATGAATTTTGCAAATTTAAGTGAATTTGACAAGTTTTCAAATATTGCACCAATTTAAAATATTCAAAACAGTAAACAAATTTTATATTTGGAAAGAACATTTAATTTGGTATTGAAAACATATTAAAAATGTTGAAATTGGAGTTAGGATGAATTTCTTATGCAATTTAGAAGATATAGGGCAAATCTGCCATTTTTATGGATCTAGGGACTTTGAAAAAAATTGGTGCAGGGCTAGAATTAATTTCCAGGGGCCTGTTTGTGATTAGCAGGAAGTTTCTGTACCAAAATATTGGGAAATAAAAGTTTTGGGTTTTTGGGGTGCAGGGGGATCGAACCCTGCACCTCCTGCTTGTGCTGAGGGAACAACACCAGTGGGGCTGGTGCGGTTTTTGTGATGGAAAGGGGGGTACGGGGGGGTATGTGGTTTCGCTGCGGGATGGTTTCTGAATTAACTGAACACGAACAGGTACCGATCTCGACAGGGCAGCGATGCAGCGGTGAGGGGGCCATGGCTGCTCCTGCTGGGGCGCCGGCTCGCCGGAGAGGGGGCGTCCGAGGGGGAAGGGAGATGAGGGAGGAGGAGAGGGAAAGGAGGCGAGAGGAGGTGCGGAAGGGGCCTCACCTTGGTGGCGATTGGAGGCGACATGGAGGCGGACATGGAGCAGCAGGCAGGGCGCGGTGCAGGAAAACGGTGGGCTTCTCCGGCACGGCGCGGCCACTACGAGCCCTCCCGGCGAGCACCGAGGGGACGGGGCGACTCCCGGGACTGCGCCGTTTCCATTCCCGGGGAGCGGAGCCCCTCGAGGTGGATGGCGACCGGATGGTGAAGGTGGGAACAGGTGGTGTTTCGGGTGGTGTTTGCAGGGTTCAGAGACAGCAGTTCCAGGGAGAGGGAGGAAGATGGCGGCGCGGCTTGGGGAGCTAGGGCTAGCAGGTGGGTTAGGGTTGCAGAGGGAGTAGGTGTGATATAGGGAGGAGGTGCTGTACGGCTGAGCATCCAAGGGGCATGGAGGAGATCGAGCGGTGATGAACCTGTTCGTACAGAACGTGACCTCACCGAGGAGGAAGACAGCGACAGGCGCTGGAGGGGGTATTGGGCTGGTTGGAAGTGGGCTGGGCTGTGTGCTCCTTCTCTCTCCCTTTGTTATGTTTTTGTTTCTATTATTTTTTTTTTGTAGAAATAGGAATTGGAAAGAAATGTTAGGGTTTTAGGTTTTTAAAATTTTTGAGAAAATTCATGGGACCATGTTAGCTCAAAAGCTAACAGTTGGCAAAATAGGTTTTTGAAAATTCAACTTTTACATTGCTGTTTGTAAAAATAAGCCAATTTATATGATTTTGAATATTCAAATTGATTAATGAAATCAACCTTTAATAGATTGATCCCAAAGTTTTAATTGGAAACAAAGGGTAGATTTGTTTTGGTGATTTTATAATCTCAAAAGAGGTGATGCTTGGTGATTTGGTTTGAATTTGAGCAAATTAGTAATAGTTGATTAATATTAGAAAATAACAAGTTTAATAGGGTGAACCCTACTATTAGTGGGGTTAGAATTATTGGAATGGTTTGATATTTGTCAATTTCCAAATGAGGTGTTAAGAAGATTTTGCTTTGAATTTGAAAACCAATTTGGAATTAATTGATTGAATTAATTGTTTGATTAAAACCAACAATTTAAGGAGTGATCAACATGGAAGAAAAAGGAAGAATTTGGTTGTTTTCATTTGAAATAACATTTTGGAAATTGTAACATCACAAGGATGAAACAAAAGGTTTGAATTTTGGTTTGGAATTCAAATAGAAAACAAAGGAAAACAACTGAAAACAGTTGGAAAACAAATGGAAAACAAACAAAACAAATGCAACCAACATGATGCCATGATGCAAAACATAAAATAACAGAGAGCAAACATTCTAAAGGCTATTTTTCAGACTTGGGATGTTACAAAACGCCCCCCCTTGAAGGAATCGCGCCCCGAGATTCCTACTGAGAAAAGAAAAGGTCCGGAAACTTCTTGGGAAGATCCACTTGAGCTGTGACACGTGAAACACATCGTGCACATTGGATAGACGTCAGGGAATTTGCAAACCACCGGAACATTTTCAAGTAAAGGGAGTGGTTTGTATTGAGGGTGTATAGCTGAATGGAACTTGATTCATTTGGAGAATAGATTATCTGGCTAGAATGGTGGAACAGAGTTATTGACATCAATCCAACACCAAGAATGACATCAATGTCAGAACTGCCAAGCATTATGAGAGAAACAAGGAATATGTGGCCTCCGATTAGGATTTGATTTCTGTGACTGAACTTGGAAGTCAACATTTGAGATTCTGGGGAGTGAACAGTAACTTGATTGCTTAGTGGAACCAGAATTAGGTTATATGTTGTGGAAAAGATTGTTGACACAAAGGAATGTGATGCTCCGGTATCAAATAACACTTTAACTGGAATAGAGTTTAGGAGATGAACGGGGAAACTTTGATTAGACGCCGGTAGAATAACTGAAATGGAAAACAACAACAAGATTTCAACGGACGAGAAGGATGTTGAGAAGAACAGGATATCAACATCGGGAAAACGAGAACAAAACTCCTGAGGTACTATGGAAAACCCATCCGGGCTTCTAAAGGATCAATATCTACTGCTTAAGGAATAGAGGATCTGCTTCCGGGGCTTACACGCCTCCGTTCTCAATCATGAGTAGGCAACATGATAAATCATGTCACAACCACCTCCATTCCTATGGTCTAGTAGATATAACCATCCTAGAGAAACCAGAATTCGTGAAATCCTAACTTGAAAGTTTAGATGAGAAGGGAAAATCAACGTTGCACTTCCTTACCAGAAAAGGGAGGGTGGGTGGGGAAAGAAGAAAAAGAACAGAATTCCTACTCTCACGTTTCATTTTTCCTATATAGCTACAAAATAGTTTCTAGACTCAACTGCGACCAGTAAAAAGGGATCCTACAGACAGACAGGCTCTGATACCATTTGTCGCACCCTGATTTCTAGGGGATACTCACCGTACGAACTGGATAGCAAATGCTTGGATTATGGGGCATAACTGCTCCCACGTCCCAGCTTCCTGGTAGGCCTGCGCTTATGCGCGACAACACAAGCCCTGCTATTCCATCGTCGATGTAAACTATCCACTAGAGATCAAAGGCACTTCCGTCGACGTACTTCAAACCATACACACATGGTACGTCAACGGCGTTTAACAAGTGATATCACAACAGATCTCTACGACACAAAAGATTGAAATAAGTTGCAAATAGCTCTCATTAGAGCAGAGATAGCAAATACACTCATTCAGAGGGCACATGCCCCAACAATACATCATTACAATACAGCGGAAGCATTCAACATGTCTGAGTACAGACAAGAACCAAATAGGCCTAAGAGGCCGGAAACAAACAGACGGAGCCCATCCACGAAGTCTCGGATCCTGCCCGGGTCCGCTATCTACTCGTCAGCAGTCTCGTCATACTCCACGTAGTAGCCACCATGTAGATCCTCGGAAACGTCGTCTGCGTAAACCACAGCCCCAAAGGGGTCAGTACATAAACGTACTGGCAAGCAAGACTCACAGTTCACCAAAGTGTAACCCGTCAACACCAAGCACAGATGCCTTGGGTTCAACGGAAGAGAGGGGATGTAAAAGATGCTGCAACTGGCTGCGCTAACCAACTACAGAGATTATACTACTTCCGGCTAACAGAAAGGAGATAAGATCGAGGATTGTAACCAACTGAAAGATAACTTCAAACAAACCCATCCTGGATCTCGCCCCTTATCCAAAGAAGCAATCCGAGGATAACTCACACAGTTGTATTAAAGGTGAATCAAGTTATTGTGTCATCAACCTATTACTAGTCAAGTTATTAACCATTGGGTGTAACATGTTTGATCATTATGTTTAAGTTGTCCTGAGTACTTGTTAGCCAGTACTTTCACCAAGTAATCCATAACCGCGGAAAACACGGCTTCTCGAGAAGATTATCCCTGCAGGGTTGCACCAATTTGGCCGTACACTCATGAATAACCCGCCAGATGGAAAGGCCCTTCCACCAAGCGGGGTACTCAACACAACCAACCATTCCTCGCATCAAGCCCAAAGCACCTTGGGCGCACGGCTAATCGAGCCCAGAAGAAAATGGACCCTCATAGCACTCTAAGAACGTGTCCCCCTATATGCCGACTACGAAAGTTCCACCCTGGCCTGGGCTCGCAAAAACATGATGCGGCAAATGGAAAACACGAACTAAATGAGGCGATTTGGACGAGATGCGAATCAGGTCAAGCTGAGGGGGGCGCCCATACTCGCTTCCCAAATGCGGGTAGTGCGCTCATCATGGATCAGTAGACAAGACCCTTTTCCTATTAGGGTCGACACTAGCAGGCTTCAAAACCTCTCATGGGCCTCCTGCCGGTGCCTTATCATCAAATTTATTATTAACAGTAACATTAGCATGATTGATTGATTAAACATCGAGCCCCCACAACGTAATAGAGTAGTAACAGAAAGTAACGGATAACAGACTCGAGCAAAAGCAACCTAAGCATGCTAGTAAGACACGGGCTCAAACAATGGTTATAGGTATGGAGGTGAGGCAATATCAGGGTTAAGGGATTCATGTGATAGGATCGTAGCAGAAACAACTACTACTAAGGCTAGCAGAAAAGAACAACGGAAAGTATCGGTAACCAATGTTGAAAGGAACACAGTGGTTCATGTGAGTGATAACTTGCCTGCAAAACCCAGTAGCCTGGTACTGAGCTAACTCCTTAGACGGGGTGTCGTAAGTATCGTCGGTCTCAACGTCGTCGTTTATCCGGGAAGAAGCAAACAAACATTGCAGAAAGATAAACAATCAATATAATGGCATAGGTGCACAAACATGGGATGATGCATGTCATGTTAATAGATGCATCAAAATAAACTACTTGACAGGAGAGCACAATTTAATTGGACCCATATGCAATGTGAATTGCATATGGATGCAAATGGTTTAGGTTGAAGCAATGATCTACATTTGATTAACAAGTGTAAGTGGTTAAACATGATGCATGCATGAGGACAACAAGGAGTAAACAAGTTAGATGCAATTGGAAAAGGAGTAAAACAAGTGTGGGATTTTTATTTGTTATGTTAGGAATTTTGGTTCCTTATTGATGTCACACAAGTAATTGTTGTTTTCAACAAGTTAAAGTGTTCAAAACAAATAACAAAGTTGATATTTGAAAAGGTTATCAAGTTTTAGTTGGTTTACATGTTTCACATTTTAAAATTGGACTTTGGATTAATTAATTATGAATTAAACAATAATAAACAATTTTTAATTGCATTAAACAAGAATTAAATGGTTTAGGCAATTTTAATTATTCAAAACATGAAACAAATTTTATATTTGGAAAGAGGGTTTAATTTTGCATGGAAAACATATTTCATTTGTGGAAATTGGATTTAAAATGAGCAAGTTATTATTTTGGCAATTTTAAATGCAATAATTAAGGAACAGTTGTTTTCAGCAATTTAAATTATTCAAAACAGCAAACAAAATTTATATTTGGAAAGTACATGAAAAGTTGATTGGAAAACATATTTGGTTTGTGAAATTTGGAATTTTTATGAGCAAGTTATGAATTTTGCAAATTTAAGTGAATTTGACAAGTTTTCAAATATTGCACCAATTTAAAATATTCAAAACAGTAAACAAATTTTATATTTGGAAAGAACATTTAATTTGGTATTGAAAACATATTAAAAATGTTGAAATTGGAGTTAGGATGAATTTCTTATGCAATTTAGAAGATATAGGGCAAATCTGCCATTTTTATGGATCTAGGGACTTTGAAAAAAATTGGTGCAGGGCTAGAATTAATTTCCAGGGGCCTGTTTGTGATTAGCAGGAAGTTTCTGTACCAAAATATTGGGAAATAAAAGTTTTGGGTTTTTGGGGTGCAGGGGGATCGAACCCTGCACCTCCTGCTTGTGCTGAGGGAACAACACCAGTGGGGCTGGTGCGGTTTTTGTGATGGAAAGGGGGGTACGGGGGGGTATGTGGTTTCGCTGCGGGATGGTTTCTGAATTAACTGAACACGAACAGGTACCGATCTCGACAGGGCAGCGATGCAGCGGTGAGGGGGCCATGGCTGCTCCTGCTGGGGCGCCGGCTCGCCGGAGAGGGGGCGTCCGAGGGGGAAGGGAGATGAGGGAGGAGGAGAGGGAAAGGAGGCGAGAGGAGGTGCGGAAGGGGCCTCACCTTGGTGGCGATTGGAGGCGACATGGAGGCGGACATGGAGCAGCAGGCAGGGCGCGGTGCAGGAAAACGGTGGGCTTCTCCGGCACGGCGCGGCCACTACGAGCCCTCCCGGCGAGCACCGAGGGGACGGGGCGACTCCCGGGACTGCGCCGTTTCCATTCCCGGGGAGCGGAGCCCCTCGAGGTGGATGGCGACCGGATGGTGAAGGTGGGAACAGGTGGTGTTTCGGGTGGTGTTTGCAGGGTTCAGAGACAGCAGTTCCAGGGAGAGGGAGGAAGATGGCGGCGCGGCTTGGGGAGCTAGGGCTAGCAGGTGGGTTAGGGTTGCAGAGGGAGTAGGTGTGATATAGGGAGGAGGTGCTGTACGGCTGAGCATCCAAGGGGCATGGAGGAGATCGAGCGGTGATGAACCTGTTCGTACAGAACGTGACCTCACCGAGGAGGAAGACAGCGACAGGCGCTGGAGGGGGTATTGGGCTGGTTGGAAGTGGGCTGGGCTGTGTGCTCCTTCTCTCTCCCTTTGTTATGTTTTTGTTTCTATTATTTTTTTTTGTAGAAATAGGAATTGGAAAGAAATGTTAGGGTTTTAGGTTTTTAAAATTTTTGAGAAAATTCATGGGACCATGTTAGCTCAAAAGCTAACAGTTGGCAAAATAGGTTTTTGAAAATTCAACTTTTACATTGCTGTTTGTAAAAATAAGCCAATTTATATGATTTTGAATATTCAAATTGATTAATGAAATCAACCTTTAATAGATTGATCCCAAAGTTTTAATTGGAAACAAAGGGTAGATTTGTTTTGGTGATTTTATAATCTCAAAAGAGGTGATGCTTGGTGATTTGGTTTGAATTTGAGAAAATTAGTAATAGTTGATTAATATTAGAAAATAACAAGTTTAATAGGGTGAACCCTACTATTAGTGGGGTTAGAATTATTGGAATGGTTTGATATTTGTCAATTTCCAAATGAGGTGTTAAGAAGATTTTGCTTTGAATTTGAAAACCAATTTGGAATTAATTGATTGAATTAATTGTTTGATTAAAACCAACAATTTAAGGAGTGATCAACATGGAAGAAAAAGGAACAATTTGGTTGTTTTCATTTGAAATAACATTTTGGAAATTGTAACATCACAAGGATGAAACAAAAGGTTTGAATTTTGGTTTGGAATTCAAATAGAAAACAAAGGAAAACAACTGAAAACAGTTGGAAAACAAATGGAAAACAAACAAAACAAATGCAACCAACATGATGCCATGATGCAAAACATAAAATAACAGAGAGCAAACATTCTAAAGGCTATTTTTCAGACTTGGGATGTTACATGGTGTCAATTCGCGATTAGACCCAGATTTGTGCTATTTGCGAATATTTCGTTAAAATATGGTAGCAAAATACGATTCAAACGTAAACCGGTAGTTTTTCGAAATTTTGTCAAAAAACTGATAGTTTTATGTTATTATCTCGCCAAAAGATAGACACCTAAGGGCATCTCCAGTCGCCCCCTCCCCCAGAGCCCCCCAGGAGGCCTTTTTAGCGCCGGAAGCGGCGAATAGCGCCGTTTCCGCACCAGTCGGCCCCCCAGAAGCCCAAATAGCGCCGTTTCGGCGCTATTTCCCGCCGCGGCACCCAGGCCAAACCCAGTCCGCTGGGTTCGGCCTGGGGGGGTGAAACTGCGCTGCAGCCCCGCGCGGGCCATCTCTGTCAGTGACGCGGCGAAAAAACGCGGGAACAGAAACCCCCGTGATCATCTTCTCGGCGCCCGCGCCGGTCAAAGGTTGCCGGAGTAATGGCATGGCGGCCTGCCAGTGCATGCTCCCCAGACAAAAGTTGCCGGCGTAATGGCGGAGCGGCAGCGGTGACACGCGCGGCGCAGTGACTGGCCCGCCAGGCTATAAAAAGGGCGCTTGCCGCTCGCCGTTCTCCCATTCTCGCCGCTCTCCTCCTCCTCCTCGCCGCGCTCGCTCTCCTCCTCCTCGCTGCACACACACTAGCAACGATGCCTCGCCGGCTCCGCACCAACCGCCACTCTCCACTGTACTGTCGGCCCGCGGCTGGGATGCGTGGCCACAACGACGGGGACAGCGAAGGAGAGTTCCAGTACGAGGAGCAGCCGGCACAGGAGGTGGCGCCCGAGCAGCAGCCGGCGCAGGAAGCGGTGGCGCCCGAGCAGCAGCCCGCCCAGGAAGAGCTTGCGCCCGAGCAGCAGCTGGCGCAAGCTGCTCGGCGCTGGAGGAGGGAACGGAGGAGGCAGCCCGTGTGGCCGAGCAGCACGCGGCCTACCTATACCCGGCAATCGGGTCGGGTTTGGTCGGGTCTACCTCTTCTGGATCCATGCCCATTTGTTAAACGGGTAACTATCCCTGCCAAGACTCTGCCCATGGGCGTCCGGACATGCCCATGCCCGTGCCCATCGGGTCGCCCGACCCTGTCGGGTAACCCATCGGGTCAAATGTGATAAAATAAAGTTAATACGTAAAAAAAATTATTCTCTACTAGCTCTGACGTTGCGCACCGATAAAGTGGACTAGTTTGTCGAACACTCTCGGTCCCTATTATAGGTAGTGCTCCGACATTAAACTCATTGAGTAGTCGAGGTGGTACTAAACTTTATACTATGTTTGACGTTTGCTGCACATATGCATATAACCTCGTTGCTCATATGCCGGTACGTATGGTTAATGGGCCAAACCACTTGCTTACTGCTACTACTGGTGTACTGCTACTACTGGTGTACGATAGTTGTCTTGGCTAGCTGCTAGCTTTAAATGTTTTACATGTAGTGTATTTACACAAATATATGAATTATAATATACATTTAAATTTATATGATCACTAAAATTAATCGGCCGACCCATCAGGTTGCCCACGGGTATGACTTTGTACCCATACCCTACCCATGACTAATCGGGTCACCCATGGGTCTTACCCATAGGCGAAATCGGCGACCCATACCCTACCCATTCGGGTCGGGTGCCCATGGGCGGACGTACCAATGGGTCGAATTGCCGGGTAGAGGCCTACCTCTCCTTCGAGACCGCTCGGAACGAGAACGCGTTCCACCAAGTCCGCGGCGGCCTCGAGCAGGCGGCGGCGGTGGCCGAGGCTGCCGCCGTTCGGGCATCTCTGGAGACACACCGAAGGGAGGCGGCGGAGCGCGAGGCACACCGGCAGCTAGCCGAAAACGCGGCGTCGGCCGAGCAGCTGGCGCTCATCGCGCAGCACGAGGACGACCGGCGGAAGGTGGCGTTGCAGAGCGAGCGGCGCAACCGCTAGCCCTCCGAGCAGGCGCAGCTGCACCGGCTGCGGGTGCAAGGCCGGGCGGAGCGGCGGCTCGCCATGGTGGCGAAGGACGACCGCGAAGCTGGCCCCTCAAACCGGCCGGCCTACGACGACCGCGAGGAGGACGACGATGAAGACGACGATGCCTAGAGTAGTCGCCGTCGTAGCTTTTAATTTCTCGCAATGTTTTCTATGTTTTAGTTTAAATTTGCGTCGAATCAATAAAAATTTCTATGTTTTAGTTTAAACTCTGCGTCGAAATGTATGAAATTTGCGTGAATCAATAAAATGCGCCGAATTTCAAATCTCAGGTTTTTTGGGCCGAAAGTTGGGCCCGGGGGGCGACTGGGAAGTCTGCCCCCCAGGTTCCAGATTAGCGCCGTTTGGCACCGCGGCGGCTCCAAAACGGCGGCGTTTTGGGCCCTGGGGGGGCGCAACGACTGGAGATGCCCTAAATTGGCCTGAACCAGCACGAACAAACGGTATTGTTGATTTCCTTAAAACGTGATCACGCACAGCCAGCCAAAGTCCCAGATGTGTGATTAGTATGAGTTTCAAAATAAATAAAAATGAGTGCAGCCAGACGCCGTGTAGCTAACTGCAAAACCTTGTGCTGGCAAATCCGCAGGATACCGCGACGCAAATGGCACGTACAGGACTCTGCCTGCCGTTGTTAACAACTATAGCTTACCCGGCCGGCCGGTCGGCCGGCACGATCCGTCGCATGGGTCACCCGCAGGAGGAAGCGCTCGCAATCCAGCTTCCAATCCGTTGATCCATTCCATCTCTTTGTGACAAGGCGCGGATGTTCTCCCTCATGTGACTAGCACCGCACTGCCACCAGCTTGTTTGGAGAAGATATCCACCTGGTTAGCAAACCCGGTGCTGTTCCCGAAGAAAAATACTGACATCATTCGCGTGTGCATCGACTACACGTCATTGAACAAACACTGCCCAAGGATAACTTTCCCTTACCACAGATCGACCAGATCGTGGACTCCACATCGGGCTGCCAGCGCCTCTCCTTCTTGGACGCCTACTCGGGCTATAATCAGACCAGGATGAAAGAGGAGGACGAGGAGAAGACAATGTTTATCACACCTCACGGTGTCTACTGCTACACGACAATGCCCTTCGGGCTAAAAAACGCAGGCGCAACATATCAGCGCTGCATGCAAAAATGCCTCGCCAAGCTCATTGGCAAGAACGTACAAGTGTACGTTGACGACATCACCATCAAGACTCGAGTGGAGGACACGCTCCTCGGCGACATCAGAGAAACATTCGACGCTCTGAACGCATACAGGATCAAGCTCAACCCGACCAAGTGCGTCTTTGGCGTCCCTGCAGGACAACTTCTCGGGTATCTGGTGTCCGCTCGAGGAATCGAAGCCAACCCGGAGAAAATCCAAGCGATCCTCACAATGAAGAAGCCAACCAATCTCCGCGGCATGCAGCAGCTCGCAGGACGACTAGCCGCCCTGAGCAGATTCATTGCGAGGCTACGCGAGCAAGCGTTGCCTTTCTATAAGCTACTGAAGAAGACGGATAAATTCGAGTGGACACCCGAAGCAAAAAAGGCATTCGCAGACCTAAAGCGAGCACTGCAGGGTAGGCGTGTTCTGGCAACACCACAAGAACGGGAGCCACTATACTTATACCTAGCCGCAACAAATCAAGTCATCAGCACAGCGATCGTGGTTGAGCGGCCGGAGGACGGCAAGGCGTATGGCGTCCAGAGACCGATATATTACATCAACGAGGTGCTTTCGCCGTGCAAGAAGCGATACCCTCATTACCAGAAACTCGCGTGTGGCGTGGTATTCACAGCTCGAAAACTCAAGCACTACTTCCAAGAACATACCGTCACGATGCTAAACGACGCATCACTCGGTACCATCATGAACAATCCCATGGCATCCGGAAGAATTGCAAAGTCGAGTATCGAGCTGGGCGCCTAGGACATTATATATACAGGGCGCAACTCTGTGAAATCACAAGTACTCGTTGAATTCTTGAGCGAGTGGACAGAACTGCAAACATCAGGACCACCAGAATACTCGAGCAACTGGATAATGTACTTCGACGGGTCGAAGAGGAACGAAGGAGCTAGAGCCGGGGTCATCCTCATATCCCCCAGGGGAGACAAACTGCAGTACGTCCTGAGGTTGGATTTCCCGCCCGACGACCCGACATCCAACAACGACGTAGAATACGAGGCCCTCCTTCACGGCATGAAAATGGCGATCGCCTGCGGAGCCACCCGATTGATGATCTATGGAGATTCAAATCTCATCGTGTAGCATACAATGAAGGAGTGCGACGCTATAGCGGATAACATGGTCGCCTACCGGGATATGTATAATCTGCTCGAGGGAAGTTTTAAAGGGTGCGAACTAAAGCACATTGCACGATCCAGCAACGAGGAAGCAGATAAACTGGCAAACACGGGGTCTACAAAAACGCCCGTACTTCCAGGAATATACTTCGAGTGGATGATCAAGCGTTCAGTCAAGGTCAAAAAGCCAGCGAGAGCACCCGCAGCATTGGAGACGGACGTTAGCCTGCAAATCGCTGTTATCGAGCTCAGCCACAATATTACAAGACAAGTTTTTCTGGTCGAGCCAGTGTGAACGCAGAAATACCTCGACTACTTGTCCAACAAACAGCTCCCAGCAGACGTTTGCGAGGCCCGACAAATAGTACGACGCAGCAAAACCTTTCGGGTGCTCAACGAAGAGCTATATAAACAGAGCATACACCGGTAGAAAATAGGCCTCTAGTCCCGGTTCGCCAGGGCCAGTAGTCCCGGCCGCGCAACCGGGACTAGCAATGCGGGACTAAAGACCCCACTCTATAGTCGCGCCAACTGCGAACCGGGACTAAAGGCCCGTCCACGTGGGCGGGTGGCGGAGCCGGGAGGCGTTAGTCCCGGTTGGCCACATGAACCGGGACTAGATTTATTTCGTAATTTTTTTAATTCATTTGGTTTCTAATTATTTTTCACACCTTTTTTTCACTCCCTTTTTTTCACTCCTTTTTTTCACTCCCTTTTTTTCACTCCTTTTTTTCACTCCCTTTTTTTTTGAATTTGTATTATTTGCTTAGTGTCTAACTACAATTATCTCTAGTCAAATTACTTACTCATGGTCAAACTTCCCGCTCGGTCACCCATCCTCCCACTACTCTAGCACTAGCACGCTTAACTTCTGAGTTCCATCCCGTCCCGCATCCAAGTGTTCCATCCCGTTCAGCCATGGTGTGTGCTTGGTGAAGATCGAAGAGGAGGAAGACAGTATACAGAGAAGAGAGGAAGAACAGAGAGACTCGACGCGCGCTGTGGAATGGCGCCCTTCTGCCTCACTCGCGAAATAAAAACCGCCGCACGGGAGGCGAGAAGTTTGATCTTTAGTCCCGGTTGGCCACGCCAACCGGGACTAAAGGACCAATAGTCCCGGGCGGCCAGGTCAACCGGAATTAATGCCCTCCAGCCGCCTCAACGCGCTTCCCAACCCGCGACGTATGACCTTCTGTCCCGGGTCTCCTCCCGACCCGGGACTAAAGACTCATTAGTCACGGTGCGCGACGTTTGGGGACTGATGGGGGCGTATGGAAGGCCTTTTTTCTACTAGTGATATCAGGAATATTGCAGAGATGCATAGAACCCGAGGATGGAAAGGAACTGATGGGAGACATACACCAAGAAGATTGCGGACACCACGCCAGCTGGAAGGCAATCGTGGGCAAAGCTTTCCGGGCAGGATTCTACTGGCTCACGGGGGCCAGATACGCAAAGGACCTAGTCGACAAATGCAATGCTTGCCAAAGATTCATGCCCAAGACACATGCCCCTGCCACGGAACTACACATGATCCCCATCGCCGGGTCCTTTGCACAATGGGGGCTAGACATGGTAGGGCCGCTACGCAAGTCGACACCCGGAGGATATACGCACCTGCTCGTAGCAGTTGGCAAATTCACGAAGTGGATCGAGGCTATGCCAGTCACCTCCGCCAGGGCTCAGTGTGTCGTGAAATACCTCGACTCCATTGTGTGCAGATTTGGCGTACCACACAACATCATCACCGACAACGGGAGCAACTTCACAGCGAAGGAAACACAGGAATTCTCCGAGAAAAAGGGAATCACCCTCAGCTTCGCCTCGGTAGCTCACCCGCAAACTAACGGTCAAGTCGAGCGATCCAACAGATTAGTCTCAGCTAGCCTAAAAAAAGCGGCTACTCGATCGCCTGAACCCAGCAGCGGGGCACTGGGCCGAGGAGTTACCATCAGTACTATGGAGCCTTCGCACAACGCCAAATCGGTCAACAAACTATACGCCATTCTTCATGGTCTACGGAGCCGAGGCCATCCTACCCGAAGACATCAAATTTAGCGCTCCCCGAGTCGTCGCCTACAGCGAAGAAACCTCGAACAGGGCACTCGCAGAAGACGTGGATGCACTCGATGAAATTCCCGACATTGCACTCGCAAGATCGGCGGTATACCAGGAATCACTACGCAATTACCACAGTCGTCGCATACATCACAGATCTTTCGTGGTAGGTGACCTGGTGCTACGGCTCAAGCAAAAGGAAGGACACAAGCTCGAGCCACCATGGGAAGGACCCTTCATAATACACGAAGTTATCCCAGGCGGTGCTTATCGACTGAAGAACCCAGACCCCGGAGGCATCTACTCCAATCCATGGAACGTCGCGCATCTCCACAAGTTCTATCCTTAGGATTATTCTATCCGCAAAAATAAGGTTATACTAGCCATTTTGTAGCTCGAAGAAATACATGGATTCTCAGTCATATCAATAAAAACACATGGTTCTTCAACCATAGCTATTCGCATCGTTCATTTTACATGCTAAAATAACAGGTATACACCCCAAACGCACGGGAGCTACACCTAACTAAGCATTAGATGAAAATTTTCAAACACAAGGTACAACAAGGTTCACACCTTATAAAACACCTTACAAAATCTTGAGTGAGCTATACAAGGTTGCAGAATCTCTACATCCTACGATTACACCTGACGGTGAGCAGTCCTCTCTGCCAGCATTTGATCTATCTCTTCCGAAGTCAGTCGAATAATCCGCTCCGCTGCGGGTTGGACGACCGCGTAGTGAGGAGAAAAGTCAATTGGAGAATTGGGAAGCCGCGCCACCGAGTTAAAGTTGATCTCAGGATGCCACACCCGAACAAAGGCTAGTGCTACCTGTGCTCCACAGAAAAGCTGCTGGCGAACGCACTCCCGAACCTCTCCTACTCGACTAAAGTCCCTTAGCAAACCGATGCACAGAAGAAAGAGCCTCGTGACAGGACTCTAGAAGAACCTTCGCCTGGCTCGCCCGATACTTCAAAGTGGCCAAGACGGATCCTCGACTGCGGTCTGACCAAAAATTGGTTGCATGTGGTTTGGAGCTACCCGCCTCATAAGAAATGTGGGTATCCACCAAGTGAGTCTCGCAAGGACCGTCGGGTTCAACAACTGCAAAATTCAGCAAACACGTCAAAATAGAAAAGGGAAGCAAGAAGCCAAACACTCGGGGGCTTGCGGGCTTACAAAGCATATCCTTCGCAACGGCCGCCAGCTCCTCCGTCACAAACTTTTCACGATCAGCCGCGAGTCTCTCCTTTGACTTGGCGACATCAGCCACGCCCCGCTGTGTTTTCAGCTTGCGCTCGCCATCTGCAACGCGATCACGGAGCGAGGAAAATGTACTAGCAGCAACAACA
Source organism: Alopecurus myosuroides (assembly GCA_028641055.1). Classification (NCBI taxonomy): domain Eukaryota; kingdom Viridiplantae; phylum Streptophyta; class Magnoliopsida; order Poales; family Poaceae; genus Alopecurus; species Alopecurus myosuroides. Next base: position 81,966,780 of record CM054060.1, read on the forward strand.
AGGGGATCCACTCGCGTAGCAGACCCACTCAAAGACTCTGCGCTAGGACCCACTACCTGGAAAGAAATGAAGCAAGTTCAGAAACACTACAGGACGCCACTCGAGAAACATACCACCTATTTTTATCAGGTGCTCGGGGGCTACTCCAATCGGGAGCTCATAACAGTCAATCGCCACAATCAGGCATTCAAGATATCAAGAAACACTTCGATTAAGCAAAGACGGGAATACATCCCACGATTCATTACATCGACGGGCAAAAGGAAATATAAACTAGCCTAAGGGGTTGCAGAAGTACTGCCACTCGCAGCAGGCTGCCCCTTGCGACTAGCACGGGCAAGCACTTAGGAGAGCTTCTTGGCAAGGACCTCAACAGGAGCGCCAAAGGGACGGATCGCTACCTTTCTGCCTCTGACATCGTCGTAGGGGAGGCTCGAGTACACCTTCTCCAGGTCCGAGACTCCGTGCGCCGTCGCAAATTGGATAGCTGAACTAGCTCCGCATTCAGACTGGGTGACTGAATAATTCTGGAGGAGATTTTCATCCTCCAAGAAAACTTTCAGAAGGCCGCCCAGCGTAGGCGGAACCACTGCATCCGCCAGTAGGCGCTCGTGGAACCGCGCCAGCACTCGGGTGGCTTCACCAATGAGGGAGCAGATTACATTCGCATGCCCCTGGAGCTGGGTGCAGGAATCCATCAGGGCATCCAGTCGCTGGCTCCCAGGCAGTTCCAACGCTACCCCAAGGACATCTACAAAAAAAGAAGGGGATATCGTTAGTTCATGAAAGACCAAATTAAGGTACATTGCAGCAGAGAGATAATCAAGAATGAATCATCCGCGAACTTCTGAGCCAAGGGGCGGATGATGCCAACAAGGTCGCTGTCATGTTTGGCACCTGCCTCCTCCAGCTGCTTCAGCGCTTATTGAGCCTCGACAAGCTTACCCTCGAAGTCTGCTGAATGCTTGCGAGTGGAATCCAGCTCCTTTCGGGAGGACTCCAACTCAGCCTCAAGGGTTTTCACCCGAGCGACAGCTTCAGCTTTCTCGGTCCTCAAGCGAGTAACTTGGCTACAAAGCAACAGATACATCTTAAGCAATTTTCACGATCAACGGAAAAAACGAAAGGAGTGCTTTAACCTACCTTGAAGAGATTGGCCATCCTGGATGAGTCGCTCATGATCCACCCAAAGGGAAGCGCAATCCGCCTTAGCCGAGAGCACTCGACGACCAATGGCAGCAAGGGAGTCGAGAAGAGACTGCAAAAGCACAATACAAAGTTCGAGTTAGGGGAAAAAAACCTCTTGAGCCTATTCACGACTGTACACAGTCGAGTATAGCCTCGGGGGCTACTCCCATCGGGAGCACTGCCATGCACCCGATAAAATCAAGAAGAGTAAGAAAGAAAAAAGCTTAGACTTGAGTCCATGGCCAATCGCAAGCGATTAACCACAGCCTCGGGGGCTACTCCCATCGGGAGCACTATCGTGCACCCGGTACAAATCACGATCAAGCGAAGCAGAAAATACAGAGGACACGATGAAAATTACCTGGCCTTGGGCGGTGGATAGAGGGTCTGCCGAGCTACCCGAAATCTCTTTGCTCACCGAGGCTCCACCCGCGAAGCCATGCAACCCGTAATCTGGAGCTGCGGCTGCTTGTGCGGGACTTGGAGGCTTTTGGATGGCCTCTGCAACTGGAGTTTCGCTCGCGACTGCCTTTTTCCTCTTCACAGAGGGAATGGAAGAAGCGTACTGGCCAGGGCTGATGGCTTGGAGGCTGTAATGGAAGAAAAGGAATTATCAAACAAAGATACGAAGAAAAGGGGAAAGATTCTCGACTAAAGGACAACAAACTCACTCGTCCTCGTCGTCGTCATCCAGAATGTCCACATTCCAGGCGGTAGTGACCTTCGACTTGAGGGCCGGAGGAGGAAGCACATTCATAGGCGTCACCTGGAGAGGCTCGGTCGCCTTGCCGTATCCGCCACCCAAAGAACTGTCTTTGGAGGTGGCTTCATCACCCCCATGCCGGCGGCGCTTGCGGTGATGGAGCTGATCGCTACCCGACTCTTCCACGTCGTCTGAAGAGTCGTGCTCGCAGCTCGAGTCGGCTTCAGCAACACTAGTGTCGAGAGCGGCCTCAGCATTGCTCGCTAGGAGGTCCGAGGCATCCTCAGCCGAGACTGGCGGGTAGCATGTGGCTATTTTCAAACTGTACAAAAGAAGAAGAAGAAAAGAAGAGAAACTTCAGTCGATAGATTTTCAGATGGCAAAAGAATAAAAAAAGGAGACAAGAAAAAAAAATCACCTCGGATGGAGGGGGCTTCGAAGCCTCGAATGGCTCAAGAGAGCAGGTGGCGAAGGGCTCGCCTACCTTCAGCTTGGTGATAGCCGCAATCTTCTTCTCGAATTCGGCATTCGAGAGGATATCTTGGCAGACGCGGCTAGGGTCTTGAACACCCTGATACTCCCACATAGTCGACGGTCTCTCTTGTAGAGGCTGAATCCTACGCCGAAGGAAGACGCTCGCCAAGTGCAGGCCATTCAACGCAACCCCCATTGTCTGATCGTGAAGGTTCGCCACTTTCGCAAGTAGCGGGGAGACAATCCGGCTATCTTCGACAGTGAGTCTGTGCGCCCAGGACTTCCTTCGCTTCAAAACAGCGAACGGGTGAAATTCGTGAGCTCCACCCACGCTGTTGTCGGCGACGTAGAACCACTTCCTCCGCCATCCTTGTGCGGAGTCGACGAAGTGCAGCCCCAGATAGGAGTTGTCCGTCTTCGCCTGGATCCCGAAGCCGCCGGTGCGGAGTGGTTCTCCCAGGTGGTCGCCTAGCCGCGACTTCTCATGGAAGACCCGCACTTTGAACAAGGCCTTCCAGAGGCCCCAGTGCGGGCTAATGCCCAAGAAGCACTCACAAAGTACGATAAATCACGAGATGTGCTGAATCGCATTTGGAGGAAAATCATGGAGCTGTATACCGTAGACATACAACAATCCAAGGAGGAAAGGATGGAGAGGGAGAGACAGGACACACGAGACGTGATCCGCGAAAATCACGCGCTCTCTCGCGCGGGGATTCGGTACCTCCTCTTTTTTGCTCAGGCGAACGCGCTTGTCGCCTTCGGGGGGCAGCAGCCCCTCCCTCTGCATCTCCTTGATGCTCTTGTTGGTGGTGCTGGCGGAGCGCCAGTCGCCCGTCCTCACGGCGGGTGGCGCGGGGACATCTTCAGCCGCCTTCGATGACGACGCGGTAGCGCCGCGCTTCTTCCCTCCAGCCATGGGAGCTCGTGGGTGCTTGCAGAGAAAGGAAGTGTGCGCGAGGTGGAAGAAGGAGAGCAAATGACCAGGAAAATTTACTTTCCACAAAAGGGCAATTACTTATACGCGAGCCAAATCGATCTGAGCCGTAGATCTGGTGACGTGGCACCCATCGCGGTTGCCACGCGTGGAGAGGAAACGAGGCGGCGGCACGCAGTTACGTCTGCCACGATCCTTACAGCAGATCGTGCGCATTTACGGCGCGTGGCTCGCGGGAAAACCGGAAACGACCTCTCGTTTCCGGTCAAAGGCTGACAAGGTGGGCCATCACGCTCTGCTCCGCTCTGTCACGTCCCATCGGGAGGAGCCAGAACAAACAAGTGCGCAATGACATCATTGCATACCTCATCAAATTCGAAAATCCCCTCGGGTAGGATCCCTAACACGAAATTTCTTTCGTATGGACATATCAAGACGCGAAAACTCTTTCGCATAAGCTCCATAACACAAAATTTCTTTCGTATGGACATATCAAGACGCAAAAACTCTTACGCATAAGCTCCATAACACGAAATTTCTTTTGTATGGACATATCAAGACGCGAAAACTCTTTCGCATAAATGCCCTTGACACGAAATTTCTTTCGTATAGGCACAACAAGGCTTCCAGACACGAAAACTCTCTCGTATGGACAGAAAAGCACAAATGCAAAAATCCTTATGTGTAAAAACAACAAGGAAAATTTCTTTACTCGAAAAATCTCGAGACAATATTCGCGAGTGAGCAGTCCCTGCCACTCTAACACACGATGTATACACATCTTTACCCTGGATCGTTCAGCCGACTAGGCACATCCAGATGCCGTATTTTCTTGGATACGAAGGTAAGACCCAAAAGATCTCTCTTGAGGGCATGGAATCGCACTCAAGCTGCGTCCTCCAGTAAATTTCTGTGTCAACAACACGAAGAAAAATCCTAGCGAACGCGCCGGGTACCCCTATTGGTTAAGTTCGACTCGGTAAGACCTCCATGGCCCAGTCGCAATGATCACCTCGCCTGATTCGAGTCGGAGGTCTCGAGTCTGTGTAGGACAGAACTTTTTTGCCCTAGATGCAATTAATTGGCCCTGAGCTTTCGCGAGAGCCAAGCAACTGAGCCACATCCTTCTGCGAAAACAGCCAACACACAGGCACCTTTATTTCTCGATACTCGAGTACAAGAAACGCATCGCACACAGGGTACATGCCCTCTTCAAGCGATTGAAGCCATCAATCGAAAAGAAATCAAGACGAACTTTGAGCGTCTACCCGACGGATTCTCAGCCGAGTAAACGCTCGGGGGCTACTGACGAAGGGATGGATCCTGGACCTATCGGGTGAGCCTACCTGGTCCAAGGCCCAAGACCCAAGCTCCAAGGGTGATTCCATGGATAGTTCTAGAAGGCCCACCCGCAAAGCCTTGTGGGTTAAGAAAGGAAACATGTAACCGACTTTAGGTTAGGGTTGGTTCCCCCCCCCCCGGGGACGGTTTGAGACCTGGCCATCTATATAAGGCTGGGAGAATCACTGGGAGGGGGACCAAGCAATACCGCACCACCTAAGCCTTGAGATTGAGATCTACTCTCGACTCGAGCACCCCCACTGTAACCGATCTATTGCGCTAATACAGATCGAAAGAAGCAGGAGTAAGGGTTTTACCTCTACGAGGGCCCCGGACCTGGGTAAATCGTGCCCTCCTGTTAGCCGACAATTGTCACCAGCGCCTACTTGTTCTCCTAATCGAAACCCTGTCGGTTCACCCGATAGACTTGTTGAGATGCATATTCGACAAAGAGCTTTCCCAAATCCAATCTCCCACTCCTCCTCTCTAGCCGCACCATCCCACATCACCAACTCCCAACGTCGCACATGTGCCCCATCTACTACGCGGGAGCGCTACAGGAATACGGCCCCAGCTTGAGCTAGTTCTCGCCAGTGTTCTCGGCGCGTCTCGGATCTTCACCGACAATGTCCTTGCTTTGTCTGTGTGCTTGATCACACTTTGACACAATGTTGTTGATCTCGTACTTCTGGGTACTGTGGAGGTGCTACGCTTGCGGTAGTTTATCGTGAGATAATATATCTCCTCGTGACTAGACGAGTCTAGTTGCGGGGATCGACCGCGTCTACTTCCACTTCCTCTAGTTCCATAGACGAAGGTTTGACCCGTTATCTCCCACTCTTGCATTGGATCTTGGTTATACGCTAGAACTTGTTGTTTTGCGTAGTGCGTTCCCCAACAACATCCGCCCGTGTTCGTGCCTGGCCCGCATGTCATCCTCACCCAGCCCTGACTGGCAAACCCATTTACTTTGGGCGGTGGAGCTCTTTAAATGGCACTGATAGGGCACTCCCTGGCTCATCCAAACCATATGCATGACCTTATTCTCTCCTCCAGCCACAACCTCCACCTTCTCTCGCAGGTTCAAGCACCGGAATGATACGCGACCATCGGCGCATCATCTCATCGACCAGATCGAGCGCGCACGCGGGCATCATCGTGGCAGCTTCTCTCGTCGCGTGGTCATGAGTCCGGCGTGGGCCATGATGATTCCACAACCGCTGAGGACCGCGCTGCCGGAGCAGGCTAGAAGGACCATGGAGGCGGCGTACGGGGGGCATCTTCGACTACTAGGAGGAAGCCTGCGCCCCTAGGGTCACGTCGGGTTCCTCCCTAGACCCACTAACCTTGTACCTGCGCTGTTGGAGATAGCCCTAGAGGTAAATAAATGATGAGTATTTATTGTCATATCTTATTAAGTTTATAATAAGTTCTATAACATGCTATAACTGTATTAATAGGAAACGTTGGTACATGTGTGGTATGTAAACAACCAGAGTCCCTAGTGAGCCTCTATACTAACTAGCTCATTGGTCAATTGATGATCGAGGGTTTAACGATCATGTGACACTTATGTCAGTTGACAGTGGGGTTATTTTATTGGGTAAATGAGATGATGGGCACACCCGAAATAGGTATTGCAACGCGATCATGTCACAAAGTTCATGGTTGCAGTACTTAGGAAATGTAGTAACCTAATCCTTAGACCGTGAAACCACACTGAATTACTATCACCGAAACTGCTTTGAATGTATCAACCGTCACACTGTAACAAAGTGACCATAAAGGTGCGTCTCCGGTATTCCAAAGGGATATGTTGAGGCGTACGTAACAAGATCGGGATTTGTTCTTTTGTGTGAAGGATTATTAATATGGGCCCACTCGGTGAGATTACATCTGTAAAGTTGCGCAACTATGACTAGGTCATGAGGATGAATTTCATGATAACGAGTTAAACAGGACTTGTCAGTAACGAGATCGAACAAAACATGGAGATTCTTATGATCAGGTCTCGTACAAGTCACGTATCTAATTAACAAAAGGAATAGGAATCTATGTTGATGGTTCACACGACATTAATAATCGTGGAATGCACAGAGGTCATTATGGACATCCCGGTCCCGTTATTGATCATTGATATGAGAGGACTCTCGATCATGTCTGGAGTATTCCCGAACCATAGGGTGACACACTTAAGAGTTCTACGACGCTAGGAGATCATTTTGGTATCATAGGAATCACAAAGAAAAGAGAAGAGGAAACCGGAAGAGTTCCGGGGAAAGACCGAAAGTGTTCGGGTTGATCCGGAAGGTGCTCCGGAGTCACGGGGAAGGTCCGGAAGGAGTTCCGGAGCCACCAAAAATTAAAGAATACTTTAATATGTTAATTAATGTATTAATATATTAATTTATTGATTTAATAATGATTAGATTCGGATTAAATGGTGCAGCCCTCCTAAATGGGCCTTTACCGGAAGGAAAATGCCCATGTGGCCAAACTGGCATTTCCTATTTGCCGCCCGTTGGCGGCGCATTTTGGCTGCGTCGCCTGCGGGGGGGGGGGGGGGGGGGGAGGGGGGATGGGCCAGCCCATTTCCGGCAGCCGGTCCTTTTTTTTGTTTAAAAGAAAATTTGTGCGTAAAAAAATTTATTCACTTTTTTTGTTAGTCCGCGTTTTTCTGTTATTTTTGTTTAGATTTATTTTTGTTCAAACTTTTTTTGTTCAGATTTTTTTAACTGAAAAGGGGGAGGGAAGCTTAAGTGGGTCGGCTCACCTTTGCCGCGCCCCCCGCAGCCGGCGGTAGTGCATTGCCGCCTGCGGGTGGTAAATAGGAGCTCCCGGGCAAACCACACCAAGGGAGGGCCAAAGGGGGGAGGTGGGCTGCCTTCGCCGCACCACCAAGGCCCAGTCGGCAACCCCATGGTGCCTCCTCCATTGTTTAATCCCACATTGCCCGCCCTATATAAAGAGAGTCATAGGTGGAAATTAAACACACAGTTAATTTCAGAAAATTGGGAGACCTCTCACAGCCCCTGCGCCTCCACCCCTCTCTCCCTTCGGCGCAGCCCCAAATGAGGGTTGTGCTAACGGGTGTCTTATTTGTTGCGGTACGCCGTCATGCTACCAAGATTTCGGCCGAAAGATCTGCTTCCGCTACCTCAGCTGGATCAAGAGAAGCGGAAGTCATCGTCGAGCTTGCACATGTGCGAGTACTCGGAGATGCTGCCACTTGTGGCACAAGTCGTCGTGCGTGGATCTACACGACCTTCAGGTCGGCTACGTCGTCTTTTTCAACAATACTTGTGCGGGAGCATAATCTCTGCTTTTCGGTCTACAAGTCTATGTTGTTGAAACTTACTCGTTACCGTATTACTAATAGATATATTCTGACTAAGTTTTGACATACGTTAGTTACATTTTTTTTCTGCTACGAGCCCCTTCTTCGTGCGCATACTTCCTCCTCGATGGAGGATATCAACTGGAGTAGCAACGGATGACGGCTTCGACTACCTGCATGAGGATGGCTTCGAATTTAAAATATAATGTTTGAATTTCTATCGAAAAGATGTTTTACAACAAAAACAAAACTAGGATCTTGACGGATCAAATGGGTCGCCATGTTGGGATCGGTGGCCAAAAAGGTTGGAAAGTGACCGGAAGTCTGTCCATTTGGCGACTCAGACAAGAAAAAACGGGACACATACCAACCGGTCAACACGTTGGAGATGGGCTTATCGGCCCGATCACGGCCACGGCCAGACAGTGTATGTTGCTTGTGTGGGAGCGTAATCTCCGCTTTTCGGTCTACATGTGTATGTTGCTGAAACTTACTCGTTACTGCATTACTAATAAATTCTCCCTCCGTTCACAAATAGATGACTTTCATTTATCTAAATATCAATGTATTTGGACACAAACATGTTTACATATTTAAATTTGGATAAATGGAAGTCATCTATTTGTGAATGGATGAGTAGATTCTAACTAAGTTTTACCGTATTTGTTACAATTTTTATTTTTCTGTTACGAACACCTTCATGCGCATGCATCCGTCTCGATGGAGGACATCAACAGGGTGACGACGACTTCGACTACCTGCATGAGGACGGCTTTGAATTTAAATTGTAATATTTGAAGTTCTATAAAAAAATGTTCTAAAACAAAAAAACGAGAACCAGGACGGATCAAATGGGTCGCCATGTTGGGACCGGTGGAAGAAAAGGTTGGAAAGTGACCGGAAGTCTGTCCATTTGGCGACTCAAACAAGCAAGAACGGGACACATACCAAACGGTCAACACGTTGGAGATGGGCTTATCGGCTCGATCACGGCCACGGCCAGACAGTGGAGGCTCCTTCCGTCTGTTCCTCTGCCCCGTCTTGGCACATCTTGCTATTTCTAGTCCACAGACAAAGCTAGGTGGTATGATGGGACGAGAAGCTTACCCGTTGGTGAGGTAGACAAAGGTATGAATACGAGCCCGCGCTGCACGGAATCACCCGTTGGTGAGGTAGACAAAGGAAAGCCATGTCCCAAGCTGACTCTGAAAGCTCTGAAAGTAGCCTGCCTCTGCCTGCCAGCCCTGCCTCCGTTCAGCACCGAGTACGCTACGAATTGATTCTGATCAGCTGTTTCCATGGATGGGTGGGAGTGTTAATGGTATGGTAGGTGATCAATTTCCCGGCAGAGAGAAAAGCCCGCCGCGGCAAAATTTCGCTCCGCCTCCGCCGGGGACACGACACGCCTCCCGTTCCTTCTTTCTCCCTCTTGTTCTCCTTCTCCTGCCACCCTCCCCTAAATAAAGCCGCGAGAGTCTCGGCGCGGCCTCCCACGCCCTCCGGAAATAAGGACCGGCGCATGGAGCAGCAAAGAGCGAGCGAGAGAGGGAGAGGGAAGCCAATGGCCGGCGAGCAGCAGAGCCAGAGCGCGCCGGTGAAGCCGACGGCGGCCCTGTCCAAGCCCTCGCCGTCGTGCTCCTTCCGTCTGTTCCTCTGCCCCGTCTTGGCACATCTTGCTATTTCTAGTCCACAGACAAAGTTAGGTGGTATGATGGGACGAGAAGCTCACCCGTTGGTGTGGTAGACAAAGGTATGAATACGAGCCCGCGCTGCACGGAATCACCCGTTGGTGAGGTAGACAAAGGAAAGCCATGTCCCAAGCTGACTCTGAAAGCTCTGAAAGTAGCCTGCCTCTGCCTGTCAGCCCTGCCTCCGTTCAGCACCGAGTACGCTATGAATTGATTCTGATCAGCTGTTTCCATGGATGGATGGGAGTGTTAATGGTATGGTAGGTGATCAATTTCCCGGCAGAGAGAAAAGCCCGCCACGGCAAAATTTCGCTCCGCCTCCGCCGGGGACACGACACGCCTCCCGTTCCTTCTTTCTCCCTCTTGTTCTCCTTCTCCTGCCACCCTCCCCTAAATAAAGCCGCGAGAGTCTCGGCGCGGCCTCCCACGCCCTCCAGAAATAAGGACCGGCGCACGGAGCAGCAAAGAGCGAGCGAGAGAGGGAGAGGGAAGCCAATGGCCGGCGAGCAGCAGAGCCAGAGCGCGGCGGTGAAGCCGACGGCGGCCCTGTCCAAGCCCTCGCCGTCGTGCTCCTTCCGTCTGTTCCTCTGCCCCGTCTTGGCACATCTTGCTATTTCTAGTCCACAGACAAAGCTAGGTGGTATGATGGGCCGAGAAGCTCACCCGTTGGTGAGGTAGACAAAGGTATGAATACGAGCCCGCGCTGCACGGAATCACCCGTTGGTGAGGTAGACAAAGGAAAGCCATGTCCCAAGCTGACTCTGAAAGCTCTGAAAGTAGCCTGCCTCTGCCTGCCAGCCCTGCCTCCGTTCAGCACCGAGTACGCTACGAATTGATTCTGATCAGCTGTTTCCATGGATGGGTGGGAGTGTTAATGGTATGGTAGGTGATCAATTTCCCGGCAGAGAGAAAAGCCCGCCGCGGCAAAATTTCGCTCCGCCTCCGCGGGGACACGACACGCCTCCCGTTCCTTCTTTCTCCCTCTTGTTCTCCTTCTCCTGCCACCCTCCCCTAAATAAAGCCGCGAGAGTCTTGGCGCGGCCTCCCACGCCCTCCGGAAATAAGGACCGGCGCACGGAGCAGCAAAGAGCAAGCGAGAGAGGGAGAGGGAAGCCAATGGCCGGCGAGCAGCAGAGCCAGAGCGCGGCGGTGAAGCCGACGGCGGCCCTGTCCAAGCCCTCGCCGTCGTGCTCCTTCCGTCTGTTCCTCTGCCCCGTCTTGGCACATCTTGCCATTTCTAGTCCACAGACAAAGCTAGGTGGTATGATGGGACGAGAAGCTCACCCGTTGGTGAGGTAGACAAAGGTATGAATACGAGCCCGCGCTGCACGGAATCACCCGTTGGTGAGGTAGACAAAGGAAAGCCATGTCCCAAGCTGACTCTGAAAGCTCTGAAAGTAGCCTGCCTCTGCCTGCCAGCCCTGCCTCCGTTCAGCACCGAGTACGCTATGAATTGATTCTGATCAGCTGTTTCCACGGATGGGTGGGAGTGTTAATGGTATGGTAGGTGATCAATTTCCCGGCAGAGAGAAAAGCCCGCCATGGCAAAATTTCGCTCCGCCTCCGCCGGGGACACGACACGCCTCCCGTTCCTTCTTTCTCCCTCTTGTTCTCCTTCTCCTGCCACCCTTCCCTAAATAAAGCCGCGAGAGTCTCGGCGCGGCCTCCCACGCCCTCCGGAAATAAGGACCAGCGCATGGAGCAGCAAAGAGCGAGCGAGAGAGGGAGAGGGAAGCCAATGGCCGGCGAGCAGCAGAGCCAGAGCGCGGCGGTGAAGCCGACGGCGGCCATGTCCAAGCCCTCGCCGTTGTGCTCCTTCCGTCTGTTCCTCTGCCCCGTCTTGGCACATCTTGCTATTTCTAGTCCACAGACAAAGCTAGGTGGTATGATGGGACGAGAAGCTCACCCGTTGGTGAGATAGACAAAGGTATGAATACGAGCCCGCGCTGCACGGAATCACCCGTTGGTGAGGTAGACAAAGGAAAGCCATGTCCCAAGCTGACTCTGAAAGCTCTGAAAGTAGTCTGCCTGTGCCTGCCAGCCCTGCCTCCGTTCAGCACCGAGTACGCTACGAATTGATTCTTATTAGCTGTTTCCATGGATGGGTGGGAGTGTTAATGGTATGGTAGGTGATCAATTTCCCGGCAGAGAGAAAAGCCCGCCGCGGCAAAATTTCGCTCCGCCTCCGCCGGGGACACGAGACGCCTCCCGTTCCTTCTTTCTCCCTCTTGTTCTCCTTCTCCTGCCACCCTCCCCTAAATAAAGCCGCGAGAGTCTCGGCGCGGCCTCCCACGCCCTCCGGAAATAAGGACCGGCGCACGGAGCAGCAAAGAGCGAGCGAGAGAGGGAGAGGGAAGCCAATGGCCGGCGAGCAGCAGAGCCAGAGCGCGGCGGTGAAGCCGACGGCGGCCCTGTCCAAGCCCTCGCCGGCGTGCTCCTTCCGTCTGTTCCTCTACCCCGTCTTGGCACATCTTGCTATTTCTAGTCCACAGACAAAGCTAGGTGGTATGATGGGACGAGAAGCTCACCCGTTGGTGAGGTAGACAAAGGTATGAATACGAGCCCGCGCTGCACGGAATCACCCGTTGGTGAGGTAGACAAAGGAAAGCCATGTCCCAAGCTGACTCTGAAAGCTCTGAAAGTAGCCTGCCTCTGCCTGCCAGCCCTGCCTCCGTTCAGCACCGAGTACGCTACGAATTGATTCTGATCAGCTGGTTCCATGGATGGGTGGGAGTGTTAATGGTATGGTAGGTGATCAATTTCCCGGCAGAGAGAAAAGCCCGCCGCGGCAAAATTTCGCTCCGCCTCCGCCGGGGACACGACACGCCTCCCGTTCCTTCTTTCTCCCTCTTGTTCTCCTTCTCCTGCCACCCTCCCCTAAATAAAGCCGCGAGAGTCTCGGCGCGGCCTCCCACGCCCTCCGGAAATAAGGACCAGCGCACGGAGCAGCAAAGAGCGAGCGAGAGAGGGAGAGGGAAGCCAATGGCCGGCGAGCAGCAGAGCCAGAGCGCGGCGGTGAAGCCGACGGCGGCCCTGTCCAAGCCCTCGCCGGCGTGCTCCTTCCGTCTGTTCCTCTGCCCCGTCTTGGCACATCTTGCTATTTCTAGTCCACAGACAAAGCTAGGTGGTATGATGGGACGAGAAGCTCACCCGTTGGTGAGGTAGACAAAGGTATGAATACGAGCCCGCGCTGCACGGAATCACCCGTTGGTGAGGTAGACAAAGGAAAGCCATGTCCCAAGCTGACTCTGAAAGCTCTGAAAGTAGCCTGCCTCTGCCTGCCAGCCCTGCCTCCGTTCAGCACCGAGTACGCTACGAATTGATTCTGATCAGCTGTTTCCATGGATGGGTGGGAGTGTTAATGGTATGGTAGGTGATCAATTTCCCGGCAGAGAGAAAAGCCCGCCGCGGCAAAATTTCGCTCCGCCTCCGCCGGGGACACGACACGCCTCCCGTTCCTTCTTTCTCCCTCTTGTTCTCCTTCTCCTGCCACCCTCCCCTAATTAAAGCCGCTAGAGTCTCGGCGCGGCCTCCCACGCCCTCCGAAAATAAGGACCGGCGCACGGAGCAGCAAAGAGCGAGTGAGAGAGGGAGAGGGAAGCCAATGGCCGGCGAGCAGCAGAGCCAGAGCGCGGCGGTGAAGCCGACGGCGGCCCTGTCCAAGCCCTCGCCGTCGTGCTCCTTCCGTCTGTTCCTCTGCCCCGTCTTGGCACATCTTGCTATTTCTAGTCCACAGACAAAGCTAGGTGGTATGATGGGACGAGAAGCTCACCCGTTGGTGAGGTAGACAAATGTATGAATACGAGCCCGCGCTGCAAGGAATCACAACGAAGAAAATGTAAGCCATGTCCCAAGCTGACTCTGAAAGTAGGCTGCCTGCCTCCATGGATGGCATGAAATTGATTGAGATCAGCCGTTTCCGTGGACGGGATGGGTGGGAGTGGTATGGTACTGTATATGGTAGGGCAATCAATTTCCCGGCAGAGAAAAAAGGAAAGCAATGCCCGCCGCGGCGAAATTTCGCTCCGCCTCCGCCGGGGACACGACACGCCTCCCGTTCGAGCGCGGTTTTTCCACAATTTCGTGGACGTACCGGGCCTATCCTGGCCGTCCGTCGTTGCAGATCCGCAGATGGTGGGCGCCTGGGCGCTGGCTTGCGGTCTAGGCTAATGACAGGAATCTGCCAAAGTGTCACACTAAATTGTACCTGTCCATAATATAACTAATTTCGGCTAAAAGATGTCTTTCTGCTCCCGCGCCTCGCTTCTCGCTCTGCGCCGTCCTCCTCCCCGCCATTGACCGAATGGAGTCTAACGCCGAGCTCCTCGCTAGCATCGATGTTCCCAGATTTACGCGGTTAGGGCCAACAGTCTCTAGCCACCGCGCCCAGAATTTGACTCCAGTTTTTTCGCATTTGACATTTTCTTCATTCTTTCAGATTCCGAGATGGATTTTGGGATAGACGGGAGCAGGCTGTAGCACGTTTGGATAAGCCGGATTTGACGATTGTTCTGATGAACGGGTGAGTACCAGGTAACATCTTTTACACAACGAATCTTTGTTTTGGTTCGGTTCGGTTCATGGATCTTGTTCTTAAATCTTGATCTCTTTTCCTCTCAACTCCAGATCTTGGTGAAGATATTCGTCAGATTCATTCTAATTTCGAGGAAGAGGATGACCGTGACGATCTGGTTGAGGCGGTCGACCGCGATGCAGCAGCGGATTTCCCTCCCTGTGAATGGGATGAACCTGACGACGCCAACCTCCCTTCAGACAAATAGTATGCCACGGCTTGTGACGCATGGCCGACGAGAGATGCAGTTGCTGCCCTGCGCCTAAACTACACCCAAAATTGCAGCATATTTTGTAGGTTTGTGTATCTGAAAAGGTGAAATCGCTTGCACGCTAAATGAGCTTGACTTCATGTTAGCTTCCGTTCTGTACTAAGAACTTTTTGGGGGAAAACAGTCTTGAAAAAAAAGATGTGTTTAGCTCTGTAACATCCCTAGCTGTTTTAGACATGGATGCTTCCCATCTTGTTTCATTTAGTGTTGTTTTTTGTAGAAATTCCATCAGCCAAACAAATTCAGAGATAAAGGATGTTACATTTGTTTTGAAAAATACGACTAGTTTATGTGATTCGTTGTCAAAATTCATGCCGTTACGCGCTGTTTTTTTAATGGCATCATTTGAACTCTCTCTCTCACACACACAATGTTTCTTTTTGCCAACACATGCAGCAAGCACACGGCCAAAGGTTTGGAACTGCCTACGCGCAGGCCCGCCAAGCGAGATGGGCGCAGTTGAGGCAGCATTGCAAGCATCTGCGACGAAGAAGACTGCACGGATGTTTTATGCCGCTCCTTGGCATGGTTTTTGAGCTGAAGAAGCTCACAATGCATACGGAGGTCTGCATAGAAAAAAACTCAAAATAGCAGTCCATTGATATTTAGCCCAACACGTGATAATGATTTTAGTACTTGTTATCAATCATGTATATTGTTTTAGTAGTACGAAAATTCCAAATGTTTTTCCTTTTCTATGCTTCGTAGGTATATCTGTTGTATAAAATGTTGTTTTATACTTGTCAGTACAGACTGTTTCTTATGTACATTTTCTTCTTCAGAACAGGGTAAAAGACAACATGTTGTATATACCAGTCCAGCATTGCGATTGCAAGGCCTCGATGTAGCTGCTCCGAACAGAAGACCATGGCTGGTACGTTATCCAGTTGATAGAGGACCACAACGGAAATCCCACAGATAAGAGGTACCTCCGGGAGAACAATGTGTCCCTCAGCAAGGTCCATTGAATTCTCGGAACCATGTATGGAGGTGTTTGAGAGCTACCTTTCACCAAAAGGTCCATCCGCACCACATGTGCTCAGATTGCATGTGACTAGCAGGATGACGGTCTAAGAAAACGCTTGAGGTGTTCAGGAAGATGATGGGAGACGATCCTAATTTTGCTTTCACTGTCGACCTGGATGGTCTGAACCGTGTGTGGTAGTGTTTCTGGCTATATGAGGTACGGTGTTTCAGGGATCAATGCATCAATGACAGCAGAGGAGTTGTCTACCATCAGTAGTGAGGAAGAGAGGAGGCCCCAAGATGAAGATTGCTAATCTTGAAATGTTTCACTCGGTAGCTAAAAGTGTATTCTGTTAGCTGCGCACAGAAGTTAAGATATTTGAAATTTATCTCCATTGACTAATTTCCGAATTCTTAGCTAAAATAATCAAGAAGATTCTTTTTATTTGTGCAGTATATTGAACCTTAATATCCAAGGACATGCTGTAACTTTAAAATAACTTTATGTCGGCAGATATTGAAATGTTTCAAGCGGTACCTAAAGTGTATTCTGTAAAAGCTGGTATTGAATTTGTAACATTTAAAAATCTTTGTCATTCACCGAATTCTGAATTCTTAGCTAAAATGTTTAAGAAGACTCTTATTTTGGCTCTGTACATCCAAGAACATGGTGTATCTTTAAAAATATTTTATGTTGGCAGTAAACTGATTTTAGAAGAGTTAATCGAATTACAGAACGAAGATGTGTCCAACCTTGTTAAAGGGATAAGATCAATATTTAGCAGAACATTCTGCAAAGATGTTGTGCTGGGTGGATGGGATGACAAGGTTAATGGAAACAAGTTCAAGTATGAAAAACACAAGTACATCATACAGATAGGGCTACATCATGACATGGATAGATCAGAACTACAAAAAGAACATCAGAGCTACACTGGATTCATGAGTGCTGCTATTGCAATAGCAAATGCAAACTCTAATGACCTGGAACTATGAATGAGCACATAGCAGCAATTAGAGGCATCAGACGGAGCTTCTTGAACTTCATTGAAGCAGAATTAAATCCGATATCTCGGCTTGCAGAGCTGTGAAATGAAATTTTAGCTCACTAGCTTCCTCCCTGGTGGGCTATGAGCTGGTCCCCCATCTCTCTTTCTCCGTGCAGCTGACGGTCAGAATCTTCTCTGCTAGCTCCTTCTGAATGACCACCAGCTCCGCAGCTGCTCCAGGATTTCCAAACAGACACAGATCCGCAGCTGCTGCGGCGCGAGAGCTAGCCCACATGCCTGTATGAGTGCACGCTCGTGTGCGAGATCGGAACGGCGGCCAGTTCGTCTGCGCTACAGATTTCCGAATGAACCGAGATGGGAAGCTGCCGCGGTGCGAGGAAACACCCTACATGGCTGGATGAGTGCATGCTGGGGGAAACAATGGCGAAGCTGAGAGAATCGAAGGATGGAACAATGGAGGTGAGCGACGCGCGGAGATGATGGAAGGGGAAAGTGAGCCAGGCTGGGAGTTGTGCCAGCGAGGCGTGCCTGGGAGTCTGGGACGCTCGGAGTGAGGCCGAAAATAGGCAAAACGCGGCTATTAGCGAGTCCTAACTATAGCTGGCCAAACGGGACTGGCTTTTTTGGCCGGCCCGAAGCACGACTTTTTTGGCCCGACACGAGCACGACACGGCACGATTGAAATGAGCCGCTCCTCGATTTGAAGCACATGGGCCGGCACGGCACGACACGACATAAACGGGCTGGCACGCGGCCCGGCACGAGCACGACATGGCACGATTAAATTAGAGGGTGGAAAACCCTTTTTATAGGAAAAAAAATGCAATTTTTTGGGTAAAATTAGGCCTTTAACGGTTAAATATGACAAAATACCTCTAAAATGAGACAAATCGTACTTAACATGGGCTAATTATGCCCCTAATTGCCCCCTAACTAAGAAAAATCTGCACTCCCGCTTCCCCCCTCCACCAGGCCCCCCAAAAATTTCCAAATTTGAAATTCCCGCCTCCCCTTATTGGGCTAGCCGTGCCAGGCTTTTCACGGGCTGTCGGGCCAAAAAAATGGCCCGTCGGGCCATATTCAGGCCATAGTGCCGTGCCAAGTTCCGAAATACAGCCCATGGGCCAGCCCCGCACGGCACGAATAAGCCGGTCCGTATACGGGCCGTGCCGTATACGGGCCAGGATTTTTTCGGCCCGACTCGGGCCGTGCCGGGCCGCCCGTTTGGCCAGCTATAGTCCTAACACATGACTGAGACGGGGGCGGGCGCGCTGACCGGTTTGTCAGCACGCGAATCTTACAGCACTTGGACGGACGAGATAGGCCCGGTACGCCCACGCGTGTTTTTTTTTTTACACAAACGGCACCCCCGTGAAAGGGCCCGCATTCCATTATATTGCATAACGGAACCACCACCAGTCATTCCAGGTTTTTGTACGCCCCAATACAACCAACAAACAACCGCAGCTAAGAAAAGAGGCTACCACAACGGCCGCACGCTTGTCTGGCCGAACTTACAAAAGCAGCAACCAGAGTGAAACAACTTAGAGAGGTTTTTAAGCAGTTAACAAACTCCACCCCAAAAGCGATCTGCCAACGAGAGGGCAAACGCCAAACAAGTTTCTTGAACAAAACCAGCCAAGCTTCTGTAATTCCTGGGAGGAACACCATGCGAGCATCACCGAGCAAGATCTTCGTTGTCTTCGTTCTCCATGTTTTCTGCTTCCTCGTTCCCATCGTCCTCCTGTACAGCACCCCCGATCCTCAGTACAACAGTTTGTCTTGGGCTTGGATTCATCGCAGTTGCCACCGAGAGCAGTGTTGTAGCACCAGCCCTAATGTCCCCTTGCTCCTGCGTCGAGTGCAGACCTGCCCAATGATTCAAAAACACACAAGTATAGCTAATCCATTCAAACGGAGATTTGATGAGTTTTTTTCGAAACATGCTCGATTCCTAATCTTCCAGATAGCCCAGCACACCGCCGTCACTCCTGTGATCTGGATATTGCGACTGGATTGGATATACCGAGGTATCCACCAGAAATACTGAGAAAAAGAGCCAGGCCTGTTGTTTGCTCCCAACGCCCTACCAATAACACTCCAGACATATTTTGCTGCATCACAAGTAAAGAACAGGTGTAGGATAGACTCATCATTGTCACAAAACTGGCACTTATAATTGCCCACCCAGTTCTTCTTCTTCATGTTATCTTTTGTAGAAATGGCATCATGCCATATCAACCATAGCCAGACTTTGATCTTAAAGGGAATCTTAGCTTTCCACAAATGTTTAAAGGATCTATCCACTCCATTGCTAGAAATCGATTGATACATCGATTTTACTGAAAAAGTTCCACTTTTGGTCCATTTCCATCTAGGAATATCTTCTTCATTATTCAGAGCAATCCCTGTCAACTTACTCTGCAGCTTCCTCATCTCACTCTGCAAGTCACCATCAAACCATCTTCTGAAAGTGGGTATCCATCTTCTACCTGCCATCTCAGCCACTGAAACACATTGCTCATTGCAAATTTCAAACAATCCCCGGAAGGTATCTTTGAGTGGCCTATGACCACACCAGGGATCCCCCCAAAAGTCAGTTCTTCTGCCATTCCCAACGATCATAATTCTCCCTGCCAAGTACAACTGCCTGACATGCAACAGATCAGACCAAAAGGCAGAATCCATAGCCCTCTGTTTAACCTGATAGATTCCTTTTTGCCCAAGGTATTTGGCTCTCATAAACTTCTGCCATGGACCATCTTCAGCCTCTAGTTTCCACCACCATTTACACATCAAACTTATATTAAACTTTGTTAAGTTTTTGAGTCCTAGCCCCCCTTTGGATCTAGGCTTGCAAATCAGCTTCCAACTTACCAGATGATACCTCCTTTTAGCAGGGCTGCTTTGCCATAGGAAAGCCCTTCTAGGTTTGTCCAATTCTTCCAAGGTACTTTTGTGAAGCAAAAACATGGACATATGATAAACAGCAACAGATGACAGACAAACATCAGTCCTAATCACTCTGCCCCCAATAGACAGAGTGCCTCCCATACAACCATCCATCATCCCTTTTACTTTTTCACCTAGGAACTTCATTTCCTGAACAGAGTTTCTCCTAGAATTCACAGGAACCCCAAGATATTTAACAGGCCAGCTCCCCTTCTGACAGCAAAACATATCAGCATATTCCTGCTGCTTCTCCTCATCCTCAATTATCATCATGACTTCACTTTTTTCAAAGTTAATTTTCAGGCCAGACATACTCTCAAACACATACAACAACAACTTTAAATTCCTAGCCCCCTCCAAATCATCTTGAAAGAGCAGAATGGTGTCATCTGCATATTGAAGTATTGCAACCCCTTTATCAATCAAATGTTCTGCTAACCCCACCAACATACCAGGATCCTGAGCTCTGTGAATCATTTTTGCAAGGTTCTCAGCAGCAGTATTAAACAAGAAAGGAGATAGTGGGTCCCCCTGTCTTACCCCTTTATGGCTAGCAAAGTAAGGGCCCTCTTCATCATTAATTTTCACACTCAAAGTACCTTGAGTGACAACATTCTTAAGCCAAAGAAGCCATTTGTCACTGAACCCTTTTTGTCTACAAGTTTCAAAAGGAAATCCCAATTAACTTTGTCATAAGCCTTTTCAAAGTCAATTTTCAAAACAACCCCCTGTTTCTTCCTCCTTTTTTATTCTTTCAGTATCTCCTGCAGCAGCTCAACACCATCCATAATGTTCCTTCCCTTAATAAAAGCAGTCTGACATTTATTAATCAACTTTCCCATGAAAGGTTCCAACCTGACAGTTAAAGTTTTAGTAAAAATCTTAAACAGCACCTGCAACAGACAGATGGGTCTGTATTTCTGTATCCTGTCAGCATCATCTCCCTTGGGTAGGAGAGTAATAATGCCATAATTGATTCTGTCTAAGTCCAACCTATGATGGTACAAGTCATTAAAAAGCTGGACCAAATCTTCCTTGATAATCTGCCAGCAGCTCTGATAGAATTCAACAGGAATCCCATCAGGGCCTGCTGCTTTATTTTTTCCATAGAATCAATTATCTCTTTGATTTCTTTTTCACTAAATTCCCTGTCCAGATCACCTCTGTCTGCTTCACTCAATCTTTCTTGATTATCCCACACATCACCCCTAAGAGTTATTCTTCTGCAATCTGAAGGCCCAAACAACTCCTTGTAAAAGGAGGTAGCATGTGCTAATAAATCTGGAGTCCCTTGGATAATGTCTTGTCCTTTTTTTAAGGAGAAGATCATTTTTCTTCTCCTCCTGCCATTGGCCACTCTGTGAAAGAAACCAGTGTTCTTATCTCCTTTCAACAACCAATTTTCACTTGATCTCTGTTGCCAGTAAGCTTCCTCTTCTTCATGAATTTTTAAATAGCTCTTTGTATCTGTCCTTTTCTGATTAACAATTCACAGGGTAAAGGAGCATCCTCTTCAGCATCTTCAAGATTCTGCAACTCTTCCATCAATTGTTTCTTGTTTCTTTTTGATTCTCCCCTCAGATTTGCACCCCACCCTTTGAGACATTTTTTGACATTTTTCAGCTTCAACAAGAAGCTCTCAAGATTAGATCTAGCTCTTACAGGCTTCTTCCAACTTTTTTCTACTAAACCCATGAATTGAGGTTCAGTTATCCACCTCTTCTCAAATCTAAAGCTTCCTCTTCTACCACCACATGTCTCCATAGTATCAACCAGGATTGGATTATGATCAGATAGATCCCTTGTTCTCTTGTAAACAGTGGCCAAAGGAAAAAGACTTTCCCAATTCTTACTCATCAGGAATCTGTCCAATTTTTCCAAAGTTGGGCTAGCATGATTATTTGACAATGTATACTGACCCCCTGCCATATCAATCTCCCTGAGTTCATGAGTATTTATCAAAGCATTGAACACATCAGACCATCTCATGTTTCTAATGGGTTTGTTTTTGTCACTTGCTTTTCTAAGCAGATTGAAGTCCCCTCCTATCAACAGAGGTATTGATTGATCTGCACACACTCCTGCCAACTCAATTAGGAAATCATTCTTGTCTTCTTCATGAGCAGCCCTATATACATTAATCCAGCACCAGTCCACCTGCATTTTGATATAAAAAACCATAGTCTTCACATGAAATTTACCAAATGCAACTGACTTGATCACAAACTTATCTTTCTTGACACCTCCCAAAATCCCACCTGCCTTACCCACAGAAGGTAACCAGTTCCAGGAAAATTCATTCAAAGGATCAATTTTCCTAAAGAAAGCTGGAGAATAATTCTTTTTCATTGTCTCTTGTAGTCCCACAAAGTCAACAACATTAAATCTCAGAAAATCTTGCAGACAATCACTCATCCCTTTCTTGCCCACACTCCTACAGTTCCAGCTTGCACCAATCATAGATACTTAGGATTTTTCTTTCTATTCCTGGGACCAGTCAAAACATCACACATAGGGTGATCATTTTTGACTTTCCCTGAGGCACCACTAGATTGGGCTGTGGCAACTCTGCCACCAGAAGATTTAGCCATTTTCGGTCTCTTTTTAGCACTTCTAGATATAACAGGAACAAAGCCATCAGAATTATTTTCCTCCTCCCACCCTAACAGAAAAACAGCATTATCTCCCTCCTGCATGTTCTTTGAAATCTCCTCCTGTTTTTTATCTAAACTATGTCTAGCAATTTCTAGGTCTTTGATACTATTAATTTGTTCAAGATTAAAATCAGCAGGATTAACTCCTAGCTCAAGCACTCTATTCATAATAACATCATCATCTAAACAAGCAAAAGAATTACTGGAGGATAGATTGGTACCTTCAAGGTTCCTAGCCATAGCTTGAGTTGTGGCCCTGTCAGTGATCCTCACCTGGCCTACCTCCATCTCTTGCAATCTAGTGCTGCGCCTGGTTGGTTGAACTGCTGGAATAACATCATCTTCCTCCATATTCTCATTTGTGGCTTCATCATCTAGAGCATTCTCCTGTTCTTGTGTCAACACCATTTCTGGTTGGGACCCATCAAGTGTAATTACTTCTGCCCTGCCAGATGGTGCACCTGGAGCAGGCAAAGCAAACACAGCTGCACCCCTAGGAATATAAGGTATATCAGTTTCCATAGAGGATCCTTGGCTATCCCCTTCAGACATGGAGTCATCTTCTTCCCCTTCATCATTGCTTTCCTGTTGCTCCACAGAGTCTTCCTCCTGGTCACCTTGTTCTACAATGGGCTCAAGCAAGTGTTGGTATTTCTGTTTTGTCTCAAAACATTCATCACTACCAGAACTGGCCAATTTCTGAATGAAAGCCTTGAAGGCTGGGTCCTCTCCCCCTGGAGCTTGAAAATCTTGTGGCATCTCCCCCTCCAAGCCACCTTCCTGGCCCTGCTCTTCCATGGGATCAATCACAGCATGGGCCCCTATCATAGGAGGAGCAAAAGCTTGGATCACCTGCTGCTGAACAACACTGAGAGTAGCAAGTCCATGTGAATTAGGGGCAAAGCCCTGCCTATCCCTTCCACCATGATTGTCCCCATAGAAAATCTGGTTCATTCTAGCACCAAACGACATGCTGCTAGATGCAGATGACTGCCCTTGCTCAAACACAGATGAAGCCACAGATTTCCCTTTATCTCCTACAGGTGCTTGTATCACTTGCTCATCATTCACCACACCCCTCCCTCTGTTAGTATGAGAACAATTTTGATTGGATCCTACCTCCCTGTTGTTATTATTGCCATTGATGTTGTCAGCCCCATTATCACCATTAGTTCTCACACTATTATGCACATTGTTGTCAACTACATCACCTCCTCCTGTAACTTCTTTTTCAACTTGACTGTAAAAGTTTTTAGGGTCTACATTGGGATCAAACAGTTCTCTGGTATATTGAATCTCATAGAAGGCACCTCCTATTTCAGCTTCCCTGGTATTAGGTACCAGTGCCACATCCCTGCAACCCAGTTTCACTCTCACATAAGCAAAGTTTCTGATAGTGTTCTTGTCCAGCGCTAGAGGCTTACCAGCAAGACCTGCAACATAAAAGATGACAGATCTCATCCTATATTTCATAGGTATCCCCTTCACCCTATACCAGGCATCTTCCAAAACAGCAACTGGCATTATATCACCTGTCCACTTCTTGATTTCTAACAGAACCTCTGGCTTAGTCTTCATGAAGAACCTACCAAAGTGAGATAATTCTTCCAGACATTTTGCATTGGGAAACCTCATCTGAAACTCATTTTCTAAAATCGTCTTGGCATAGAAGCGCCAATTAATTTGCATAGATTCAGCCCACAACTGGAATTCATGTTCCAAGTCTCTACCTGAAACTTCCCCATTGACCACTCTCAACACAGCTTGATGCAATACTTCCTGCGGCCTCACTTCACATTCCTCAGCGGGAATAGAATAAAAGACCTGTTCAAAATCCGAACAACCGAAAAATGGAGCAACATACTCCCATGGATTTCTCACCTGGCAGACTGCAAACCCATGGGGTCCCCCGCAGCAGCTGCATCTTCCCCCAGGCACTTCTCCAATCTCATCTATCCCAGATTGATTAACATTAGAACGAATGGCACCTACCGGCAAGGGTGCAAAGGACCCCGCATGTGCTCTACCCATATCACGATTTTGAGATTCGTTGACCATGGTTGCAGGTGGAACAACAGCAATCGTACCCGTGACAGGAACAATCGATTGCGTCAAAGGAGCATTCGATTGCACCGAGGGACTGATAACGATGGGGTTGGAAACTAAATCACGCCTATTCACTGCATTAGGAAGAGGCAGATTCTCACCATGAGGAGCAGATGAAGGTGTAGCAGCAGTGGACTCCGACGCCGCCGAGCCAGATGCCGTTCCAACCATCTCCTGCCTATGATTCCACCGGTCGTGCGTCGTAGCATTTGAGATCTCGCGGCGTCGCTGCTCCGCCAACGCCCTTTCTCGCGCCAGGCGCTCTGCATCCCGAGTTCTTGCCAGGCGACGTTGTTCTTCCTCTTGTCTCTTGAGTTCATCTCTTCGCCTTGCATCAGCTTCCTCGATGCGTCGTTCTTCCGATCTGCGCCTCTCCTCTTCACGCCTCCAGTCCTCCTCCCTGCGCCTGTCATCCTCTCTGAATCTATCATCTCCATGGAATCTCTCCCTGTCTCCTCCAAATCTGGATCTGCCATAAGGACCTGGTCGAGGATTATTTCTCGGTGGAGATCTTCTAGGCCCGTACCCCCCGCGACCAAATCCACCACCGAAACCTCTGCCTGGCCTTCTATCCATCTCAGATCTCACCACCTGGGAGTACGATCTAGGGTCTCCGGATCTCACTCCTCCCCACGCCTCCGGCTGGATAAACTG
Organism: Alopecurus myosuroides; assembly: GCA_028641055.1. Lineage (NCBI taxonomy): Eukaryota > Viridiplantae > Streptophyta > Magnoliopsida > Poales > Poaceae > Alopecurus > Alopecurus myosuroides. Next base: position 81,991,634 of record CM054060.1, read on the forward strand.
AAGGGATCTAGCGGGTGGATTGAAGGTGGATTTGACGAAAACTACGCCGCAGCAGCGTCTAGGGTTGGGGTTTGCACGATCGCTGTCGAGGGGCGAAATGAGATCTGAACTCGCCTCCCCTTCTCTCTCCGCGTGATATATCTCACCTGCCCTGGATTGTGGGCCCCCGATCGACCCCGCCGGAGGAGTCGCCGACGCGTGGCTGCCTCCGAGCCTAACCACCCCGCACACACGCACCAAGGGCGGTGCACGGTATGGCCCGGTCGCCCCGCGTAACACACGGGGAACGTGACGAAGACGTGGTCCAACCACCGCCACAAATCGAGAAAACCTCCATGTCGCGCCGTTGGTGGGGCCGGCGTTCGCCGTGGACATGGCATCCACCTCGATCCCATCACCCCGATGGAGCGAAACCCTCGATCTCCCATCCCACCTAACCTCTCCATGGAAGCGAGCTGATCGCTCTCCTGTGCGCGCGTGGTAGATGGCTAGCCAGCACCCCCTCGCCGCCGGTGGGTGCGCCGCCGTATCCCCTCGAGAAGGTGGCCCGAGGCTCGAGCCGCCGGTGTCAGAGCGCGTGTCGCGTGTCGTCATCCTCACGTTCTGAAGCTGTGAATATATATGATGTGCCCTAATGATTTTGCCTTTGGTCATGGTCACGAGTCGTAGTAGAGGCCAGCTCCTACAGACCAGACTTCGCTCAGTCTTCCCAGTTTCTGAAAATTTTCAGTGGCAACATCGCAGAGAAAACTATCCGCCCACGCGTGTGCGGAATGTTATTTCCGCCTCTCGTTCTCCTTCCGTGCCACCCTCCCCTAAATAGAGCCGCGAGAGTCTCGGCGCGGCCTCCCACGCCCTCCGGAAATAAGGACCGGCGCATGGAGCAGCGAGTGAGAGAGAGCGAGAGAGAGAGGGAAGCCAATGGCCGGCGAGCAGCAGAGCCAGAGCGCGGCGGTGAAGCCGACGGCGGCCCTGTCGAAGCCCTCGCCGTCGTTCCGTCTCCGGAACGGCAGCCTGAACGCGGTGCGGCTGCGGCGCGTGTTCGACATGTTCGACCGCAACGGCGACGGCGAGATCACGGTGGACGAGCTGGCGCAGGCGCTGGACGCGCTCGGGCTGGAGGCGGACCGCGCCAGCCTGGCCGCCACGGTGGGCGCGCACGTCCCCGAGGGCGCCACCGGGCTGCGCTTCGAGGACTTCGAGGGCCTCCACCGCGCGCTCGGGGACGCGCTCTTCGGCGCCCTGTCCGACGACGGCGAGGAGGGCGCGGAGGACGAGGAGGAGATGAGGGAGGCCTTCAAGGTGTTCGACGTCGACGGCGACGGCTACATCTCCGCGTCCGAGCTGCAGGAGGTGCTCAAGAAGCTGGGCATGCCCGAGGCCAGCAGCCTGGCCAACGTCAGGGAGATGATCTGCAACGTCGACCGCGACAGCGACGGACGCGTCGACTTCAGCGAGTTCAAGATCATGATGCGCGGGATCAACATCTGACGTCTTTGCTCGCCCGACCATGATGCAACGGATCGTCCTTGGAGATCACCCCGTTTTAACTATGCGCGTAGTAAGCTTACGTACTTTATTCTTTAACGTTCGTTCCTGATCGACGTCGTGCTCAGATGCAAATTGTTGTAACCTCGTCTGAAGCTCCAAACCATGGAGAAGACAGGGATTGCAAGGTTATTTAGGTTTCGTACGATTGATTAATCTCCAAGGTTCAGACTACTCCCATCAAAATTTGTGTTCTGTGCGTCTAATTGTGTGGTGTTGTAAACTTGTTGTCGGTGGCGTCATCTGTGTCCTGGCCTTCGTCCTCTGCCCCGCACAATCTCCAAGCTTTGGCATGTCGGGCGGAGCACCGGTCATCAGGCTGACGTTGGCGAGGCAGAGGTGGCCGGCCGCCGCCCCGCTACGTGTGGGCTTGTGCGGTTGCACGTTGCTGGAGCAACCCAACATCTTTACCTCGCCCTGAATTCAAAATCACCTCGTATAACCAGCATCCTGTGGCCTATTTGGTTCAAATTATACGGTATAAGTACACCTCAACAAATAAAGTAGAATGCATATGTTGTGGCATATTCAATCCTACGTGATTCTTTCAATGAGAAGCCACGCAGAAATTGAAAATACAATAATGTGTAGTAGAAGTACCGAATTATAAAATATTTCAGTATGGGCTACACACGGAGTAAAATGAATGATCAGACATACTAAAATGCTGATTCGGATAGAACAACTTATAATTTAGAAAGGAGAGGAGGGAGTGGTAGCTAAGTGTGTGTTTTTGCTATAAAAATAATGAAAACATATAAGCACTTACAATAATAAGTGGTCTATCTCGTGAATTCATGTGTTTCGCGAGAGACGCGACCATGCCTTCACTTCCACACGCTCTGGTAACCACAACTAATCATTCCGTCTCTTTTACATCGAGGCTATAGGCGCCATTTTTGTGTCTACTCCTTTGGCATTGTTTACTTACTGCCCCCGGTTAATCCAATGGGGGGATCTATATCGTGGAGTCAACAAATTTGTCGTTCCCCAACGCATTACTTTGAAATATTCCAAGACACCATGACGCATGGAGCACCAGATAACAGATTGAGCGATTATCATAGCATGACATGTTTTTCTTCTTTTTCGAGGCGACTTTCTTGTTGTTGCAGCGCCATCGACGAACCTTGAGGCCGGCTAGAGGTTACATGGTATAAAATTAAAGCCTCAGAGCCCATACACAAGCCACTACCCATGCTATGATCCTAGAGGTGTGGAATCTCGTCCCAGACAAATCACCGTGCATGTATTCCACAAGCTGAAGCAAATGTAACAAATGGTTTTGTTCTCCAACAAAATAAGGAGGGACTAATCAGCTGATTTTCAATTTTATCAATAAAAATGTCCTTTAGTACCATCTAAGACCATACAATTCCATAACCCATAAGAGTCATGATGACGCGTCTGATATTGGACTGATCGGAAGTACGAAAAGTCTAAATGATGTTGAACTGAAATTAGCTCGTTACTAACTAGCAGAAGTTAATAGAAAACAACAACATCCCTTGTATCACGATTAATCAAAATTAGTCTTTTAAAGTTCCTTTTGATTCACATGACTAGGACTGCCACATGGTTTACATGTTATGGCATACTACTGAATTCTACATGATTATTTTTTGTAAGAAAAAACATGCATGAGCTAAAAATACAATAACTATGTGCATGACACAGCGGTTGCATAGAAAGAATAAAATTTTAAAATTTTGAACTTGATGGAAACTTTACATTAGAATTTCACGCAAGACGAACTGCAGAAAAAATGGGTTTCAACCCTACACAAGATTAAAAAAAAGGAAGAACAACTTATAATTTAGAAAGGAGGGAGAGGTAGCCAAGTAAGTGTCTCGGTTTTGCTACAAAATAATAAAAACATATAAAAGTTTATTGACAATAATAAGTGTTATCTCGTGGATTCATGCGTTCCATGAGAGACGCGACCATGATTCCCTCTCTTTTACTTTGAGGCTATATGCGTAATTTTTGTGTCTACTTCTTTGGCATTGTTTACTTATTGTCCCCCGAGTAATCTAATGGGGTGATCTATATCTTGACGTCAACAAATTCGTCGTTCCCTAATGCGTTCCTTTGAAATCTTCAAAGCCACCATGTCGCATGGAGCAGCAGATATCAGGTTGAGCGATTATCATACCATGACATGTTTTGTTTTATTTTTCTAGGCGAGTTTCTTATTGTCGCAGCGCCATCGACTAACCCTGAGGCCGACCAGGGTTATGCGACTCAGAGCCCATAAACCGGCCACTACCCATGCTATGATGCTACATGTGTGAAATCTCGTCCTATGCGAATCATCGTGTAGGTCTTCCAGAGGCCGAAGCAAACATAATAAATGTTTTTGTTCTCAAACAAAAAAAAGGAAGGTCTAATCGGCTGATTTTCAATTTTTTCAATAAAAATATCCTTTAGTATCAACTAAGACCATACAATTCCATAACCCATAAGATTCATGATGACGCGTCTGATATTGGACTAATCGGAAGTATGAAAAGTCTAAATGATGTTGAACTGAAATCAGCTCGTTACTGACTAGCAAAAGTTAATAGAAAACAACAACATCCCTTCTATCATAGTTCATCCAAATTAGCCTTTTTAAGTTCCTTTTGGTTCCCATGACTAGGACTGTCACATGGTTTATGTGTTATGGCATACTACTGAATTCTACATGATTAATTTTGCAAGAAAAAACACACATGAATTGAAAATACAATAACTATATGCATGACACATCATGCAGAGAAAGAATAAAATATTAAAGCTTTGAACTTGATGAAAACATTACATTAGAATTTCACGCAAGACGAACTACAAAAGAATTGGGCTTCAACCCTACACAAAATAAAAAAAACCGTAGAAAAGTTATTAATTATTATACTCTCCAAATTCCTTATGCGATTCGTTGAACCGAAGAGGCTTCCACGTGGGATTAGGGTCCTATGTACAAAATTACATTGTGACCAAACTGAAAGAACATTTTATGTCCTCTCTAGTTTTGTTTGGAGTGCTAGATAACAACAGTGGTGATCACCTAACTGTGTGCCAAGTGCTACAGGTGGTTAGGTTATTCCGATATAAAAGCATAGCTATCAAATAGCAAAGTTTAATGTTGTCTGAAGTTTCCAGTCCGGAGAATCCGGGGTGTTTGGGCCGGAAACTCTGGCCTCGTCGCTAGTATTTGAATATAAAGTTCTCTCAGTTGTCTAGAGATTGTCTGGATTTTTCAGGCCGGACACTCCGGTTGTCGGATATATACTTATTAGGGGTATGTCCGGCATTGTCCTAAAGAGCCGGATTACCAGGGTGGCCTTTTGGTGATGGACCACAGTCCATTAGGCGGCCCAGTAAGTTGACGCACAGGAAGCCGGATTCTAGAAGAACCCGGACCACGGCCCAGAGTGGTGCGGCTTAAAGTAGAAGACAAATTCCTCCTTTCCAAGTTAGATACTTTCTGTAGTCTTCTAGCTTTCCTTTCTGTAAGCCCTCACCCGGTTATCTATATAAATCCGGACGGGAAAGACGAAAGACACAGACAATTAGCTAGCAGCCAACTCGCCGAGAAGTTGATCCTCGCCGAGTTAGCGAAACCCTACTCACATTGTACTTTGTATACTTCAGGCTTCAGCCCTGATTTAGCGAGATTGCAGGAGTAGGAACGTCGCCTAGTTGCGTCGTACCGAACCTGGGTAAATTTGGTGTTCCTGGTTGTCGTACTACCACGTCCCCCACGTCTCTACCCGTAGACTCATGGCACCCCCGTCTATGAACTCTACTACGATGTCTCGACAGTTAGTGCCCACCGTGGGGCTAGCGACGTCAGGCGTTATGTTTTGATCGGGGATACTCGGCGGAATAGGCAGTACCATAACTGTCGAAAGCTTGAAATTCGACAATGACGCCGTGCGCTTCCTCGACAACGGATCGTACATGCCAGTACGGAATCATCTGGTAAGTGCCTGCGTTTTACCGATTGGATCTGCAAACATCTTTATCGGATTAACTGCAGAAGCAATGGGATTCTGTGGTGGAAGTAAATTTATCCCACCCGCCCTATACCCAGTTGAAGAAACCTATGATACCGGATTCTTCTTAGATCGCCAAAATCCTGAATTTGCTTCCTCCTCGGAGTTGCCTGCAATCATATCTCACTTCATTGGCATGGTGCAGTCCGAGGTCGCTGAAAACACGGAAGTAATCAATCCCGTGGAAGAAGAAGAAAACAACAATCCCACAGAACAAGTGGAAGATCCGACACCCGTCAACGAAAAGATGAACTCGGAAGCCGATTCTATACTAGCTGCCATAGAGGCAAGATTGGAGTCGGAACCTGGATCTGAAGACATAGATTCAGAAGATGAATATGAAGACGCTTTCGAAAGAAATTTTAAATTTATGCAGGGAAGCTTCCATGAAGTACTTATGGAAAAACCGACTGAAAACTCGGATGCTGGGGAAGATGAAAACCCCAGAACACCTCCACCAGATGAGGAAAGAGAGGACGGCGAAACCAACCCCATATATCCTGATGTCAAGGAATTGACAAAAGAGGAACTTGGGAAAAAAGTCTCCCTCTTCCAAGAAGAAAAAGAAGACTGCCAAGAAACTCCAGAAGAAAAAATTGGCAGATAATGCTAATCAAAACATGGAAGCAGGAGGAGCAAGCGGAGTCACACCTGTGGAGAAGAAAAAGAAAGAAACCATGTTCCCCAAATGTCGGAACAGAACGAGATCGATCTGATCAAAACCCCGGTAGGACCGTACGAGCCACCGGAAATGCTGGAAGCCAGAAGGCAAGCCATTATGCGCCAGCAGCAACAACTATTCCGATCTAAAGAAAATCTCCTCAAAGCCCAAGCTACTGTAAAAGCAAAGCAGGAGGAAATTGAAGAATTCGAAAGACGGAATATGTCCGGGATAAAAACCCATGAGATTACCCGGAATCGCAAGGCCGGACGTGCTGCCAGCAAAAGAACGGTTGCAAAACCCTTCCTGGCAAAGACAGGTTGACGGCGTAAACGCTAGGGGCGAACGCATCTACAAAACCGCAGCAGAAAACGCGGAAGCCGCGTTCGCCATCCTTAATGATGATTTGTATTCCAAAGACGGAAAGCTTCATGGAGTGTATGCTTTCCTGGGAAAAGCATTGCAGCAGCAATAGCGAGGATAGGCAAGATGAGAGAAGTTGCACGACGACTCGGACCTATGCAAAACTGCCACTTGTGCCGCTGGAGCACCTAGACCTGGCGAACCTGGAGATTCAGACGATTCTAAGGAAAAGAAGGGAGATCCTAAGAAGGACAAGAAAACCCCGGACAATAGGGATGAAGCGTCCAGAACGGGATCCCATATGCCGAAAGGCGGAAATAAACCACGTGACAATAAGGATCGGGAGGAACAAAACCGGAAAGACGGAAAAATGATGCCGCCTTCGAGATGCCCGGCTGAAAAAGCCGGAAGATATGAAAATCCTCACAGGCGTGAGAGATCCCGTACTCCCCCTAGGAACAAAGAAAGGCCAAGGAGTAGAACTCCGCCTCATTCCAAAGGACACGATAACGAACGGAATAGGGATAATCCCGGAAGAGCGCATTCACGCAACAATGGGCCAGATAGGAGCAAATCCCCCTCTGTCCATTCAGCCAGCGGATATTCCGCACACGTGGATAAGGCGAAAAGAGATGATCTATACATTGGACCTAAGTGTTTCACTTACAGGATCTGAAGAATAACCCTACATTCTGGCTTTGCCAAAGTTGGTCCAACTTACCAAAAGTACACCGGAAGTACAAACCCGGATACATGGCTCTCAGATTACTATACTGTCGTTCAGATCAACAAAGGGACAGACCTGGAAGCAGTAAAATTTCTCCCCCTAATGTTGCTGGATGGAGCCAGAGATTGGATCAACGGTCTTCCGTCAAGAACCATGGATAGTTGGGATGATATGGCTAGAGTATTCGCTCAGCACTTTTTGGGTACGTACAAACGCCCTAAGAGCATCAACCAGCTAAATCGCTGCATCCAGTTTGAAGACGAGTCGTATGTCGACTTTATATCAAGATGGGCAACAATGAAAAATACTTTCTATGGAGTAAGTGATGTACAAGCAATGCATGCTTTCATCAATGGATTAAAACCCGGCCTCGTACCATTCATGGTTGGTTCAAAGGAGCACAAAGATCTCGGATCTATGCTTACCACCGCCAATGAGCACGCAGCGGTCGAAGATGACATCAGAGCAAGAGGTGGAAATATTGATGCTTTGGTTTAGGCCAAAAAGACGCCTCGTTCTGAAAAGAAGGCTACTCCAGAAGCACAGACAAACCCAAGGAAGTAAATTTAACCTTTGGAAAGAATACTGGCGGAAAATGGAAAGGAAGAAGCACAAAACCTATCTCCTACTCAAAGGAAGAGTGGGAAAAAATTAAGTCGTAATCGGGCTTCAGCCTGGACTACGTGCTCGCGCACATCGCCGCCGGCAACCACCCCGATTCCATTGGCCGGCGCCTAGCCTTTGAGACCCGCGACGCTCGACGGTGACACCCTCGCCATCCCGCTCCAGCTCCTTCTCCTCCCACTCATTCGTGTGCGGCTCCTCGTGCCACTCCGCGCCTCTGTGTGTCCCCAAGCCAGAGTCGCGCACCTCAATTCCGCTGCATCTGCGCATCTCCAAGCCAGAGCCACACTCCTCGACCCGCCGTTCCGATAGCCTTTACATCAGCGACAGCGTTCAGTCTACCCCGCGCCGCTCCGCTCCACCGCTGGCGCTAAAGAAGGTCAAGACGGAGGTTTGCCTCTCCACCTTGCTCGAGAAGATACGGGCCCTTCAACGCTCACTGGCGACGGAGGATGACCCGGAGGGCCAGGCGGAGGCCTTCAATGAGTCCTACAACACGCGGGTGCCATTGTCGGACGACGCCGCGTGAGTGGTCCTTTTCCGACCACGCTCAGATGACCGACGCACCCATCATCGACCTGGATGGCGATGGCGGCTTTTCCTCGGCGGCCAATGACGACGAGGTGAGGCCGAGCAATTGGCTTTCCTCTTCAGGCGAGGACGGTATCGATGACACATACGAAGTGAAGGAGGAGTACTATGACGTGCTCTACTAGTGAAGACGTCGTTTTAGTTTGAAGTAATGTTTGTTTAAATTTCGTTCAAATTATGTAAACTTTACTAAAAATTTGAAGGAAATTTTGTTTAGCTTCGGGTTTTTTGTTGTTGAAGCGCTGTGAGGGGAGAACGACCCACCCAAACGGGGTGTTCCCATCCGGACAGTCCCAAAGGCACCACTCCGATGCCGATCCGGATGACTATTGGGGGCCTTGAGTGGATATGCTCTAATAAGCTAGCTAAAGCATACAAGAAATGGTTGTTGGTTCCATACTTCCGTCGACAATGTTCCTGCTTTGGAATATTCGTTCTCGGATGATCATACCTCTACCTGTATATGTATTGTTAATGGCGTGTAACACACGTTCGTTGGGAGACCCCAAGAGGATGGTATGAAGAGCATAGTAGAAAGTTTCCCTTAGAAAGAAAACAAGGTTGAGGTGACCAGTAGGAGAAAAAAATCACTTCCGAAGTTTGATGCGGCTGATGTTGGCAGGGCGCACTACCGGTTCAGCAGCAACGTGGAATCTACACAACACAATCAAATTACTTTGTCCCCAACGAAGCAGTGAGGTTGTCAATCTCCCTGGTTTTGCTGAAACAAAGGATTAGACGTATACTATGGAAAATAGTACTTGTTTGCAGTGGATGAAAAAGAACAGTGATGACAGCATGAAAACTGTAATTGCAATAGGAAAACAGCGGTTGAAGTGGTTGTATATCAGTGTAAAGAAATGTACTGGGGTCCATAGTTCCCTAGAGGTGTCTCTCCAAAACAGATAGATAACATGTTGGGTAAAAAAATTATAGCTGGGTAATTGACAGATATGAAGGTTGCACCGTAGTGCATATGCATGACATGATGATTACTATGTGATTCATGCGGCCATTACAACAAGATACATAGACCGTTATCCAACTGCATCTATGACAAATAATCCACCCTCAGAGTGTCATCCGAGCAAACCTTGGGTATTAAGTTGCAAGCAACAGATAATTGCATTAAGCAAAGTGTGTAATGTAAACAATAAAATCATCCTTAGACAAAGCATTGTTGTTTTCTCCCTAATGGAAACAACACATCCCCCACCCGTTACGTTTCTATCACTCGAGCGTTAATGAAAGGGAGGTATGAACCCACTATCGAGCATAAATACTCCTTCTTGGAGTTACATCAACTTGGCCAGAGCATCTACTAGTAACGGAGAGAATGCAAGATCATAAATAAGATACACAAAAAAAAACATGATAGATTGATATTCATTGGACATAGCACTCAATATTCATCGGATTCCAGCAAACACAACATGTAGTATAACAATAAGATGATCTTGATCATGTTAGGAAGCTCACAAGATCTAAACATGAGGCATAAAGAGAAGAGAGCAACCATCTAGCTACTGCTATGGAACCGTAGTCCAGGGATGAACTACTCAGGCATCACTCGGGAGGCAGGCATGGTGATGAAGAGCCCTCCGGTGATGATTCCCCCTCTCGGCGGGGTGCCGGGGAGAGCTCCAGAACCCTACCAAACTAGGGTTGACGATGACGACGGCTGCGGATGTTTTTGGTGGAAAAGGATCGTATATTTAGGGTTAACCCACCGAGAGGTATAAATAGGCGAGAAGGAAACATCGGTGGGCAGCCAAGGGGCCCACACCACACCTGGGCGCAACCAGAGGGGCGCGCCTCCTCATGGTGTGGGGCCCCTGAGGGCCCCCTCCGGGTCTCCTCTGAACTCCGTGTACTTGACGACTTTCTAAGACTTCTGGGTTTTGTTTCGTCCAATTCCGAGAATATTTCCTGAACAACTTTTCTGAAACTAAAAATAGCAGAAAACAGAAACTGGGTCTGTGGCATCTTGTCAATAGGTTAGTCCTAGAAATTCAAAAAATGACATAAAGTGTATAAAAACATGTAGAATAAAGCATGGAAATAACATGGAACATCAGAAATTGTGGATACGTTTGAGACGTATCAAGCATCCCCAAGCTTAGTTCCTACTCGTCCTCGAGTAGGTAAACAATAAAAAGAAATAATTTTTGAGGTGACATGCTACCAAGATAAACTTGACCATCATAATTGTAAAAGAATGTAAACTATGATCAAATGAATAAAGGATGTGGTTTATAGTTGATATCAAAATAGAGTAATGCATAAACCATTAGGAAGAACAAAGTAAAACTTTTTAACGAATCAATACTAAAAACAATCCAGAGTGCAAAGTATATTAAAGATGATTTGAGCTTCAAGAACAACAATATAATCATCCTAAGCATCCAACTCTCACAACAACTCTTGTTAGGATCAAGTCAAGTGACAACAATATGCACGTGGAAAAATCATCAAACTATTTGGGTACTCAAAACAAGCAATCGTTCTTTATTGGTTCCTGGAACTAGGATGTTATGGCTAAAAGAATATTATGGGGGGTTTGGAAGGTCAATGGAAGAAAGTCTCACACATCTGAAAGTGATCACTAGACAAGAGGAAGTCTTATAATTGAAGCTATGAAAGGAGTAGTGATTGCCACACAAGGGATGCACATAGAGCTATAAGTGTATGAAAGCTCTCCAATGGAAGTAGAGGGGGTGCAACCAACTTTCTTTCTCAAGAAGACCTAGAGCACTTTTGAGGAGGCTCCTCATTGGAATATACAAGACAAGTTCTATAATGTAAGTTCCCCACATAGTTATGCAAGTCATAAATGAAAAATCTCTCCAAACTGAAGTATTGGTGCTAAATAAGCACAAGTGTGGAATAAATGATAGTAGTGTTGTTCCCTCTCTCTTTATTGTCTCTCTTTTGCCCTCTTTCTTTTTCTTTTTGGGATTTTTTTATATGTGTATCCTCACTGGTTGGGGAAACACTCTATTTTTACAATGAATCATCACACTCTTAGTACTCATAACTGAAACTGAAATATCTCTGATGTATAAAACTAAATTCTCCTGCCAGTGTAGCAGTATGCAAAATAACAATTGGACATGTAACAAGTAACATAATGATGATGGATGTTGTATGGCAATATATCTCGGAATGGCTATGGAAATGCCATGATAGGTAGGTATGGTGGCTGTTTTGAGGAAGATATTTTGGGCTTATATGTAGAAGAACAATGTCCTCCCAGGGGGTTTGGATGCACTGGCAAACTTTTCACCGACTCTTAATGTGAGAATGGGAAATGCACAATACCGAAGAGGCTAGAAAATATAGATGGTGGAAGTGCCAAAAAAAACCGCAACTTGGAACTCACAAGTTAAAAGATTACATCTAGAAATTTGATTATACAAGGAATAATGAAAATAACTCCAAGAGGGTTCGTGACAGTGACAAGTCACAGTTGGCTACCCCGACCGTAGCGCGTAACAAAAAGACATTACAATTGTTATCCACAGAGGAAGTCATACACCATTATACTATCAACTGGTTTTTTGAGTGTGGCACAGTTTCAAGCTTTTAGACCAAACATTAATTGTTTTTACTTTACTAGACCAGCAGGTTTACACCAAGAATATTAATATCTCAAAAAAACAGCAAATAATCAAGTGAAACAGTTTAATGACCTACTAGAGTATGCAAGTTTTTTCAACATGCCATCTACCACATGTAGCATTTTCTATTTCCATCAAACACCAAACAACAAATACTGTCCAACTAATATAGCATTGAAACAAGAGAGTACTAACATAAATCTACTAGAACTAACAACTCTAAGTAAGAGATGCATGCAAACATGAGCTAAAAGGATTTGCAGCAGCTAGAAGAAAAGGTAAGAATACGAGCATGGAAAAGAACGAGTATTCATATGAAAAAGCGGAGCGTGTCTCTCTCCCACACAAAGAATGCTGGGTTCCAACTATATTTATTGCAGCAAGGAAACCAAAAGAAAACAAAAAAAAACGCTCCAAGTATAATGCATATGATGTTACCGAATAAAAATATAGTTTCACTACAAGTGACCTGATAAGTTGTTGATGAAGAAGGGTATGCCTTGGGCATCCCAAGATTAGACGCTTGAGTCTTCTTAGAATTTTCTAGGATGAACCACGGGGGCATCCCCAAGCTTTGGCTTTGCACTCTTGTTGATCACATTATATCACCCTCTTCCCATGACCCTTGAAAACTTCCTTCACACCAAACTCAATGTAATTAACATTACAGGGTTAGTAGATAATAAAAAAATTCACATGTTCTACATGGACACAAGAATTATTAATAAAATTTAAACATTAGTTACATCCGCTGAAGTTTTGTGGAGCAAAGAAATCCACTCGACGTAGTAAAAGACAGAATGCAAGTAAAAAAGGCAGAATCTGTCAAAACCAGAAAGTTTGTAAAGACAAAAAAATTCGGGGAAATTACGTTGCTTAAATCGGAAAAAGCAAGGCTAGAAAAAGATTCGGAATTACCTGAGGAATAAGAAAACAAAATTTCAGGTAATTTTGATCTTTCTGTGATTTATACGATTTTATACGGTGGACAGCAGAAATTTGTTTCCTGCGCAGAAATCCAAATCTAACCTCAACTTTCACTAGAGACTTTACTTGGCACAAAAAATGCAAGAAAATAAATATAGAAAGGAGTTTCTACATAAGTAAACAACATCTTGACTCAAAGAAAACAGAGAAAAACAATGCAAGAATAAAACTGTGGGTTATCTCCCAACAAGTGCTTTTCTTTAATGCCTTTTAGCTAGGCCCAAAAAAACTAGAGTATGCTCACATAAGAAATATGACTTAAGCAAAAGAGGTCATCAAGAAGCAAGTATAATAAAAACTTTAAGTCTAACACACTTCCTATGCATAGGAATCTTGTAAATAAATAAATTAAAGAAGCTCAAACTAGAAATCATGGGAAGGTAGAACAAGAGCTATTTCAAAACTTTCAACAAAAAGAGAGGTGTTTTAGTAACATGAAAATTCCTACAACCATATTTTCCTCTCTCATAATAATTTTTAGTAGCATCATGAACAAACTCAACATCATAATTATCACATAAAACATGTTTGTCATGGTCTAAAAGCACACAATTCATATCAAGCTCAAAAATAGTCGAATCAAAATTAAAAATAAAGACCTCTTCTCTCCCACTTTTAGCAATACCAAAACAAGATGATTTGTCACTCTTAAAAGGTATAGGACACATTATAGCAATCCTATTTTCAGTAGCATTATAATTTATAACATCAAGTAACATAGGACCATCATCTAGAGCATTATCATATAAATTTTCTAAACAAACTTCCTCATTATCATGCATATCAATAGTTGGAATAAATAGAGGATTATCATAAGATTTATCAAAGTAGCATGGATTATCATAAATAACAGTATCAATATCCTTCTCACCAGTTTCATTCATAGTAGTATCAAGGTCACAAGTATAGCAAGTATCACTTTCATCAAAAAGGAATATTTCAAAAGAATCAATAGGATCATCACAACTATCAATATAACAATTATCCTCCTTTGGTAAGCACGGAGGGCAATAAAATAAGATATGAGTTAAAGAGTTACTCTCATTAGGAGGTAGACATGGGTAGCTACTCCATTTTCCCTCCTCTTGATCACCCTCTCCTCCTCTTTTTCATCCAATGAGCTTGCAGATTCAACAATTTCTTCTTCCATAGGCTCCTGCAAGGCATTAGTATCCTCCTTTGGGGGATAGTATCTATTAATATATTTAATTATGTAGTAATTAAAATCTTTGTAATTATCAAGCAATATTCAAATATAGCATAAATCTCGTATTTATAAAGGTGCATCATCAATACTTTCAAGCAAATAGGCAATTTCGAATGCACCCTTCCAAGCAAAAAATTCTTCAATTTGATCCACATCATAAAAGTCATAATTTCCCTTAACATAAGAAGATATGGTAACATTATCATTATACTCACATGGAAAAGGGAGGTGTTTATACCTCCTACAGCAACAAGATTTATGAAAGCAATAAGTAACATTATAAGTAGAGCACAAGTTCTTAGCATAGTTATGCAGTTTATTAATTTGCTCCCATAAGTGTATCCGTTTTTTGTGACAAGAGGTATTCCTTATAATATTTTTGTTGTTCTTCCGTGAACTCAAAGAAATCAACCATTGATAGAAAACATGATAAAGCAAGATTAAAACAGGATAAAAAATAATAACTAGAATAAGAACTATTTTTTGTGTTTTCGATATAAAGAAGCAAACAAGAAAAAATAAAAATGCACTAAGCAAAATAAAAACAAAGTAAAGAGATTGGAAGTGAGAGACTCCCGTTGCACAAATCCTCTTTCTCCCCTGCAACGGCGCCAGAAAAGAGCTTGATGGCGTGTAACACACGTTCGTTGGGAGACCCCAAGAGGAAGGTATGAAGAGCACTATAGCAAGTTCTCTCAGAAAGAAACCAATGTTGAATCGACCAGTAGGAGAAAGAAATCACTTCCAAAGTTTGATGCACGTGATGTTGGCAGGGCACGCTACCGGTTCATCAGCACTATCAAATTACTTTGCCCCAACGAAGCAGTGAGGTTGTTAATCTCACCGGTTTTGCTGAAACAAAGGATTAGACGTATAGTGTGGAAAATGTACTTGTTTGCAGTAGAGGAAATAGAACAGTGATGGCAGTATGAAAACAGTAATTACAATAGGAAAACAACGATTGCAGTGGTTGTATATCAGGGTAAAGAAATGGACTTGGGTCCACAGTTCACTAGAGGCATCTCTCCAAAACAGATAAATAACATGCTGGGTAAACAAATTACAGCTGGGCAATTGACAGATATAAAGGTTGCACCATAGTGCATATTCATGGCATGATGATTACTATGTGATTTATGCGGGCATTACAAAAAGATACATAGACCGTTATCCAACTGCATCTGTGACTAATATTCCACCCTCAGAGTGTCATCCGATCAAACCTTGGGTATTAAGTTGCAAGCAACAGATAATTGCATTAATAAAAGTGTGTAATGTAAACAATAAAATCATTCTTAGACAAAGAATTGTTGTTTCCTCCCTAATGGCAACAACACATCCCTCACCTGTTATGTTTCTATCACTCGAGCGTGAGTGAAAGGGAGGCATGAACCCACTATCGAGCATAAATACTCCCTCTTGGTGCTACAAGCATCAACTTGGCCAGAGCATCTACTAGTAACAGACAGCATACAAGATCATAAATAACATACACATGAAAAGAACATGATAGATTGATAACCATTGGACATAACATTCAATATTCACCGGATCCTAGCAAACACACCATGTAGCATTACAATAATATGATCTTCACCATGTTAGGCAGCTCACAAGATCTAAACATGAGGCATAAATAGGAGAGAACAACCATCTAGCTACTGCTCTAGACCCGTAGTCCAGGGATGAACTACTCACGCATCACTCTGTAGGCAGAAATGGTGATGATGAGCCCTCCGGTGATGATTCCCCCTCCCGGCAGGGTGCCGGGGAGAGCTCAAGAACCCACCCAAACTAGGGTTGGCGATGACGGCGGCTGCAGATGTTTTTGGTGGAAAAGACTCGTATATTTAGGGTTAACCTTTAGAGAGGTATAATAGGCGAGAGGGCAACGTCGGTGGGCAGCCAGGGGTTGGCGCCCCCCTTCGGGTCTCCTCCGGACTCCGTGTACGTGACAACTTTCTAAGACTTCTGGGTTTTTTTTTCGTCCAACTCCGAGATTCTTCCACAACAACTTTGCTGAAACTAAAAACAACAGAAAACATGAACTGGCTCTGTGGCATCTTGTCAATAGGTTAGTCCCAGAAAATTCGTAAAAATGGCATAAAGTGTATAAAAAACATGTATCATAAAGCATGAAAACAAGATGGAACACTAGACATTATGGATACGTTTGATACGTAGCAATTGTCTCCATGATGATTTTTTGTCGAGATATTGGACGGATGATGGAAATGTAGAATGATGAGATTGGCGTAATATGTTGGATGTATTATCGAGCCTCATGGGTAAGTATATATTGGGGGTACAAACTTGGGAGGGGAAGAAGCCTCGTAGAGATAGAGTAGGAGATTGAATACAAATCCTAAACTACCAAAGACGTACACCTAATATATCTCTAACATCCCCCTGCAGTCGTAGCGGTAGCGTCGCGAACAACAAAACGTCACACAGTCAGACTAGAGAGAAACCGAGTAGAATCCAGTGGGCTAACTTCCCCCCGCAGTAGGAGCGGGAACGTCATGGACGATGTCGCGTTGTTGATTCTTGGACTGTAGAGGAAGCTGGTGAGATGCTCAAGCGAGGTGGTATCCCTTTGTGCCGAGGTCGAGGTAGCCGAGAGCGTAGGGTGTAGTCGTGGTCCATGTAGTCGTGCGAGGACTGCCGAGGTCGATTTCAAGTCGGGGTAGCCGGTGTCGCGGTAGTCTCCGGGGATCCGCGAGGTGCAAGGAGGCGCCAAGTTAGACATGAGCACAGTGGTGTTGAGGTAATGGTGTGCCGGGAAGAAGACGGTGTGGACGAGGCATCGCACCGGGTTTGCCAAGCCCGTGGACGCGTCGTGGACGAAGGCACGCGTCATTGTTGCCAGCATTGGGCATGCATAGACCGACGAAGTTGATGTTGACGAGGCATCTCACTAGGCTTGTCGAGTCCGAGGACATGTCGTCGACGAAGGCAAGCGTCAGTGTTTCCAGCATCATGCATGCGTAGACGGGAATCAACACAAACTATACACCATGTCAGAGGAACCAACAGAGAAGGACTCGACGACGATTACGGCACCGGTCGGCGTGGGGGTAGAATGTGCTGATGTCAACCATCATTGTTGGACTAGAGGAAGTGGTCGGGGAAGATGTCGGCGACGCAGGCGCTAACCTGGTGCTGGACGTAGACGAAGAGGTGGACAGCGATGTAGTCGTCAGAACTAGAGGCCGCCTGTGGGGGGGCACGTTGGTCGTCTGTAGAAGGGTCGTGGCGATGCTCGCAGTAGGCGAAGAAAGAACCCAAAATCTCGAAAAGACCATGCGCCGGCGGTGGCATTCCCGCGCCAAGGGAGGCGACGCGGCGCATACCACGAAGAGGTCAACATGCTGGGACGACGGAGTGGACCGCGTGCCGTGGTGCTACGGCTCCAAGGAGCGATGCAGCGGTGACGGGCGTGTCGGGTTGACGGCGGGGAAGACTTCAGGCGGCGGCACGGACTGCGTGCCGTGGTGCTACCGCTTGAGGGGCGCTGCAGTGGCGGCGCACCGTCAGTGCAGCCACGGGGACGACCTTGGGGCGGCGGCGGTGACCGCATGCTGCGGTGCTATAGCCCGAAAGGGAGACAGATCGGAGACGCGCAGGTTGATACTTCGCGGTGAGAGCCACGGGGCGACGTTGCTGCGGCCCGACGGGGCGACGCAGCGGCACCCCGTTTGCTCGATCGGTGATAGATGCGCGCTCGAGGACGGTCTTCACGGGAACATGCGGAGGCGCACGCAGACGACTGTACGGGTCGGCCGCGCAGCCTGGATGGAACGGATCGCGGGTGAGCAGGTGATCAATCCGCTTGCTCGGGAGGTGGAGGATGCGCCACTCAGTGTGAAGGTTGATGACGTGAGGCTGTGTGGTGGAGGACGAGCGGCGAACGCAGTGCCGTGCCTGAGAGGCCAAGGCAGCTCCGTTCGTGAGGCAGCCACGGTGAAGGCGGGGTGGTGGAGGAGTCCTGATCGGAGCAAGGCGACGACCACCGACACAAGGCGACCGGCGGGCAGACGCGCGGAAGGCAGCCGTTACAAGACGCCGCATCGCGCGAAGCCACCAAGGCGGCTAAGAGGCCACACAGACAATGCTGTTAAGGCCTCCGTGCGACGCGTGAGTCCACCGTGTCGGTGAAGAGGACGGTCGTCGCGCCGGTGTCGTAGGAGAAGCGCGTGAGGATCGACGGTGGCGGCGGGCGAAGCAAACCAGTGTTGGATCGGAAAACCAAAAAAAAACGTCGGTCAAGTGACCGGCGGAGAAAAAAAGACTCTCTAAGGCAGCCGATCAACATGACCGTGGACGAACCCTAGGTACGGGCGACGTGGCCCCCGGGGAAGATCATGGAGATCGACCTCCCGGGGCGGCGCGGTGCAGAAGCGTGCGTGGAGGCTTGGCCAAGGATCTCGTCGGTCTGATAGCATGTAGTATGATGAGATTGGCGTAATATGTTGGATGTATTATTGAGCTCATGGACGGGTATATATTGGATACAAACTTGGGAGGGCAAGAAGCCTCGTAGAGATAGAGTAGGAGATTGAATACAAATCCTAAACTACCAAATACGAGCATCTCCAGCCGTCCCCCCATGAGCCCCCCAGGGCCACTTTATTTGTGCTGACACACTGTTTTTTCGCCCAATCGCGCCCCCCACGAGCCCAAATAGCACCGGGTTGGACCAAATTAGCGCTCGACGAACCCAGGCCAAACCCAGCGCGCCGAGGCGCAGTTGGGGGCGCCGGATGAAGAAAAATGACGCGAAAAACATTTCACTCGCATGCGGGCCCGGCGAGTTAGCGACTATCTCGTCCTCATTTCCTCGTTCTCGCGTCGTTCAAAACACGCAGACAACCTTTCAGACTGGCCAAGGTGTCCAATCGTCCACGCGGCGGCGTAATTGCGCTCCATTGCTGAGCTTCCCGCCCACGCGTCTACACCGCTCCCGCGCACACGGCCGGTATAAATGCCCCTGTCACTTCGCTGTCGGTCGCCACACCCCCCATCCACCATCCCCGCGAACTCATCTCTTCTCGCCCCCTCCTCTCCTCTCCGTCCATGGCTAAGCGCTTCCCAGGCGACTGTGCGGCAGCAAACGGCTTTGACCGCCGCCACCTGCACGGCTGGGAAGCTCGCCTTCTGCAGTCGGCGGACTACGGATACGTCACAAACATATCCCTAATTTCTAATGCTCCATGCTCATATTTTGCCAATTGCTACATGTTTTCTCCCTTATTTATAGCATTTTCGTACGTTTTCCGGGAGAAACCTATTAACAAGATGTCAAGTGCCAGTTCCCTGTTTTCTGCTGTTTTTTGTTTCAGAAAAGTTGTTCTGAAACATTCTCGGAATTGGACCCCACAAAGCCCGAAGTGCCTATTTTCTCCGAAGCATCCGGAACACCAAAGAGGAGTTGGAGAGGGGCAACAAGGGGGCCACACCATAGGGTGGCGCGGGTCCCCCTGGCCGCGCCAGCTATGGGTGTGGGGCCCCCTGGCCTCCACCTCCTTTGCCCTTTCTCCTATTTATTCCCCCCAAATGGAATACCCTAGGCACTTGATCAAAAATCCTGAAAAAGTTCCTCAACCGCCGTTGTCGTCAACCCTAGATCAGGAGGGTTCTGGAGCTATTTTCCGGCACCCTGCCGGAGAGGAAATCATCACCGGAGGCTTCTACATCACCATGCCTGCCTCCGGAGTGATGCGTGAGTAGTTCATCCCTGGATTACGGGTCCATAGCAGTAGCTCGATGGTTGTCTCTTCCTCATATGCCTCCATGTTTAGATCTCGTGAGCTGCCTCATGATCGAGATTGATCTTATGTAATTCTATATGCTGTATTTGCTGGGATCCGATGAATATTGACCTTATGCCAAGTTGATTCTAGTCTTTATTGCATATGATATTTGTGATCTTGCATGCTTTCCGTTGCTAGTGGTTTCTCTGGCCAAGTAGTTGCTAGTGACTCCAAGAGGGAGTATTTATGCTTGATAGTGGGTTCATGCCTCCTCGTTTCCTTGCTCGAGTGACAAAAACGTGAAGGGGGAGGATGTGCTATTGCCATTAGGGAGAAAACAACGGTGGGAGTACCCGCGTGTATAATCATTGCTTACATTACACACATTGCTTAATGCGATTATCTGTTGCTTGCAACTTAATACCTAAGGGGGTTCGGATGATAACCCGAGGGTGGATTATTAGTCATAGATGCAGATGGATTTCGGTCTATGTATTTTGTTGTAATGCCCGCACTAAATATCATAGTAGTCATCATGTTATAATGTGCACTACGGTGCAACCTTTATTTGTCAATTGCCCAGCTGTAATTTGTTCACTCAGCATGTTATTTTAATGGAGAGACACCGCTAGTGAACCTATGCACCCCGGTCCATTTTCCACAATGTTAAACAAACCACAACAATTTCCTGCTCTCTTTACTTTCTGCAAGCATACACTGTTTTTCCACACTATACGTCTAATCTTTGTTTTCAGCAAGACCGGTGAGATTGACAACTTCTCTGTACCGTTGGGGAAAAGTATTTTGGTTGTGTTGTGTGCAGGTTCCACGTTGTTGCTGACACCGGTGAAGCGCCAGCACCACCGTTAGTGGCATCAACTTCCGAAGGTCCTCTTTATCCTACTGGATTGATAACCTTGGTTCTTAACTAAGGGGAAAACTCCTACCACTGTGCTCATCACACCCTCCTCTTGGGGTCTCCCAATGAGTTCACGATCTGCACCATCAAGGACTTTTTCTGGAGCCGTTGCCGGGGAGAAGGAAGTCTTCTGGCAAGGGAGTCTCTCAGTCTCAACCTCTTTATTTTGTTTATTGTCTTGTTTTTATTTTTTTCTTGTTTTTCTTCTCTATATTAAAAACACAAAAAATAGTTTACTTTATAGCATAGAAAGCAACTCAAGTATTTTCAAGTGAAGTATATATATATATATATATATATATATAAATTAGTTCTCTAGTTGTTATTTTAGCTTTATCATTCTTGCTATCAATGTTTGATGTCTTTGAAACTAGATCTTATAGGCAAAGTGGGTTCACAGATGAACAACAAAAATATTATAAGGAACACCGCTTGTCACAAAAAGGGATACACTTATGGGAGCAAATTAATAAATTGCATGACTATGCTAAAAACTTGTGCTCTACTTATAATGTTACTTATTGCTTTGATAAATCTTGCTTCTGTAGGAGGTATAAACACCTCCCTTTTCAATGTGAGTGTAATGATGATATTACCATATCTTCTTATGTTAAAAGAAATTATGAATTATATGATGTGGAACAAACTGAAGAATTTATTGCTTGGAAGGGTGCATTCGAAATTTTCTATTTGCTTGAAAGTATTGATGATGCACCTTATAAATATGATATTTATGCTATACTTGAATATTTCTTTTATAATTACAAGGATTTTAATTACTACATAATGGGTTATCTTAATAGATTCTCTCCCCCAAAAGGGGAGACTAATGCCTTGAAGGAAACTATGGAAGAAGAAATTGCTGAAACAGGAAGCTCTTTGGATGAAAAATAGGAGGAGAGTGATGATCAAGAGGAGGAAGAATGGAACCCATGTCTACCTCCCAATGACAGTAACTCTTTAACTCATAATTGTGATGATCCTATTGATTCTTTTGAAATATCTCTTTTTGATGAGGTTGATACTTGCTATACTTGTGACCTTGATACTACTATAAATGAAACTTGTGAGAATAATATTGCTACTGTTATTTATGATAATCCATGCTACTTTGGTAAATGCTATGAGAATCCTCTATTTATTCCAACTATTGATATGCATGATAATGAGGAAGTTTGCTTAGAAAATTTATATGATAATGCTCTTGATGATAGTCCTATGTTACTTGATGTTATAAATCATGATGCTAATGGAAATTATTATGAGAGGGGAAAATATGGTTGTAGGAATTTTCATGTTACTAAAACACCTCCCTTTTATTGAAAGTTTTGAAGTTGCTCTTGTTCTACCTTCCCATGATTTCTATTTCGAGATCCTTCCCTTGATTTCTATTTCGAGATTCTTTAATTTATTTCTTTACAAGATTCCTATGCATAGGAAGTGGGTTAGACTTAATGTTTTTATACTCGATTCTTGATGCTCTCTTTTTCTTAGCTCATATTTCTTACGTGAGCTTTTTCTTGCTTTCTATGCCTAGCTGAAAGGCGTTAAAGACAAGCGCTACCGGGAGACAACCCGTTTTATTTCTCCGTTTTCATTCTGTTTTATTTGGTGTGCTTTGCACCTGGGTGTTGTAAATTTCCTTAGCAACCCTTCTGTATCTTTTCTTTTGTGTTTTTGTTGATCCAAGTAAAGTCTCTAGTGAAAAGTTGACACTATATTTCGGATTTCTGCACAGGAAACAGATTTCTGCTGTCCACTGTTAATTACGTATAAAATCACAGAAAATTAATAATGACCTAATCTTTTTTGTGCTTAATTCTGGGCTATATACGCAACTTTTCTTAGTTTACAACTTTTTTATTTGATCAACATAAGATTTTCGAAAAAATCGATCTCTGCCTGTTGTTCTGTTTTGACACATTTCTGCCAATTATTGCATTTGCATCTTAATCTCTTTCTTTTGGTGTTCTTTTGAGAAAAAAGAGTTTTAAAAGAATTTGTGACCATAGCTAATGTTTTTTTGAGTGCTAGTCTTGTGTTGAAACTGATCCATGTGATTTTATTATTTCGATTGCACTAACGTTTCTAATGAAGATTGTGAGAATTTTGGTGTGAAGGAAGTTTCCATGGGTCAAGAGAAGAGGATGATATGATGTGATCAAGAAGAGTGAAAATCTTAAACCTGGGGATGACCCAGTGGTACATCCCAACAAATTCCAAGAATACTCAAACGTCTAAGCTTGGGGATTCCCAAGGCACCCCCTTCTTCATCAACAAATTATCAGGTCGCTTCTAGTGAAACTATATTTTTATTCGCTCACACCTTATGTGCTTTACTTGGAGCGTCTTTTATTTTAGTTTTCAGTTTGTTTTTATTTTCATAATAAGATTGGTTGGACCCCAGCATTCTTTTATTGGAGAGTGACACGCTCCGCTTTTTCATGAGAATACGTTGTATTCTTAGTCTCTGTTTGGCTGCTGCATTTATTTAGCTCCTGTTTTGCATGCATCTCTTATCAGAGCTGTTAGTTTTAGTAGTATTATATGAGTACTCTCATGTTTTCTTGTTGTATCATAAATAGTATGTTTGTTAAAACATATCTTGTATGGTGCTTGTTGGGAAAAGAAAACTACTGCTTGATGTAGAATTTATAACAGTACTAGTAGAAGCTTATATAGACTGTGGCTAGAACTTTTTCATGCCATGCTAAATGTTATTTTAGTTTCAAAGCCTTGTGATTATTGAGTAGCATGAATATCCTTAAATAC
Source organism: Alopecurus myosuroides (assembly GCA_028641055.1). Taxonomy (NCBI): domain Eukaryota; kingdom Viridiplantae; phylum Streptophyta; class Magnoliopsida; order Poales; family Poaceae; genus Alopecurus; species Alopecurus myosuroides. The sequence goes on from CM054060.1 coordinate 82,015,446, forward strand.
CTGAGAGTGTTAATATGTTTTGAAAGATTCATGAGTTGTTCTTGTCATAGTAAAGCATCAATATATGATATTCTCTTTCGAATGTTTTATTTGGTTGACTTGGCGCATGCTCACACCATGTTTATGACTACAAACCAGTCACGAATAGCCTCCATGACCACTTAGTTTTTGAACTTGTGATACCTCTTATGCTTTAATTAATGATGCTTATGTCGCTATGCATGATTATGGCTCTTATGCTCTCTTGATTTGTCGCTCCCAGTCTTTTGCTAGCCTCTACCTGTGCTGAGTATGGAATTCCACTCGTGCATCCAACCTCCTTAAACCAAATTTTTCCCATTGTGTACACCATACCTACCTACATGTGGTATTTAACTTCCACTCCAAGTAAATTTCTCATGTGTTACCTTTAAAACCTTCAAAGATATTTCTTCTTTGTGTTCTTGTTTTTGCTCATGAGGACGTCAATAGAGGATATTTATCTAACTTGTTGATTGGATTTCACACCCTGGACTAGTGGCTTCATCCTCTTATCCAAATGATAGAGGAGCTGGCAGCGGGGTGCCCAGCCTCAAATTAATATAAATAAATTCTCTTCACTATTTTTGCCCCTGATTTATCAGTCAAAGCATAATTATGTAAACAAAAGAGAAAGAGGGATGACCTTCTACACTAGTTGCGTCCTTCACCATGGGAGCCTCTCTTGTGAATCCAGTTGGCTTGTGATGTACTGTATTGTCTGTGTACCATTCGTTGACACTAGCATACATCCCTCCTAAAATATAGACATTCCTCCACAATGTCAAACTTTTAATACCTCTGTTTAATAAAATAAAAATCTCCAGCACATGAGTGATCCTTGCTTCCCTCTGCGAAGGGCCTTTCTTTTACTTTTATGTTGAGTCTCCATATTCTAACTTTATGCACAGTTGAGAGAGCATTTTTGCTATCCTGAGTTCTATGTGCATTTGTCCCATAAACATCAATAATTACTTTATGATGTGATATTATTTGTTCTTAAATTATTTGTTCTAGTCTTCCTCTTGAACTTTGAAAGTGTCCTAGCATTAATGTTTTGTCCCACTCTTAAGAACTAGCGAAATACCACTTTTCCATGCTTTCTCTATACCTGAAACAAACGTTTATGTTTCTTTGCATTATTATTCATGATCCTTTATTTAAGATACTCTTCATGATGCAAAGTGATTGCTATGCTTTATTATTAAAGTTCTATTATCATGTTTGTGTTGAAGTTTTATGATCTCAGCATACATATGATTTTACATTTTAATGATCAAGATTATGATAGTAGCATGTCACCTCAGAAATTATTGTACTATCGTTTACCTACTCGAGGACGAGTAGGAACAGTGCTGGGGGATGCTTGATACGTCATGAATGTATCCCTAATTTCTGATGCTCCATGATCATATTATGCCAATTGCTACATGTTTTCTCTCTTATTTATAGCATTTTCATACGTTTTCCGGGACTAACCTATTAACAAGATGCCAAGTGCCAGTTCCCTGTCTTCTGTTGTTTTTGGTTTCCGAAAAGTTGTTCTGGAAACATTCTCGGAATTGGACCCCACAAAGCCCGAAGTGCCTATTTTCCCCGGAAGCATCGAGAACACCGAAGAGGGGAAACAGGGGGGCCACACCATGGGGTGGCGCGGGTTCCCCTGGCCGCGCCAGCTATGGGTGTGGGGCCCCCTGGCCTCCACCGCCTTTGCCCTTTATTCCCCCCGGATGGAAAACCCTAGGCACGTGATCAAAAATCCCGAAAAAGTTTAGCAGCCGTCGTCGTCGTCAACCCTAGATCAGGAGGGTTCTGGAGCTATTTTCCGGCACCCTGCCGGAGAGGAAATCATCACCGGAGGCTTCTACACACCATGCCTGCCTCCGGAGTGATGCGTGAGTAGTTCATCCCAGGACTACGGGTCTATAGCAGTAGCTAGATGGTTGTCTCCTCCTCATATGCCTCCATGTTTAGATCCGTGAGCTGCCTATCATGATCGAGATTGATCTTATGTAAATTCTATATGTTGTGTTTGCTGAGATCCGATGAATATTGACCTTATGCCAAGTTGATTATATTCTTTATTACATATGTTATTTATGATCTTGCATGCTTTCCGTTGCTAGTGGTTGCTCTGGCCAAGTAGTTGCTAGTGACTTCAAGAGGGAGTATTTATGCTTGATAGTGGATTCATGCCTCCTCGTTGCCTTGCTCGAGTGACAGAAACGTGAAGGGGGAGGATGTCCTGTTGCCATTAGGGAGAAAACAGTGGTGAGAGTACCAGCGTGTATAATCATTGCTTACATTACACACATTGTTTAATGCGATTATCTGTTGCTTGCAACTTAATACCTAAGTGGGTTCGGATGATAACCCGAGGGTGGATTATTAGTCATAGATGCAGATGGATTTCAGTCTATGTATTTTGTTGTAATGCCCGCACTAAATATCATAGTAGTCATCATGTTATAACGTGCACTACGGTGCAACCTTTATTTGTCAATTTCCCAGCTGTAATTTGTTCACCCAACATGTTATTTTTATGGAGAGACACCACTAGTGAACCTATGCACCACGGTCCATTTTCCACACTATTAAACAAACCACAACAATTTCATGCTCTCTTTACTTTCTGCAAGCATACACTGTTTTTCCACACTATACGTCTAATCTTTGTTTTTAGCAAGACCGGTTGTAACGTCCCGGGGATTTCCCAAAATTAGAAAATTGTTCATTTTCCTCTTTGCATTGCATTTGCACCATGCCACATAAGCATTGCATGTGTTTCCAATTGGAAATTCAAATCATTTCAAATGTTGAGCACTTTTTAAAAATTTCACAAACCAACAATGGTACACTTGGGCTTTTATCCTGTATAAACCAATAAAATTATGCAGAAAATAAAAGCCCCTAAAATCCCTTGGTTTTTCTCCTCTTATTCTTTCTCTTTTACAAAAAAAAAGGAGAAAGAAACAAATAAAAAAAATTGGTGGGGAAAGGCAGTCGGGCCAGCCAAACGGACCGGCCCAAACCACCTACAACCCCCCAAGCCTCACAGAAGCCCACAAACCCCACCGTTTCGGGCCGTGGCTGTCTCCTTCCTCGTTCCGTACGAAGCTGACGGAAGCAGGAGGGGAGGGCGCCGAGCCGCACCTGCTCCCACCCCTATACCTACCCCAAAGCTCCCCCCATGAACCCTAGACTTCCTTCTCCCCCTCCACTGTTCCTCGCCGCCGCCACCTCCTTTTCCCCCTCAGATCCCCTCCCAATTCTCCTCTGAAAATTATTGTTTTTTCTGAATTTTTCTGTGAAGGCCTCCATGGCTTCAAGTTGGAGAGCTTGGTGCGGTGGCCACGCTCGCCGTCGGACCCCGTTCCCCGCGGGAATGGAAACGGGGGACGTTCCTCTTCCACCTCGCGTCCTCGACCAGCGCGGAGGGCCACCAGGGGCACCTCGCCATCGGCGTTTCCCGCCGCCGCGCGACTGTTCTGCTGAACCGCAGTCAGAGACATCGTCTTCCCCAAGCAGTACGACTCCTCCGACCCCGTCGTCCTCGCCTCCGAGCTCCCCCACGGTGAGCCCTGGACCGCCCTGGCTCTGTCCTCCCTTGCTCTGCTCGTTGGCCATCGAGCCGAGCTGGTCGTCGTGGTCCTGTGTCCGTCGTTCACGTACAGCAGTTGCAGTTTCAGTTCGTCAAAAAAATACCGCGCAGCATCTCCCCATCTTGGGCAATGCCCGTATCCTAACACTAACTGCAGGACACCCCAGTGGCCTGGTTCCTTTCCGCGGGCACCCTCGCGCACGGGTTCGAATCCCACCCGTGGCAATCTTTTTTTCGGCCATTTTCCTTTTATTTCTAGAATTCCAGGAAAACAGATCTGATTCATTAATTGTAAAATCAATAACAAATTGAATATTGATCCAATTTCAACGATTCAAATTGCTATGGATTCAAAATCTTGTGCTCTTTCTGTTAATGTCAAAGTTGCAACATGTTTCTGTAATAATTTTTGCACTAAATGATTAAATACAGAAAATGCAATAAAAATTGGAAACTTTGGAATTTCATAACTTGAGTTCTGTTCATCCAATTTGAGCAAACTTGGGCTCTAAAATTTTTTCTTAACAAACTCTACACATTGGTATTTTATTTGGTCACAATTGAATTAATTTTGAACATGTTTCCCTCTGTTTACTAAAAAGGCAGAATAAAAATGGTTATGGAAAATTGCATAATAAATTTAATAATAACCCAAAAATTATGTTTAATAGCTCAAATTGTTCATTGAAACATTTTATACATGTTTTCAACCTTTTCAATACAATTTGTTTACTGTTTTTCCTAATTAAAAGTGGTGCAATAATTCAATGCTTTAATTAAACATTTTAAATTGCAAAATTCATAACTTGGGCAATTCAAATCCAATTCCAACATGTAAAATATGTTTTCCATCCCATTTTTCATGAACTTTGCAAATATCAACTTTGTTTTCTGTTTTGAATAATTTAAATTGCTGAAAACAACTGTTTCTTAATTAATGCATTTAAAATTGTCAAATTAATAACTTGCTCATCTAAAATCCAAATTCAACAAATGAAATATGTATTCCATCTAAAATTTTGTGTTCTTTCCAAATATAAATTTTGTTATATGTTTTGAACAATTAAAATGGGTGAAAACAATAAATGTTTGTGTAACTCACTTAAGAAGCCAAATTTCATAACTTAATAAATAAAATTTCCAAACTTGGTAAACAACATATCAAACTGAAGCTATTGTTGTTCTCTTATTGTTTTCATCATCCATGCATCATTCTAATCAACTTTCACATGATGGTTATTTGTAGATCATTTAATTCGACATTAATTCATGGGCTTTTCCATATGCAACCCAAATTGCATATGGGCCCATTTAAATATGTTTACCATGTCAACTAGTTTATCTTTGATGCATCCTTAAACTTGTCATGCATCCATATCTTGATCATGCTGGATCTTTTACCGTAGAAGTAATTGTTGCATCCAGTGTTTGTTCTAGTTCGTTGCCTCTTCACGGATAGGACGTTGAGATGATGTGAGCAACGACAAGTTCTTCGGATGTACCTCTACTTGCTGGATCTCAGGCAAGTATACTCACTTGCTGCCTATGGCTGCCTTTCATCACTTGTTACCGATTCTTTCCATTGTTCTTATTCTAGCCTTTTGATTCGATGCTTGTGTCTCGATCCTATCATATGTTTACCTTGCAGCCATGATATAGCCTTTCCTTCCACTTCCTATTAACTGTTGCTTGTTTACCTTGTTGGCCCTCGTGTCGTAGTTGCATGCTTAGTGTTGTTTGAGCTCAAGTTTTGTTGTTCGTCTTATCACCTGTTTAGTTTGATAGTTGGGTTTCAATTCAATCAACAACATGTTAATGTTTTGGGTAATAATAATTTGATGATAAGGCACCGGCAGGAGGCCCGGCGTGGTTTTGAGGCCTGCTAGTGTCGACCTTAATTAGGAAAAGGGTCTTGTCCTCCGATCCATGATGAGCGCACTAACCGCATGTGGGAAGCGAGTATGGGCGCCCCCCGCAACTTTGATTCGATTCGCATCTCGTCCAAATCGCCTCATTTAGTTCGGGTTTTCCATTTGCCGCATGCATATGCAGGTGCAAACCCTTGGCGCCAGGGTGGAACTTTTGTAGTCGACATCTAGGGAGACATGTTCTTAGAGTGCAATGAAGGTCCCCTTTTCTTCGTGGGGCTTGATTAGCCGTGCGCTCAATTGCACGGGGTTCTTTGGGCTTGATGCGAAGAAGAGTTGGGTTGTGTTGAGTACCTCGCTTGGTGGGTTGATCCCCCGTCTGGCGGGTTATTCTTACGTGTACGGCCAAATTGGTGCATCCCTGCAGGGTTAAATCTTCTCGAGAAGCCGTGTTGTCCGCGGTTATGGATGACTTGGTGAAAGTGTTGGCTAACAAGTACTCAGACAACTTACACTTAACGATGATAACTTGGCTAGTAATATAGATTACCTCCACCATAAAAATGAATGTCACCTTAATCAACAGTGTGAGTTTCCTTGGGTTGCTTCCTTAGTAGGGGGTAACATTGGATGGGTATTGTTTGGTGAGTAGTTGTAGTTGGTTCTGATACGCTATCTTACCCCCTTTCTTTTAGCCGGATGTTGTAGCGTGTTTCTGTAGTTAGTTAGTGCAGCCCGCTGCCGCTTCTTTGCAATAATCCCCTTCCTTTCCGTTGTACCCAAAGTATTTGTATCTTGTGATGATTGGTTACGCTGGTATCTTGTGAGTATGGTTTATCCACTTGCCAGTACTTAATCATACTGACCCACGAATCCATTTCGTGCCTGCATATTCCACATTGCAGTCAACAGGTTTGAAGTCTGACGACGTTAGCTTGGGAATCCCTCCGGCTTGGCCTGGGCAGGGATTGGACGCCATCGGTTATCTTCAGGACTCTTAGTCCAATTTGTATCTTGTCCGTAGTCGGACACTAGGTTGTTTCTTCCGCTGTTATTTGGATCTTTGTATTGTATCAGTTGTGTCTTTGACTCGTTTGAGTCATCTTGTATATATCTTTTCTGTTGTTGTTGTGGATTATTCGTGAACTGTTGTAATGTTATCACAAGTGGCAACCTGAAATCGGTTATTATGTGGATTTTGGCGGAAATGCTGAAATCTGCATAGTGCCCGATCTCGGGGCGTCACACCGGTGAGATTGACAACCTCACTGTACCGTTGGGGCAAAGTATTTTGGTTGTGTTGTGTGTAGGTTCCACGTTGTTGCTGAGACTGGTGAAGCGCCAGCACCATCGTCGGTGGCATCAACCGTGCGAAGGTCCTCTTTCTTCTAATGGATTGATAACCTTGGTTCTTAACTAAGGGGAAAACTCCTACCGTTGTGCTCATCACACTCTCCTCTTGGGGTCTCCCAACGAGTGCATGATCTGCACCGTCAACTACCCACGCCACCCGACGTTCGCGTGCCCGGCACCTGGCGTATGAGCGTCGTCGGTGTCCTCGTGGTGCTGTTGCCCACCGGCGCAGATCACATGGCGGATATCGAAGAGATCCGCGCCGCCATGCCGCTGGACGCCCAACTGGACCCCCGTTGGGCGGCGGACAACCACGCCATCTGGATGGCTTATTTCCACCAGCGCGGCGAGGAGAGCCTGGACTCCAGGAACGGTGCGCCTATCGTGGGGGCTGCAAGAACTCTGCCGAGTGGCACTCCTGGTGGCCCTCACCCACATCCAGGCCGGTAATTCTCCGACGCTTGTGTGGCCTCGGCCGTTTCTCTCTCGGCGTGGAGGAGCATCGTGGATGCTAAGGGGCATGGCCCCCAGGTCCTCGTCGTCCCCAGCAGGGGTGAACTCCCGTTCGTCGGGCTCGGCGCTGATGACTCCCTCTCCCGTTCATCGGGCTCGACGCCGTGGAGTCCCCTCTCCCCCATCAAGGCCGAACCGCAGGAGTCGCCGCTCCGACGGTGCACCCGCGGCGGTAACCTCGTCATCAACGAGGGCGGTCGTGCACCGTCGCTTCCTTACGGTCATCTTTGCCTCGGCATGCTGAAGAAGGAGACCGGGGCCAAGCAGAAGAAGCCGACGACGTGGAGGGAAGAACATGCTGCCATGGACACTGACGACATCAAGTTCGTGCTCGCCGAGTCGAAGGCGCGCTACGTGGCGGAGGATATAGCGCGGCAATGGCGCGCCCTGGAGGATATCGCCGCGCGGCACGCCAAGGAGCAGGCCGCTCGCCGCACAGCCGAGCAGCTGGCCGCTGAGCGGCGCCGCGCAGAAGAGGAGTGGGGCATCATCCTACTCGACGACAGCGACGGGGAGGTAGCGCCGCCGCCCAAGAAGTTCAGTTAGAATGAGCCGCCAAATGACGACGACAACGATGGCGATGGCGACTACACCGAATTCTACCACCTCCTTGGCATCAATTAGTTTACATTTATTTTGTTTGTTTAAATCACCAATGTAACCGTCTATATTTGTCCAAAACTTATCAAATCGCCTAAGTTAGCAAGTGTTTGACTGAATTTGCTTAAATTCTGTGAAATTTCGTCTGGTTGGGCTGGAGTCACGGGTGGGAAATGGCCACCCCACGCCAAAAATTAGCACCGGTCGCTCCAGGAGGCACGCTAATTTTCCCCGAATATATCTCTAACAGGCAATGCCCAATCGATAGCTTCAACCTAAAGATGGATCGGTTGTTGTGGGTTGTGGCCGAGTGCTGACTGATCGATCTTATCCAAGGGTGAACGCCTGGTCCATCTGCTTTCCTTTGGGTGGGGCAGTCAACACTCAACAGCAGTCCATATCTTTTTTTTTTGAGAAACACAGTACAAACGCAAGCGCTCATAAACACGCGCAAACACTCACCCCTATGAACGCACACACGCACACCCTACCCCTATGAGCACCTCCGAGAGACCGAGCCGGCGGGTCTTGAGATTGACGAAGTCACCATAGGCGCCTCGCTGTCGAGGGGAACTGATGGGGGGACGATAACCCGGTATGCCAAATTCCAAGGAGTAACCCGGCCCAAAGGACGCTGTACAGGATCCGGCTAAGGATAAGGAAATTAGTGAAGGCCCCAGCTTGTAGGCCCAGTAACCCGGGTTGTGGGTTATGGTAAAGGAAAGTTAGGGTTTGTGCACCGTGTCCGGGTAGGATCCAGGGTGCGCCTTGGAGAATAAGCCAGGGGGTACGGGTGCTTTATAAACCGACTCCCAGGTCTAGTTTAGGCAGAGATCTAAGAACCCTAGCAACATCGTGTGATATCGAGCATCAAGTGTAATTCCAGAGTTGAGTTATTATATCAAGATCGGAGACTCGGCGACTTTGATTGCCGGCTACCAGATCGAGTTGCACCATGCTTTCCTCTGAGCTAAACCCTCTCCCAAATACCTGTGTCGTCTTGCCCCAAGATCAGTTACCCCAGGTAACATCTGCCGTGATTATCCCACGACAGTTGGCGCCCACCGTGGGGCCTGCGTCCAAAGGTGTTTACATCACGGGAGAAGCTCGGAAGGGCATGGAGAATCTTGTCATCGGCGAAATCTACATCGACCACGAAGGAGAAAATATGGTGGACGATTCCGGCTGGGGGCCGGAGTCGGATCACCTCGAAACCGGATCCGTCGTGACGATCGGCCGGATCAGCGTCTTCATCGGTATGGTATGTGCTTCCAATTCGATCCCTGACAATGTTGGATCTGATTCTATGCCAGGAAAAGCCACGTCTATCCGATCAGATGATGAAGAATCGACTGGAACAACATATCCGGCAGAAGAACCCATCGCGGAGTGGGAACAGCCGGAGGAGCCGGCATGGACCCCACGCGACCTGGCCCAAGGAGAAGATGACACCGGGTCTATCCTGGACCTACTGGAAAACCGGTATGAGGAGAACGGTGAGGAAGAACAGCCCGAATCTGCACCGGATATCGTACGCCGAGTTGCAGTCTATGCGGCCCCCGCGGCCAACCAAGGAAACACAACCGCGGCATCAGTCGGGGCGGCTCAGGCAGTGGCCCAGCAACAGGGCGCGGTTAACGGAGACCCGGTCTTGACCCGGGTTGATGGAGAGTCGGCATCAGTAACCAGCAGAGCAGCGGATGAGGAGTTGCATGCAAACACGTTCGGATTCTTAGAAAACCGGACACCAGGGGCGGGTCCTTCGAACCCGCGCCACCCGGCCCTATTCGATAACAATCTGATTCTAGACCCCACGGTTCTCGCGACGGTTATCACTCCGGAGAACGCAGCGGAACGCGTCAGGGATCTGGATGTGGCGCGTCGTGCACTGGAACAGCAAAGAAGGCAGGTAGAGGCAGAAAAGCAAGGGATGGCCACACGACGGCGCGAGCTAGATGCGTTGGAAACCCGGCTTCGAGAGGAAACGTCCAGGATACATCAGAGGCATCACACCAGGTTACCAGCAACGGGCGGGGTCATTAATCCGGCTAATTTATTCGTTACACCTCAGGATCAGCCGATACCAGTGGTGAACCAAGGAACCGCACCCCAACAGATGATAGAAGCGACACATCCGGCGAATGAACGGACCGGGTTACCCCAACCCCCACCACAAACTAGAGTCACAACCGGCAACGATCTACTGCCGCCGCCACCATCACGATTCCGCACACCAGCCGGCCACTACAACAATCCTATGGACAACGTATATGCAGCGACACTCGCATTGAATCAAATCCCTGTGGGAGAGTCGCCCCATGCAGAGAAGACTCGGCAAGCCATCGAGCTGTTGCACACTGCGGTGGCACAGCAAGCCAATTACCCGGATCACAGAAGCGGTATGCACGGGACGCCATACGTCAGTCAGCAGCAAGGGAATATCCAAACAAGTTCAGCGCGGCGGAGGGAAGAGCAGCAGCAAATGCCGCCTCCTCCCCGCGCTCAGGCAGCATCAGCAGCACAGGCCGTCGTGGACAGTTCTAGGGCTCGGAGGGCCGCGGCCGGGTCTGCAGCGCATGGACCTCCCGCAGCACCGCGCCCAGCCGCGCCCCCCGCGGCATCGCACATTTCTAGAGCAAGGCCAGCTTCAACCGTTCTTGCGGGACCCGAGTGTCTCTCGGACAATATTAGAGCTGAACCTTACCCGGAAAAATTCAAAGAGCCAGGGAAAGTAGTGAATTATGAGCCAACCATGGATCCCGAAACATGGCTAAGCAGTTACGAGATGGCAATGTCAATTCGCAACGCGTCCGAGAACCTCCAAGCCAAGTTCATGTATCTGATGATGTCGGAAGGAGCAGCAAAATTGTGGTTCACCAATCTACCAGAGGGATCGATCAAGTCTTGGGAGGAATTGAAGACCGCGTTTGTCAAACACTTTCACGGGACCTGCAGGAAATTATTCACTATTGATGATCTAGAGCGATGCGTTCAGAAGAAGGGAGAATCGGCGCGCAGGTGGGTGCGCCGGGTTATGGAGATACTTCACTCATCCACGGATATCCAGCCCAAGGATGCACTACAGGCCATGGCAAAAACATGCAAGTATATACCTTTAGTGCAAAAGTTAACTCGCATGAAGTCCAGTCGAAATGCCTCGGAAGTCACAATGGGAGAATTGATGGATGCGTGCAACAAACACGCTGCTACAGATACTACAGAAGAAGAAGCTGATGACAAGAAGGCAAAAGCAAACACAAGCGGTAATGGAAGAACCGGCAACGGATCAGCATCAGGTAACAATGGAAATAGCCAGAACAAGCGCCCTTTCGAAGGAGGCTCCGAGTTTGTCGCCAACACAGAAGCCGGGTCTTCGAGGCCAAGAGCAGAAGGAAATTTCAACGGAGGTAACCACAATGGAGGAAATTATCAAGGTCCACCAAGGCCGGGTAACAATTGGGACATATTCAGGATGGCATGTCCGAAGCACAGCAGGAATGGCAGGCCAGCTAACCACTCCCTAGAACAGTGCGCCGATTTACAAAGATGGAAAAATGAGGAAGTGCACAGAGCTATGCGAGGTGCAGGACGGGGAGGAGGACCGGGTCCAGGGGCGAACCCGGGCAACGGCCCACCCCCGGCCGGTAACCCGGCGGCTGGAAATCAAAGTAATAACCAAGGGGGGGCAGGAGGTTTCCAGGCTAACCCCAAACAATTGGGTCAATATCATGTGCATACCACCGGAGGCTCTAACAAGGACAAAAAGATACTGAAGCAAGCGGTCAACTCAGTTTCGTTAGCCGTCCCGAGATACTTGAGATTGTCAGAACAGGAGGTAACATGGAGCAGAAGGGATCACCCGGAAAGAGTGGAACACCCAGGAGTCTTGGCACTAGTAGTTGCACCGCAAGTCAACGGGTACGAACTGAAAAAGGTTTTAATGGATGGTGGAAGCAGCATCAATATACTGTATTGGGAAACCTTCCTACGCATGGGTCTCAAGGAATCTCAACTGCAAAAAAGCTCAACAGTTTTTCATGGGATAGTGCCGGGTCATTCAGCATGCCCCGAGGGAAAAATCGCATTGGAGGTAGCTTTTGGAGAGTCAAAGGATAACTATCGAATTGAGTGGCTCACCTTTGAGGTAGTGAAATTGCGCAGCCCCTATCACGCGCTATTTGGAAGGCCGGCTTATGCCAAATTCATGGCTAGGCCGTGTTACGTATATCTACAGCTAAAAATCCCGGGTCCCAAGAAGACCATTACCATACATGGAAATCGAGACATAGCAGCCGAATGCGACGAAGGAGATGCAGCAATGGCCGAGCAGGCCTGTAGAAAAGAAGAACTCAAGCATTACCGGTCTCAAGCAGACCCGGAGGATAGAGCCACATCAAAAAGGCCGAGTACTGAAGGTGAAAGAACAAAATCCAAGGTAACGCAAGATGCTAAAATGGTGGCCTTAATCGAGGATGATTCCCCCAAGCGACCCGCTGTAAAGGAAGAAGCTACATGGCCGCTTACAACCAGCCGAGTCATGGGAACACCCCACCCGGGTTGGCTAGCAAACCCGGTACTCATCAGGAAAAGGTCCAACATATGGAGAATGTGCATTGGTCAAGCCAGACCGGGACCAGTGCTTATGAAGAACTAAACAATGCAACGGGCAGCAGGTTTCAGACGCGCTCTTTTCCTACCCAGGGTACCTAAGGGGACTGGAAGGTTTTTAATGAGGCGGCCTGCTGATCCAAAATTTCTAGTATCAATAAAGAGATGGTTATCAAGTCCTATATCATTACATCCCGATTACAAGTAACTAGTATCCACGCGACATCAGTAATTCAGTATCATTAAAGGCATCAAGTGCATGTAGGTCTTGGGGGTTGGTTGCTCAAGTGACCAACCACTAACTCGAAAGACCCGGCCTTGATGCCTATAAGTTATAAGGGCCGATTATTCGCAAACGAGTACGGCTGCAATCTTATAGCTGGACAAAGGAGCCAAATTTTCTTGACTTTTCTTACTTAAGCTCGATGTGACTCGCACTAAAGTGGCATGATTCGTTCGCTTACGATTACAATCAGCCATGAAGCCCAATGGGACTTGCCTGACATTGTTCTCGTATGGATGTAACAACATGGTATCCACGCGAAAGCCGGCTTACAGTACAAGATAGTCAAAAGGGTCATCTAAACCACAAGTTTATGCAGAGTACAAGGCTAAAAGCCGGAAACTCAACAATTATCAAGCATAACTTCAGTATTTACACGGAATGGCTTTAGGCTTACGACTCGGTAAAAAATAATTTGTTCTCTGAGAAAGGCCACACCCCCATGACTCGGACTTTGGGTCATGGGGACTGGGGGACTTCGAAACAGAAACAAACTACTTGGCTATCGCAGTTCGAAAAACCCCACCATCCGAGTCTTGGGGACTTAAAGAAAAAGTCCACATATCAAAGCCCCCGGTACTCGGAAAACCGAGTCTTCCGAAGGGAGCCAAAATAGAGAATTGGGTATCGAGAAAAAATTCAAAGAATAAGCAAGCAATACGGTTGTCAAAAGACCAGAAAAGCCGCAAAGTACATCACGGGCTAAAAAGTACGACATCAGTATCAGGGGTGCACAGGCGCACCATCAAAAGCATAACAGTGTGATTACAAAGCCTTACAAGGTATTATGATAATACGGCCCTATTCGGCCTCCTGAGTACGGCCTTCCGGGTCTGAGTCTTGGGTTTGCTGTTTAGCCTTCCTGGCACCCTTACCCGGACTCATTGCATCAGGGCGGACTGGTGGAAGGACGGCTGGTGTAGAGGCAGACGGGCCCGATTTTAGCTCGGCCTCCCTCTTCGCAGTCGCTTCCCTCTTCCTGGCCGAGCTAGAAACCCACTTCTCCAAGATATCAAAAGGAGGGGGCGCATCCTCCGTAATAACTTTGCCATCAGCGTCATATGCACTCATAATCGTATTTAGATCCAAGCTATCGGCCAAGGCGGTAGCTGAGGGGCGCACTGCGGCTTGTATGGTTTTGAAATCCTTGGGCGTAAATTTGGAACCATCAGCCTTGAATTCGGGAAACCCGGATGTTACCTTTGCCGGGTCAAGCTTTGGAAAGAAAGCCTTGGCCAGAGTAAAAGCCCGGGTCATTCCAATTCGGCATGATGAACGCTTCCAGATCTCAATCCACCCAGGCACAGTAGAACAGGCTTGAAGGAGATTCTCTTCACCCGGATATACTTCCGTAGGCCACTTCACAGCATCCAATATGAATTTTGTGCCGGCAAAGAAAGTCCGGAGTACAGTCTTGAGGGTTTTAGCCTTGGTAATGGCATTTTCCTCTGGGGCCGCAAGGTTGGCACCTGCAGTCGTAACAAAAGAAAGAGCGTATCAGTAATCCCGAGTCTGTTATAATAAATTAAAAGACATGAAGCCAATCAGCAGCAGAAAACTTACTGAGCAAGATCTGATAAGTATCGGAAACCTGGTCCGATAGTTTCTTCAGTTCGGTCTGAGCGGCGTTGCACTTCTTCTTGTATTTGGACACATCCTTCTTCAAGGTTTTCATGTCATCCTCAAGGATTTCCCTTCGTTTCATCTCGGCAAGAAGAAGTTGCTCGGTCCTCAGTAAAGTTTCATCAGACCGGGTTATCTGTGCCTGTAATTAGCAAGGAATGCAAGTATTAGTTGGATTGTATGGAAAGCCGAATGTGGTGTGAAGTACCAAGCATCACTTTTGCAAGTCATACTTGGAACTTGGGGACTAGGTAGGCAATATGAGATACAAGGTGTCCTTACCTGATGCTCTGCAGCCATGCGCTCCAAGATCTGGCTCTCCGAAGCCTTCATAGTAAGGAGAGTGTGCATCAACTGATCAAAAGTATCTTTACTCGTATCAGAAGACCCGGGGCCTTGGAAATTCCGGGAAGGAGCTTTCTTCTTAGCAGGAGGCGGAACCCGGGTCATCCGCGTGTCGGAATCCGACGCTTCTTCTTCTTCACCCAAGATGGTGGTTTTGTTCTTCTTGCTTGCATGGGAAGCAATTGGATACTCGGCTCCCTGCGGGTCCGGGTTTGGCGGCGACGCTTGTTTTTCACCGCTGGACGCGGCTGTAGTCTTATCAGCCGGGCTCCCCTTACCCGGGCCCTCGGTCTCCGTTTCCTCTTGATCGCTGACAACGACCGTGGCCCTATAAGGTGTTGTCAGTCAGTAGTTAAATACACAGTCAAGAAAGGGTGATGAAATATGGTGGAACGTCAGGAAAGGGATCTTACCCGGTATTCACCGCGAAGTCACAAGGAAATCCATCGCTGGACTCGGGAGAAGCTGGAAATTATCAAGTTAGATGTCACATGGGAATGGTTTAAAGAGAATGTCTTGACCCAGAAAAGATAGGGTAATTACCAGCCCGCCGCGGGGGGGTCGAGGTAATACCCGGGTTAAGGGCTTCATCACCCGGATGATTCCGAGTTGACCTACGCTTGGGCCTGGGCGACTCCTTCAAGAACGGCCAGTGGGATAATGTCAAGTTAGCTCAAGTATATCATTAAAATAATGCGAGTTGAATGTGAGAGGGAGATATGAAACCTTAGAGGTGGCCTCTTGGGTCTTTCTTTTGGACCCGACTTTGACTGTCGGCTCCAGTTCTTCCTCGTCGCTGGCAGATTCTACCTTGCCAT
This sequence comes from Alopecurus myosuroides, assembly GCA_028641055.1. Lineage (NCBI taxonomy): Eukaryota > Viridiplantae > Streptophyta > Magnoliopsida > Poales > Poaceae > Alopecurus > Alopecurus myosuroides. The sequence continues at coordinate 82,031,076 of CM054060.1, forward strand.
CGGAGTTTTCTTCCTCGTCATCTTCTTGTTCTGGATATCATCAAAGTTATGGTTAGAAAGGAGGGGGTTATGGTGAGTTCAAGGGAACCAAATAAAATCCGGGGAGTACCTTCTTCCGAGTTAACCGTTTCTTGCTCCTCTGGACTATCGGAGCTAGGGGAGGCATTAGTTTTCCAAAAATTATCATCAGCCTGAAAAGTGTTGACATAAGGGTCACAAACCGCGTTGAGTGGAAAAAAGTAAAATTAAAGGCATCAAAGTCGGATTTTTACCTTGGGGGCTGGATTCTCAAGTGTGAAGGGCTCTAACCCGGATATGTTCCGGATTACCTCGAGCTTTTCTGTCAAAAAACCCTTGATGGTTTTATGAGTGTCGCCAGCTGCGAAGATATTATCGGAGTACCGGAGCGGGTCTGAAGGTTCCCCTGAATATTCGCACATCAACTTTGTGCGGATGGAGTTGGGCTGAATCCTGAAGTCGACCCAGGTCTTCACCAGGTTAAGCCCGATGAGGCCTTGGGCTGTGAGAGTGGCGATTTTGGCTAGTAAAGGTTGAATTGCCTCCCTGTCCGAGTCAGGGGCGAAGGCACTAAACTTATCAGAAATGTCAAGGAGACCCTCCGAATAACCCGGAAGTTTCTTTTGGCCGGGTGGGGAAGTGTCTTGGCAATAGAAGTATGAGAGCTGCCAATGCTTGACATGGGAATTAAGGGTGAGAGGTGGCATCAAAGAGTTTTTGCAGCGCTGGATAGAAACCCCGCCGCAAGCAAGAAGCGCCCCATCACCGCTTTCGCGGCACGGTTTGCATTGAAAAGGCTCAATAAAAAGAGCTAGACTTGGCGGAGTGCACAAGTAGGATTCGGAAAGGACAATAAAATGGGAAATATTTAGCACAGAATTGGGTCCGATATCAAAGACACGAAGGCCGTAGTGGCTGAGTATGTCACGGAAAAAGGGGTGACCCGGTGGTCGAAAACCCCGGGTCACATGTTCCACGAAACAGATTACCTCATCTTTTGTAGGGGTGGGCCGGGTCTCCTTACCCGGCACCCTCCATTGGATATTTTCCTGAGGAGGAAGAATTCCCAGTTCCACCAGCTCCTCCAATTTGGCCTTTGTGACCATAGACCGTGCCCAGTTGGCGGAAATGGTGTTGGTGGCCTTAGCCTTGGTTGGAGTTTTCCCCTGTTTCTTGGGAGCCATGTGGTGGACCTGCAAAGTACAAAGTAAGAAGAAAATTAAGGCATGGAAGTTGCGAACCGGCCAAGTATAAGCCGTGTAATATAGAGACATGAAAAATTGCGAGTGATCCGGGTGTTAGTTCGCAGAGCAAAGTTTGAGATTACCCGGGTATCAGGCATTATGGCGAAAATTATGGGATCTAAATACCGAAGAAGTTTTTTGAAGACAGTAGACGGCTTCCTAGGCACTTAACGTGATTAAAAAAAACTAGAAAGGAAAGGTACAGCCGGGTGATTAATGCAAAGGCGGAAATTTCGGGTAGTTCGAGCCTAGATTGGAAGCTCTATTTTCAGATTTGAGGTGGGAATAACGATTGCGGGCAGTAGGAGAGTGTATTGGAGTATGCGCTTTATTCATTGTGCATGCTAGAAGAGAATATGGGCAATCTAATTCGGCATAGCCGAGAAATCCGTGCCGGGCAGATTTGGATCTAGTTTGAGATGAAATTCAAAAATTGCAAGGGAAAATTAATGGGTGCAAAAGGCTTACCGGAGGAGATCTGAGTGAGGCCTTGCGGAGGCAAATGGCGCAGCCCTGGTGTCCCTTCGCGGTTCTTGATGGGCCGGATGGAGATTCGCCGGCGGGTCTCGGCGGCGGTGCAGGGCGAGCGGTGGCGGAGCGCAGCCTCCGTCCGATGGGCTCCGGTGACGCGCGCGGGATTTCCGTGGTGGCGCTCAGCGGGAGTGAGCTCTGAGGGAGAGAGGAAGCAGAGTGGGGGGAAATGAGCCGTTAAGGTTTAGGTTATCCCCCAGGGAGCTTATTTATAGGGTGAATGGATAAGCCCGGTTCACTGAACGGGAGCCGGAAGTTACGGAAATAAACGGCTGTTAATTTGAGTTTTGGCGAGATATGCGCCAAATATTGTGCAAGGCCTCTGGGTAAAAGGAAGAAGGAAATTAACCCCGCGATTTCAGGGTCGATTATCGGGTGCGAAATTTTGACATTTTGGGATTTTATCTGGGAAAGTAAGTTGGGTAATTGGGGAAGAGCCGGATTACTATATGGCCACCATGGAGTAAGGCCTAGCTGAATATCAAAACATCTTAACCCGGTCTCTATATGCCCGTACGTTTAATATCTTTGCAGGGAATAGCAAGCGCTTCAAGGAGGATCCGTGAAGCCCAGGCTATTCTGGGGACTACTGATGGGGGGACGATAACCCGGTATGCCAAATTCCAAGGAGTAACCCGGCCCAAAGGACGCTGTACAGGATCCGGCTAAGGATAAGGAAATTAGTGAAGGCCCCAGCTTGTAGGCCCAGTAACCCGGGTTGTGGGTTATGGTAAAGGAAAGTTAGGGTTTGTGCACCGTGTCCGGGTAGGATCCAGGGTGCGCCTTGGAGAATAAGCCAGGGGGTACGGGTGCCTTTATAAACCGACTCCCAGGTCTAGTTTAGGCAGAGATCTAAGAACCCTAGCAACATCGTGTGATATCGAGCATCAAGTGTAATTCCAGAGTTGAGTTATTATATCAAGATCGGAGACTCGGCGACTTTGATTGCCGGCTACCAGATCGAGTTGCACCATGCTTTCCTCTGAGCTAATCCCTCTCCCAAATACCTGTGTCGTCTTGCCCCAAGATCAGTTACCCCAGGTAACATCTGCCGTGATTATCCCACGACAGGAACGTCGCCTCCCACTGAAAGAATATTCCGCCTAAATGCAACACACAGATGTCAAACTTGGGGTTTGAACTCTGGTGGGCTGGGGGTACAACCACCCTCCTAACCATCCAACCACAGGTTGGTTTGCAGCAGTCCATATCTATATTCGCACTGTTCTGATGTTGGATTCTCGAGACCTTGTATGTTTTCCCCTTTTCAGTTTTTTTGATGTAGGAGACCTTCTATTTGCCACAAAAGGTACCGTGATCAGATCCGCTTTCTATTTCAGACAGGAGTGGATATGGTACTACTACTTAAAGCGATAGATCCGAGAGATAGCCCTGATTATAGAAGAACAGCGCATGTTCAGGTATTTGTCCAAACGGTATTACCGCCAGCTTCTGTTGGAACCGAACCATGGCCCATGGGAGGGAATTGAGCTAGGTCCGCGGCCATAATTAAAGCCAAATGATAGACACCTCAATTGGCCTGAACGAGCACTAGCAAACGCTATTATTGGTTTCCTTAAACCATGATTATGCACACAGCTCGTCAGCCACACAGCCAGATGTGTCACCGGTGTAGCCGGACGCCGTGTAGCTGCAAAACCGTGTGCTGGCAAATCCGCATGATACCGCGACGCAAATGGCACGTAGAGGACTCGGCCCGCCGTTGTTAACAACTGTAGCTGACCCGGCTGGCCGGCATATATGATCCGTCGTCACCCGCAGGAGAAAGCGCAAGGCGGCCGCGCTCCCAATCGAGCTTCTAATCCGTTGATCCATTCCATCTCTTTCTAACAAGGCGCGGATGTTCTCCCTCATGTGACTAGCACCGCACTAGCACCAACTTGTGTGGAGAAGAGCGAGCAGAGAAGATTAGGTCAACACGAACTTATGCACAAAACCGTCGGCCAATTAACCATATGTGATTTTTAAGATCATCTCCAAGGCTTTCGCCTCGTATCTCGACCTCATCGCTCACAAAACCATCAGCCAAAATCAGACGGTGTTGGCTCTCTGGCCCTTCACGAGATTGTCCACGAGATGAAGGTTAAGAAGCTAAGAGGCATCCTTCTCAAGCTAGACTTTGAGAAGGCCTACGACCGTGTGAACTGGGAGTTCCTTATCGAGGTCCTCCGTCGAAAAGGGTTCGACGCAGAATATATTCATCAAATCTCTCAGCTGGTTTCAGGCGGCCAACCTACCATTTACCTCAACGGGGAGATGGGCCCCTTTTCAGAAATAAGAGGGGAGTGCGGCAGGGCGACCCGCTCTCTCCCCTCCTCTTTAACTATGTCGCTGAAGGGCTCTCGGCTATTCTCTCTAAGGCTAACGGAGCGGGGGCACATTCGGGGAGTGGTCCCGCATCTGGTTCCGGGGGGCGTCACTCACCTCCAATATGCAGACGACACGATCATTCTGATCCAGGGCAGCGATCTAGAAATGGCCAACCTCAAATTCCTCTTGATGTGCTTCGAGAACATGTCCGGATTGAAGATCAACTACCACAAGAGCGAAGTAATCGTGTTACACCAGCCCTAGGAATTCCAGCTTAGGGTGGCTAGGATGTTGAACTGCAAGCTGCGAATTCCTTTTGACCTACCTCGGCCTCCCAAACTCGGACTCCAAGATTAGCAAGGAACAATGGGCCTTCCTTATCCAAAAGCTGGCCCGCAAGATTGAACCTTGGATGGGCCGCTTCCTCTCCTCCGGTGGTCGCTTCATTATATCCAATGCCTTCCTTGATAACCTCCCCATGTACGCTATGGGCCTTTTCTTACTCCCGAGGGGCACACATAAGGAGCTTGATGCCATCCGGGCCAGATTCTTTTGGGAAGGCGCGGGGCCGGCGGTCCGCCGTCCAAAGGAGGCTGGGGGCCTTGGGCTAATCAATTCCCAAAAAATGAACGAGGCTCTCCTCCTTAAGTGGATTTGGAAATTTTATCAGGCGGACGGATCCATTTGGGCTTCTGTTGCGCGAAACAACTATTCTAGGTTGAGGGACATTTTCTCGAGCGCCTCGAGGGGGGAACGCAGTTCTGAAAAGTCTCCACAAAATTAAACACCTATTCAAGATGGGGGCCAAGCATAGAGTGTCAGACGGGCGTCGTACCGCGTTTTGGACGAACTGGTGGCATGGGGAGGGGTCCCTCTTTCACAAGTTCACGTTCCTCTTTAGTATTTGTGACGACCAGGGGGCGTCGGTTGCGCGCATTGTGGGGACGGGGTGTCGCTTCCGTCGGACGCTTAACCACGCAGCTATGGCTCAATGGAGAGAGTTTGACGCTATCATCAATTCCACTTCCCTTTCCAGGGATTCAGACCTCATTTCTTGGTCTTCGGACCCGTCGGGGGCATACAAAGTTAAGTCTATGTACGATGCTCTCTCTCGAGGGGCCACCTCCGCATTCGCTCAAGATGTGTGGCACAATAAGTTGCCCCTAAAGATTAAAGTCTTCGCCTGGCAGTTGAGTTCATCCTTGATAGACTTCCTTCCGGCCTCCAGCTGGTCACTCGAGCTGGCCCCTCCGATGGGAAGTGCACCCTTTGCGCGGCCCAAGAAAATGTGGAACACACCTTCTTTGGGTGTTCCTTAGATAAATTCGCTTGGAGCGTGCTGCGCCAGGTTCTAGGGAGAATTTGGACGCCCGCCAACTTTGCGGAGTTTCAAACCATCATCTCCTCGCTGTCGGGAGATTTCCGCCGAGCAGTTTGGGCACTTTTTCTTGCTTTAGCTTGGGCGCTATGGCATGTTAGAAATAAGCACGGTATCGAGGGGCTGATTATTCGTCACCCAGCTGATATTATTTTTAAATCCTTGGTGTTCTTGCAACTGTGGATCCACGCGATGAAGCCCGGTGACAAGATCGTGGCGCGGCGGCTGGTGGATGACCTCAAGAAGACTCACCAGTCATGCCGTTTCCCCACCAGCACCTAGTTCGGTGGGCTGGCGTTTACTATGGTCATCGTTGTTGCTTGTGCGTGTGTTGTTTTTTCTGTCCGATGTTTCTTTCCTTGTTGGCAAAGCTGTATGCCGCAGTGTGTTATTTCCTTGGTGAATATGTATTCCCAGCATTTGTAAAACTTGTTTGAACTGCCGAGCTTTGTTAATTCAAAGTTGGGCCTTGTGCCTTTTATCTAAAAAAGCAATTATGCACCGGACTTAAAACGTGAAAACGAACGAGTCGTTGCTAGGGTGCGAGCATAAGAATGATTGCAATGCGCTACGGGTTCATGTTCAACACGGGCACGAGGCTCCCGAGTGGACTAATCTGGAGTAGATGGTTTTCTGGTCATCTTGGGGAAGGATAGGAATAAAAGAAAGCATGGCAGACAGTTAGAGGTAGGGATCTCCTTTTTTTTAGGGATCTCCTCTCCTGTTTGGGAACGTTGGAGGAAGGCGGCGAGGCAGAGGGGCGAGGGGTTACTTGTAGATGCGACGTCTTAGTCGGGGGCATGGGGGTGCGCTCGGGCGTGTCGCGTTCAGCACAGGAGTGTGCTCCCTTGCAACTCCGCGACGTGCAATCGGTAGGCTAGGGTCTGGGAGGTTGAGTGGGGGTCCGGGTGTGGCAACGGCGTCGAGGAGGAGCACGGACACGGCGTGGCATGGCCACAGTGACCGTGCATAGTGCGGCCAGCCCATGTCCCCCTCCTGTCTGTCCCCTCCTCTTTCCCCGCGTTTTTCTCCCTCTCTGGTCCTTCTAGAAACACACCAAGAGCATCCAAAGCTAGTATAAATATAAGGGAACACAAATGGAAAAGTGGCACTTCATGAATTGCACAAAAATCAAATGAAAACATCTTCCAAAGCATTGTAAAAATAAGGTTTCAGAAAACTTCAGAAAATTCAGTTAACAAAGACTTAGCAAAATTTCAATGTTGGAAACACTTAAAAACATCAAAAAGTTCACATTGTTTACTAGGGTCAAATGGAATCACAATTTTGTTTTCAAAGTTGGTGATTGTTAAACATGTTGTATACTTTCATAAACATCGTTTGAAAACAAATTTGGAATAGTGAAAGGCTATGAAAACAAAGTGGAAAAAGGGGTAGTTTTTGTTTTTCTCTGTTTTTCTAAAAATGCATTTTTCTGTCTTATTTTTCTTCCACAAAAACAAACATGAAATTGATTGTTTTGAAAGTACATAAATAAAACCAAGCTTGTAATTTTGTAGTCCACATATCACAGAACAAATACAAGTGAAGAAATCACAAAATGGAATATTATAGCCCATTGAAAACAAGAGCGGAAAACAGGTACTTGGTTGTTTTTTTTAAATAGAAAAGTTAAAAGAAAACTTCCATAATTCATTTTTCATTTTTGTTTTCTTGGATCCAACAAAGTTAAAAGTTTAAATTAAGATGCAAACAAACATGATCCAAGTCTTAGAATAAAAATCACTCAAGTCTCATTAGGGAAAACATCAGAGAAGACATAAAAATGTTTTCAGGAAAAATTTGGATTGGTTTTAAATTGAAACAATCCTTGCATTGCATATATGACTATTGTACCATACACATGTTGGTTCACACAAACATGTTGTTAAAAAAATTTGTTGGCCCAAATTTTTGTCTCCTTGAACTATAGTACAAGGATCCAAAAACTGCGGGTGTGACATCTTGGCACATTCCAACATGGTTTGCTAATTTGGTGCCCAACTTTGGCATGTTTTCTCCATGAACCCTAGTTTTGACACCTAATTTGGTTGGCTGACCATAGCCCATACACTAAACATCTCACTTAGTAAAGTTCTATACATGATAAAAAAAATATTATATGGATGTCATATTTGAATTTCTCTCATTTTTCTAATCGATATGGACATATTATTTGTCAAATTTTGATTTACGGATTTATAGATATTAATTATTCAATATTAAATAGAAAAGTAAAAAATGTTAATTATTAGTTGAATTCAAGATTATTTGAATTCAAGATTATTATTAGTTATTATTTTTTATTTAAATAATTGTCTGAATTCACAAAATAAAATAGTGTGACATGATGGTACAATGGTTAACATGATTGATTGGATACTATTGTTAGTAAAACATTCGTGTTTCTAGGCAACTCACAGGGAAGGAACTACGAAGTTAAGCGTGCTGGGGCGGAGCAATCTCAGGATGGGTGACCGATCAGGAAGTGTCAGTAGAAGCGAGTATTTTAGATTAAAATGAAAAATGCTTAGAGACAAACATAAATGTGTGGTGATTAAGTGATTAAATAAGTGAAATAAAAAATTGCAGAAAAAATTCAAATAAAAAATGATTTTTTTTTTAAATTCGGCCTACCTATACGTTGACGGCGGGGAAGATTAAAATGAAAAATGTTTAGAGACAAAGATAAATGTGTGGTGATTAAGTGGTTAAACAAGTGAAATAAAAAAAATTGCAGAAAAAAATTCAAAAAAAAATTGAGTTTTTTTTAAAAAATATTCGGCGTAGAGGGCTTCCCCGTCGGCGTAGCTCAGTTTACGCCGACGACTTTTATACGTCGACGGCCACCATTCTACACCGACAGGGGTAGACGTCGACGGGGCATACACCGACGGGGATCATCTATACGCCGACAGGGTCCGGCCGTCGGCGTATAGACTGTGTCCCGTAGTGCGGGCTCGAGGCCGAGTGGAGTAATCTGGAGCAGATGGTTTTCTTTCCATGGAGGGGGAGGATATAAAAAAAGCAAGCGTGGCAGACAGTCAAAGGGATCTCTTTTTCTTTTTCTTTTTCTTTTTTGAGGCTCTCATGTTTGGGAACCTTGGAAGAAGGCGGCCTTGCCCCCGCGGTTTCCGGCGCATGTCAGCCAGCCCCAGCCGCTCCTACAGTTGACTCCACCATACCCACGGACGCAACGAAACCGCCTCCCGATAAAACCCACATGCCACACCGTGTCACGACACGGCCCATCCGCAGTAGCATTCCACACCACGACACACCGAAACAACAATAGAGGCGCAGAGTTTCTTCTCCTATTCGTAGTCTACTAGGATTCATGTAAACCCTTCTGGCTGCATATATAAAGCCAGGAGGGAGGGGACAAGATACAAGCCACGAGTAGATGCAATCCTAGACTAGACAATACAAGCGAGACACCGTAGACATCACACGACATCGCCATTGTAACAACTCGACTATCTCGCCATAATACAGATCAGACAAGCAAGAGTAAGGGTTTTACCTCTACGAGAGCCCCGAACCTGGATAAATCTTGCTTCCTTGTTAGCCGTCGAGATCACCAGCGCCTACATTATTCCTCTACTCGAAACCCTACCGGCTAACCCGAGTGATTTGTTGATACGAGTCATCGACAACTAGATCTAGTTGTGAGGATTTACCATTTAGAATTGTTCGATGTCTACATCGATCTTTCTCCGCTCGGTGAGTCGTGAATCCTAATAAATGCATGTATGAGCACACATCATTATCTTTATAGTGATCTTGACGGATACATAGGGCGGAATTTTTAAATTTTGTAACGTACTAGTATGGCGGTGGCTCGGTCCGACGGCCAAAATGATCTAAACTATGAGTAGCCTCATATAACACCCAAGGATGTAAACTTTAGATGCTAGCAAAAAGTGATTAATTGTGAATCTGCGCCATCTATTTTTCTTACGGCGGCCGGTAGTTTCTAGAAAAATTGCCAAGAATGGTACGAAATCACTAGCAAAAGGTCTCCCTTCCGGAAGGTCACCCCGCGGGCGCTGTGGGCGCGACACTTGTCACCTTCTCCTTCCTTCTAGCCTCCACAGAGTGTCCGCATGCGTGACAAGTGTCGCCACCAGAGAGTTTTGGTGGGTTTTCCGTTTCCCACACGCGGACGGAGGATGAATTGACACACATTTATTTCGAGATCCGTTTCTTCAAAATGAAATATCTCGCGAACCGTTTTTCAAAATTACGAACCGTTTTCATACTTGAGATCCTCGCGTCGAGATCTTCAAAAATAGATCCCATGTTGATAGGTTTCGAGAAACTTTTTTTTGTACACCCAAAATCAACACGGATGTACACACAGTTACACACAGATGTACGCCCATGTGCAGTGAACGAAGTACGTCCCAAGTGCATGTGCTTACATACACCCCGTGCACCACGGGTGTATGCCCAGATGGTTGTACACTCAGTTGCAGGCGGTTGTACACCCACGCGTTTGTACACGCAGTGAAAGGCCACATACACCCAGACGGGTGTACACCCAGTGAAGGGCCGGCGTACACCCAGTCGGATGTACGCCCAGGCGGATGTGTACACCCAGGCGGAAGTACATCCAGGTACACCGTGCGTATAATTTTTAGAACAGTTTTTGTATATTTTCAGTAGCATTTTTTACAATTTCTTGTATACTTTTAGAAGAACGTTTGCATACTTTCAGTATCAATTTTTTTATACTTTCACATGCAACCCTAGACCCCCCCCCCCCCCAAGAACTTCGGCTTCGTCATCTCTTCCCATGCAACCCAGCATGTCCTTCTCTTCCCTTGTTTGAATCCCCACCAGAAATTCCTTATCAAAGAGTTAATATGTTGGCATAAACCCTTTGGCAATTTGAAACATGCCATTGAGAAGGTGGGTATTTCTTGCACTACTGATTTAATTAAAACCTCTTTTCCTCCAGAAGATTAGCATTGCTCAATCCAACCTTGAATCGTTTTCCAAATCCCATCCTTTAAGTACTTGAAAGTACCATTAGTGGCTTTTCCAACACCAGAAAGCATCCCCAAATATTTCTCACTTAATGACTCATTTTGTACTTCCAGGATAGTCTTAAGTTCCTCTTTGATCGTCACCGGGCAGTGTTTGCTGAAGAAAATAGATGACTTATCAAGATTTAATCGATGACCCGAGGCACGACAATATGGTTCCAGAGTATCCCTAGCACCCGAGCACTCTCACCATTGGCTTTAAGAAACAACAAGCTATCATCCGCAAAGAGTAGATGGTTCACCGCCGGGGCAGTGGGAGCCACCTTTAGACCTTGTATGCTTGATGATTCACTTCTAACATTTAACAGGCACGACAGGCCCTCTGCTGCTATTAAGAACAAATATGGTGATATGGGATCCCCCTGACGGATCCCCCGTGATGGCATGAACTCCTCCAGCCGTTCTCCATTAAACAAAACGGAGAACGACACCGTGGTGACCATCCTCATAACCATCTCAATCCATCTCGTATGGAATCCAAATTTCCTCATCATTGCTGACAAGTAATCCCACTCAACTCGATCATATGCCTTACGCATGTCGAGTTTGAGAGCATATAAACGGTGCTTCACCTCCTTGTTACGGTTCATAAAATACAGACACTCATAATCCGTAACTATATTATCTGTTATTAACCTCCCCGGGACAAAGGCTGACTGTTCTGCTGAAATAATCTCTCGAAGCACCAACTTCAATGTAACATCCCAAGTTTTCAAAATTTAAAAGTCATCATGCATACATGAGCATCATAGCATCCGTGCATTTTAGTTTGCATTTGTTTGAATTTTTGTTTTGGAAAACACAAAATTATGGACATAATTATTTTTTTTTTTGAAACATTTTCTACTGCAGGGGAGTCCCCCACAGCCCTTTATTACCAACCACAAGCGTTACAGTTACAGATATGTACAAATAAACATGAGATGAGACTAAGACAGTCTATCCCAGACTAAAGTAAGGAATTAATCCATAAAGCTAAGTCAGCAGCCATAGCAGCACTCAACCTATGCTTAAGCATAAGGAGATCCAACATGAAGCCCACTTTCCATCCCATAAAGGAATGTCTTTCAGATTTAAAAATGACTCCATTCCTATGCTTCCAAATATTCCAGCAAGCAAGAATCACAATCTCTGTGAAACATGGCCCCTTGAAGGACTTCTTGGCAGCAGCAAGATTTTGCACAAGTGTGTCATCACTCCAACTGATTTGCAAATAATTCCAAATTCGAGAGCTAAAAACACATTGAAAGAACAGATGTATCCAGTCCTCATTGCACTGTGTACAACAAAGAACACAATGATCTGTACCTTCAATCTTCCAGTTTCTCCTTTTGATCATATCCTTTGTATTAATCCTATCCTTGAGAATCAGCCAAGCAAAGAATTTATGTTTTGACATACATTTGGAATTTTATAGCCAAAGGTTGTCCCATCCACGAATCCTTCCAGAAAAGCCCAGTAAAACCATTACCCAAAACACAGGAGGACAAGGAACACCAGGTTTCTGCCAATTGCATAACACCTCTCCACCAGAACGAACCACAAGAGGTGACAGCATGCGGCACTGTTTGGAAATAATAAGCATTCTTTACTAAATGGACCCAAGGGATATCCACAGAATTATAGAGTTTTGCCAGGAACTTCAGTAACAGAGCTCTGTTTTGAATCTGGATATTGATGATCCCTAAACCTCCTTTGTTTTTGGGTCTACATATCATATCCCAGGCAGCTAAAGAGTTCACTCTTTGTTTATTCTTGTCCTTCCTCCATAAACATCTTCTCCTTGCTTTATCAATTATATTATGGACATAATTATTAATAAGCCCTATTTGGTTTCTCAAACATTTTATAAAGAAAATTATTTCTTTTTTTGCAATGGCAGGGCCAAATTTGTTCTTTAGGTTCTAAGCTCTCCAAAACATATTTTTATTAATTTTTCTGAAAGTGTTTTGTTTTGTTTTGGTTTGATTGGAGTTTAAAAAAGAAAAAAAAGAACAGGAAAATTTTTTCCCACGCAGGCCAGCCCAACTGGGCCAGCCCACTCCCTCTCCTCGCGCGCGAGCAGCAGCCGCACGCTGGGCCGGCCCAGCTAGCGACCCCACGGCCTGCCACTCCCTTCTCCCACGCCCGCACGGACTCCGTGCCCGGGTGGTGTTCGGCCGAACGACCCCGACCGCAAACCACCAAACCAACGTGATCCCCGTAAACCCTAGCCCCTTCTCCATGTTCTGCACTCGTCCTAATATACCCCCGAGCCCCCCTTGCTACGTACCCTTTCCATCGCCGCCAGGCCGCTCGAGAACGATGACGCCATCTCACGATCGCCACCGCCCCTCCGTCGACGCCACGGTGACTCCCGGCCACCTTGCCCCCTCTCTCTGCCCCCTCTCGGTTCCAATAGATCTTGCGCATCCCTCTGACATCGTTGCACACGTTTTCGTCGAGCAGGTGGTCACCGCTAACTACGTCCGGGCCCGCCCGTCGCACCGTACTTCTCCGGCGAGCAATCCCCGACAGGAACGGAAGCGAGCGAGAGGACCCCTGCGCCATCGAGTCCGCGCCATCGTCTTACACCCCCTGGTACTCCCCGTGCTCCCCCTAGTGCCTTAGAACATCTGCGTCGTGCTCGCTCTGTCATCGCCGCCGCGCGTCCGCGTTCCAGGCGAGCTCTCCGGCGACCCCTAAGTAGAGGAGGAGTATCCACCATTGGATGGAGATCGGAGAGCCACGACCGAAGTTTCTGGCGAAGCGTTTTCTTTTAATCCGGGCCGCACGATCTTCTTTAGATCCAACGCTTCACGGCGCGCAATCCGTGCGAACCGCCACCAGCCAATCAGAGCGCCCCGTTGAGATAGCCACGGATCGACTACTTTTCTAATTAAAACAGAGAATAACAGAATTGATTTTAAACTTCAAAAATTCATATCTCGAGTTCTGTAATTCAGATTTAGATGATTTTGGACTTTTCGAAATCAGCGTAATGTGTAGATTAATCTAGGATATTCATATTTCAAAATTGAAACGTGCACTCACATGTTATTTGTAGATCTTTAATTACACTAAATTGCTTATAACTTTTGTTCTAAAAAGTATTTTTGAGCAAATCCAATTGGGTTAGTTTTGTTTTTATGTCCCCTATGCAGTAGTGGCCGAGAACTTTTTTTTTTAGGATATGTTACATGGCCGAAAACTTTGAGACTAGTTTGTAGCCCTTTTGGAATCCTTTTTAATGTTAAATTTTTCTAAATGTGCTTAAATTGTTTTCCATGCATCTAACCCATCTAAGTAACATCAGGGAGCATTATTAATCATGTTTTTAGGGTTGTTGTAAATTTTGTGCATCATGGTTCATTGCATAGCATGCATACATGTTTTTGTATTGCCTTAGTGAATTCTATGTTTATGTGTGCTTGTTTTCCTTGTCTTAGATTTTGAGGAGGAGCAAGGATTTTCGTGTGATTGTTGTTGTGCTTGTTCTTCCTGCTACCAAGGCAAGTGACATTCATAAACCACCCCACATTTTCCCTAAGTGCATTAGAGTAATTTTGGAGTAGTATGCATGTTAGGGATTTTTCTCTAAGTTATTAATTGCTATGCCTTTACCTTAGTATGTTTAGCCACATTTCCTTGATAAATTTCGTGGCTCCTATGCCATATATATATATATATATATATATATATATATATATATATATATATAAGTACTTAGCCATGCAACAAAATTATAATTTCTAGCTATTGAGGAAAAAATTTAAGTACTTAAACATAATGAAACACCTGGGTGGACTGGTTGCATGGATGATGAGAGTTGACTGTTGCCTCAGGACCCTTTCCAAGGGTTGAAATGAGGTATTCACTTCTGGATTGCCACCCAGGGTCGAAGAGATTTCTAAGTCCAACCAAGTTTAGTAGCTTCTAGTGCAGCCTTAAGACAATGGGCTCTGCCTTGACCAAGGAAGATGTGGGAGTTCAACTCGTCATCTTGACAAGAAGATGTAGCATAATTATAGGTGGAACGGGTCTTGCTAGTAAAGTTGAATTTTCTTTCTGAAGGGTCTTGTCTCAATTCTCTCCTTTCCTTAATGCACCCAGCGTGTATAGGATGTTTGGGCTAATTGGGGCTTAAGGTGAAAGTGCACAACCTCTGCAGAGTCAAAAACTAAGTACTTAGTCGTGTCCCCGGTAGTGGACAACTTCGAGCAACTGGACAAGGATGGATGGAAGAGTCTCAACATCAAGCTTTCATGAAGTAAAATTTGACTAAGGAAAATTGGGTTTTATGGTGCAAACCTTTTGAAATGATAAAACTATTTTACTAAGTGTTAGGAGAAAATTGGCTTTCTGCAAAAAAAAACTAAACTCCACCAAGCCATAAATGCATGTAGAATAGACTTGTCACTTATATCCACCAAAGTCACTTGCCAGTACATTGTTTGTACTGATTCTCCTTCGGGGGCTGCATATTCCAACGTGCAGGTAACTCGGAGGAAGAATACTAAGTTGTTGGACTCGAGTCTACACTCAACATGAATGCCTGTGGCGCGTGCTGAAGATGGAGGCTCACCGCTATCATGTTTCTGCTTTATTACTTTGATGTTTAGCTAGTCATCAAGACTATGCAAGTTGTAATAAATACTTGGCTACTCTGGATTTTGTTGTAATAATTGATACTTCTGCAATGGTACTTTAAATTTTGTACTGTGGTGCTAGCATTGATCCAGGGACTAGCACTTAACACAGGTATTCCAGCTTTATTAAAAGTTGGGGTGCTACAAAATGGTATCAGAGCAAAGTGTTGTCTGTAGGTTCGAGCCCTTAGGTTGGAAAGCCCCTTTTTGAATCAAGTTATTAACTCCTTTGAAATATTTTGGATCCTAGCGGCATAGTGAGATGAAGCGGCCCGGACCAACATTATATGTCCACGTACATGAGACCGGTTCCCTGATTGTCTAGCGGGTGCCAGTTTCTCTCACTATAGTGAATATCCAATTTACAATAAGTTGTTAATAAATTTTGATCACCTTAAAGTAGGACTTATATTTTTCTAAGTATTTATGCACTCCTATTCTAGTACTTCCTTTCCTTGTGTACTATGACTTACTTTGTTTTTCTAACATAAATATGTCGATCATCTACTTCACCACCGAGGAGGACTTCCATAGCACGCTATTTGCAGAACATCTTCTCCAGATTTTAGAAGTGTTGGAGCTGCCTCTCCCTTCAATCAAAGCAATGCAAATGAAGAAGTTTCACAAAGAAGGCTTTTGGTGTGTCAAACTCATTCAACCTGGACGCGAGGTTGCTGAAGACATCCAATTCAAAACACTTAGTGACTCCATGTAGAAGGGCCTCAACGTCGCCATGCAAGAGTTGATAGGGCGTCTTTGCGGAAAACACCATCAAGAGCTGAAGGACCACTTCTCGTTTGACCTTGTAAGGCGTGATGAAAATGGTTTCCCTCTCCTCACAGACAAGGAGGCAAAGCGCAACCCCTTAGTCCTATACCTTCAAGACTTAGAGCATCACATCAAGGACCTTGAGGACGATAGGGTCGAGGAACTTCTAGCAAATGACGGACTACTCGGCCAAATCAAGGAGATGAAGAATAAGATGGAGGAAGAAGAAGAGGCGACCAATGCGCAAGAAGAAAAGTTCAAGGAACAAGAGGAGAAAATCCATGCCCAAGACAAGAAGTTTAAAAGTCAAGAGAAGAGGAACAAGGAAAAGGACAAGAAGATTAGAGAACTAAAGGCGGATCTGGAGGTCTACGAGGCGCAGTTAGAGGTTGATAGCGACATAATAGCTAGACTACATGGTGAGAAGAGGACGCTACAAGAGAAGTTTGAAGCCTTAGAGTTGGAGATGGAAGAACTCAAGAGGAAGATGGTAGAGAAGGAAGCCCTAGAAGGGAAGAATGAAGCGCTAGAGAATGAAGTGAAGGAGCTCAAAGGTTTTCTCGACGATCAAGGTTTTGGACTTGAGGAAGTTGAAGCCATGGACGAGTAGTTTTATAGTTGGACCACCAAGTCTTTAATCTTTCCTTAGCTTACGTTTGTTTAAGTTTTGACCTACCAACTTGTGGTATGGTAATGCTAAAGTGTTTGGTTTGCAAACTTCGTTGTTTTTGCTTAAGTTTACCATTTTAATAGACCAAATTTCGAAATTTACCCTTGGGCACAAAGTTTTTAAGTCCTTTCCTTGTGGTTTGGTTTGTTGCTTGTGCATGGGTAGGAAACATACTCCCCATAGTTCTAATCTCTCTTATACTTACCCATGCTAAAACCCAACAGATGCCTCCCCGTTGTGATCCCAACAACAACGAGGAAAACAATGATGCAATGCGACATATGCTAACCGCTCAGACTTAACTTATGCAAATGATGGCACAATTTATTGCAGCGAACAACAACAACAGTCCACCGCCACCACCTCCACCCCCAGTGGACAGACTTGCCAGATTTCTGAGGCTTAGGCCTAACAAGTTCTCCTCTGCAACTGAGCCCATAGTGGCGGATGATTGGCTTCGCTCAATCAACAAGGACCTAGTGACATGTGAATGCACAGATGCTAAAAAGGTGAGGTTCACCGCTCACTTACTGGAGGGACCTGCTGCTATGTGGTGGGAGACCTACAAGGTTACCCATCCGCTGGAAGGCATGACTTGGGATGCATTCAAAGAAGGGTTTCACAATGCTCACATCTCCTCTGGCACCATGAAAGTGAAGAAGGAGGAATTCCGCAGCTTAAAGCAAGGAGGCAGAAGTCTGAAAGGAGTACATGGATGATTTTTACTCACTATCAAGGTATGCACCAGAGGATGTTGACACTGATGCAAAGAGAAGGGAAAAAATCCTTGATGGTCTTAAGGGGGAACTAAAGATACCTTTATCTGTGGCATATGCTCCAAATTATGAATCACTGTTAGATCAATCGATCACTCTAGACAACAACATGAGAAAGGAAGAAAACAGAAAGAGAAAGTTCATTGCCAGTAAAGTTTACCCAGAGTCCTCACACAAGAAACATCATTTCTCTGAAGGCAATGGTGGCCATGCCTTTCACAAGCATGGAAGCAACCACCACAATGGTAATGGCCACAGGCATCAGGGCCACCACTATAATGGAGGATTCAGAAGTAACAATGGGGGTTATAGAGGAAATAATCACAATGGTCACAACCATGGCAATGGTCAATCTCGTCCCAACTCAGAGTCCAAGAAGGATCTGGCTCAGGTTATGTGTTTCAAGTGCAAGAACAAGGGACATTATGCGACTGACTGCCCAAAGAGGAAGGCCGATGAGAATACCAAGCCAAACCCGTTCCAGAAGGGACATGTGAATCACATCAACGTAGAGGAGGTAGTGGATGAACCAGAGGCTATGATCGGCACGTTCCTACTCAACTCTTTTATAGCATTGGTACTATTTGATACTGGAGCATCGCATTCATTCATATCCATAAACTTTGTCCAAAAAAATGGGATACCCTCGAAAACCATAGGCAGAACCATTAGAGTGAGTTCTCCAGGAGGAGAGATGGTGGTGAATGCGGGATGTAGGGATCTCATCTTGGATATTGGTAAGTATCATTTTCCAACCCATCTAGTGATACTAGAATCCCAAGGTCTAGATGTTATTTTGGGTATGGACTGGATGACCAATTTCGCCGGAGTCATTGACTGCGTCAATAGAGCAATTTCGCTCACAACCCCTGAAGGAAGAAGGATTAGATACAAATCCCAGTCGAAAATAAAAGGGGTTAGGCTCAGTTCTCTTAAGCGGGTTAGCCTAGACCAAGTCCCCATAGTAAGGGACTACCCCGATGTTTTTCCAGATGAGTTATCGGGAATGCCACCTGATAGAGATGTGGAGTTTCTTATTGATCTGCTACCAGGTACTGGTCCTATAGCAAAAAGACCTTACCCCATGTCCACTGATGAGCTGAAGGAACTTAAGAAACAATTGGGAAAAGGATTCATCCGAGAGAGTTCATCCCCATGGGGAGCCCCAGTTTTGTTTGTAGAGAAGAAGGACAAGAGTCAACGTTTGGTTATGGACTATCGAAACCTGAATGAGGTAACCATCAAGAACAAGTACCCTCTGCCCAGAATCAATGATCTGTTTGACCAACTAGAGGGAGCTTGTGTGTTCTCCAAGATCGATCTCAGATCGGGCTACTTCCAACTGAAGATTAGGGAGTATGATATACCCAAGACAGCCTTTGTCACAAGATATGGATCTTATGAGTATACAGTGATGCCGTTTGGTTTAACCAATGCCCCATCATACTTCATGAATATGATGAATAAGGTATTCATGGAATTCCTTGATAAGTTTTTCGTAGTCTTCATTGATGACATTCTTATCTATTCTAAGAGCAACGAGGAGCATGAGAAACATCTACGCCTGATTCTGGAAAAGCTTAGAGAACACAAACTCTATGCCAAGTTTAGTAAATGTGAATTTTGGCTAAGGGAAGTGGGATTTCTTGGGCACATAGTGTCAAAGGAGGGAATCGATGTGGATCCTTCCAAAGTATCCGCTGTGACGGAATGGGAACCACCTAAAAACGTTGGTGAAATCCGTAGTTTCCTGGGTTTAGCAGGTTATTGCCGCAGGTTTGTTGAGAACTTCTCTAAGATTGCTAAGCCCATGACTGAGTTATTGAAGAAGGAGACCAAATTCGAATGGAATGAAGCATGTGAAGCCAGTTTCCAGGAACTGAAGAAACGTCTAGTATCGGCACCAGTTCTATGCCTACCATACTTAGAGAAAGAATTCTAGGTGTATTGCGACGCCTCACGTCAAGGTCTTGGAAATGTTTTGATGCAGGGAGGCAGTGTAGCATCCTACGCATCTAGGCAACTCAAGAAACATGAAGGTAATTACCCCACGCACGATCTTGAGTTAGCATCAGTAGTGCATGCCTTGAAGACCTGGAGACATTATTTGATGGGGAAACGATGTGAAGTTTTCACCGATCATAAGAGTTTGAAGTATATCTTCACTCAAAAGGAGCTGAACATGAGGCAGAGGAGATGGTTGGAACTTATTAAGGATTATGATCTAAGTTTGCAATACCATCACGGGAAGGCTAATGTAGTAGCGGATGCCCTAAGTCGCAAGGTTTATGTCAATGGCCTCACGGCAGGAGAATTGCCCGAAGACTTATGCAAAGGATTCAAGGACCTGAGGTTGGAAGTGGTACCAGAAGGTTTCGTGGCATCATTAGTAGTACAACCAACTTTGATGGATAAGATACGCAAGGCACAAAAGGGGACCAAGACATAGAGGAAATTAAAGTCAACCTGAGAGCAGGAAAGGCCAAGGGATTTCTTGAAGATGAACATGGAACCTTGTGGTTTGAGAAACGAGTATGTGTGGCCAATGACCCTGACATTAGGAAACTAATTCTGCAAGTAGCCCACGAAACGCCATACTCCATTCATCCAGGTAATACCAAAATGTACATGGATGTAAAGGAAAGGTTCTGGTGGATTAACTTGAAGAGAGACATAGCTGAATACATAGCTAAATGTGATGTATGCAGCAGAGTAAAAGCTGAACATCAGAAACCAGCAGGACTATTGCAACCCTTAAAAGTGCCAGAGTGGAAATGGGATCAAATTGGTATGGACTTTATTACTGGATTACCCAGAACGGTATGACTCTATTTGGGTAGTGGTTGATCGGTGAACAAAGGTAGCCCACTTCATACTAGTAAAGACCACATACACCAGTGCCAAATTAGCTGAGATTTACATGAAGAGGATTGTGTGCCTTCATGGTGTTCCCAAAAGTATTGTGTCAGATAGAGGCACCCAGTTTACATCTCATTTCTGGAAGCAATTGCATGAGTCCTTGGGAACTAGACTTGAATTTAGCACAGCTTTTCATCCGCAGACAGATGGCCAGACAGAAAGGGTAAATCAAATCGTAGAGGATATGCTTAGAGCTTGTGCACTGGATTATGGATATAGTTGGGATGATAATTTATCATACGCAGAGTTTTCTTACAACAATAGCTATCAAACGAGTATTGAGATGGCACCATTTGAAGCTTTGTATGGGAGAAAATGCACAACACCATTATTATGGAGTGGAGTAGGAGAACGCAATTTCTTTGGTCCTGACATAATTCAAGAAGCTGAAGACAAGGTTAAACTGATAAAGGATAGACTAAAAATAGCCCAATCAAGGCAAAAGAGCTACGTTGATAACAAACGTAGGGAAGTTGTTTACGAAGTGGGTGATAGAACCTATCTTAGAGTATCACCACTTCGAGGTGTTAAGAGGTTCGGAATTAAAGGAAAGTTAGCACCTCGATTCATTGGACCATTCAGAGTATTGTCTCGCAAAGGTGAAGTGGCTTATGAGTTAGAACTGCCTGGGATATTGTCAGCAGTTCATAATGTGTTCCATGTCAGTCAGTTGAAGAAATGCCATCCTGATATGTTGGATACACCTTTGGGGGACACAGTACCGCTTGAGGAAGTACAGTTGGAAAGTGACTTGACTTACGAGGAAAAGCCTATCAAAATATTGGAAACAGCAGAAAGAGTTACACGCACCAAGACCATCAAATTCTGCAAAGTCCAATGAAGTCATCGCACCGAGGAAGAAGCCACTCGGGAAAGAGAAGATGATCTTTGGGAGGACCACCCTCACCTATTTGCTGACCTATCCGAAGCTCGAGGGCGAGCTTCATCTTAAGGGGGTTAGTCTGTAACATCCCAAGTTTTCAAAATTTAAAAGTCATCATGCATACATGAGCATCATAGCATCCCTGCATTTTAGTTTGCATTTGTTTGAATTTTTGTTTTGGAAAACACAAAATTATGGACATAATTATTAATAATCCCTATTTGGTTTCTCAAACATTTTATAAAGAAAATTATTTCTTTTTTTTGCAATGGCAGGGCCAAATTTGTTCTTTAGGTTCTAAGCTCTCCAAAACATATTTTTATTAATTTTTCTGAAAGTGTTTTGTTTTGGTTTGATTGGAGTTTAAAAAAAAAAACCGCGCAGGCCAGCCCACTCCCTCTCCCCGCGCGCGCGCAGCAGCCGCACGCTGGGCCGGCCCAGCAAGCGACCCCACGGCCTGCCACTCCCTTCTCCCACGCCCGAACGGACTCCGTGCCCGGGTGGTGTTCGACCGAACGACTCCGACCGCAAACCACCAAACCAACGCGATCCCCGTAAACCCTAGCCCCTTCTCCACGTTCTGCACTAGTCCTTATATACCCCCGAGTCCCCTCTCGCTACGTACCCTTTCCATTGCCGCCAGGCCGCTCGAGAACGACGACGCCATCTCACGATCGCCACCGCCCCTTTGTCGACGCCACGGTGACTCCCGACCACCTTGCCCCCTCTCTCTGCCCCCTCTCGGTTCCAATAGATCTTGTGCATCCCTCTGACATCGTTGCGCACGTTTTCGTCGAGCAGGTGGTCGCTGCTAACTACGTCCGAGCCCGCCCGTCGCACCGTACTTCTCCGGCGAGCAATCCCCGACAGGAACGGAAGCGAGCGAGGGGACCCCTGCGCCATCGAGTCTGCACCATCGTCTTACACCCCCAGGTAATCCCCGTGCTCCCCCTAGTGCCTTAGAACATCTGCGTCGTGCTCGCTCTGTCATCGCCGCCGCGCGTCCGCGTTCCAGGCGAGCTCTCCGGCGACCCCGAAGCAGAGGAGGAGTATCCACCATTGGATGGAGATCGGAGAGCCACGACCGAAGTTTCTGGCGAAGCGTTTTCTTTTAATCCGGGCCGCACGATCTTCTTTAGATCCAACGCTTCACGGCGCGCAATCCGTGCGAACCGCCACCAGCCAATCAGAGCGCCCCGTTGAGATAGCCACGGATCGACTACTTTTCTAATTAAAACAGAGAATAACAGAATTGATTTAAAACTTCAAAAATTCATATCTCGAGTTCTGTAATTCAGATTTAGATGATTTTGGACTTTTCGAAATCAGCGTAATGTGTAGATTAATCTAGGATATTCATATTTCAAAATTGAAACGTGCACTCAGATGTTATTTGTAGATCTTTAATTACACTAAATTGCTTATAACTTTTGTTCTAAAAAGTATTTTTGAGCAAATCCAATTGGGTTAGTTTTGTTTTTATGTCCCCTATGCAGTAGTGGCCGAGAATTTTTTTTTAGGATATGTTACATGGCCGAAAACTTTGAGACTAGTTTGTAGCCCTTTTGGAATCCTTTTTTATGTTAAATTTTTCTAAATGTGCTTAAATTGTTTTCCATGCATCTAACCCATCTAAGTAACATCAGAGAGCATTATTAATCATGTTATTAGGGTTGTTGTAAATTTTGTGCATCATGGTTCATTGCATAGCATGCATACATGTTTTTGTATTGCCTTAGTGAATTCTATGTTTATGTGTGCTTGTTTTCCTTGTCTTAGATTTTGAGGAGGAGCAAGGATTTTCGTGTGATTTTTGTTGTGCTTGTTCTTCCTGCTACCAAGGCAAGTGACTTTCATAAACCACCCCATATTTTCCCTAAGTGCATTAGAGTAATTTTGGAGTAGTATGCATGTTAGGGATTTTTCTCTAAGTTATTAATTGCTATGCCTTTACCTTAGTATGTTTAGCCACATTTCCTTGATAAATTTCGTGGCTCTTATGCCATATATATATATATATATATATATATAAGTACTTAGCCATGCAACAAAATTATAATTTCTAGCTATTGAGGAAAAATTCTAAGTACTTAAACATAATGAAACACCTGGGTGGACTGGTTGCATGGATGATCAGAGTTGAGTGTTGCCTCAGGGCCCTTTTCCAAGGGTTGAAATGAGGTATTCACTTGTGGATTGCCACCTGATGCATGTAAAATGCATACATGAACTTTGCATGTTATTACTTGTTTTTCCTACATATTAGCAACTTATATTCATGTTTTATAATGATTTGGGGGATTTTCTGAACAATCCCCCTTCTTTTGGTTCTAACCCTGTTTTTCCAGAAAACGTACTTTTTAGTGTTTCAGACTTTCCGGGAGCTTCGGGACTCCAAAAAGGGCAAGGCCAAAGAGCACGGTTCAGAATTTTCGAGACGAAGACCATGGGCCAAAGTAGAGGGCCAAAAGGCCAACCAGGTGGAAAAGAGGACCCTCCACGCGGCCAGATTCATGGTCGCGTGTGGGGCCCTCTTTTTGCCCCCGTGGCTCCGATGCCGTCGATCTTTCTTCTCCCGAGTGTCTCGTAACCTAAAAACGACTATATAAAGGGTCCCCTGGCCTTTTCGAGAAGGAGGCGGCGCCGAGAGACGAAACCACGAAACAGAAAGACAGAAGGCTGCCGCCGGAGAAGATCGGAGGAGGGAAACGCCGTCGGGATCACCCCGGAGGGCTCCACCCCCCTCCGGCGTGTTCATCATCAACATCTACAGCAAGATCAGCCCCATCTCTCCACTGTAATCTCTTGGCAAACATGATGTATGATGCAATACTATATTCCCTTGATATATTGTGTCTCCCCGTCTATGTTTGAGTAGTGAATTGTTCTTGGCAATGGTGAATAGTTCGTTGATTGGTTGCATACAAGTTTGTTATCTTCTATGATTGTCTTTATGTACAATATATGAGTGCACGCATATGTTGGGGAATGCATGTAAGGTGATCACCGGTAGCATAATGGAGTGGTGGTGACTTGGGAGTGACAGTAACCTGAGACCGAGCCACAAAGTTAAGTTATTGGGGGATATATATATAGGGGACCTTAGAACGTAAGGCTATGGTGGGACTTTATGTCTTAATCAATCTTGTGCAGTCATTTACTTGGCCACATGATCCATCATAATGGGTTGTAGATCATTTACTTGACTATACCTATTTATGGCTCCTTCCTAGAAGAAACAACTAAGACTAAAACATATGCTTCACTAATTGTGACAACCACACGAACGAAACACCTATTGCTAGAACACTTGCTCCCTTGAGATACTTGAGATATTTGCTGCTTGCTACTTGTGAAACTTGCTTAGAAACTTGCTTTAGAAACTTGCTCTATGATTAGTTGCATTTTAAACTTACTTCACTAGTTACTAGACAAACCACACTCCACGTCACTTGTTTTTAATTAGTTAGTTCCTTTTAGTTAAACTTATTGCTTTGCATAAACAGTCATATAAGATGGTTATAGGGCTTTAGAGAATAGATAGCTTACCTTCAGCTCCTCGTGGGTTCGACACTCAAATACTTATCGAAAGGCACTACAATTGATCTCCTGCACTTGGGAGTCATCACCACCCAGGGTCGAAGAGATTTCTAAGTCCAACCAAGTTTAGTAGCTTCCAGTGCAGCCTTAAGACAATGGGCTCTGTCTTGACCAAGGAAGATGTGGGAGTTCAACTCGTCAGCTTGACAAGAAGATATAGCAGAATTATAGGTGGAACGGGTCTTGCTAGTAAAGTTGAATTCTCTTTCTGAAGGGTCTTGTCTCAATTCTCTCCTTTTGTTAATGCACCCAGCGTGTATAGAATGTTTGGGCTAATTGGGGCTTAAGGTGAAAGTGCACAACCTCTGTAGAGTCAAAAACTAAGTACTTAGCCGTGTCCCCGGTAGTGGACAACTTCGAGCAACTGGACAAGGATGGATGAAAGAGTCTCAACATCAAGTTTTCATGAAGTAAAATTTAACTAAGGAAAATTGGGTTTTATGGTGCAAACCTTTTGAATGATAAAACTATTTTACTAAGTGTTACGAGAAAATTGGCTTTCTGCAAAAAAAAAAACTAAACTCCACCAAGCCATAAATGCATGTAGAATAGACTTGTCACTTATATCCACCAAAGTCACTTGCCAGTACATTGTTTGGACTGATTCTCCTTCGGGGGCTGCATATTCCAACGTGCAGATAAGTCGGAGGAAGAATACTAAGTTGTTGGACTCGAGTCTACACTCAACATGAATGCCTGTGGCGCGTGCTGAAGATGGAGGCTCACTGCTATCATGTTTCTGCTTTATTACTTTGATGTTTAGCTAGTCATCAAGACTATGCAAGTTGTAATAAATACTTGGCTACTCTGGATTTCGTCGTAATAATTGATACTTCTGCAATGGTACTTTAAATTTTGTACTGTGGTGCTAGCATTGATCTAGGGACTAGCACTTAACACAAGTATTCCAGCTTTATTAAAAGTTGGGATGCTACATTCAACCTGTTCGCCAGGACCTTAGAGGAAATTTTATATATCACGTTACACAGACTGATAGGGCGGAACTGTCCCAGCTCCTCTGGTTTGGTTACCTTTGGAATGAGCACAATGAAGGTTTTATTAAAATCCGAGGGGTCATCCTCCCCACGTAAAACTCTAAGCACAATATTTGTTACCTCCTCTCCACATAACACCCAATGACGCTGGAAAAAATGGGCAGGGAACCCGTGAGGCCCAAGCGCCTTGGTAGGAAACATCTGAAAGAGAGCTGATTCGACTTCCTTTCTCGGACAGGGCAGCAATCAGACCCTCATTCATCCTCTCTGTAACACGTCTAGGAACCGTGTCCAAAACCTCCTCCATGTCGGTCGTCCCTTCCAACCTGTAGAGATCCTGATAAAAAATATTAGTTGCTATGGCCATCGCTCTAAGATCTTAAGTGATCTCTCCGGTCGTTAGTCGGAGGCTAGATATCTTGTTCTTCTTTTTTCGCTGGCTAGCACGGAGGTGAAAAAACTTCGTATTTCTGTCCCCCTCGGCTAACCATTGAACCTGAGACCCCTGTCTCCACATCACCTCCTCTCGATGATCTAGTTCAGCTAGCCGTTGTACAATTTTAATCTCTGAGTGGTTTGGTCCATGCTGGTGGCTAGGTCACGAAGGGAGAAGAGACAGGAATAGAAGAGGAACTAGGGAAGGGAAGCGAGTGGACCGGGCCAGATGGGCTGCAGTATGCATGGAGCAGATGTAAATGTCTGATTCGCATCGCACACGAGGCAATACTTCGGTCGATTCGGTTGTTTCGATTTACTGCTAAGGACGACCGAACAACCAGAAATAATTTCGATCAGTTGATTCCCAAGGACCGATTAGGTGACCGAAGACCGAACTTCTTGTTTCTTCGGGTTCATTCCCGGTTTTTTCATGTTCGGTCTTCGGTTCTGTCTTTTATGCCCGGGCATAGCTGTGGCGAGCCGATCAGCTTCATGGGGCCTCCTTGAGCACCCGAAGACGGGTCTAAAGAAGAAATGCTGCTACACCATCTCAGTTTCTATCCAAGCGCCTCCCGTGCAAAGCAATGTAAGGCCTACACTATTCTAAAAAAAAACTAAAAAAAAATGTAAAGCCTGCGTTTACATCACTGGTGATGCTAGCCGCTAATGCTCCTATTCTTTTTTTAGAAGCAACAAAATGCCGATTCTCGTGCATGCTCATTACGTGTGTTTCAGATGCGCGTTAATCCTTTATTCTTTCAACTTTGCGACGCGTCGAGAGTTGCTGGATTTCTCGGAAGCAACCGTAAATGCTAGGTACCGGAGCCGTGCCATGGGAAAGAACTCGCGGGAGCTCGCCCGGCAATTTCCCCGGACTTCTTTCCGCCTAGCTCTGGGAAAATATCTTCAAGTTGACGGGTAATTATAAGCCAGCCGAAACATGCAAGAACCGGTTGCTGGTTCCATACTTCCATCGACAACGTTTCTGATTTGGAATGTTCGTTCTCGGATGATCATACCTCTATCTGTATCCTTATCGTCTCCATGATGATCTTTTGCCCGAACAATTGACGGATGATGGCAATGCCTAATCGATAGCTTCGACCTAAAGATTGATCGGTCTTATCCAAGCGTGAGCGCCTGGTCCATCTGCTTTCGTTGGGGTGGGGCAGTCAACAACAGTCCATATCCATATTCGGCGCTGTTCTGGTGTTTTGACTCCGGAGACCTTCTATGTTTCTTCCTTTTTGAGGCAGGAGACCTTCTATCTGATACGAAGGGTACCGTGATCAGATCCTCTTTCTATTTCAGACAGGAGTTGATCGATATGGTACTTAAAGCGATAGATCCGAGAGATAGCCATGATCAATCTAAAATAGAAGAACGGATAACCATGTTCATGTATTTGTCTGAATGGTATACCTCGGCTCCTGTTGGAACCGAACATATTAGAACCGAGCTAAGTCAGCGGCCACAAACAATTTCAATTGGGCTAGATATGCACATAATTTACACCAAAATATAGATAATAGCATAAAACTACCAGTTTACGTTTGAATCGTATTTTGTGGCGAACTTTTCGCAAATAGCACAAATCTGGGTCTGATGGCGAATTGACACTGGATCTGACGAGTGGAACCCACATGTCATAGAGATAAATAATTAAGAGTAGAAACAAATTCAAATAAGTAAAAAAGATAGGTGGCTGACGTGTGGGGCCTGCTGTCAGTTTCGGTGTCAATTCGCGATTAGACCCAGATTTGTGCTATTTGCGAATATTTCGTTAAAATATGGTAGCAAAATACGATTCAAACGTAAACCGGTAGTTTTTCGAAATTTTGTCAAAAAACTGATAGTTTTATGTTATTATCTCGCCAAAAGATAGACACCTAAGGGCATCTCCGGTCGCCCCCTCCCCCAGAGCCCCCCAGGCGGCCTTTTTAGCGCCGGAAGCGGCGAATAGCGCTGTTTGCGCACCAGTCGGCCCCCCAGAAGCCCAAATAGCGCCGTTTCGGCGCTATTTCGCGCCGCGGCACCCAGGCCAAACCCAGCCCGCTGGGTTCGGCTTGGGGGGGGGGGGTGAAACTGCGTTGCAGCCCTGCGCGGGCCATCTCTGTCAGTGACGCGGCGAAAAAACGCGGGAACAGAAACCCCCGTGATCATCTTCTTGGCGCCCGCGCCGGTCAAAGGTTGCCGGAGTAATGGCATGGCGGCCTGCCAGTGCATGCGCCACAGTCAAAAGCTGCCGGCGTAATGGTGGGGCGGCAGCGGTGACACGCGCGGCGCAGTGACTGGCCCGCCAGGCTATAAAAAGGGCGCTTGCCGCTCGCCGTTCTCCCATTCTCGCCGCTCTCCTCCTCCTCCTCGCCGCGCTCGCTCTCCTCCTCCTCGCCGCACACACACTAGC
Organism: Alopecurus myosuroides; assembly: GCA_028641055.1. NCBI lineage: Eukaryota > Viridiplantae > Streptophyta > Magnoliopsida > Poales > Poaceae > Alopecurus > Alopecurus myosuroides. Next base: position 82,059,713 of record CM054060.1, read on the forward strand.
AACGATGCCTCGCCGGCTCCGCGCCAACCGCCACTCTCCACTGTACTGTCGGCCCGCGGCTGGGATGCGTGACCACAACGACGGGGACAGCGACGGAGAGTTCCAGTACGAGGAGCAGCCGGCACAGGAGGTGGCGCCCGAGCAGCAGCCGGCGCAGGAAGCGGTGGCGCCCGAGCAGCAGCCCGCCCAGGAAGAGCTTGCGCCCGAGCAGCAGCTGGCGCAGGCTGCTCGGCGCTGGAGGAGGGAACGGAGGAGGCAGCCCATGTGGCCGAGCAGCACGCGGCCTACCTATACCCGGCAATCGGGTCGGGTTTGGTCGTGTCTACCTCTTCTGGACCCATGCCCATTTGTTAAACGGGCAACTATCTCTGTCCACGACTCTGCCCATGGGCGTCCGGACATGCCCATGCCCGTGTCCATCGGGTCGCCCGACCCTGTCGGGTAACCCATCGGGTCAAATGTGATAAAATAAAGTTAATACGTAAAAAAAATTATTCTCTACTAGCTCTGACGTTGCGCACCGATAAAGTGGACTAGTTTGTCGAACACTCTCGGTCCCTATTATAGGTAGTGCTCCGACATTAAACTCATTGAGTAGTCGAGGTGGTACTAAACTTTATACTATGTTTGACGTTTGCTGCACATATGCATACAACCTCGTTGCTCATATGCCGGTACGTATGGTTAATGGGCCAAACCACTTGCTTACTACTACTACTGGTGTACTGCTACTACTGGTGTACGATAGTTGTCTTGGCTAGCTGCTAGCTTTAAATGTTTTGCATGTAGTGTATTTACACAAATATATGAATTATAATATACATTTAAATTTATATGATCACTAATATTAATCGGCTGACCCATCAGGTTGCCCACGGGTATGACTTTGTACCCATACCCTACCCATGACTAATCGGGTCACCCATGGGTCTTACCCATAGGCGACGTCGGCGACTCATACCCTACCCATTCGGGTCGGGTGCCCATGGGCGGACGTACCCATGGGTCGAATTGCCGGGTAGAGGCCTACCTCTCCTTCGAGACCGCTCGGAACGAGAACGCGTTCCACCAAGTCCGCGGCGGCCTCGAGCAGGCGGCGGCGGCGGCCGAGGTTGTCGCCGTTCGGGCATCTCTGGAGACACACCGGAGGGAGGCGGCGGAGCGCGAGGCACACCGGCAGCTAGCGGAAAACGCGGCGTCGGCCGAGCAGCTGGCGCTCATCGCGCAGTACGAGGACGACCGACGAAAGGTGGCGTTGCAGAGCGAGTGGCGCAACCGCCAGCCCTCCGAGCAGGCGCAGCTGCACCGGCTGCGGGTGCAAGGTCGGGCGGAGCGGCGGCTCGCCATGGTGGCGAAGGACGACCGCGAAGCTGGCCCCTCCAACCGGCCGGCCTACGACGACCGCGAGGAGGACGACGATGAAGACGACGATGCCTAGAGTAGTCGCCGTCGTAGCTTTTAATTTCTCGCAATGTTTTCTATGTTTTAGTTTAAATTTGCGTCGAATCAATAAAAATTTCTATGTTTTAGTTTAAACTCTGCGTCGAAATGTATGAAATTTGCGTGAATCAATAAAATGCGCCGAATTTCAAATCTCGGGTTTTTTGGGCCGAAAGTTGGGCTCGGGGGGCGACTGGGAAGTCTGCCCCCCCTTCCAGATTAGCGCCGTTTAGCACCGCGGCGGCTCCAAAACGGCGGCGTTTTGGGTCCTAGCAGGCGCAACGACTGGAGATGCCCTAAATTGGCATGAACGAGCACGAACAAACGGTATTGTCGATTTCCTTAAAACGTGATCACGCACAGCCAGCCAAAGTGCCAGATGTGAGATGTGTGATTAGTATGAGTTTCAAAATAAATAAAAATGAGTGCAGCCAGACGCCGTGTAGCTAACTGCAAAACCTTGTGCTGGCAAATCCGCAGGATACCGCGACGCAAATGGCACGTACAGGACTCTGCCTGCCGTTGTTAACAACTGTAGCTTACCCGGCCGGCCGGCACGATCCGTCGCAGGGGTCACCCGCGGGAGGAAGCGCTCGCAATCCAGCTTCCAATCCGTTGATCCATCCCATCTCTTTGTGACAAGGCGCGGATGTTCTCCCTCATGTGACTAGCACCGCACTGCCACCGGCTTGTTTGGAGAAGAGCAGATTAGGTCAACACGAACTTATGCACCGGACTTGAAGGTGAAAACGAACGAGTCATCGCTAGGGTGCGAGCATGAGAGTGATTGCACTGGGCTACGGGTTCATGTTCAACACGCAGATGGTTTTCTGGTCATCTTGGGGAAGGATAGAAACAAACGTAAGCGTGCCAGCCAGTCAGAGGGATTTTTTTTTTTTTTTTGAGGGATCTCTTCTCCTGTTTCGGAACGTTGGAAGAAGGCGGCCTGGCCGCCGCGGTTTCCGGCGCACGTCAGCCAGCCACAGCCGCGCCTACAGTTGACTCCACCATACCCACGGCCGCAACCAAACCGCCTCCCGATAAAACCCACACGCCACACCGTGGCACGACACGGCCCATCCGCATCCGCATTCCGCAGCACGACACACCGAAACACGCAGCCGCAGGGGTTTCCTCTCCTTCGGTCCTCCCCAACTCCACCCACGCCCCTAGGCCCAGGCGATGGACACCGACCACGGCGGCGGCGCCGACGAGGCGGAGGCGGCCTTCTTCGCGCGCCGGAGCCGCCGGTGCTGCTGCTTCCCCTGCTGGCCCTCCTCCTCCTCCACCACCACCACCTCCGCGTCCCTCTCCCACCAGCGCATCGGCGGCGCGGAGGAGGAGAGCTGGTGGCAGGGCGGCGTGGACGCGCTGCTCAAGGTGCGGGAGTGGTCGGAGCTGGCGGCGGGGCCGCGCTGGAAGACCTTCATCCGCCGCTTCGGCCGCAACGGCGGCCCGCGCCCGCACAACTTCGGCCGCAAGCTCAACTACGACGCGCTCAGCTACGCGCTCAACTTCGACGAGGGCCCCGGCGCCACCCCCGAGGCCGGCGACCACGCCGCCTTCCGCGACTTCTCCTCCCGCTTCGCCGCCCCGCCCGCCTCCGCCAAGTCCTCCATGGACCTCGGCGGCCGCGACGCGCCGCCGCTCTTCAGCGCACCGCCCCCGGACGCAGCCGGCCGGGCCTGACCGCCGCCGCAATTAATCCCCCCCGTCGGATCGATCGCACCAGAGGAAGAAGGAAAAGGTATTATTACCCGATGGTGGTGGTCAAACTTCAGAGCGTGGCGGCGAAAAGATGGTTGCCTTTTTCCTCGATTGGTTCGGCTCCGCTCAACGGCGATGGGGATCGTTGCTTCGATTTCCTTCTCATCTTCTTCTGCTCCCTTTGATTAATTGGTTCGTTCACTTGTGTATAAAAAAAAGAAGCGATTGATTGTTAAGTACTGCTACCATATTGTTAGATTCTATGCATATGTGAATTATCGCAGTTTTGTCCCCGATTACGGCTGAGAAATATTGTTTATTTGCTTTTGTGAGTGGTTGATGTGAATTGTGATCATGTGAATCGCTAGCAGTTTGGAATTGTTTGCCTAAGCAAAAGTTGGCTGCAGACTTGCACGGATGGGAAGAAGAGGAATTCCAATCCGAATTCCAAAAGCTTGGCGTGTTCCAGCCGTGACTGATTGCGACCCACGAAACGGGGAGACCTTTGGCCGGAGGCGTTCTGCTTCCAGAGCCAGCAAAGATGCTTGTCGCGACCGCGCACGTCTCGCAGGCAACACGGAGACGCTGGTCCATCGGCTGCGATCTGGTAAAACGTCTCTTCCACAGCGGCATGAACGAATGGCCATTCTGTCTGTGCACAATATAAAACGATCAACCGCCATTACTACTTTCTACAACCTGCTCGGGGCTGTAATGGGAAGCATTTATGCGAAATTCATCGCGAGAACCGTGATCTCCAGAGGATCACGGACAGCGGTATCGGATTCCGGACAACCTCGACTGATGTTAACCTCTAACCGTCCAGGTCCAGCACCCCCCGGGCTTTTCTTCCCAACAAATTCGCCGGACCACGATCCAATGTTTTTCGTGTTGTCCTAAAGTTAAAAATTGCAGCATCACACAGAGACCGGTCGATGCAGGTTGCAGGTACAAAACATCATCCACTTTTGGTGGTTTGTGCAGTGCAAACCGGTGAAGCCACCGTCGTGATTCGTGGTCTCCTGGATTACTGAAAATGATACGGAAAAACCCTATCTGTAACTCATGATCAGATGTATGTACTCCCAGCTGGTATCTTATCTTTGTCATGACCCACATCTGCGACGAGTTCATGCAAATGCGCTGCCCGTCTCAATCATGCGGAGGAACAATCCTCGTCTTAAGGCTTTGTTAGAGCATCCACAGCGCATCGACGCTTGATTAGCCGCTTAGGCAATAAAAATAAATCGGACTAAATAAAATTGTAGCAAAGCGCCTATTCCTCACAACGGAGGTCTCCTGTATGAGGCGCTAATTTAGCCTCAGATTCCAAGCGCGAGGAAGAGAAACTCAGTTAACGTCGGGCGACAAACTTGGCATCGGGCGCCCAGGATTGAAGCATGTAACCGCCGATGGGGCAGGATTATGATCCTGGCGCCCGCTCTTAAGCGTCGCACTGCAGATGCTCTTAGGTGCTTATAATGCTGTGGTGAGTGTTCGGCCATCAGGTTTTGGTAGGGCGGGCGGAACCTGGCTTTCCAACCAAAAAAGTATATAAAAAAGCTCTATCATACTATCAGATATGACAACTAGCACCTGCAAACTGAAACTGTGCAGTAAACAAATGGTGCTGCCGTATCAGCATCTGGCTGATGATTGCAGTAGTTGTATGAGCATTCGGTATATTCATCCTAGTCGAGCACTAATCATTTGCACACAGATGTAATTTAATTAGTACTATAGCTCGCATCTCAAAAGCAAACTGATGGAAATCTTGTCTGTCCATCCCGTTGTTTATTAGTGTGTGTAGTATGTGGGTATGTGAGGGGTGTCACCTCTTCTCGCTGTCTGATAAAAAATATGCTAGATCTCATAATTCTGTGATATTGTAATGAGCTTGCACTGTTCCACATCACGTACAGCTTTTCTATCGGTACTAATCTGTCAGATAAGATAACATTACGGAATCTCAAGTGCACTAGCCTAGCTTTCACCACCTCGCGCAGTAAGCTGAAGGTGGCTGGTTTATGATTCGGATGCCAAATGCCTAAACACACGGTGGAATAAAACTTTGGTAACTGTACCAGAGCTTACTTGACTAAAGTTTCATAGTAGTAATTTTTTTTGGAGATTTTAATCGTTAAGTCTTGTTTGGTACTAGTGTATTTTGCTGGAATTTTATATGGGCCAATTATATGAACTCACATGTCTAGCCCACTAAGCCCACTAAAATCCAGAAGTGTCATGGCCCATTCATGAATAATGAGTGGGACTAAAGTTTAGTCCCACATTGCTAGTTTGGAGAGAGTGGAACCACCTTATAAGGTGAGCCATTCTAGCTCATGTATGAGTAGGCAAGGCAAGAGGAGAGGTGTGCCACACGCGCGCTCCTCCTCCGCCGCCCGCCTCGCCTCGCCTCGGGTTGCGGGAATGAGCCGAGCCGAGAGCGTTTATTTTGTCGGTCGGGAAAAACTTAATGAGTCATTAATTTGAGTCTTCTCCATCCCTCCTTTCGGCGTGCACCGCGAGAAGGGACAGCAGGCCTCCGGAACCCCGCCTCTTGTGATCCTGTACGGGAGAGGGCGATCAGGTTTTTGGGGAGCGCACTCGCGCGACTGCTGACGACGACTTCTTCCCCGACCTCGGCAGCCTCTTCATCAACGACATGGCCGACACCGGGGACAACAACAATGGCGGTGCCGCTACCGCTCCATCGTACGTATCTCTCTCTCATCTGTATGAGATGTTACTGGAATTCGTATGTCTAGTTCTTGCAATAGATTGTATCAATCTGTCTACTGTACTAGATCTAGATATTTGCATGATTATTGTACTTGCTGCTGTCGCAGTTTATCTGATGTTATTTCGAATTAAATCATGTGCTAAATTGCTAATATATTCAACAATCCAAAAACCTGATTATAGGCAATTTCTTGCACCTGCGCCGTCTGTCATTGCGGCGACAAGGCCAATCCCTTTCAAGGGTGTGGACTATAAGAGGTGGCGCACGAGAGCAGTGCTATGGTTTCAAACCTTGCGCTGCTATGCGGCCACCAAGGGCAAGGCTGAGGGCGATCTCAATCTAGCACAGCTGGAGGCCTTTGAGAATATGGACACTATGTTTAAAAGTGCCCTCCTCGGTATAATTGATGATTCCATTGTGGATCCATACATGTCGTTTGATAACGGCAAGGATATGTGGGCTGCACTCGAGGCCAAATTTGGGGCCTCGGATGCTGGCAGCGAGCTGTATGTCATGGAGCAATTCTATGACTACAGGATGACTGATGAGCGCTCTGTTGTTCAACAGACTCATGAGATACAGTCACTCGCTAAAGAATTTGAGCACTTTAAGTGTACGTTACCGGACAAGTTTGTGGCCGGATGCATTATTGCCAAGCTTCCATCTTCATGGAGCACCTTTGCTACTTCTCTAAAACACAAGAGACAGGAGTTTTCCGTTATGGACCTCATCGGATCTTTTGATGTGGAAGAGAAGACGAGAGCAAAGGATACACGTGCTCGGGTTGCTGAGGTAGCTTCTTCTGCTCATGTGGTACAGAAGAAACATTACCCGTCCAACAAGTCTAAATATAACAAGAAGAAATCCGAGGGTAAAGGCAACAAGCGGTTCGGTAGTAAAGGCAACAAGCGGTCCGTATCAGCATCTGGCTGATGATTGCAGTAGTTGTATGAGCATTCGGTAGTATATTGATCCTAGGCGAGCACTAATCATTTGCACACAGATGTAATTTAATTAGTTCTATAGCTCGCATCTCAAAAGCAAACTGTTGGAAATCTTGTCTGGCCATCCCGTTGTTTATTTAGTGTGTGTAGTATGTGGGTATGTGAGGGGTGTCACCTCTTCTCGCTGTCTGATAAAAAATATGCTAGATCTCATAATTCTATGATATTGTATTGAGCTTGCACTGTTCCACATCACGTACAGCTTTTCTATCGGTACTAATCTGTCAGATAAGATAACATTACGGAATCTCAAGTGCACTAGCCTAGCTTTCACCACCTGGCGCAGTGAGCTGAAGGTGGCTGGTTTATGATTTGGATGCCAAATACTTGAATATACGACGGAATAAAACTTTGGTAACTGTATCAGAGCTTACTTGATTTAACTTTCATAGTAATTTTTTGAGATTTTAATCGTCTAACTCTTGTTTGGTACTAGTGTATATTTTTGGTAAACTGAAATCCCCAATATCTCCAAAAGTATTTTCGGTTCTACTGTATTTGGCCCACATTTATCCCCAGGCGTCCGCTTCGAGCGACGCGACACTGGCTGCTGGTGGGCCTAGTCAGGCGCAGGCCGGGCCGCCAACCGCGCCTGCTGTGCGTTCCGTGTTGCCTGCTTCGACCGAACCGCGCGGACTACAGCTACCTGCCGCGCAACTGCTTGGGCCGGCCGAGGAGCAGCTAACCGATGCCCATGCGGTCTCATCTGAGTCACTATCGCCGGGCGGAAGACTCCAGGGGGTTGCCCAAGCGACTCCTTCCTTCGCGTCGCCGATGCCGGGTGGAGCTAGAGCGGGTGCGGCCATGGCGTCCTCGACGAGTGTGCTACCGTCGGTGTCTTCGCTGGATCGGCGAACCGAGGTGACTGTGGTAGGGTCGCCGGATGTAACACCCGCTCGGGTGCGCGGTCGGGTGGCCACGGGCGAGGAATATACGGTGGCCGGGGGGCATCTACTTCACCTTTGCCCTCCTCCGCCGTGTCTGAGGTTCCGGAGAGGGCCCCCCATGCGTTGGGGGGTCCGAGGCGCAGTGCGCGCCACATCGTCGCGGCAGATGGATCATCGTCGACGGACGAGGATGTGCTATCCAAGGCTATGCGCCGGAAGGCAGCGAAGTTCTCGTATGCACCGTTGGGTACGTCTCCTGTGCCGAAGTCTTTTCTTTCTTTTTCAAATTCCAAGCTTTCATCTAGTCTAGGTGGTGTTGGAGTTTCTCTAGGAAGAGACGATAGTGAGATCACGTTGTCAGCCAATGTGTTGAAACATATTGAGTATGATCGTTTAACAGTCAAACCGATTGGTTCTTCGAGGTTTGACATCCCTATCATGGATGACGATTCAGCGTATGCCACTTCGGATGGTCAGCTTTTATCGCATCTTGTTGGGGAAGTGACCGAGGTGGGAATGGATGAGGACGGACTAGGATCTTTAATTGATTTGTATGCTTCCGGACGGAAATCCAAATCCGCTAAGGGTAAGAGGAAGTTTTCTCCGCGGAAAAACGCGAAACCACCTAAAACTCCCATTGTTTCCCGATGAATGGCCAATTCACTAATAGCATAGGCCTTGGTGACTTGGCTAAACATTTGAATATTGCCCATTACGTTCAGGATCATAAGTTAGAGTTTCTGGCTATTTCCGAAACAGTTAGGAGAGACTTCCAAGTGAGTGTTCTAAACCGCCTTTCAGGTGGAGCGGACTTCACTTGGCATTCTATCCCGACACGCGGTAGGTCGGGCGGCATCTTACTAGGTGTTAAATCAGACACTTTTCATATATTAGCAAGGACGGATGGTGATTTTCATATAAAATTACACGTACGTAACCGAGCTTATAATTTCACTTGGAGTTTGGTGGCCGTGTATGGTGTTGCTTAGGAAGAGTTTAAGGAGGCTTTTCTTCGTGAGCTAGTGAATCTGGCTAATAATAATCCATATCCGATTCTAATTGGTGGTGATTACAATATGCTAAGGTTCCCTCACGAGAAGAGTAAGGGACGGTTTGATGGACATTGGCCTTGCTTGTTCAACGATGTCATTGATAGCTTGGATTTGAGAGAGGTTCATATGGTCGGAAGACAGTTCACCTGGGCCAACAGTCTGCCAGAGCCTACATATGTAAAACTGGACCGTGTGCTGATGAGTACCGATTGGAAAGATAAATTCCCTTTGGTAACAGTGCACGCTCTGGAACGTATTGAGGCCTTCTCGGACCATGCCCCACTCCTGTTATCAACTGGCACGTCGAGAACATATGCTAAACCATAGTTTAAATTTGAACTTGGATGGTTGTTGCGTGATGGTTTCGATGAGCTGGTAAAGAAAATTTGGTGTAAACCAGTTTTAGGTGATAACCCAATCCGAAGATGAAATAACAAAATGCGCAATGTGCGTAGATATCTTCGGGGCTGGGCTAGACACACTACTGGTATGCTGAAAAAAGAGAAAGAACGCATGTGTTTCATTATTGATGAGTTGGATCGGATCGCAGAAATAAGATTGCTAACTGTGCAAGAGATTGAGCTGAAAAGTCAATCAAATGCAAAGGTAGCAAACTTGTTGCGAGAAGAGGAACTCAAATGGTACCAAATATCTATGGCCCAATTCATCCTGGAGGGAGATTCGAATACCCGTTATTTCCACAATGTCGCCAATGGGAGACACAGGAAAAAAATGATTCACTCTCTAGACCAGGATGAAGGTCTGATTGAGGGGCAGGAACATTTAAAGACCTACAATACAAAGTTTTATAAGGGTCTGTTTGGTGCTCCTGAAGTAAGTAATATTACTATGGATGAGTCCCGGACAGATGATATTCCCCAAGTTTCTATTGAGGAAAATGCTTTTCTAATTGCTCCCTTCACCGAAGAGGAGATACAGAATGCGGTTTTTCAAATGGAACACAATAAGGCACCTGATCCAGACGGATGCCCAGCTAAGTTTTACCAATATTTCTGGCAGATCATTAAAAGTGATCTCATAGAGATGTTTGGTTGCTTACATAGTGGACACCTCGACCTATATCGTCTTAATTTTGGGGAAATCGTTTTGTTACCTAAGGTTTTGGAGGTTGAACGGATACAACAATATCGACCGATCTGCCTCCTTAACGTTAGTTTCAAAATCTTTACCAAAGTGACATCCATTAGATTGAATTCAGTGGCAGATCATATGGTTAAACCTACCCAGACGGCATTCATGCCATGTAGGAATATCCTGGACGGGGTTGTGATTTTACATGAAACCGTCCATGAGATGCACGAAGAAATTAAATGGTGTTATTTTGAAAATAGACTTTGAAAAGGCTTATGATAAGGTGAACTGGGAGTTTCTCCAACAGACGCTGAGAATGAAAGGATTCTCAGAAGAGTTGTGTGCCCTGGTTCGCAGTTACGTGCCTGGAGGAAGTGTGGAAATTAAAGTCAATGACGATGTTGGCCGCTACTTTCAGACTAAAAAAGGCTTAAGACAAGGTGATCCATTTATCGTCCATATTATTTAATATTATGGCTGATATGTTAGCGATCATGATCGAAAGAGCAAAAGAAAGTGGCCAAATTGAAGGGGTAATCCCACATCTCGTCGATGGGGGACTATCCATTCTTCAATATGCGGATGATACGATTCTCTTTATGGAACATGGTCTGGATAAAGCGGCGAATCTGAAAATAATCCTTTCGGCATTTGAGCAGTTATCTGGATTAAAAATTAAATTCCATAAAAGTGAATTGCTTTGCTTTGGCGAGGCCCAGGATGCTGTCGCTCAGTATGCCGAGTTGTTCGGATGTGAGCAAGGCCAGTTTCCTATTACGTATTTGGGTATACCAATACATTATAGGAGATTGACAAATGCAGAATGGAACCCCGTCGAAGAACGTCTTCAGAAAAGGCTAGCTAGTTGAAAAGGTAAACTACTGTCCCTTGGTGGAAGATTGGTACTTATTAATTCAGTCCTATCTAATATGGTACTGTATATGATATCTTTCTTTCAACTAACTAAAGGAGTCTTGAAAAAGTTGGATTATTTCCGATCAAGATTTTTTTGGCAAGGGGATAGTGAGAAAAAGAAGTATCGATTAACCAGATGGGATGTAGTTTGTCATCCAAAAGACCAGGGAGGGCTGGGTATTCATGACCTACACGTCAAAAACTCAGCCCTACTTGGTAAATGGCTTTTCAAACTACTTTCCGAAGATGGTGTTTGGCAATCTATCCTAAAAAGAAAATACATTGGTCCGAAAGCAGTATCACAGGTCAAATGGAAACCAGGTGATTCACACTTTTGGGCCGGCCTAATGGCGACTAAAAAATATTTTTTTCGCTATGTGGTATTTGATATTAAGGACGGGTCACAGATAAGATTCTGGGAGGACATATGGTTGGGTAATACCACACTTCGAGAACAATATCCGGCATTACACAACATTGTACGTCATAAGGAGGATACGCTGGCTCATGTCATGCAAACATCACCTCCTAATGTGACGTTCAGACGAGATCTCATCGGTCCAAGGCTTTTATCCTGGAATACACTGGTACAAAGATTGATTTTGATCAACTTAACACCAGGAAAGGATGAGTTTCGATGGAATCTTACTAAGAATAGAATGTTCTCGGTTGACTCCATGTATAATGCTATGATCCAATCAGATATGCCAGTCGATATTTTTAAAAACTTATGCCTTATGAAGGTATCGCTGAAAATTAAAAAAATTGCGTGGTACCTTCGCAAAGGAGTCATTCTCACAAAAGATAATCTTGTTAAGCGTAATTGGCATGGAAGTTCAAAGTTCGTTTCTTGCTCTCACGATGAGACGATTAAGCATTTATTATTTGATTGCTCTTTTGTGCGTTCTATCTGGTCAGCTATCCAAATGACTTCGAATCTCTATCAACGCACATCCGTTGCGAATATTTTCGGCAATTGGTTACATGGGGTAGATAAGAGATTTAAGAATATTATTAGGGTAGGAGCGCTAGACGTTATATGGTCGCTCTGGCTATATAGGAATGACAAGATTTTCAATGATAAAACTTTTCTTGCTTGCAGGTTCTATTCCGATGCACAGATATACTCCGTTCATGGTCCATATTACAGCGAGGGGAATCACGAGGCCTTTTTACGGAGGCATGTGCACGTCTGGAGCAGGTGGCGAGGGATATTTTTATCCCACATGGATGGCCGCTTGATCTACGAATAACAGCTCCATAGAGGGGACAGTCTACGTCTTTTAGATTTGTTTAGACTTGTCGTCTATTTTACTACCTTGTTATTCCTTGGATTTCGGCTGTGTGCATTTCATAATGCAGAGGCTGGGTGTAATGCTTAACTTAAGTAATAAAGCCCTTTATCAAAAAAAAATATCCCCAGAAATCCCCAAATGTATGACCCTCCTTAGTGGATTGGGAATAAATAGAGATTTCATGGCCATTGGGTGAAGTGGGTTTACAAATAATCCCCGTGGGTATTCTCCATGTCATTCCCTAAAAAAAACTTACCAAACAAGGCCTTAAGCTGCGTTTGGAATCAAAGTATTTCTAAAGTACTCCCTACGTTTCTTTTTACTCCGCGTATTAGGCTTGTCTAAAGTCAAACTTGCTAAAGTTTGATAAACTTTATAGTAAAAGTTACTAATATTCATAATACAAAATTAGTATAATTTGATTCACCATGTAATATACTTTCATTTTATACCGCTTTGGTATTATAATTATTGATATTTTGTTCTACAAATTTGTTCAAACTTTGTAATGTTTGACTTCAGACAATTCTAATACGCGGAGTAAAAAGAAACGGAGCGAGTACTTCAATAATACTGCAGTTTCTCAAAACCCGAAGGTTTTAAAGACTTTTAAGTGTTTGGTGGAGACTAAATAATGTAATATTAATGCTTTAGTATCCCTCAAAACATGCAATTTTTTAAGTATTGGAAAACAACTATGGACATTTCTTTTTCTCTAAAACTTAAGTATTCCTAGCCCAAGATTTTAGATAATATGGTTTCGTAAAACTATAGTTTTGAGAACACTGGGCTGCCAAATGGGGCCTTAATGTTTGTCTATAATGTTCTGCAAGAAGTTGTTTGAAGTATACATGGAATTATTCATGTACACTTAAGTTTGGTGGAAAGGATATGGGCTTTAGTTCCAGTTGTTAGGAGGAAGTGGCCTTCCCCGGCCGTCCAGCGTTCAACTCCTATGCCTTACACCTTCTTCTCAATTAAAATACGTCGAGGCACATCCCTCAACGGTTAAAAAGATGGTGGAAAATTCATTCACTTAAACAACTTCTTGCATAAAATACATGTTATGTAAATTATTTTTGCGCTAATAATGTGGTTTTCCTATTAAATAGGGTTTAACACATCACATTCTAATCATGTGTTTTCATGTTATTATTTTTGGTACTTAGTTCATAGTTATTAAACTATTGGGCCATGCCAAACAATAAAGGGAATTGGTCGTAGACGTCGATGGTGCCACACTTTTTTTCCATAGGGTGTAAATATCATAATTAAGATCAGTACATTGCAATATCAAGGCAACATAAACGCTTAAGAAGGTGGCCCGGAGGTATCTGAACTTGAAGATCTACTTATTTTCTATGCTTGGCAGTCTGGCATGTATTGTATGACAAGGTTCATCATTTCTTCATGTTCCAAGATGAAGACTAAAAAAGAAATTTATCAAAATTTCTGAAATGTAAAGTGTGCAAGTCTATACACGTCAATATAACTACATTTGACTAGGATTAAATACAAACATTTTTATGTTCTAATTTCAATATTCATGATTTAAGTTCATTAGTCGACACGTGCACAATTGCTAGTTTTCCATTTGTGTCACATGAATTTAAATACCTGCGGGTACTAAAGTAGGTACACATCAACTATTTATACTAATTTTTTTAGCTATTTCTATTTAATTTGTTATGTAGACATAAACACTTAAACTATACAATTTTCTACTATTCTTAACCAAAACAAATGCAATGATGCACAGAATATGAAGATATAATTTTTTTATACAGATTTAATCCAGGCCATGGAATATCAACTTGCACTAATTTTAAAGCAATATGTTGTAAGAAATATGACATTAGTTTTGCGAGAAACCGGTCATCTCTACATCTCAAAGATATTAGGTTAGATCGTGTTGTTTTCATTTTCTTAAATATTATGGAAAGGGATCAAAGGCAAAGGAGTTTTCTAGAGCGCATGTTTATCTACTTAGGTTGTAAGTAAACAGAAAGGAAATTTTAACTTACCAGACAGAAAAATCTAGAATTTTGGTATATCAAAGAGGGGTTTTGATGCGTCCAATCATATTTTAAATAATATCAATGAGGTTTTTTCTAATTGCTTTGCTCTTCATTTCTCTTACAACACTTTCTCTTCACCAATGGCGCCATTTTGCTAGAAAACAATATTTTGTTCAACTTTGCTAATATAAAATATAAGCATCCACACTAGAAACCTCTTCTATGACAGAACATCGTCTTCATCGTCGAGACGCCACGAACGCGAACATAAATCTTAAATAAATAGGAGTGTTGATATTTGGTGTAGTCCTTAGCTAAGTGTTTGTCTCTAGTCGGTGGAAACAAGATGAATATAGGGCTTCGCCTTGCAGCTAGGGTTTTTCTCAGGAGACCAGGTGTGTTCTCGGTTGGGTTTACTTTTGGCAGATTTTACCTATTTATTTTAACTTTTACCTACTAGAGATCTTGACCATTTTAGCGTATATATCGATTAACTTAGGTAGACTAGTGAATAAAAATTAAACTTACTCAGTAAAATAGTAGGCTGAGGGAAATTTAAAAGCCGGATATTGCGGCTGCTATCTAGAGATAAGACACACTTACTATGATTACTAGAAGATACCTCGCAGCAACGGATCGCTTTAGAAACTACATTATATTGTAATAAATATTTATAAGAGATATGATACATTATATTTTCTATGTGAACATCCAAATTTCAGTTGATCATTATATATAATTTTTAATTTTTTAATATGAATAATTGGATGGTTTAAAGAAGGATGATATGCTAGTTTGCATGTAGTTATTAATAAATATTACTGTAGATGACATGGACAATTGATTGGCTAGCAGAATAGATGATGTGGACAGCTTGCGTGTTGAGATAGAAAAAATCAGTAATGCATATTAGTGGGGTTTTGCTTTATAAGAAGTATAGATGACCATGAAAACTTGAATATCTCATCTGATGAGCTTGCACTGTTCCACATCACGTACAACTTTCTATCAAAACTAATATATCAGATAAGATAACCTTACAGAATCTCAAGTGTACTAACCTAGCTTTCACCACCTGGCGCGGTAAGCTGAAGGTGGCTGGATTATGAGTTGGATGCCAAATACATAAACACACGATGAAATAAAAATTTGGTAACCGTACCAGAGCTTACTTGATTAAAGTTTCATAGGAGTAATTTTTTTGGAGATTTTAATCGTTAAGTCCTGTTTGGTACTAGTGTATTTTTGGTAAACTGAAATCCTCCGTATCTCCAAAAGTATGTTTGGTTCTATTGTATTTGGATGGCATTTATCCCCAGAATTTCCCAGATGTATGACCCTCCCTAGTAGATTGGGGATAAATAGAGAGTTTATGGCCATTGGGTGAACGTGGGTTTACAAACAATCCCCGTGGGTATTATTCATGCCATTCCCATAAAAAACATTACCAAACAAGGCCTTAGGTTGTGAATGGAACCAAAGTATTTCTTAAGTATTTCAATAATACTGCAGTTTCTCAAAACCCCGAGGTTTTAAAGACTTTTATGTGTTTGGTGGTGATTAAATACTATACCCCCTTCAATCCATAAAAAGTGTCGTCCACTTAGTATAAAATTAGTACTAACTTAGTATAGAATGATTTAGTATCCCTCAAAACATGCTATAGTATCCTTCAAAACGCGCTATTTTTGAAGTATTGGAAAACAACTACGGACTTATTTTTTCTTAAAACTAAAGTATTCCTAGGCCAAGCATTTAGATAATATGGTTTTGTAAAACTTTAGTTTTGAGAACACCGAGCTGCCAAACGGGGCCTTAATGTTTTTCTATATTGTTATGCAAGAAGTTGTTTGAAGTATACATGGAATTATTCTTGTACACTTAAGTTTGGTGGAAAGATGATGGGCTTTATAGTCCCGGTTATTTTGAGGAAGTGTCCTTCCCCGGTCATCGAGGGCTCGAATCCTATGTCTTAGAGCATCTTCAGCCGTGCCCCAACGAAGCCTCCCAGGACTGCTTTTTTCACGCCGGCAGAAAAAAAAAAGGTCCCACTTGTGTCCCCAGAGGCTCAGTTTTCGCCGGATTTGGGCAAAATTATGCCCGACGTTCTCAGGCCAAACCGAGGAACCTAGGGGGCAGCTGGGAGAGGAGAGAGAACATTTTGCACCTTCGTTGGCCCACCGTCATACTCTCTCCTCACTTTTCCTTTGGTCCCACCCATGTGCTTTCTTCTCCTTCTCTCCCCACCACTCTCTATCCTTCCGCTTTTCCCATCCGCTGCACTTTTCTTGGCCACTCCTCGTCGCGCGCCATGCAGCCTGACACATCGGAGCTCCGCCCTGCCCGCCGATCCTTGCCGCCCCGCCTGCCGCCCCACCTGGCCACGCGCGGCCTCCTCGCCGCCCAGTGTAGAACATGTCGAGCAGGAGTGCGTCGGCGCCGGGCTCGAGTAGGGGACACGGAGAGGGAGCGAGCAGGGGTGGGCGACCACACTCAGTCTGAGGCGAACAATATGGTTGGGTATTCTCTAAGTAGATTGATATGTTATGAGATTCAACTAAGACATATTTATCCTTAGAATCATAACACAACACGGTTATACTACAATGCATCCTTTGGCCATGAGGTTACCAGGATAATATATTCTAGAGGTTTTACTTTCGTGCTATCAAGAGTCACATCGTAAATTGGGTGAACATAAAGGTAGCTACTTGAAGGGTACATTGCATAGAAAACAAAATTTTCCTACGCGCGATAAACCCGAATGGCCAAGATCTAATCTATGAGATGAAAGGCAGCGGGGGAAAAAGGGAGTCTTGAGATAACATACCCTCGAAGACTCAAAGTGGTACGAGATAAAATCTCGTTGTTGGCGTAGTCATACTCACGCCGATCCCGAGCGAGAAGAAGTGCACCGCAATCCGGCGATGCCTCCGTAATCGGTCACACGTTCAGCTCGATGAAGACTTCGTTCCCTCGATCCAGCGGGTAGCGGAAGTAGAGGATCCCCCGGAATTCCAGCAGCATGATGGCGTGGTGGTGGTGAAGAATCCCACGGTCAAGGCTTCGCCAAGCCGGAGACCATGGAATGGAGTAGTGGGTGGAGGGAAAAGGAAGTGGGCAAGTGTGTGAAGAAGAGGGAGCTCTCACCATCCTTTTATAGGGGCGGGGACGCAGCCCAAGGGGGGTGCGGCCAGCCATGGGTGCCTCCACCTCTTCCTCTCTTCATGTGAGTGGAAGCCCCACTCACACCCACTCATACTCCCTTAATTTTCCACTTAGAAAATCCAAAGGTTTTTCTTTAATAAATAAATAAACATTTTTATTTCTTTATTTATATTTGTTAATTCCATTAACAAACATTTGCATGCAGCACCTCGAATCATTTGTTAATTCTATTAACAACCATTCGACGAAAAACCCCTTGAACTATTTGAATTTTCCCCGAAACAATTTCGGAGCTGCCCAAAATATTCTTCGATATTCCGTATCCTCTTTAACGCTTCATCGAACCTTAAGTGTGTCACCCTACGGTTCGCGAATAATATATACATGATCGAGACTCCTCTCCGATCAATAATTAACAGCGGGATCTGGAGATCCGTGATGACTCCTATATATTCAACGATGACTCTCGTGATCGTGTGAACCTTTCAACGTCGTAACGATTTCCCTTTGTCTCGCGATATTTTACTTGTCCGAGATCCGATCATCGGTATCCACCATACCTTGTTCGATCTCGTTATCCGACAAGTACTCTTTTCTTATTCCCGTGATATAACATCCTTGTGATCATATCACGTGCTTGCAAACGGTGTCGATGTGATACCACCGAGAGAGCCCTGAGTATATCTCTCTGTCATATTGGATGAACAAATCCCATTCTTGATCTATGAGCTTCAACTAACACTTTCCGAATACCTAATGCCACCTTTATAGTCACCCTGTTATGGTGTGACGTTTGATGTCATTAAAGTATTCTTTCGGCATTAGTGATTAACATGATCTCATGGTCTAAGGAACAATGTTACTCCGAATGTAAGACATAACAACAAAACTAAATGACTTGATCGTATTGTTATACTTAGTTAGGGTCTAAGTTCATCACGTCATTCTCCTAATGACATGACCCCGTTATTAACAACATCCAATGTCTATGATCAGGAAACCTTGATCATCTGTTAATCAACGAGCTTGTTAAAAGAGAGGCTTCACTAGGAACGTTGGTTTGTTTATTAATCACACATGTATTAACATTTCCGGTTAATACAATTCTAGCATGAGAAATAAACATCTATCATAAACAAGGAATAATACAATAAATACTTTATTATTGCCTCTCGGGCATATTCCCTTCAGTCTCCCACTTGCACTAGGGCTATATTACATAGTGATGAATCTAACGCCCATTGAGTTCTGGTGTTGATCATGTTTTTCCCTTGGGAGAGGTTTAGTCAACGGATCTGCCACATTCAGATCCGTATGTACTTTGCAAATCTTCACATCTCCATCTGCGACATGTTCACGGATGGAGTGAAAACGGCGCTTGATATGCTTGGAATTCTTGTGAGACCTTGGATCCTTAGCATTGGCTATGGCACCATTTTTGTCACAATAGATAACCATTGGATCCAACGCACTCGGAACCACGCCTAGTTCGTATATGAACTCCTTCATCCAAACTGCTTCTTGTGTTGCCTCCGAGGTAGCAACATATTCTGCTTCTGTTGATGATCTCGCCACCATGGATTGCTTCTAACTCCTCCAGCTTACTGCTCCTCCATTCATAACAAATACGTACCCGTACTGAGACTTAGAGTCATCCGGATCAGTGTCGAAGCTAGCATCGACGTAACATCTTGCGACGAGCTCTTCTTCACCGTCATATATGAGAAACATATCCTTAGTTCTTCTCAAGTACCTAAAGATATTCTTGACCTCCGTCCAGTGTTCCAAACCTGGATTGGATTGGTACCTACTAGTAAAACTAATAGCATGTGCCACATCCGGTCTTGTACATAGCATAGCATAAATGATAGAACCTATGGCTGAAGCATAGGGAATCTTATTCATTCTCTCTCTATCTTCTGTTGTAGCTGGGCATTGAGTCTTACTCAACGTTTTGCCTTGCAACATAGGTAAGAACCACTTCCTACTATCTTCCATTCTGAACTTCTTCAGAATCTTTTCAAGGTATGTACTTTGCAAAAGTCCAATTAAGCGCATTGATCTATCCCTGTAGATTTTGATGACTAATATATAAGCTGCTTCACCGAGGTCTTTCATCGAAAAACTACTGTTCAAATAACCTTTTACGCTTTTTAAAAGTTCTATATCATTTCCAATCAACAATATGTCATCCACATATAGTACTAGAAATGCTACAGAGCTCCCACTAACTTTCTTGTAAATACAAGCTTCTCCGTATGTTTGGACAAATCCAAACCCTTTGATCACCTTATGAAAACGGAGGTTCCAACTCCGGGATGCTTGCTTCAGTCCATAAATGGAACATTGAAGCTTGCACACCTTGTCAGCATCCTTAGGATCAATAAAACCTTTGGGTTGCATCATATACAACTCTTCCTCAATGTCACCATTAAGGAACGCCGTTTGACATACATCTGCCAGATTTCATAATCGAAAAATGAAGCAACTACTAACATAATCCTAACTGACTTATGCATCGCTACTGGTGAGAAAGTATCATCATATTCAACTCCTTGAATTTGTCGGAAACCTTTTGCGACAAGTAGAGCTTTATAGACGGTCACATTACCATCAGCGTCAGTTTTCTTTTAAAAGATCCATTTGTTCTCAACGGCCTTGCGGTCATCGGGTAAGTCCACCAAAGTCCAAACTTGGTTTTCGTACATGGATCCTATTTCGGATTTCATGGCTTCAAGCCATTTGTTGGAATCTGGGCTCATCATCGCTTCATCATACATCGCACGGTCATCACCTCCGTCTACCATGAAGTTTAATATGGGATCTCCATACAGTTCAGGAGCTGTACGTTCCCTAGTTGACCTGTGAGGTGCGGTAGTTTCCTCTTCTAGAGTTTCATGATCTTGATCATTAGCTCTCTCTTCAACTGAAGGGGTCGGCACCGGAACAACTTCCAGCACTGCGCTACTTGCCATTCCAACAAGAGAAGGTTCAATAACCTCATCGAGTTCTACCTTCCTACTATTCACACCTTTCGAGAGAAACTCCTTCTCCAAAAAGGATCCATTCTTGGCAACGAAAATCTTGCCTTCGGATCTCTGATAGAAGGTGTACCCTATTGTTTCTTTAGGGTATCCTATGAAGACGCATTTTTCTGCTTTGGGTTCGAATTTATCAGGTTGAAGCTTCTTCACATAAACATCACATCCCAAACTTTTAGAAATGACAGCTTAGGTTTGTTTCCAAACCATAATTCACACGGCGTCGTTTCAGCGGATTTAGATGGTGCCCTATTTAAAGTGAATGCAGCAGTCTCTAGTGTATAACCCGAAAACGATAGTGGCAAATCTGTAAGAGACATCATAGATCGAACCATATCCAATAAAGTACGATTAAGACGTTCGGAAACACCATTACGCTGTGGTGTTCCGGCAGGTGTGAGTTGTGAAACTATTCCACATTGTTTCATATGCATGCCAAACTCGCAACTTAGATATTCACCTCCACGATCAGATCGTAGAAATTTAATCTTTCTGTTACGATGATTTTCAACTTCACACTCAAATTCTTTGAACTTTTCAAATGTCTCAGACTTGTGTTTCATTAAGTAAATATACCCATATCTACTCAAATCATCTGTGAAAGTGACAAAATAACGATATCCACCGCGCCGATACACTCATTGGTCCATACACATCAGTATGTATGATTTCCAGTAAGTCTGTCGTCCGTTCCATGGTTTCAGAAAATGGGGTTCTAGTCATCTTGCACATAAGGCATGGTTCAGATGTTTCAAATGATTCATAATCAAGTGATTCTAAGAGTCAATCATAATGGAGCTTCTTCATGCGTTTAACACCAATATGACCTAAGCCGCAATGCCACATGTAAGTAGCAATATCATCATTTAACTTAATTCTTTTGGCATTCACATTATGAATATGTGTATCAATACTATCAATATTCAAAAGAAATAAACCATTCTTCTCAGGTGCATGACCATAAAAGATATTATTCATATAAATCGAACAACCATCATTCTCAGACTTAAAGGAATAACCATTCCGCATTAAGCAAGATCCAGAAACGATATTCATGCTTAATGCAGGCACCAAATAACAATTATTGAGGTTTATAACTAATCCCGATGGTAGACGTAGAGGCAGCGCCCCGACGGCGATCACATCAACTCTTGATCCATTGCTGACGCGCATCGTCACCTCATCCTTTGCCAGTGGTCGCTTATTCTGCAGCTCCTGTTTCGAGTTACATATGTGATCAACCGAACCAATATCAAATACCCAGGTGCTACTGCGAGTACTAGTAAGGTACACATCAATAACAAGTATATCACATATACCTTTGTTCACTTTGTCGGCCTTCTTATCTGCCAGATATTTGGGGCAATTGCGCTTCCACTGGCTAGTACCCTTGCAATAAAAGCACTCAGCCTCAGGCTTAGGGCCATAATTGGTTTTCTTCTCAGGAGCAGCAACAGATTTGCCACATTTCTTGAAGTTTACCCTTGGCTTGCCTTTCTTTCCTTTCTTGAAACTAGTGGTCTTATTGATCATCAACACTTAATGTTCTTTCTTGATCTCCACTTTAGCAGTTTTAAGCATCGAGAGAAGCTCATGAAGAGACTTCTTCATGCCTTGCATATTATAGTTCATCACGAAGTTCTTGTAACTAGGTGGCAGAGATTGGAGAACACGATGAATCCCTAGCTCAATGGGAATCGTTATTCCCAAGGCTATGAGCTTATCAGCATACGCTGGCATCTTGAGTACGTGCTCACTAACGGAGTTGTTCTCTTCCATCGTGCAGCTAAAGAACTTTTCTAAAGCGTCATAACTCTCAACTGCGGCATGGGTATCGAAAATCATTTTCAATTCTCCCATTGTAGCATAAGCATTGATGTTCTCGAAACTTTTTTGCAGCTCTGGCTCTAATTCATAGAGGATGTCGCAATGAACTATACTCTGGTCTTCTTGTTGAGTCAGATAAACATTTTATCTTCATCAGAAGCATCATCAGCGGGCTAGTCACCTAGCGGTGCATCAAGCACATAGAGCTTCTTGCAAGCGGTGAGGAGAATCCTCAAGTTAAGTGCCAGTTGGTAAAGTTGCTCCCATTGTTCGCTAGTTTTTCTCTCTCCGTGAACATATTGAAATTGAAGGTAGGTGGTGCCATGATCTACAACATATCTGCAAATACTATTTAGGCTGTGTTTATGATAAATTAAGTTCAAGTTAATTCTAAAATTATCCCATGAACTCCCACTCAAAAACAACATCCCTCTTAGTCGTCTTTAGTGATTACACGAACCAAATTCACTACACCGAAACCGATCATCACGTGAGACGGTGTAGTTGCAAAGGCGAACATCAACATGTTCATCATATCATCCATATGACTCATGATTTACCTTTCGGTTACGTGTTCCCAGGCCATGTCTGTACATGCTAGGCTCGCCAAGTAGAACCGTAGTATTGCGTGTGTTTCAAGGCCATGTCTGTACATGCTAGGCTTGAAAACACCCGTTGTATGCGAACGTTGAGTCTATCACACCCGATCATCACGTGGTTTCTCGAAACGGCGAACTTTCATAACGGTGCATACTTAAGGAAGAACACATTATTATCTTGATATTAAATGAGAGGGATCATCTTATAATGCTACCGTCGCGATCTAAGCAAAATAAGATGCATAAAAGGATAAACATCACATGCATGGATAATTGATATGATATGGTCCTTCTTGCACTTGATCTCCATCTTGTGCATCATGGTATGATCTCCATCATTCCACCGGCATGGCACCAAGATTTGTGGCACCTCCATCTTGATTGTCCATTACAACATATCACATCGATATGATATACATCACGTAGGCTATAAAAATAAGACAACCATATGGCTCCAGCCGGTATGTCAATAGTTTACAAAAGATATCATCACATACATAACATTTGTAACATTGACCATATCACATCACATGCCCTGCAAAAACAAGTTAGACACCTCTAATTTATTTTTGCATATTTTACGTGGCTTGGGCTTACGAGGATAGAACCGTTCATGCCTACGTACAAGTACCACAACGTTGATAAAACATAGTTTTAACAACCCTTTGTAGATTAGATCTTAACTATAGTAGGAGAAACGAACATCCCCTTAGTCACAAGTGAGACAATTCTCGCGTACATAGTACACGTAAACTTAGTCTAGGGCAGCTTCATCCTACTATGCCACTTAGATCATAAAATACTCAAAGAGGCAAAAACATGATTATCAACGCCCACATACTCCTATGTGTTCTACCCGTATAAATCATCTACGCATAGATCTGGCTCTGATACCATTGAAGGGTACGTTACATAGAAAATAAAAATTTCCTACACGCGATAAACCCGAATGGCCAAGATCTAATCTATGAGATGAAAGGCAACGGGGAGAAACGGAATCTTGAGATAACATACCCCTGAAGACTAAAAGTGGTATGAGATAAAATCTCGTTGTTGGCGTAGTCATACTCACGCCGATCCCGGGCGAGAAGAAGTGCACCGCAATCCGGCGGTGCCTCCGTAATCGGTCACACGTTCAGCTTGATGAAGACCTCCGTTCCCTCGATCCAGCGGGTAGAGGAAGTCGAGGATCCCCCGGAATTCCAGCAGCACGACGGCGTGGTGGTGGTGAAGAATCCCACGGTCAGGGCTTCGCCAAGCCGGAGACCATGGAATGGAACAGCGGGTGGAGTGAAAAGGAAGTGGGCAAGTGTGTGAAGAAGAGGGAGCTCTCACCCTCCTTTTATAGGGGAGGGGAGGCAACCCAAGGGGGGGAGCGGCCAGCCATGGGTGCCCCCACCTCTTCCTCTCTTCATGTGAGTGGAAGCCCCACTCACACCCACCCATACTCTCTTAATTTTCCACTTAGAAAATCCAAAGGTTTTTCTTTAATAAATAAAACATTTTTTATTTCTTTATTTATATTTTTTAATTCCATTAACAAACATTTGCATGCAGCACCTCGAACCATTTGTTAATTCTATTAACAACCGTTTGACGAAAAACCCCTTGAACTATTTTAATTTTCCCCGAAACAATTCTGGAGCTGCCCAAAATATTCTTCGGTATTCCCTATCCTCTCTTACGCTTCATCGAACCTTAAGTGTGTCTCCCTACGGTTCGCGAATATTATAGACATGATCGAGACTCCTCTCCGATCAATAATCAATAGCGGGATCTGGAGATCCGTGATGACTCCTATATATTCAACAATGACTCTCGTGATCGTGTGAACCTTTTAACGTCGTAACGATTTCCCTTTGTCTCGCGATATTTTACTTGTCCGAGATCCGATCATCGGTATCTACCATACCTTGTTCGATCTCGTTATCCGACAAGTACTCTTTTATCGTTCCCGTGATATAACATCCTTGTGATCATATCACGTGCTTGCAAGCGGTGTCGATGTGATATCACCGAGAGGGCCCTAAGTATGGCCCTGTTTGGTTAGGCTTATTATCAGGCTTTCGACTTTTGGCTTATAAGCCACAAAAGCACCTAAATAGGTGCTTTTGATTTTGTGTTTTGGCTTATATCATCGTCTAACAATATCCAATCAAAAGCCAAAAGCACCTATGTAGGTGCTTTTTTGGCTTATAAGCCAAAAGCCAGATAATAAGCCCAACCAAACAGGGCCTATATCTCTCCGTCATATTGGATGGACAAATCCCATTCTTGATCCATGAGCTTCAACCAACACTTTCGGAATACCTAATGCCACCTTTATAGTCACCCTGTTACGGTGTGAAGTTTGATGTCATCAAAGTATTCTTTCGGTATTAGTGATTAACATGATCTCATGGTCTAAGGAACAATGTTACTCCGAATGTAAGACATAACAAAAAAACTAAATGACATGATCGTATTGTTATACTTAGTTAGGGTCTAAGTTCATCACGTCATTCTCCTAATGACATGACCCCGTTATTAACAACATCCAATGTCTA
This sequence comes from Alopecurus myosuroides, assembly GCA_028641055.1. Taxonomy (NCBI): domain Eukaryota; kingdom Viridiplantae; phylum Streptophyta; class Magnoliopsida; order Poales; family Poaceae; genus Alopecurus; species Alopecurus myosuroides. The sequence continues at coordinate 82,085,047 of CM054060.1, forward strand.
TGATCAGGAAACCTTGATCATCTGTTAATCAACGAGCTAGTTAAAAGAGAGGCTTCAATAGGAACGCTGGTTTGTTTATTAATCACACATGTATTAATGTTTCCGGTTAATACAATTCTAGCATGAGAAATAAACATCTATCATAAACAAGGAATAACATAATAAACACTTTATTATTGTCTCTCGGGCATATTCCCTTCACTACTGGGTAATTCTAAAGGAGTATATTATCTCGATGTTCTAAGATGGGAATTACTCCTCCGTGAAAAGAGAGGTACATACCCGGGCCCACTCGTTATTCATGATATCCATAAGTTCTATAGACAATGCATGATTATGATACATCATGTTGGATATCGTAATATAGTAACGAGAAAGAAGAAACTTACCGGATAATGAGACGAAACAAAGGTATAAGTGACTAGAAATTGTTTCATGGAAATACCAGAATCAGTAGTCTCGGTAAGTTCGGTATCGTGAGTAATGGGAGATTTTTATAATAAGCAACAGGTTCAGCAGTTTATTCGTTTAGTAAGTGGGAGTCAATATGGCTGTCCATAGCCCCGCTATTGATTACTGAAAAGGAAAGAGTCCAGTTGCATGTATACGCACTATCGAACCTGTAGGGGAAACACAATTAAGTTTGGGCTTATTTTTTTTGTATATCGGTAGGTCCGGAGCAACTAGGACTATAATCGGAATGGTGTTTCTGGGTGATAGATATATTTTATATATCAAAGAGAATTTATAACAAGGCATGTGATGTCCCGGAGTGATAGAAATCGTTTATGTTACTGCTCAGGCTCCCAACTGGGCAAAATCCACCCCTAATCCACTCCACACCGCATGCAATTAATTTAATTACTCAAACCAAACCGCACCAACTATTTCTTTCCTGAGCCCGCACCTCTCTGCCCCACAAAAAATTTCCACCTGCACTGCTCTGAATGAAGAACTTGGTCTGAACCCGCGGTTCAACCCGTGGTTCGTGAAAAAGATGGGTGTCGGCCTTCGCTTGACTGCTGCTAAGACAGGGGCACTTGATGCTAGCTACATGTACTGAAATCAGTTGCCCCTGTACACGGAGGCTCCAGGGCGGACGTTGTTGCCCCGAACGGCCGGTGCGGGTTGAACCCGTGCATTCAGCCCATTTTTCGTTGTGTGGTTTGACTCCAAACCGCACTGCCCCCAATCCTCGCTACACATCCATCCACACCAATCCGGTCCGCGCTTCTATAGCAACCGTTTTCAGTCGAACCAATGAAGTTCAAAGCAAAACCGCACCAAAACTCCCATTAGTAACCGCACCATTCTCAGGTGAGTTACTGCCGGAATATATTCGGGAGTTGTTATGAGAGATAAATTGAGGTTGCACGCTTTATAGAGCAAATATAGGGGCATGAGAAGACCCGGGATATCGAATATATATTTCTGACAACGTTAAGTGGTTCCAGAGAAGATTAAGCGACTTTCCATATAAAGGAGGAGTGCCGGGAGGGGGCAGTTTTCCCCCTCATGGCCGAACTAGGCTTTTGGGGGCTGCCAGGTGGACCCAATGGCTCCACAAAATGGCACTCGTCGTCCTGGTATTTTTCGTAAATTATTTGGAGAGAAGAGAAAAGAAAAGGTAGAAATAGAAAATGGAAGGAATGGGAGAGGGAGTTGGACTCCACCTCACCAATCCGAGTCGGGCTAGGAGGTAGAAATAGGTGGTGCGGCCAAGCCCTTCTAGATCAACTAGGACTCCCTCCCTTTTGGAAAGTCTCCCTCTCCTCCCACTATATGAAGCACCTTAAGGCTCCAAGAAAGACAAACAATTGGTTCTCAAGCCTCTCTCTCTTTCTCTAGAACAACTAGAGGACTAATTAGAGCTTCTAATTAGGGCCATTATAATTGAACTAGAGCTTCTTCTAATTGGGTTTAGAGGTGTTCCTCTTCCAATTATACCTAACTTCTAATTACTCTCTCTCTCTCTCTCTCTCTCTCTCTCTCTCTCTCTCGTCTGTTGAGAACTCTAGCTTCATATACACCTGTGGTGCCAAGTCCTGGACGGAGAAGCGTTGTAGAATTTTCCCCGACGTATGTGTGCATACTCTTAGAGGGGTAACACTTGAGACCGTCACTCTGCTGGATCAAGGATCTGGATACGGGGGAGTCGGCAACATCCTCACCCACGGGCTTGTGCATGAGGATCTTCAACAGGCTTCATCGACACCTCTTCCGATATTACGGTGTCTGGTACACGATCTCAGGAACTTGATCTTGGAATTTATATTCACTCGTATTTGCATAGATAGGTCTTGGTTGTTGCATAGCAAGGTTAAGTTGCAAAGCAACATATAATTGCAAGTATTAAGTTGCAAAGCAACATATAATTACATTAAGCATATTACATGATGTAAGAAATATTTATAATGAACTAGTAGACATAAACACCGTTGTTTTACCCTTAGTGGCAACAAATCATCCTCGACCTCAGACGTTTTTGTTACTAGTGCCTAGATACGGCGGAGGCATGAACCCACTATCTAGCAAAAACTCCCTATTGAATCACTTGGCCAAAGTAGCACACAAATCATAGAGCATGCCAGAACATAAATAAAGCTATAAGAAGATAATAATAATAAGATCACATACGAAACATGAACAATCGGATCATAACTTCATAATTCACATGGTCCCATCAAACACAACATGTAGAAATTACATAATATCGATATTCATCATGTTAGGAAGCTCACAGTACCTTGACATGGTAGCACAAGGAGAAGAGACAACCAACTAGCTACTGTTATGGACCCCTAGTCCAAGGATAAACTACTCGCGCATCACCTTGGAGGCAATCATGGAGATCAAGAGACCTTTGGTGATGATTTTCACCTCTAGCAGGGTGCCAAAACATGACTCTGGGAACCTATATTAGGGTTTCGGGATGGCGGTTACTCTGATGATTTTTCGTTGAAAATAACCCCCTCCCCCCGGTTCTTAGTTCAAGGGGGTATTTATAGCCAAAGAGGCGACATGAGGGGAGCCATGTGGGTTCCATGCGAGCAGGGGACACGACCTAGGGCTAGACAGCGCCTACCACCCGCGTGGACCCATGATTTCCCTTCTCCGGTTGATTTTGGACTCCCTTTTCCTTTCAGGTAAGATGTGTCTTGATTTTTCGTGGAATTTTCTGACGAAATTTCCCGTAGAACTTTTCTGAACTTAAAACAGGAAAATCATGAACTGGCGCTGGGAAAATCATGAACTGGCGCTGGGATATAAAATCATGAACTTTTCCCGTGGAACTTTTCTTGTTAATAAGTTAGTCCGAAAGATGGACTAAAATGATATAAAACTATAGTAAAATCATGTACCAATGATATAAAACAAGCATGAAGCAATAATATATATGTGCGTGCGTGCGTGCGTGCGTGCGTGCGCGTGCGCGTGTGAGTGCGCGTGCGCGTGCGCGTGCGCGTGTGAGTGCGTGTGTGTGTGCGCGCGTGTGCGTGTGTGCGTGTGTGTGTGTGTGTTTGACATGTATCGGAGCGCAGATGGACTAGGGATCATGGATGCATGGATACCGATCGTACTTTCAATCCTAGGAAGGAGTGGAGTAATCCTCGCGGCCGAGGAGGATACACATAGCTGCGGGATCTACATCCACGATTCTTCACGAACAATCTACTTCCGTTACCAGTTATTGGTAATGATATCTATACCTAATAATAAAGGGAGGAAGGTTTCTTCCTCCCTTTTTCGTACGTTTTTGGTCTTTACGTTTTCGTCCGTCAGATTTTACGTCTCCGTTTCTAATTTTTCGTTTCGTTCGTCCGTAATAGCGTGAGAAGAATCCTACCAAACTAGGAACCAAACCCTATCAGGTCCGATATCCATATCAATTGCATATGTGGTCGATCGCTAATATATACACCGGCGGAGCTCGATACCACAATCTTCGACGATAGATCGTGAATCGATCCAGAAAAAAAAGCGGCGGCACCACGAGGTTTCGCCGAGGTGATCAAGCAGAACAATGGCGTGGCGGCCGTGACAGCGGCGCTGAGAGGAAGCCAGGACCCCAAATCCGTGACTGAGTCTCGAACTCTCGATCTCAAGATTTCCTCGTAGTACGCGGTCATCTCCGGATGCAAGGATTGGTCATTGGTCCCTACATCGAGCCGCAGAGTTGCAGGTCCCGATGCGAGTGGAGCCGCGGAGTTGCAGGTCCGTCACTCCGTCTTCAGGTGCGGTTTCCCTAGGTCATGCTCCGTCGCGGCCTCCTCACAACTCCCATGCCGGCCTCCCGCTCTGCCCGGCTGTCAAACCAACCATGTGGCCCGCCTACTCGCTTCCTGCGTTGTAGCAGGTGATGGGCATGGATCCATTATCGTGCCTGGTGACCCAGCGACAAGCATCGACGGACATGGAGAAGGCGGAGCGTGAAGCTGGTGTCGAGGGAAGCGTGCGACTGAATCCAAGGCCTGCTGTCGGATCGACTTGGTGGATCTTCTGCCCATCTTGCAGATGCAAGTTCTGCGCTGGAGTAGGAGGCCAGCCCCATGTCGTTGCTGGCGGAGGCTGCCGAGCCCCTCGCAGAGCGTCGCCCTGGACCTGCACAAGGCCAACTGTGAGAGTCCCACCCCTGCGACGCGTAGGAGTCGGCGAGCTCCGGCTGGTAGTTTTTCTCCGCTTTCAGGAGGATGGCCAGCAGTGCACTGGTTCAGGCAGGTGTAACAAGCATGCGCATTTCGCAAAGAGTCTGAAGATGCATGAATACGATTTCCGGCATACCACTACCAGCGGCGAGCCGGGGCATCGGAGCAGTGATGAGATATTGGTCTCTAAATTATGACGGGTCAATGGGATCATCCAGCTGCAGGTGTCCAGGCTGAGTTCCTCACCCGGGTGGGATCTGCAGCTTGGTTCCTCCGTCAACCAGCTCCTCTCCAACCTTTGTCTGCAAAGAACTCAACTTCAGGTGACTTGCCTTGCAGCCGTGTGCTTTTGCTGCTTCTCTATGTCCACAACTTTCTGTGTGCTAATTACAGATATATTGTTCTGAAAGCATTTAGCATACAACGACAAGCAGTAAAAGCAGGGATGAGCTCAGAAAAAAATCGGGCTTACTTTTGTTGAATACAGAGCAAATTAGAGAAACGGACAAATCAAAGCTTCAGTTAGCACATGAATTCTTTAGTAAGTACTCAATTTGATTCCTCAGTACACAGTTGCTGCACTGAATTAACGATCTTGGAACTGTTTGGTTACTAGAGGTAATTCATTATTCATTTTTGTTCACAACTCTTTAATTTTATTATTTTGTCTCCTGTCCGATAGAACAATATCCTAACAAACAAAGGAAATAATGATCCAACTCTCGGTCATGCTAACTCATTTTGTGGTCACATGCACATATTTTTTAACTTTTGGTCACATGCACATTATCTAATAATATCTTTGAGACAAGTTTTTTAGCCTTTGTACTAAAAAATCTTCCGGGAATTTTACATGTTATCGCGGGATGATGGATCTGACGTGTATATACAATATAAATGTTGTAAGAGAGACGTCTCACTTCTTTTGCGTAAATGTAAATGTGTCTACAGTATATACATCCAATGCACAAGGCTACATGTAGTGGTGCACTGTATGCCACTTCAATTTAATGAAATATAAAAATAAAAATTATCCCCTATGAGCCAAAAAATTTAAAATCAGCAAAATAGTTATTTAGAGAACTTACCATGTAATCTAGCTAAATTAAGTGTATTTTTTTTCATGAACTTAACACTTTTGACTATCCACAATGTAAACAAAGAATATTGAAATGTCGGTACGATTCAACGGGTAATAACACCGGGGTGAAATCCAACATAAGTATGCAACAAAAGATATGTAAGTGGTTTGAAGTATAGTAAGTTGTTTCTCAAAATCATGAGTTCATTTGAATTTAGTTAAAACCGTTGCAACGCACGGGCACTTTTGCTAGTATATATAACCTTAACATGCACCTTCATAGACAAATCTTGGGTTGTTCGCCTAGGAATTTTATTTGTTTTCCGTATACGAAACCCTACACATACTACATGAGTAATCTGATTGGTCAACTGTGTTGCGAGTTCGATTAGATACGACATGCACGAACATATAATACCTAGCTAGCATGCAAGTCTCATGCATCCACCTTTTAGGATTCTTTGGATTGGAGGAATTTTATATGAATTTTGGAGGATTCTAATCCATCGGAATTTTTCATGCATATTGAAGCCCTTTAGGATTTGTTTAGTTCAAAGGAAAACTGGAGGAATAATGTAGGAATACAAATAAATTCTACAGTGGCATTATTTTTCCTTTTTTTTTCAAAAGAATTGAGTTAAGGGAAAACACACAAAAAATCGTTTGATCTTAGCTTTAAAGGAAACCGCAGGAATTTTACAATCCACTTGGACTTCCTTTTCGAAATTCTACATAGGAAGAACGAGACCGAGGTCTTTCATGGTATAACTGTATAAGAACATGCTAATTATACTTTCTCAAGTGCTTTGACTTTCATTTGATTATGTTTATCACAGTTACACAGTGTCTCCTTGCTCGACGTCTTTCATACTGTAACTCGTAAGAGCTTTGACTCTTCATTCGCAGAGTAAGAAAGAACTTTGACTGTAGTATATTTTGCAAGATGCGCAATGAACAGATATAGTACTATAGTAGCTAGGAAGGTGTGATGGCTGGCACTCCAAAGGCCACCGCGCGCGTTGCTTTTGCTTTGGCCCCCGGGTGTCATGTCGTCCTACAGTAAGCAAAGGCTACGCGCTGCTACACAGATTCCAAGTATATGTCAATCAGTACTACCTAAAATGGGTGCTCTTGCCCTGCAAGAATCTTGGTTTCGTACTGTCCATGGAGATCTCTCACACACGCACGCAAGCACGCGCGAACACACAGCGCTAATAAGTTGACCATGAGTTATTGGAGAGATTCAGATAAACATAATTCGATCGTGTGCCAGGAGATATTTTACTTCGTGCATGGACACAATTATTTGCACCAGGTTAGCGTAGCGCAATAGCGGTGGTCTGGTTCTTATTGCATGCTCCTGTACATGTTCCTGCTGCTAGCACAGTGAATCTCCCTCACGTGCAGATGCATATGAATACGCCAGGGAGACCGGCCATTGTTTGACGTGAGTTTTTAAAGCGAGCCCTTTGATGAGTATAGCATGGGAGAATGAGGCAGGGCCAGCCTCATGGTTTGCCCATTTTCATGTTGGTCTGTATCTATCCACATTGATAGCTCTTAGATGATCACACACAGTATCATGCACAGAAATTGAAGAGAAGAAAGATGTATGATGGGAGAGAGAGAGAGAGGTCGTGGTGCGGTGCGTGTGATAAATCCTTGGCATATGCATGTACGCAGTGCAATTTCCAGCTAGTCCTGATTTCCTGTGGCTTGGATTGCACGTGGTCAAGCTACTGCATGCATGCTTAGAGAGGCTGCTTGTAAAGCTGTTTGATGCTGGACTGGAGTGGCCCTGCAGTTTGTTATCCAAGGAAATATTTCTCTGCACACGTTTGACAAAGGGGGAATGGCATTACCGAGGTATCTATATCTGGATCAGTTGAATGGCCCGGTCATGCACACACCTGGCCCCGCATGCCAAGCACAAAACAGTGAAACCCAACTAGTACATGCGTGCATGATCTACAGTGCCACCGCTGTTCCCGGCCAGGACTCTGTCGCTCTCTGTCCTCCGAGTCATAGAGAGACTGATGGAGTCTGGGTAGCCAAAAGTCCATAGCCATGATAGCACTGCTCGGGACAGAGAGAGATAGAGAGGGAGAGGGAGAGAAAGAGTGGCGGACTGATCCATGAAAGTGACCAACAAGAACAACCCAGTGGTCATCAGGGTTACCTTTCGAGCCAGTACAAATACCAAGTGCACCTTCACTCTACTTGCCATATGTTCATCCAACCCTCTCAGTCCTACTTCTGCCACAGCTAAGCTAGCTAGCTACGGAGTACTTGAGTAAAGCTCGATCAGCACGATGGAGAGCCGGAGCACGAGGGAGCAGCGGCAGCAGCAGCCATGGAGCTACAACTGCAGCTTCGCGTGGCCGCCGCGATCCTACCCCTGCAGCTTCTGCAAGAGGGAGTTCCGGTCCGCGCAGGCCCTCGGAGGCCACATGAACGTCCACCGCAGAGACAGGGCCAGGCTCCGTCACGGCTCCCCTCCACCTCTTCCTCGCCCTGCTGCTGCTGGAAACCCTAACCCTAGACGGGCTGCAGCAGCTATCCCCAACCTCAACTATCCTCCTCCACCGTCGCAGCCATCTCTGTACCATCCCGGAAGCAATGAGCACTCTCCGGTGGCGGCTGCTGCGAAGGCCAAGGGGTTGGGGGTGAACTTGGATCTGGGAGTGGGGGCTGGGGTGCATTGCGGCTGGGCGGAGGAGGTGGAGGAGGATGGCCTGGATCTTGAGCTTAGGCTCGGTTGCTCTTGATCCATCCGAGCATATCATTCTCTGGCTAGTTACCTCACTTGGTTAGTGCTCTAGTTGGTTAGCTAGTGTCATGGCTTGGTATTAAGGTATATCAACCAGTAGTTAGTTCAAGGCTTCAAGCTATATCGAAGGGAAGGCCTAAATTGATGTATGCTTCTTCTGTTTTAAGCATCGGTTCGGCTCGGGTGTTTGAGCTAGTTTTGCCTAGAGTAGCTAGGTCTAGGTTGGTGTTACCGCAAACGAAGTATGATGGACTTTGTGACCATCGAAATAATGTGATCATGAACCGTATTGCTACTAGATAAATTATTTTTTAAATTTTGGTGAGCATGTGCATACAACGAACATCATCATGCATGATGGAAATAAAAATTTCAAACATCACTTATAACTACTCCCAACTGCATCTATAAAGCCAGGATATCATTTTTCAAGCATATTGTAAAAGCCTGCCATTGGTGTACCCTGCTCCGCTCAAGCCGCCTCTCGCGCAGCGCTGTACCTGAGCCGCCTCTCGCACCACCCCGCATCCTGGTCCGCCCTGCCCCACCGCGATGCTCCACCGACTACAGCGCCGCTGCTCTACCGGCGTACGCAGACCACCACCGACTCCTCTATTCCTCGGCGTCACGTTGTTGTCCTTCTCCATGTCTCCATCCCCGCGAATGTGTCATCGGCTCAAGTTCCACGGAACCATGACTCGTGTTCCTACCACATCTCCGGTCACTGCCGATACCACCTCTACCTCATGCAACGTCCGGCTTTGTCCATCATCGTCAACAGGAAGGGGTTCTGATAGGTTGTCCGGCAATCATGTATGCGCCTTAGCACTGGCGGAGCTTGCCCAAAACTGCTGGGGGCGAACAGAATATACAACTTCTTGGGGACGAACCCAGAAGGACGGTAAGTGAGGACGGACGGCCGTGATCAGAGAAGATCTATGGCGCGCGCACGTCCTCTACCTCCGGCCATGCATGCACGGCGATGGCGAGCTCCGGTAAGCCAGGGACACAAGGGGCTCACCTAGAGGCAAGGCACGTCGAAGGAGCGAGCTCAGGGAAGACGCCCGAGGTTGTGGCTGTGCAGGGGTCGCAGGAGAAATCTCAGCCCCACTGTTTCCATGCACGGCAAGATCGGTGTTGTCTGGGACGGGTCCAAGATGGCTTTGGGTACCTGCGATGCTGATGGCGTGTAGACGCCCTCGTTGGTAAACCCCAAGAGAAAGGTTGTGAAGAGTGCAGCAACAAGTTTTCACTCAGAAAAGAAACCAGGGTCGAATCGACCAGTAGGAGGACAAGCAATCTCTAAAGGTTGAAGCAGTTGAGGTGGTAGGACGCACTACCGGTTCAGCAACAACGTGGAACCTACACAATACAATCAAGTCACTTTGTCCCAATGAAGCAGTGAGGTCGTCAATCTCACCGGTTTTGCTGAACACAAAGAGGTTAAACGTATGGTGTGGAAAACAGTAAGAAAAACGTAGAAATAGTATGAAAGAAGTATGAAAGCAGTAGGTGTTTTATCAGTACGAGGAAAAAGAACCAGGGTCCACAGTTCACAGCTGGTCTCTTCGTGAAAGATAAATAACATGTGTATGGTGAACAAATTACAGCTGGACAATTGATAGAAATGAAGGCTGCACCATAGTGCTATGCAAGACATAAAGATTACTATGTGATTCAAGCGGGCATTACAACAAAATACATAGATCGTTATCCAACTGCATCTATGACTAATAATCCACCCTCTGAATATTATCCGAACAAACGTTGGGTATTAAGTTGCAAGCAACATATAATCGTAGTAAGCAAAGTGTGTAATGTAAACAATAACATAATCCTTAGACAAAGCATTGTTGTTTTCTCCCTAATGGCAACAGCACATCCTCCATCCGTCACGTTTCTGTCACTCGAGCACAGATGCAAAGAAGGCATGAACCCACTATTGAGCATAAATACTCCCTCCTGGAGTTACTAGCATCTACTTTGCCAGAACATCCACTAACAACGGAGAGCATGCAAGATCATAAATAACATATGCATGAAGATAACATGATAGATTGATAATCAGAAGACATAGCATTCAACATTCATCAGATCCCAACAAACACAACATGTAGCATTACATAAAGATGATCTTGATCATGTTAGGCAGCTCACAAGATCTAAACACGAGGTACAAAGTAGAGAGAACAACCATCTAGCTACTGCTATGGACCCGTAGTCCAGGGATGAACTACTAAGGCATCACTTCGGAGGAGGGCATGGTGGTGTAGATCCCTCCGGTGATGAATTTCCCTCCCGTCAGGGTGCCGGGGAGAGCTTCGGAACCCTCTCGATCTCGGGATGACGATAACGGCGGTCTCGGGTGTTTTTCGGTACGAAGTGGAATATATCTAGGGTTTACGTCTTGGGGGGAATAAATAGGCGAAAGGGCACAGGCGGTGGAGGCCTGGGGGGCCCACACCACCCCATGGGGCGGACAGGGGGCGCGGCGCCCTATGGTGTGGGCCCCCTGAGGCCCCTCTCCGGGACTCCGTGGAACCTTCAGGAATTCTAAGACTTCCGGTCTTCGAATTTTCCAATTCCGAGAATATTTCTAGAACAATTTTTCTGAAACTAAAAACAGCAGAAAACAGGGAACTGGCTCTGTGGCATCTGGGCAATAGGTTAGTCCGGAAAATCGATAAAAATGACAGAAAGTGTATAACAAAGCTGTGGGAAACAATAAGAAAACAACATGGAATATTAGAAATTAGGGATACGTTTACGACGTATTAACATCCCCAAGCTTAGTACCTACTCGTCCTCGAGTAGGTAAACGTTAAAACACATAACTTGATCATCATAATGTAAAAGCATACGTAAGATAAGATCATAGAACTTTAACACAAGCATGATAAATAGGACTTTAATAATAAAGCATAGCAATCACCTTGCATCATGAGAAGTAACACAAATAAAAGATCATGAATAACAATGCAAAGAAAGATATACGTTTGTTGCAAGTATGAGAAAGCATGGCAAAGTGATATTTCACAAGTCCTTAAGAGTGGGGCCAAACATAAATGCCAGGACACCTTCAAAGTTTCTTGAGGAAGACTAGAACAAATAATTAGAGAACAATCAATAACACATCATGAATCGATTAATAATGTTTCTAGTACAAATGCACATAAAACTCAGAATGGCAAATATGCTCTCTAAACTTTGCATAAAGTTAGAAGATAGCGACTCAACATAAAGTAAAAGAATGGCCCTTCGTAGAGGGAAGCATAGATCACTCATGTGCTAGAGCCTTCATTTTATTAATAGAGGTATTAAAATGTTTGACACTCCTCCCATCCTTCTTGCACAAATCATGGCTAACCGTATCCTCGGATGCGTACCAACAATCACATATCGTGTAGGAGTGTCTATATTTTGGGAGATGTATGCTAATGTCAATGAATGATAAACAGAAAATACAGTACGTCACAAGCCAACTAGATTTCACAAGAGCGGCTTCCATATGAAGTACGCAGCTGGTGTAGAAGGCCATCCCTCTTTCTCTTTTGTTTACACAATTATGCTTTGACTCATAAATCAGGGGCAAAAATCGTGAAGAGAATTTGTGTGTATTAATTTGGGGTTGGGCACCCCGCTGCCAGCTCTTCTATCAATTGGATAAGAGGATGAAGTCACTAATCCAGGGTATGAAATCCAATCAACAAGTGAGATAAATATTCTCTATTTGCATCCTCATGAGCAAAAACGGGAACACAAAGCAGGAGTAATTTTGAAGGTTTTAAAGGTAACACATGAGCAATTTACTTGGAGTGGCGGTTAATTACCACATATAGGTAGGTATGGTGGACACAATGGGAAAACTTTGGTTTTAGGGAGTTGGATTGCACGAGTAGAATTTCATACCCAGTACAGGTGGAGGCTAGCAAAAGACTGGGAGCGACAAATCAAGAGAGCATAAGAGTCATAATCATGCATCGCGACATAAACATCATTAATCAAAGCATAAGTGGTACCACAAATTCTAAAACTAAATGATCATAGAGGCTGTTAGTGACTGGTTAATAGTCATAAACATGGTGTGAGCATGCGCCAAGTCAACCAAATAAAACATTCAAAGGAGAGTACCACAAATTTATGCTTCAATATGACAAGAACAACTCATGATTCTTTCAATGGCACATTAAACACTCTCGGATATTTGAGGCTAATCATGCTACTAAATGAACACAAGGTTTTAAAACTAAAATAACATCTAGCATGATATGAAAAAGATCTAGCCACAGTCTATACGAGCTTCTACTTGCACCGTTAAAATTTCTACTTCAAGCAGCAGTTTCTTTTCCCAACAAGCACCATACAAAACATTCTTTAACAAAAATTTATCTACATGCTACAGCAAGAAAAGATGAGAGTGCTTACATAACACTACTAAAATTAACAGATCTGGATAAGAGATGCAATGAAAACAAGAGTTAAACAGGAATTTTTGCAGCAACTAGAAGAAAAACTAAGAATACTAGCATAGCAAGTATTCAAACGAAAAAGCGGAGCGTGTCTATCTCCCAAACAAGGATGCTAGGTCCAATGATATTATTGCATAAAGAAAAACAAAATAAAACAAAGGAAATAAAAAGAAAAACAAAGAGACGCTCCAAGTAAACTTCACATGATGTGACCGAATAAAAATATAGTTTCACGAGAAGTGATCTGAGAGATAGTTGATGAAGAAGGGGATGCCTTGGGAATCCCCAAGATTAGATGCTTGAGTCTTCTAAAAATATGCTTCGATGAAGCACGGGGGCATCCCCAAACTTTGACCTTGCATTCTTCTTGATCACATATATCACCTCTTCTCATAACCCTTCAAAACTTTCTTCACACCATACTCAAACAGTATTTCTCATTAGAGGGTTAGTACAACAATAAAAAAATCCATGGGTTCTGTATGGAAAAATTTCTATTGATACTTTAAACATTAGCTTCATCCACTGATGTTTCGTGAAGCAAATAAATCCACTTGACATCGCAAAAGAGCCAATGCAAGAAAAATGTCACAATTTGTCAAAACCAGAGCATCCTGTAAAAACGAATTTTTTCGAGGCACTTACATTGCTCAAATCGTAAAACTGAAAGAACAAAAAAGTTGCGGAATTAGCCGAGGAATAAGCACACACAATTTCAGGTCAATCTGATCTTTCTGGATTTTCACGATTTTTACGATGGACTGCAGAAATCTGTTTCCTGCACAGAAATCCGAAAACCAACTCCAACTCTCGTTAGAAACTTTACTTGGCACTACTAAAACATGAAGAGAAAGATACAAAGTAGTTTCTACAGAATTATACAACCCTTGACTCAAAGAAAACAGAGAAAAACAAAGCAAAAATAAAACCATGGGTTATCTCCCAAGAAGTGCTTTTCTTTAATGCCTGTTAGCTAGGCCCGGAAAAATGGAATCAAGTATTTTCAAGTGAAGAAGCATAAAAATTGTAACTTGTTCTAACAAATGAATCAAAAGGAAAATTGATTCTCTTTCTATGAAAGTGTTCCATACCTTTCTTGAGTGGGAACTGAAATTTAATATTTCCCTCTTTCATATCAATAATAGCACCAACAGTTCTAAGAAAAGGTCTTCCAAAAACAATTGGACAAGAAGAATTTCATTCAATATTCAAGACAACAAAATCAATGGGGACAAGATTATTATTAACCATGATAAGAACATCATCAAATTTCCCAAAAAAAATCTTTCTAACATTATCAATAAGACGAATATCCAAATAACAAGGTTCCAATGGTGGTAAATCAAGAATATCATAGAGTTTCTTGGGCATAACAGATATACTAGCACCAAGATCACATAGAGCATTGCAATAAAAATCATTATCTTTTATTTTAATAATAGGTTCCCAACCATCATCTAGCTTCCTAGGGATAGAGGCTTCACATCTTAACTCATCCTCTCTAATTTGCATGAGAGCATTTGTAATATGTTTTGTGAAAGCCATATTCATAGCACTAGCATTAGGACAACAAGAAAGATCTTGTAAGAAATTAATCACTTTAGTTATGTTGCAATAATCAAAGTCAAGATCATTTTTATCAAAAATAATGGGACTATTGTCTCCCATGTTTCTAAAAATTTCAGCACTATTATCAGGATTATTTTTAGCAGTTTCAGACAATTTTGCATTTTTAATTGCATAAGTGGGAGTGTTCCAACACCAATTACTTTACCATTGATAGTATAAGGTTTTATAGCATGATAAGCTTCAGTTTTACTATTGGTGGTAATGGTGAAAACATTAGCTATATTATTCTTTCTAGTTATTTCATCTTCTTTTTCCCATCTAGCCTGCAATTCAGCTAACATCCTAACATTATCATCAATTCGAATTTGGATAGAATTTAAAGTTTTACTTTCCTTAACATCATGAGGCATAACCTTTAGTTTCAGAAAATCAACATCAAGAGAAAGGCTATCAACTTTAGAAGCAAGAACATCAATTTTGCCAAATTTTTCCTCAACAAACTTATTGAAAGAAGTTTGTGTACTAATAAAATTCTTAAGCATGTTCTCAAGATCAGAGGGTACACTTTTGTTTCTGTTATAGGATTTACCATAAGAATTACCATAAGCATTGCTATTATTAGGAGGATATGGCCTGTAATTGTTACCAAAAAAATTATTCCTATAAGCATTGTTGCTGAAATTATTATTTTTAATGAAGTTCGCATCAACATGCTCTTCTTGAGAAACCAAAGAGGCTAAGGGAACATTGTTTGGATAAATAGGAGCATGGCCATTAACAAGCATAGACATAATAGCATCAAGTCTATCACTCAAAGAGGAGGTTTCTTCAACAGAATTTACCTTCTTACCAGCTGTAGCTCTCTGATTATGCCATTAAGAATAATTGACCGTCATATTATCAAGAAACTTTGTTTCTGCCCCCAAGGCCATGGACATAAAGGTTCCTCCAGCAGCTGAATCCAGAAGGTTTATTGAAGAAAAATTCAGTCCTCCATAAAAGGTTTTGATAATCATCCAAGTAGTCAGTCCATGAGTGGGACAATTCTTTACTAAAGATTTCATTCTTTCCCAAGCTTTAGCTACATGCTTATTATCAAGTTGCTTAAAATTCAGAATGCTACTTAAGATATAATCTTAGTAGGAGGATAATATTTTCCAATGAAAGCATCTTTACACTTAGTCCAAGAATCAATATTATTTCTAGGCAAAGATATCAACCATTCTTTAGCTCTTCCTCTCAAAGAGAAAGGAAACAATTTCATTTTAATAATATATCCATCTACATCTTTATATTTTTGCATCTCACATAGTTCAACAAAATTATTGAGATGGGCAGCAGCATCATCAGTACTAACACCAGAAAATTGCTCTCTCATAACAAGGTTTAACAAGGAAGGTTTAATCTCATAAAAATCAGCAGTAGGAGCAGGTGGAGCAATAGGTGTGCTAATGAAATCATTGTTGTTGGTTCTAGTAAATTCACACAACTTAGTGTTCTCAAGAGTAGTCATTTTAACAAGATTTAAAACAGGAGGACTGAATTTTTGTGCTTTTGATAAAGAGAAGCAAAAAAGGATAAAGTAAAATAAAATAAGCAAAACTAAAAAAAAGTTGTCAAATAAAATAAGCAAAGAGAAGCAAAAAAGGATAAAGCAAAAAAGGGCGCACTACCGGTTCAGCAACAACGTGGAACCTACACAACACAATCAAATAACTTTGTCCCAACGAAGCAGTGAGGTTGTCAATCTCACCGGTTTTGCTGAACACAAAGAGGTTAAACATATGGTGTGGAAAACAGTAGGAACAGTATGAAATAAGTAGGTGTTTTATCAGTGTGAGGAAAAAGGACCGGGGTCCAGAGTTCACTAGTGGTGTCTCTTCGCAAAAGATAAATAACATGTGTGGTGAACAAATTACAGCTGGGCAATTGACAGAAATGAAGGTTGCACCGTAGTGCATATGCAAGACATAAAGATTACAATGTGATTCATGCGGGCATTACAACAAAATACATATACCGTTATCCAACTGCATCTCTGACTAATAAACCACCCTCCGAATATCATCCGAACAAACGTTGGGTATTAAGTTGCAAGCAACATATAATCGCAGTAAGCAAAGTGTGCAATGTAAACAATAACATCATCCTTAGACAAAGCATTGTTGTTTTCTCCCTAATGGCAACATCACATCCTCCATTCGTCACGTTTCTGTCACTCAAGCACAGATGCAAAGGAGGCATGAACCCACTATCGAGAATAAATACTCCCTCTTGAAGTTACTAGCATCTACTTGGCCAGAGCATCTACTAACAACAGAGAGCATGCAAGATCATAAATAACATATGCATGGAGATAACATGATAGATTGATAATCAGAAGACATAGCATTCAACATTCATCAGATCCTAGCAAACACAACATGTAGCATTACATAAAGATGATCTTGATCATGTTAGGCAGCTCACAAGATCTAAACATGAGGTACAAAGTGGAGAGGACAACCATCTAGCTACTGACATGGACCCGTAGTCCAGGGATGAACTACTCACGCATCACTTCGGAGGAGGGCATGGTGGTGTAGACCCCTCCAGTGATGAATTTCCCTCCCGGCAGGATGTCGGGGAGAGCTCCAGAACCCTCCCGGTCACGGGGTGACGATGACGGCGGCCTCGGGTGTTTTTCGGGACGAAGTGGAATATATCTAGGGTTTACGTCTCAGGGGAATAAATAGGCGAAAGGGCATAGGCGGTGGAGGCCTGGGGGACCCACACCACCCCACGGCACGGCCAGGGGGGCGCGCCGCCCTATGTTGTGGGCCCCCTGAGGCCCCTCTCTGGGTCTATCCGGGACTCCGTGAACCTTCGGGAATTATAAGACTTCCGGGCTTCGAATTTTCCAATTCCAAGAATATTTCCAGAACAACTTCTCAGAAATTAAAAACAACAGAAAACAGGGAACTGGCTTTGTGGCGTCTTGTCAATAGGTTAGTCCGGAAAATCGATAAAAATGACATAAAGTGTATAACAAACATGTGGGAAACAATAAGGAAAAAACATGGAACATCAGAAATTAGGGATACGTATACGACGTATCAGATGCCCACGAGAAAACGAGGATGTCAGGAAGTTCCGCCACGACCAGAGCTTGCTCTGGATCAGAAAATGGCGACGGATAAGGGACAGCCGGAGTGGCAACTGACGAATGGATCTCTACAGACGACAGCGAGAGTGAGCTCCTCCTTGCTCGGAGAGAACGAGAGGAGAGCTCCTACGGGGTGGGGCGACGATATAGAGGTGGAGGAGTGGAGTATCAAGGCCAGAGGCCGTGGGGTGTCCTAAATACCTGGGCGTTGGGTTTCCTTCCCTTGAGCTTCTTTGGATGGCACTTGGGTGGTGTGGAGACAAGGGCAGGGGCGGTGAGCACGTGGAATGACCATGTCGAACTTGGTGCACACCTGCACTACCGGCCAAGGCTGTTGAGACATCGTAGAAAGGTTCATGGACGGGGGTGCCATAAGCCTACTGTAAGAACCGCAGGAGGATATGGAAGTACTATAAACGAGAACACCAAGTTTACCTAGGTTCAGTACGCCACAATTAGGCGGCGTTTCTACTCCTGCAATCTCAATAAATCAAGGCTGAAGCCTAAAGTATACAGAGTACAATTGTGAGTATGGTTTCTCTAACTCGGCGAGGATGAACTTCTCGGTGAGTTGGCTTCTAGCTAAGTTGTTGTCTTTTGTGTTGCTCCCGTCCTGCTTTATATAGATAGCCGGATTAGGACTTACAGGAAAGAAACCTAGAAGACTACGGTTAGTCTATCTTGGAAAGTAAGGCATCCGGCTTCTTCTCTAAGATGGACCATGATTGGGTTGTGGTCCGGGTTCTTCTAGAATTCGTCTTCCTGTGCGTTAGCTTACTGGGCCTCCCAATGGACTTTGCTCCATTGCTTGTAGGCCACTTTGGTAATCGGGCCTTCGGACAATGCCGGATACACCCCTAATTGGCATATATCCGACAGTAGCCCCCAAGAAGGATTGAGACTTCATCTTGCCATTCCTCGTGGATTTGTATACTCTTCACAAATGTCGGCATTTTTTCTTGATTCTTCTTTCAATAAGAACATTCAATGCCAAACTCGGATTTTACTCAAATCCGGAATTTCTTCCACGAATCTATGACGTAAGCGATGAAATCTTGATTACGTCACGAACGTTTGGGTTCAGTCAAAAGTATGAATCCATATCTCTGGCAGATTATCGTGCGAGAAACAAGGAGATAGCAATAATCACCCCGCCCCCTCATTTCCCGGATTTTCAAGCGATACACGCGTCAAGCATCCAACGGCTAAAAGTGTCGTTGGAGCTAATCTTAACGCATTTTGGCTATAAATATCCGCCTCCGGCTCACCTTCCTCCTCAAGTCCCAGAGCATTGCCAGTCCCAACTCAAGCGAAAGAATGCAGAGAAAACAAGCCCAAGACTCGGTCCTCGCCGGAGATTATCATCGGTAGAACGAATTCACGGCTGCGTCGCCAAAAATGGACACCGGAAGCCCTCCACACGCCTCCGGGATCGCCAACATCGAGGACCTCATCCAGGACCTCGACCCCATCGTCGGATCTTCTCCGAGCTCTTCTGCTAACGCACCGGAGGCGTCCATGAGCGCGCCGGCGGGCGGGGATCTCAATCCCGCCGCCGGAACCATGCCGCCGCCCTAGGCCACTCCTCCTCCTCCTCCCTTCTCTAAAACCGAGGAGGGAGAAAATTATACCCACAACGGCAAAAATACAGCTACCGCCATCACCGCCGGAGGTGAGGAAGACGAGGAGGGAGATGCCGGAAATTGGAGCCACTGCAATGTGGCACCAGCTCTTCTCAACGCTATGGAGAAGGATGGGTTCATCACCACAGGCAAATGGCGGATAGACGAGGACGACTCTGAGCCCTCACCAAAAGCCGGAGAGCGGGTTGTGCTGGCTTCCCATGTCAATAGAGGTATGGGTTTTCCGCCTTCCGCGTTTTTTATCCATGTCCTCAACCACTATAACGTCCAACCACACAACCTGCCTCTCAACTCTATACTGTACATAACCGAGTTCCATGCCCTTTTCGAGGGTTACTTAGGGATAGAACCCCGTTTAGACTTTTTCCAATATTGTTTTAACGTGAAATGCAACACCACCGAAGGTGTTCTCCTGATTTGCAGGACCATTTCATTTAATCTCCGTAGGAATAGAGAGGAATAGTTTCCCAAAATCAAGACTTCCGGGTCTGTCAAATTCTGGACGGGATCTTTTTTCTATCACTCGGACGTTCCCTATCCTGGAAAGGATAGGGGAATTCCGTCATTCACCAATTCCGCCGCTGCGCCCCAAGATAATTGGGCGTTGGATGCGGTCCAGGTTCTGCCTCCAGACCTGATGAGAATTGTCGTGGATGAGTAAACACAGATGCCATAGGATGGCTTAAGTTTGGGGCCGATGGACGCTGTAGGTATCGAGGGAGGGATCACACGCCTGGCTGGCGCGCTCACTACACTGCAAACAACAAGATCTACCCAAGTTCGGGGCCCTCGTGTGGAGGTAACACCCCTACTCATGCCTCTCTCTGTGTATATCTGGTGCCGAGTACAAGAACTCCTCAAGCTCAACGAGCTAGAGGAAGAATAACCTCTCTTGCTATCTCTCTCTCTCTCTAACCCCACTACTAGCACCTCTGTTCTCTCGTGAGTGGTGATGTCCAAAGAATCAACCGACCCTCACGCAGGAGGGGGAGGCACCTTATATACTGGTGGCCACCAACTACAAGTACAGGGTAGGTGACTACACTCTATGCCGTAGCGCACCTCCGCCTCTCCGCTGACGGTGGCCGAAAGTCTTCGCGGTCTAGTCGCTGACATGTCCTGTCCCTCTTGTCAGAGACAGTACGTGGCCTCGCCCATACTGCGCATTGTACCATCGTATGGATATGCATCATCACGCCTAGTAAGTTGAACCGCACGCCTGTACTCTCCCTAGATATATGGGATCTGCACAACGGCTCCATTGACTTTGCCTCCGACTAGAGCATCACCATTCTCTATCCGGATACTCCAAGTCCTACTCGAATGATCCAGACAAATACTCATATCTTCCCCTTGATCTCTTGTTCCTCCTACCGGGTAGCTCCAACTCGGCACCTATCCATCTCTGTACTTCTCTATCTGGCACGTACCAACTCAGTACGGTCCAACTCGGTAATCTGTACCTTGAACACCTCTTACCAACCTTACCCCTATTCGGGGGTAGCCCCCCGACATTAGTCCCCGAAACTAGTATGGTCCGGTGAACTCGGACGTTGGGCCGTGACAGCTTAAACCAATCTTCTCCAAAACACACAACCGAGTTGCACCTCAACTCGGTCGAGTCCCATTCGGACTCGAATTGGATCCACCATCGCCTCATGAACTTTCTTTCTTCAACCGGATAAGCCATGTTGCTTTGGATTTTGCCGAGATCCCAGCACTTAGCCAATTTCCACGGGTTTTGCCGCTCGAACGCAACTGCCTAGTTATCTTCGCTCGTAAGGCTCAACACGTGGCGCGGAACCGTAGCTCACGTCGCCTCTGGTCTGGTGCGGTTGCACCACACGTTCTCTGTCTGCGCCAGCCACTGCTCACAAGGCCCACGGGACGTCACGTCCCTTCACTGACCAGCACTCGAGTTCCCACGTCGCGTGACGTGGGATTAACTGCGCCCGTTACTTGCGATAAACTCGCTATGTGTGTTTCTTCCGTGCGCAGTAACTCCCACGCGCCCACGATTGCCTCCGCATTGGATCCGGGGAAATAATTGTGCTGTGGGGGGTACAAATATCCCCGCGCCGCCCGTTGCCTTGTCTCCTTCGCCATTTTCCCCTTCGCCGTTCTCCTTCCTCTTTGACTCCGCCTCCACAGAGCACACCGCCCCGCCACGCTCCATTAAGCACCACCGCGCAGAAAGAGACAAGCGACCATCGTGCGCCACCGCTCGCCGAGACGCGACAGCCCACCAAGATCTCCACCAAGCTGCGCGGTCATCCTCGAGCCTCCTTCTCTGCCCCCGTACTGCCTCGTTTCTTCCTCGAGCTCTTCTTCAAGTTCTTCACTGCCAAAGATACGCCACGGCGTTTGTTTTCCGCGCCGCCACGGCTCTTCTACGACCTTTGCGGCCCGAGCCAACCTTTGCGCCCACGCGCTACTCGGAGAAGACCGAATCTGAATCTACTACGATGGAACTCGAGCCAATCTCCGAAATCGAGCTGGAGGGGCCTGCGTCCACCCGCGACAATTGGGAAGGCTCAGACGTGAAGGCCTCAGATACCCAATGGCTGGTGAACACCCGCCGAGTCCCGTCGGGGGCGATATGCAGGCCACCCTGTGACGAGCTGGAGCCGCAACCCGGCGACGACGAGTATGTGATGTTCCTGAGCCATTTCAAGCGCGGATTCGGCCTCCCCGTCTCCAAGTTCATGCAATAGTTCCTGCATCACTTCGGCCTGCAGCCACATCAACTCCCCGCCAACGCCATCGCCATGCTATCCACCTTCGCCACCTTCTGTGAAGCTTATCTCGGTGTCTATCCGACGGTAGACATCTGGGCCAGGTACTTTCACTTTCGCCAACAGGTGCTCCCCAACAAGGCGAATCCGGGAGCCCCCAAAGTCATGACCCAGTGCGGTGCGACCATGATCATGTACCGGAACACCACGGATTACCCCCGGGTTCAGAGGATGGACACCTGCCGCAAATGGAAGAGGGGGTTCCTCTATGTCAAGAATCCCAATCCGGTGGAGGGCGCCAAGCCGGTTGACCTCATCAAGCTGCCCCCTTTCGAGAATGTTCCTACTACTGCCATGAGGAACTGGGGGCACAACCCTAGGAAGACCGTGTCCGATGCCAACCACGCGGACAAGCGATCGAAGCAGCTGATAAAGTTGGGGCTTCGATCCGACGATCTGATAGCTACCTGGGTGAGCCGCCGGGTTCTCCCTCTACAGCTTCGGGCACACAAGATGTGCTTCATGGGAGGGCCTCGTGATTGCACATGCACAACCACCTTCGAGCTCAGCAAGGAGGAGGTGGACATCTGGGCCCGATCCATCACCATGGCCACGCTCTCAGATACCTGGGACTGGGGTTTTGCGCCTTACAGCCGAGATAGGCTGGCGCCCCGAGTAAGTTTTCTCCATCTTGCAGAGTTGCTCCTAGCTCGGTATCTTCCGAATACACTTAGCTCATTATGCTTTTGCTTCGCATGCTCCACCGAGTAGAATTCATCTCGGTTTCTCCCGAGTTTACTTAGCTCTGTATTCTTTATGTTTCGCATGTTTTACCGAATAGGTTTCATCTCGGCATCTTCCGAGTCTAGCTAGCTATTTATGCTTTGTGTTTTTCATTCTATACCAAGCAGAGTTTCATCTCGGTCTCTTCCGAGTAGGGTTAGACATATATGCTTCTTGTTTTGCATGATGTACCGAGGAGAGTTTCATCTCGGTATCTTCCGAATCCGTTTTAGTTCCTTATGTTTTGTGTTTGCATCTACAGCACATCCCTCGCTAGAGAGATGAAGACAAGTCGGTCCTGGTGGGGAACTGGCAACCAGACCGGACAGAGGATGACTAGGAGCAGTTCGACAACCGGTACACGCTCCGCATCCCGCTCGCCACTCCCCCAGGCCAAGATGGTAAGTCTCGAGTCACAACTTCAATCCGGGACTGGCCCGAGGATGATGAAGGTGATAGAGACCACAATAGAATGTTTTTGATAACTTTTGACCTCTTCCCGGTCTCATAAGTGTACTTACTTTTGTTGCTCCCAGCTGAAATGGAAGAGGACGTGGTCGACGCGGTGCCGGTGTCTATTGCTGCCCCTTCTGGACTGAGGAAGCGATCCGGTAGCGGTGCCGTCGAGCCTCCCTCCACCAAGAGGAAGAAGAGGTCCGGGAAGAAAGGTAGCAAGGCCACGGCAACGCGCAAGAGGAGTGCACGACCTACAGCTAACGGGTAAGTTCCTTCGATATGCTTTATGCTTGCACATTTTTTGCTCTTTTGCTTCTTTGAACCGAGACGCTTCTCGGCTGTGAAAGTGCATGGTTCCCCCATATGTGGTTTTGGTAATTAATGACAATCCTTATGGACTAATGTTTGCAAAGATACAAGGTTGATCAAGCAAGCGATCAACACACAAAGCTACAAGTTGTACCAAGTGGGATTGTGTATCTCATGGTATGGTAAGCATTTGTCAATATAGCTTTGTGAACTAACCCATGTTATGTGTGTGTCGCATCTCTATGTGTGGTTAGATATCTTTCCATGGGAATGAACCAAAAGGAAGATTTCATATAGACCATGGTCTTTGTCGTCGTCAAGTGGTGTTTGTCATCTAGCTTGACGTAGAAGCTCAAGTGAAGCATCTAGAAGATATCCTATGCTTGATGCTTGCCACCCTTTTGGAGATTGTGGCCTTGTGAAGATTTGCCGAAGGGTCTCTCCCATAATGGTGTATGGGGGAGCTAGTCTCTCCCATAATGGTGTATGGGGGAGCAACTTGCAAGTCTTCATCAAGCGGAGTTTGTGCTAGCAAGCGCTATCAAGAAAGAAGATCCTACTTGAGAGAGTCAAGATCGTCATCATCTAGCTCAAGTGGAATGCTCAAGGCAAAGGTATAATCTTGATAGGTTTTCTATTTTACCGGTCTTGTGTCTTTGGAGACCGGGTTATAGGATAGATAGTCGTACTATCAAGAGGGGCTCTCAAGTGAGTAACTCGATCGAATCGTTATGGAGAGCTCAAACCTTTGCATACTTTGCATATAATCTTTCTTGGTTCTTATTTGGCTTTTGTCTCCTTTGGGTTTTAGTTCTTGTCGTGATCTTCATGACAAGCCTTGGTTTCTCGAAAACGGATTTCGTAAGAAAACTTTGTTGCGTTTTCGGTGGTGAAAATATTCCGTTCGTCTTTGAGAATGTTCCCACACCTTCCATGTGTGGTAACTTCTCCATACTTTGAGGTATCAATATTTTCACCTTTTATTTGGATACTCCTTGTTGTTATCTTTCCAATGCATTTGGACTCACCTAATTCGGAATTCATTCGCAAAAGTTATGTGAGTTTTCGTGTTGGAAGTTTTACCGGTTGTTCCTTTTAGAGAGGTTAAACCTTTCTATATTTGGTTTTAGTTTCCATTGTTGGGCAGTGATGTTTCTCTGCATGATCTTGTAGAGTTTTTCATTACGAACTCAACGAGCCAAAGATCATCAAAAACGGAGTCCGGACGCAAAAGTTATGAAGTTTCTAGTTGAGCCATTTTTCGGTACTGACATGAACCGGATTATTGGAAACCGGATTTTTCGGGGCATACCGGATAATCCGGTTTCGACGGATTTCAGACCAGTTTTCGTTCTGGAGTGAACCGGATTATTTGATCCGGATTATTCACTTCGGACCGGATATTCCGGTCCCAAAATTCCTGCACAACGGCTAGTTCTTGTGGGGACCTATTTAAGGGGGCTTTCTTCCCCATTGGTCCCCAAGTCTTCCAAGCACGTTTTTCCCCTTCTCTCCCACCATTGTTGACCTTGGAAATCTTGACCCTCTCCCAATCCCTCCTATGATTCTTGCATATCTTTGAGGGAGAAGGTAGAGGAGATCTAGATCTACATTTCCACCAATCCATCTTCCTTCTTAGTGAGGGAAACTTAGTAGATCTTGATCTTGGAGTTCTTGGTGTTTCTCCTCCATTGTTCTTCCTCTCTTATTCCCCCATAAGCATTTGTTGCTTTGTTGGAATTTGAGAGTGAAGGATTTGAGCACTTGTGCTCTTGCCATTTGCATCGGTTGCATCGGTTTGCTCTCTCCACGAGGATTCGTGGAAGTGAAAGATTGTGAGCTTGTTACTCTTGGGTCTTGGACCCTAGACGACTTGTGGTGTTCTTGGGAGCCTCCAATTGAGTTGTGGATGCGTGCCCCAAGATTGTGGTGACACCGAGAGCCTCCAATTGAGTTGTGGATGCGTGCCTCGGGTTTGAAGGTTGCCATATAGTGGAAGGTGAACTAGGCCTTTGTGGCGGGGTTCATCGGAGAATAGGGTTAGGCCTTTGTGGCGTTGAGTAGGCCTTCGTGGTGAGCTCACACCCCTCCAACGAGACGTACTCCCCTTTGTGGGAGGAACTCGGGAATACATCATCGTCTCCGTGTGCCTCGGTTATTTCTATACCCGAGCTTTTTACTTATGCAATTTACATTGTGATAGCCTTCGAGCTTGAAGTTATATATCTTGCTATCACCTTGTTACTTGTATTGCTTAGCATAAGTTGTTGGTGCATCTAGTTGACCATAGAATATTTAGGTTGTATGCTTGTTAATTTAAACACCTAGTTTATTTCCGCATTTAGCAAGCCTTAACCGGAAAAGTTTTAATCGCCTATTCACCCCCCCCCCTCTAGGCGACGTCGTTGTCCGTTCAATTGGTATCAGAGCCTCGTCTCTCTTTATTAGGCTTTACATCCTAGAGAGTACGATGTCGTTTAGAGAAATAGAACATGATCCCGCTTTTATATTCTATGGTAGAAATTATGATGCTTGGAAATTTCGCATTCTTAATTTTCTTGAGGACATGGGTCCAAAGTATGTTAAGAGAATTGTAGATATGGATTTTCCTCCTCCAAAGAATTCTCAAGATTTATCTTTAGAGGATGAGGAAAATTCTTATCTCGATACTCTTGTATCTAATGGTCTCTTGTGTATTTTGAGCGATGTAGTTATTCAATCAATCATGCCTTTTCGGAACGCTCATGAGCTATGGACAAAACTTCAAGATATATATGATGTGTCCAATATTATTGAGGATGATTGTTCTCCATCCACTTCCGGCCATGATAAGTTCACATATTTCTCCACTCCACCAACATGTGATTTGTCACATGGTAATGATATGGTGAGTGGTGATAGGAATTGCTTTGTGGATAGTGAATTTGCTATTGACTATACTTCATCTCTATCCCATTGCAATTATCTATCTTTGGACTTAATATCTTCTAGCACTCAAAGTTCCATACATGCTAGTATTGATAGTCCTTGCATATCATGTAATAGTTGTTTAACTAAATCTCATGATGATATGCTTCCTATGTCTTGTTTTCATAAAAACAATGCTTCCATTTCCTCTAGTACTTGTGTGACTAACAATGTAGAGGAATCCCATATTGTGGTGGAACAAGACATGGACCTTATTGGTGCTTCAAGTCAATCTTCATCTTCGCCATCCATTTCTCATATGTGCCTTATGGCTAGGGATTCAAAGGTATCTCCACCTTTGGAACCCACTACATCTTGTGATGATGAGGATGAGGATATATTTTATGGAGAGTTTGAGGACGAAGCCTCCTTAATGGAGAAGGGTGAGTTGGTTCTTCTTGATCTCCCTAAAGGTAGTAAAGCTATCACTCCTTTTAGTGAAATATTGGCTTTTGCTATTTATAGCGCTAAAATCATTGAAAAGAAAGGTGAGATTGAAAGAAGTGATGCCGATGAAAAGGCATCCCTCACTATGTCTCTTGAGGAAGAGTATGAGCTCCGAGTTACTCTTGAGGAGAAACTTGAATCTATCGAGGAGCTCTATAATGAACAAATAGCCTATCTCACTAAAGCACGTGACCATACCCATGCTAAATATAAAGTGCTTAAAAATGAAAAGGTTGAATTTGTTGTTGGCAATGCTAATATAATTGAAGAAAACTCTAGGTTAAATAATGAGCTTGCCAAGTTATCTTCTTCTATTTCAATTGATGCTTGTGCTACTAACTCCACATCTTGTGAAGCATCTATTTTGAAGGAGAATGTTGAGCTAAGGGCTCAACTTGAGCTAATGACTAGCAAGTATGGGAAATTGGAAGAAAGTCATGAAAAGCTATCTAGCTCTCATGAGGATCTTCTATAATCCCATACCAAGCTAAAATTAGCTCTTGAGGCTATCACTACAAAGGTAACATCTTGTGAGCCTCATGTGGTTACTAGCACAATATCTTCTAATAATGCTATATTGACTTGTGCTCGTATTAGTAATTCATCCTCCCATAATGTTTCTCCATCTTGTGATGAATTACTTTCCTTGCCTTGTTGCTCTAACAATGAAGCATCTACTTCCTCTAGCTCTTGTGTTGATTCTAACCATGTAGAGGAAATTAAAGAGCTCAAGGCCCAAGTCACTTCTTTGAAGAAAGACTTGGAAAAGTGTCATGAAGGGAGTTCCACACTTGACAAGATGTTGAGAGTGCGAAGACTTCCCAATGACAAGAGTGGACTTGGATTCAACTCCCATCTCAAGAACAAGTCCATTATTGACAAGAACAAGGGCCAAGAACAAGTCAAAGATCCGGCCAAGATTATTTGCTTCAAGTGCAAGATTGAAGGGCACCATGTTAGATCTTGCCCTTTGAAGAAGAAGCCTCTTAGTGAGAAGCAACTAGGGAAGAGGCCTCTTGTTCAATCTCATGCTCAACCACGAGTTGAACAACGGCCACCTCCTAAGAAGACTCAAGCCAATGCTCCTCTTGTTGAGAAGCCTATTGAGAAGAAAGAAAAGAGTCGATGTTGCTACCTTTGTCGCAAGAAGGGACACTTTGCTTCTTCATGCACTAATGGTACATTATCCAACCCTATCCTTGTTGATGATGTTTATTCTATTAGGAAGGATAATGTGGGCAATGTGTTTGCCAAGTATGTTGGTACTCCAAGTGGTGTCAAGAAAAGAACCATTTGGGTTGCCAAACCTATTGTGACTAACCTCTTAGGACCCAACTTGGTTGGGGACCAACAAGCTCAAACTTGATCAATAGGTGGTGTTGGAGGGCATTGGAGACTTGGCTATTTTATGAAGAATTAAGGGATCTTCATCAATTATATTTCCTCAAGCCAAGTCACTTGGATTATATATATCTCTTGCCCATTGTTCCTCCAAGCGGTAACTTGTATTTAATTCTATATACATTGAAAGTTGCTTGCTCCCTTGCATATGTTAGTTTTGTTTCTAGCATGTGTTTGTATATGTTGTGCTTCCTACTTACCTATCTTGAGTAATCTAGTTATGTTTGTTGGTTTGCACTCCATGTACTTGTGATCTTTGTGTTGAGCCTTCATTGCTATTGTTGCTTATCTTAGTTGGCTCTTTGGGAGATTAATGGACTATCCCATTTTGGGGTAGTAATATGCTTTGCACTTTACTATCCTAAAATGTGTGTACATGAGGAATACCACTTAGTGTTGATATATCAATATTATCTAATCTCTATGTGGTATGTCTTTTTCATGAGAAATTCAATTTCTAATTGTCCATTAACTTTCTCTAGTTGGATTTATTTTTGCCTCTTGTTGTTTTCAATGGATTATCACATTATGGGGGAGTAATAAGCTATGTGCATATTACAAGCCTAGAAAATGTGAACATTTGAGGTATTGCCACCTAGAGTTGATATTGTTAGTTATCTTGTTCCTAAGTGGCATGTTGCTCAAACAAGTTCCATATTTGCTTAAAATATTTTGTGTCACTCTTCTTTGGTATCTTGTTTGTTTGAGAGTTCTTGTTGCCTTGCTTTTCGGGTTCTATTTGAAGCCTTCAAGAATCTCTATCTAAGCATGTTTTTTTATTCCTATCTTTTACCACATGCTTATGTTTTGTGAATATGATTGTGAACAAATCTACCACCGAGAAATATCTCCATAGATCTCTTGTCTTTGACAAGTTATAATAATTTGTGGTAAGTTTATTGATCATATTTACTTTGGCCTTTGCTCTAATATTGCCTTGTTTCTTGCCAAGGATTTTGTTTGGTTCAAACTCCTTTGTGTCTTCCTTGCTCTACTCAAAATTTGTCTTATGCCTTCTTGAGTTAGGAAAAGCAATAATCCCATACTTGTGCACTTGTGTTCAAAGTCATACTTCTTTGGGTTGCACTATTCTTGGGGAAGCTATCCTACATTGAGTAGATCACCATTCCATAAATTGGTATTTCATCTAATTGATTTTATTTAAACATGACTAGTGTTTGAATAATATATATGGAGAGTAATGATTCCATTGTGTTCATTTTGTATTCAAATGCAAGATCATAAATAATGCACTATTATTGGAAGAACTATCCTATATGCGTTTGAACACTTGTTGTCTTTAAATTTGTTTGTTTTCCCAATGACTTGTCTCTTTGGAAGACAAACACTTTTCGTCTTGGTACTTTGTGTGCTATCATGAAAAGTGTAGAGGGTTTGTTCACTCTTTTATGTTTTTTTTGGTATCCTCTCTATGTTGGTTTCCTCAATCATGTGTTGATTTGGGTCTTGATATATTTTGGACAATTCTCTTTCTTTTCACTCTTGTGAGTGGCTTCTTGGTTTAATTAGTTCTTCGTCCAATTTGTATCTTGTTTTGGTTCTTGAAAGTTTTGTGCATGCATATTTACTATATATATCTTTTGGCATGCTTACTTTCGTTGATCCAATATATAGGATAAACTCCATCAAATCCTAAATGGCTAAGATATGCATGAAATTCAAATTCATATTAATATGCACATATTTACTTGGAGTTTGTCCTATGTATTGTAGTTGTTCTAACTACTTTGGACCCAATGAGTTTGGGTACCATTTTGTACTTGAATTTTGTTTTTAGGTACAATGGAGATACATTGGTTGCTTGCTCCATTCATAAGGAAGGTGTTCTCTCCATGGTATTATAGGAGTCAAGCTTCGATGATTATCATACTCGCATCCTCTTCATCACCAATGTCGTCTCGGTAACAAGTATCTATCTCATGCATACATTTCTAGCTTTGAACCTTGTGTAGGTTGCTTCTTGGCATGATTTCCCTTTGTTGCAATTCATTTGGTTCTTGCAAATGTCTTATCAAAAGCATCTTTATTGCAACTATGAGTAAGCCGGGATGATTACATACTAAGGGGATATTTATAGTCATTTTCATGATTCACCAATCCCGAATATATTAATCTAGCAACTTCTACTTGAAGTCTCTCATATGCAATATTGATGAATTCTCAAAAACCATTTGAATCTTTTTTGTGATATGCGTTACCTTTCTCGAAGCATTCCAACTATCACTTTTCCCTTGTGATATTTGTGATGCTTTGATGAGTTTTGTGTGTTCATCTATATCCCCTTAAGATTAAACTAAGCTTAGTGCTTTGCTTTCAAGCAAAAATCTTATTGGTATATTTATGAACCTCTCTTGGATATCATGTTCTTCACCTTTGTACCTATTTTGTGTGTGCATATTTCTTTGTGGATATATATCTTTGTGATTGGTGTCCACTTAGAAACTTATACACACGATAATAGTTACATTTTTAATTGATATTCTATTTCTTTAGTGACCACGTTTATTGCTTTATATTCCTTGGTGGTTCCTAAAAGGCACAAGCTTTGTTTTTGTTTTGGTATTCCTTTTGCATCTTAATAAGCTTGTGGACCTATGTGTTTTATCATTTGATGGTTTGTGTGTATAGGAAAGACATGATATGCACTATGTGCCTCTTATATTGAAAGACTATGTTGATGATTCTATCATCCTATTAGTCTCCTAAAAATGTTTTTCCTTGTCACACGCATCTATTTCGGTTGAGTAAGTCTCTATTTGTCACTTCTTGATATTCTTTGCTCAAATTTTGTTTGTTTGCAAGTTGCTTTGCTTCATTTCCAATCTATTCGCTTGCTCTTGTTTGTGTTCAAAATTATCTAGAATGGAGTGATGATTCCATGTTGTGCACACTATATAGTAATTCAAATCTAACATTGTGCATGTACCTTGGGGAGTTCCCTCTTGATTTTCTAGAACACTTGGTTGATCTTATCAAAATATTGATTTTGGTCAATCGGTTTTTCGGATCCTTTGGTTGGTTGCTTCTTTGTGAAAGTATCCTTCAATTTGATTTTTCTTGTAAATCTTTGGATCCTCAATATAGTTTGATCTCCCTCCATCTATTCATATATGGAGATATGCACTTGTTTTCACTCATATCATGAGGAATGCATACACTATGGGGGAGCTCTTACTATATTGGCCTTCTAACCTTTTTGCCCATTTCGGCAATGGATGCCAATGGGGGAGAAGTTTAGAGGGTTTAAGGGAATTTGGTTTATTCTTTATTTTCGTTCTTAAGCATTTGCCTTTCCATGCTATTGCATCCTTGCTCTTGTTTAGCATGTTTGCTTCATTCATCATATAAACCCTCGTAAAAAGGGATTGTCATCAATTACCAAAATGGGGGAGATTGAAAGTGCATGGTTCCCCCATATGTGGTTTTGGTAATTAATGACAATCCTTATGGACTAATGTTTGCATTGAGTTATCTTTGTAGATCTTGTCCATAGGAAATAATGGAGTTCATGTGTTGAACTCTATTAGCTTCCTTGATGGCCATTGTTATTTTCATGGATTTATATGAAGAATGGTCATGGTTTGAGTTGAGCTTATTGCAATGTCTTGAAGAAAAGGATTAGGTGATCTTTCATTATCATCTTCAAGACATCATCTTTAGAAGTGAGAAGCAAAGATACAAGGTTGATCAAGCAAGCGATCAACACACAAAGCTACAAGTTGTACCAAGTGGGATTTTGTATCTCATGGTATGGTAAGCATTTGTCAATATAGCTTTGTGAACTAACCCATGTTATGTGTGTGTCGCATCTCTATGTGTGGTTAGATATCTTTCCATGGGAATGAACCAAAAGGAAGATTTCATATAGACCATGGTCTTTGTCGTCGTCAAGCGGTGTTTGTCATCTAGCTTGACGTAGAAGCTCAAGTGAAGCATCTAGAAGATATCCTATGCTTGATGCTTGCCACCCTTTTGGAGATTGTGGCCTTGTGAAGATTTGCCGAAGGTTCTCTCCCATAATGGTGTATGGGGGAGCTAGTCTCTCCCATAATGGTGTATGGGGGAGCAACTTGCAAGTCTTCATCAAGCGGAGTTTGTGCTAGCAAGCGCTATCAAGAAAGAAGATCCTACTTGAGAGAGTCAAGATCGTCATCATCTAGCTCAAGTGGAATGCTCAAGGCAAAGGTATAATCTTGATAGGTTTTCTATTTTACCGGTCTCGTGTCTTTGGAGACCGGGTTATAGGATAGATAGTCGTACTATCAAGAGGGGCTCTCAAGTGAGTAACTCGATCGAATCGTTATGGAGAGCTCAAACCTTTGCATACTTTGCATATAATCTTTCTTGGTTCTTATTTGGCTTTTGTCTCCTTTGGGTTTTAGTGCTTGTCGTGATCTTCATGACAAGCCTTGGTTTCTCGAAAACGGATTTCGTAAGAAAACTTTGTTGCGTTTTCGGTGGTGAAAATATTCCGTTCGTCTTTGAGAATGTTCCCACACCTTCCATGTGTGGTAACTTCTCCATACTTTGAGGTATCAATATTTTCACCTTTTATTTGGATACTCCTTGTTGTTATCTTTCCAATGCATTTGGACTCACCTAATTCGGAATTCATTCGCAAAAGTTATGTGAGTTTTCGTGTTGGAAGTTTTACCGGTTGTTCCTTTTAGAGAGGTTAAACCTTTCTATATTTGGTTTTAGTTTCCATTGTTGGGCAGTGATGTTTCTCTGCATGATCTTGTAGAGTTTTTCATTACGAACTCAACGAGCCAAAGATCATCAAAAACGGAGTCCGGACGCAAAAGTTATGAAGTTTCTAGTTGAGCCATTTTTCGGTACTGACATGAACCGGATTATTGGAAACCGGATTTTTCGGGGCATACCGGATAATCCGATTTCGACGGATTTCAGACCAGTTTTCGTTCTGGAGTGAACCGGATTATTTGATCCGGATTATTCACTTCGGACCGGATATTCCGGTCCCAAAATTCCTGCACAACAGCTAGTTCTTGTGGGGACCTATTTAAGGGGGCTTTCTTCCCCATTGGTCCCCAAGTCTTCCAAGCACGTTTTTCCCCTTCTCTCCCACCATTGTTGACCTTGGAAAGCTTGCCCCTCTCCCAATCCCTCCTATGATTCTTGCATATCTTGGAGGGAGAAGGTAGAGGAGATCTAGATCTACATTTCCACCAATCCATCTTCCTTCTTAGTGAGGGAAACTTAGTAGATCTTGATCTTGGAGTTCTTGGTGTTTCTCCTCCATTGTTCTTCCTCTCTTATTCCCCCATAAGCATTTGTTGCTTTGTTGGAATTTGAGAGTGAAGGATTTGAGCACTTGTGCTCTTGCCATTTGCATCGGTTGCATCGGTTTGCTCTCTCCACGAGGATTCGTGGAAGTGAAAGATTGTGAGCTTGTTACTCTTGGGTCTTGGACCCTAGACGACTTGTGGTGTTCTTGGGAGCCTCCAATTGAGTTGTGGATGCGTGCCCCAAGATTGTGGTGACACCGAGAGCCTCCAATTGAGTTGTGGATGCGTGCCTCGGGTTTGAAGGTTGCCATATAGTGGAAGGTGAACTAGGCCTTTGTGGCGGGGTTCATCGGAGAATAGGGTGAGGCTTTGTGGCGTTGAGTAGGCCTTCGTGGTGAGCTCACACCCCTCCAAGGAGACGTACTCCCCTTTGTGGGAGGAACTCGGGAATACATCATCGTCTCCGTGTGCCTCGGTTATTTCTATACCCGAGCTTTTTACTTATGCAATTTACATTGTGATAGCCTTCGAGCTTGAAGTTATATATCTTGCTATCACCTTGTTACTTGTATTGCTTAGCATAAGTTGTTGGTGCATCTAGTTGACCATAGAATATTTAGGTTGTATGCTTGTTAATTTAAACACCTAGTTTATTTCCGCATTTAGCAAGCCTTAACCAGAAAAGTTTTAATCGCCTATTCACCCCCCCCCTCTAGGCGACGTCGTTGTCCGTTCAGGCTGCACTTTCTTCATTCCCCTGCTTTCCTTCCTTTTAGCGACCCACTTGATGCCGATGCCCCTGAGGCGCCTCCGAGGCCGAGTAGTCCTTGCAATGTTGTCGACCTCGACCCCGAGGACATGGAGACCCACACTGAGGAGCGGGCTGAGATGCCCTTCCTGGACCGAGAAGATCAGGAACTCGGCATAGACAACACAGGCGCCGAGATGGATCACCCCGGAGTCAGCCCCCGAGCAGCAACCTCAAGAACAACCACAAGATCAAACAACCGAGCAGCAGCAGCCGCCATAAGAGCAGCAACACACCGAGCAGCAACCCCCAGGGCACCAGCCTAAAGAGGAGGAGCAGCCCGAGCAACGACAGCCTGAGCAGCAGCTCTTCGAGCAGCCACCACCTGCGCAGCAGCAGGTTCCTCCAGCCCCAACAGCAGCCACGCCACTGACTCCGCCGATAAGGATTTCTCCCTTGGAGGTGGCATCTGCAGCTGAAACAGCCACAACCAAGGACAGACCAACTTCCAGCACCGTACCCACGGCCACGCGCCGGACTCCAGCAGCAGCAACAACATCGAGCCTCTCGCCACTGGGCAGATACACGGCGTCAACAGGGAGCGGCTCTGCCCCTCGCACCCGGCAGCAGGTACAGTATGCGCCCTCACGAAAACTAGCTGCAGGGTTACGTAGCAGTGGCCAAGCAAAGGGGCTTGTGGAAGTTCCGGTGCACTGGCCAAAGCAGCAGCAGCCCCAGCAACAGCCCCAGCAGAAGAGGAAAACCAGGTCGACCGGATCGAAGGGAAAACCCAGCACTCTGGCCATTAGGCCGAGTACTGAGCTGTCGCAGCGCCAGAAGCACCAGGAGCTTGCTGCGGAGCTGCGGGAGGATATGGATGTTGTGCTGGATGGGATCGGCCATATCGATGAGGAATTTAATGGAAAGAAGCTGGGCCAGCTGGATCACTACCAGACTGCCTGGAATGATGCCGATGTCGGCCCTATCTCCATGGCGGTTGCTGCGTCCAGCAGCACACTGGCGCACAAGATGTATTGTTTGCGCGCCGCTGCCGAAGATGCCGAGAACACCTCCCGAGTAAGTTATTTCTTTTCCATCCGGCTTTTCCGAGTTGACACTTTTTCTATCCATATCTTATACCCCATCCAGTCCCCGAGATTTGGGCCGAGTAGGCAACACTCGACCGAGTTGAAGTCTACTCGGGTCGAATCTTCCCACTAACCTTGTGTCTGTTTCTCTTTAGACTTGCACTGAAACTCGTGCCGTGCTCTTTCGTAAGCTCCTCTGGACTTACCGGGATACCAAGGATCAGAACCGCGAGCTGCAGGAGGAGCGTGGGTAGAGAGGTAACTTTGTTCTTGCCGAGTTACTGCATATGCTTTCTCGACATCATTTTTCTAACTCGGTTTTTGTTTTCCATATCACAACTATCATGGAGAAGCAACTGGCAGATGCCATCACCAAGATCTCTTCCCTGGAGAGTAAGTGTGACCACTTCTATCTCTATGTTTTGTGTTTACGCCTATGTCTTTCTCTTTGGTTAATTTTTCTTTCTTTGCAGATGAGCATCGGGTCTTCGCCGAGAAGCACCAAGACTACACCGTGTTGGCCGAGTCGGCACAGAGCAAGATCTCGGCGCTGGAGAGTAAGTTCCATCTTTGTTTTCTTATTCGGTTTCCATGTTTTCTCTATTTTTCTAACCGGACTGCCTCCTACACAGAGGAGCACAAGCTATTCGTTGAGCAACACCAAGGGTGTCTCACCCCAGCCGAGATGCAATAGCAGGTCCAGGACAGCACGGCCAAGCTCCAGGCTGATATTGAAGCTGAGAAGAACGAGGTGGCCAAGCTGAAACTAGAGTTGGTTGATGCACTCAAGGTAGCGCTGCAGGCCAGGAAGTACATGACTGAAGCGCTAGGCCAGGCTGCAGCCGAGAAGGTCGAGCTGCAGAAAGAGATTGAGGCCCTCAAGAACCAGAACTTCTAAAGGGAATATGCCCGAGAGGCAATAATAAAGTGTTTATTATGTTATTCCTTGTTTATGATAGATGTTTACTTCTCATTCTAGAATTGTATTAACCGGAAACGTCGATACATGTGTGATTAATGAACAAACCGACGTTCCTAGTGAAGCCACTCTTTTAACTAGCTCGTTGATTAAACAGATGATCAAGGTTTCCTGATCATGAACATTGGATGTTGTTAATAACGGGGTCATGTTATTAGGAGAATGACATGATGAACTTAAACCCTAACTAAGTATAACAATGCGATCAAGTCATTTAGTTTTGTTGTTATGTCTTACATTCGGAGTAACATTATTCCTTAGACCATGAGATCATGTTAATCACTAATACCGAAAGAATACTTTGATGACATCAAACGTCACACCGTAAAAGGGTGACTATAAAGGTGGCATTGGATATTCGGAAAGTGTTAGTTGAAGCTCATGGATCGAGAATGGGATTTGTCCATCCAATATGACGGATAGATATACTCAGGGCTCTCTCGGTGATATCACATCGACACAGCTTGCAAGCAAGTGATATGATCACACGGATGTTATATCACGGGAACGAGAAAAGAGTACTTGTAGGATAACGAGATCGAACAAGGTATAGTATCGGATCTCGGACAAGTAATATATCGCGAGACAAAGGGAAATCGTTACGACGTTGAAACATTCACACGATCACGAGAGTCATCGTTGAATATATAGGAGTCATCACGGATCTCCAGATCCCGCTATTGATTATTGATCGGAGAGGGGTCTCGATCATGTCTATGATATTCGCAAACCGTAGGGAGACACACTTAAGGTTCGATGAAGCGTAAGAGAGGATACGGAATACCGAAGAATATTTTGGGCAGCTCCGGAATTGTTTCGGGGAAAATTGAAATAGTTCAAGGGGTTTTTCGCCAAACGGTTGTTAATAGAATTAACAAATGGTTCGAGGTGCTGCATGCAAATGTTTGTTAATGGAATTAACAAATATAAATAAAGAAATAAAAATGTTTTATTTATTTATTAAAGAAAAAACCTTTGGATTTTCTAAGTGGGAAATTAAGGAATTTTGAGTGGGTGTGAGTGGGGCTTCCACTCACATGAAGAGAGGAAGGGGTGGGGGCACCCATGGCTGGCCGCACCCCCCTTTGGCTGCCTCCCCCTCCCCTATAAAAGGAGGGTGAGGGCTCTCTCTTCTTCACACACTTGCCCACTCCTTTTCCCTTCCACCCGCTGCTCCATTCCATGGTCTCCGGCTTGGCAAAGCCCTGACCGTGGGATTCTTCACCACCACCACGCCGTCGTGCTGCTGGAATTCCGGAGGGATCCTCTACTCCGCAACCCGCTGGAACGAGGGAACGGAAGTCTTCATCGAGTTGAACGTGTGACCGATTACGGAGGCACCGCCGGATTGCGGTGCTCTTCTTCTCGCTCGGGATCGGCGTGAGAACGACTACGCCAACAACGAGATCTTTTCTCGTACCACTTTGAGTCTTCGAGGGTATGTTATCTCAAGACTCTCTTTCTCCCCGTTGCCTTTCATCTCATAGATTAGATCTTGGCCATTCGGGTTTATCGCGCGTAGGAAATTTTTTGTTTTCTATGCTACGTTCCCCTTCAACTTCGCACTCGACCAGATGGTGACCAAGTCCTGCAACCCGATGGACAAGTAGCTCGAGCTTGCAGATGGATGGTTCCGCAGGCTTAAGGAGCTTGTTACCGAGTTGCGATGTAAGTTACTGCCTTTTTTTCTAAGTTGGTCTTATCTGGTTTCTTCCATTCGGTTTCTTCCATTCGGTTTCTTCTATCCGGTTGCACCTCTTGACCTAACTCAGTCTCCCCTTTCATAGGGACATTCCCTGACTTCAACTTGGGTGCCCATAGGGCCGTGGAGAGGGCCTGACAACTAAGGGCAGAGGCTGGCCACGATGTTACCGAGACGGTCACCATTGACGATTAGATTGAGAATATCAAGGCCCGAGTCCACTCCCTTAGAGGCTTGGGTATCAATTGAGTATTTTGAAATAGATTTAATTCTATAAATAATTAGAACATGTTCCCTTAAGTAAAATTGCTCCATTCAGTAACCTTGAACGAGAGACACCGGTGCCTGAACATTTTGGACACCCCTGGACCATGACCATGTATGTGCTATTACCTTTTTGTGTAGCTTAGATGCTAGTATACTTTACCATGTTCTTATTAGTCTTTATGATATTTGAGAATTACGGGCACAATATTATTGGAACAAACAGGTACCGCACGACAAGCCGTGACCTGAAACTAGTGGCCTACAAGCTATAGCTCAAGTAGGACCGTCGGTCGAGGGAGCAGGCAAGATAGACCGTCATGTCCATCTCATACCCAAGCAAGTTCTTCCACGAATCGCCGAAAATGGCCACCTTGTTCACCGATTTGTCGTGGAGGTTCAACAGGAAGGTGCCTTTATGCCCGCTGGGTCTCCCCATGGTGAACAAGACGAGACCACTCTTCTCGCCAAACCACCGCAGCTTGATCGCGGTGTTACCGTGTGACATCTTCATCTGGGGCATCCGCACGTGTTCTTCGTCACGCATGGTTTCCTGCCTACCAGTGCGGATGTTGTCTTCTTCTGCAAACTTGAAATAGGATAGACTCGCTACCATATACTTCTCCTTCAAACCTGCGACCCCGGTGTAAAAGAAGAAGAGCCTGTTGTCCGGCGAGACACCCAAGAGCCGCTTTTCCGGCCACGGATGAGGTGTCTCATAAAGCACCAAGTGCATGTCCATCACCGCGCCGTGCTGATCGATCTCATCGAGGCGTGCCCCGAGCGCCCCAAGGTCCAGGGGCCAGAACGCCACTCCGCGGCGCACCACAGCTTGGCCGATGTTGCACATCTTCGAGCTGGGGATCGCCACGCAGCACTCGGCCTCCGGTCCCCAGCGGCCCGTGTCCGAGGAATAGCACCGGAGCACGGTTGTTGCCTTCTTTCCGCCACGGTTTTGGTGGTTATAGAATATAGAGTAGCAGCAGACGGAAGAAGGTGTTCAAGTGAGGTGGGCGGAGGTCCTGCCCGGTGAGCAACGCGCAGCCGCACTCCTCTATGGTGCCGCCTTCTGCTGAGATCAAACACGGGACGACGACGACGGCGTTGTCTAGAGGCATCATCGGATTGCAGACGGCAAGCCGAAGACCCTCGGTGGCGCAACCCTCGGGGCGGAGCTCCAGAACGAGGCGGCCGTTCCGGGACGCGACGGGGCGGGAGTGGCGCAAGAGCCCGTCGTCGTCTCCTAGCCCCGCGACGCTGAGAAGCCGCTGCTGTCCGGGCTCGCCGAGGAAGCGAGCTGCAGAGTCCGTGGCGACGAAGCCCGGCAGCCACGATGGCGCTGCGGGCAGGTCAGTTTCCTGGTGGAAAAAGCCGACGGCAAGGTCCGGCATGAAGCGGCCCAGGGGCGGCAGGGAGCGCGAGATGATGTTGACGCTCGTGGCCACGACGTGCCGCCATCGCCGGCACGTGGCGGCGCAACGGACGACGGCCGCAACGTCCGACAGCCCGGCGAAGACCCGGGCGAGCGCGTCGTCTGAGAGAGACGCCGTGGGATCGCCAATGACTTCGCGAGCTTTCTTGATCCGGCCGTCCTTGGCCTTGCGGTAGTACGGCGTGGCGTCGGCGGAAGAAGGACGCAGGCTGCGTTGTCGTGTGCGCGGCAACAGCATCCCTCGGCTTGGTGGTCGGGCTTGTTGCGTTTAGATTAGCGGGCGAATCGGATCTGCATCGAAAACAAGCAATAGCGGAGGACTTGCGAGCCCTCTCGCCCTATCCACGTGGCAGACGGGGGAATTTTTGTCGCTGGCTTCCGCGCGGAAGGAAGGTCAAGGACTCAAGGTCATCGGTCTCCTTTTCATTTTGATTGGGCCACGTAACATGCTGGATGCTAGATGGATGAGCCAGCGGCCTCCTCGTTCGTTTCCGCTTGACATCCTCGAGCTGCCATGTGGTGGCCTTCGATTGGGTGTACCTGAGCGGGACCTACCACGAGAGATCGGCGTTCGCCCACAAGGCCATAACCCAATCCCCGCTCGCCTTTTTCTCCGACGCGGTGAAACCTAGATCGAGAATAATACTCCTCCCTCCTCTCGCGCCCCTCCTCCACAGCTGCGACGCCACGCTCGGTGAGCACTCAGCACCAAGCAGCCACCGGGGAACTGCAGGTGGTGGCCGCGGGAACAGGTCGTCGCCATGGGGAGGCGAGCAAGGGCGCCGGCGGACAAGGAGGCAAGCAAGGATGATGATGGAGGCGAGCAAGAGCGTCGGCGGACAAGGAGGAAAAGGCAAGGCGACAGTGGAGGTGAGCAAGGGCGACGAGGCGCCAAGGGCGCCGGCGTACCGCGTCTCTACGGGTAAGCCCCTCCTCTCCTTCTCCCCCAACCCTGCCGCCTCCTCCCCCCAGTCCCTTCTCTTAGACTCGATCTCGATCTGAGAATTGATTGTGACAGGACGGTGGCGGGCAGGGAGCATTCCAGATGTGCCTATTGCCCTCCTCTCGAGTTCGCCCTTGCTCGCCTCTCATGGCGACGAACTGCGCCCGTGGCCACCACCTATAGTGCCCCGGTCATTGATGTTTTTCTGCCCGCGCCCCTAATCCCCTTCTCCCTCGTGCCTCCCCGCCATCACCCCACGCGCTCTCGTTCGCTAAGGGGACGTCCTCTTTGTCTTCCACTCCTCCATCGCCACCAAGCCAAACAGGAAGCCGTCGCAGGCATCCTCCACCGAGTCGTCGCCGCCGCGTCTCCCAGCCACCTCCGCTTCGATCTGGACCGGCAAACAGATGGAGGTGGCGCCACCGGCGTTCTCCGCCCAGCTTTTGCCGCTGGGTCTCGAAGTGACCTCCGCTTTGGTCTGGACTGACAACCGGATGGAGTTGGCGCGGTGGAGGTCGCGGCTTGGGATGCGTCTCACACGTCGGGCAACATGGAGCACGGCGGAAACGCCAATGTGAGCTCCTCGAGTCCATCTCTATCTATCTATATTTAAATCTGCAGTTTTGTCCTGATTTTTCTTAGTGTGATTTCCGTTGGAGCAAGGTAGGAACGGTCAGAGAATGCACTTCGCCCTCATCGTCCACCGTGGTGCCTCCTTGTTGCCCATAGTCGTACGACCGGTGAAGCAACCTAGAGGGCGGAGAGCTATGCCCCGATATGGTGAGCATCTTCAAGGAATTTACGTCCCGGCTACTATCTGCCGAGGGCGTGGATTGTCCGGATAAGAACTGTCCCAGGGCTCGCCCTAGCCATGTCAGTTGCACCCATGGATGCGGCAGCGGCAAGATGACATCGTCGGGAAAATTGGACATGAGGCCTCGATTGCAGTGTTGTGGCTGCCCTGCTATGCCAGAAGCGGTGGGGAAGCTGCTCATTTGTGTTGCTGGCTATGTTGTCGGGAGGTGCGTCGCAATTTCTGTTCATCCCCATCTTCCCTTAATCCAATTTTCTTATTTTGCTTGATTTGTATATATGTACAAATTTAGAATCCCTGCATATTAGTGAAATTGTTGATGTGCTGTTGTGGTGACTTGTTACTGCTTAATAATATATAGAGGTTTTAGAGCTGTCATACATACATGCATTTACCAGTTTCTGTGTATTGAGATATGATGTTTCAGAAATCTTGTGGATCGCCTTTCGACTACAGGGTGATCTAGGCTTGGGATTAGGGAATCTTGAGCTAAGGATTTGAAGGGACCATTTATTGTTTCCCACTGAATTGGCAGATTAACTACTCCCTCCGTCCATGATTACTAGTCCCCTAATGAAAAGCATCGCGACCAAGGTGCAATTTTATTGGTGTCCTTTTCACCAATCAACGTTACAGTTTTCCATTATCTAATTAATTGCGCAATTAATTTGGCCATGCAAACCAATCAAGATGAGACTAGGTGGAATTTCACAATTATTATGACACAGTTAATTAGGATAATAAATGATTACGGGCCTTATTTGAAGATAATATTGGGACAAATATTTTTCCACTAAAGGACTTTTAAACCCGGACGGAGGGAGTAGCATCGGATGCATTTTGCCATTTAGTCATTTTCTGTAAGAAACATTAATAAGGTGATTTGTGGTCTTTATTCAATTTTGGGATCTATGGAGCTATATATTCTATTTCAATAGATTGTCCAACCATTAAACGATGCATAGTGTGGTCATGTTTACTCTTAGGTAGTCATATGATTATATTACCATTTGTCCATTTAGTCATCTTATTCATTTCCAGTATTCTATTTCAATAGATTTTTGAGCCATTAAACGATGCATATTTTGGTCCGGTTTACTCTTAGGCAGTCATAGGGTTATATTAGCATTTTGCCATTTAGTCATCTTATTCATTTTCAGTAAGAAACATTTATAGGGGGGGGGGGTTGCAATTTGTGGTCGTTACATTGTGTATTCTCAATATCTCAATGTCAAATATAGATTATTGTGTAGAGCCTTGCCAAGCAATCTTGTATATGTTTCTGTTCATAACAATCTTGTATAGATCTGGACCTGCTTCTTCTTTGTAGGTCAAATTTAGCCATTAATATTCTTTTCCTGTATGTGTCGTGTGAAACTCCATTCTATTTATCTAGAGTGGAAGCTTGGATTAATGCTTACATTAATCATTTCAGGTTTAAACCATTCCTGATGCTGGGCTTCTTTAATTTTGAAAATATGGAGAGTGCTCAATTGGCTGCTTTAGATACATGTGTGTTGCAAGCTCTCTAATTGTGGTGAATAATTTCCGATATACTAATTATGACCTTAACAAGGTTGTACTAACCTGCGCAGCAGGTAACATGCTACAGATACATGTGTGTTGCAAGCTCTCTAACCGTGGTGAATCATTTCCGAAAACTAATTATGACCTTATCTGCACAGCCGACCGTAGCTATGGTGGCTCGAAGGGAAATAGCACCTTGACGTTGATGGGTTGACATGTTGGACTCTCTCCCTTGCCCACGATTTGTCAGCATGGCTCGTCTTGGCAGCGTGTTTCACCCTCCTCTCCCCTCCATCTGGTTAAAGATTTTTGCCGTGGCTGCAAGATCGATGGTTCCAAGTCCGAGGTGAAAACAAATCTTCCCTTCATTCCTTATTTTTGTTGAATATTGTTGCTTAATTCATTTATATTATTCGTGTGGATCTCGCAACATGTACATTAGATATTATGTCTATTGTATTCTTTAAAGTTCCAATTTGCAAATCAGTCTGGAGCTTGCACAACCAGAACACTCAGATATATGCAATATATTGGTTTTTATTATTTTTCCTTTCTTTGGAACTGAAAGTAGTTTGCATATGTATCTTATTAACTTATGCCAACCAGCCATGTATTCAGGTTGAACCAATGGATGCTGCCAATAGAGAAGAGCAATGACCGCTATAGCTACTGGCACATTGCAAATGTGGGTGATGCCGGCCGAGTGTACCGAAGACGGTGAGAGCTGCCGTCAGTTCACTGTGCCTTGCATGACACTGCGTGGCGAACGTGAGGAGGAGCATGTGGGAAGCTGGACGTAGGCCTTTGAGTCCCATGTCATCCTTCGGATCGATAAGATCCCTGTCTCCTCCTCGACGGTTGATATTTCACTAGGCTAGCATACTGCAGGGGGCCACATATTATTATGATTCCCCTATGATCTTTCAGTTTGTTAGCTTCTCAATGGAATTATCATGATAACAACGGTACATTTGTTTGTAAAATTTCTCTATAGATACCGAATGCATAGAATGAGTATTTCACGTTGTGTCAAGAACAATTACTTTGGCTAA
This sequence comes from Alopecurus myosuroides, assembly GCA_028641055.1. Taxonomy (NCBI): domain Eukaryota; kingdom Viridiplantae; phylum Streptophyta; class Magnoliopsida; order Poales; family Poaceae; genus Alopecurus; species Alopecurus myosuroides. The sequence continues at coordinate 82,129,287 of CM054060.1, forward strand.
GGTAAATTTGTGTCAAAGTTCTTTTAAATGCCTCCATATTAATTTGCTTTCATGTTAATATACGTGTGTTGAACCTATACATGATTTCAGCTCTAAAATAGTGTGGAGTGTAGCATAGATCAGTTTCTGTTGTACATTTAATGTTAGATTTAACCTTCTATGTATTACCAGGTTATCCAGTAGTGGTGAGGCGCAGGCGCGGGAGTCTCGAGCGGCACAGTGGTCGTAGGCGGCGGGATCCCAGGTAGTGCAGCGGTGGGATCTGTATGCCCCTGCAGGAAACAGAATAGGTATGAGTATATAGTGCTCGATAGTATCCTTTCAGTTTTGTTCCATTTGCAGTCGTGCAAGTAATACCCTGGATTGGAGCGAGGTTTTTTGGATGTCGTGCAAGTAATACCTATTGGATCGTCAACCACGTAATTTTTTTTGTTTCAATCACTTACACTAATTCATGTTACATGATAGGAGTTTAACTATAGTCTCTTATCCATATATATGTTATAATGTCTCTGTTAATGATCTCTTCACGAACAATTTCCCCCTCCAAAGTGCGTATAGTTATTTATAAATAGGAAAAGCCTGACTACACATTAGAATAGAGAAGTTGTACAAAGTGTATATGCTATCTGCCCCAATGTAATTTCTTCCGTTTGACATCCTTTTAAGTTTTTGTTTTGTCGGTCTTGGTTTGCTGCAGCCTAGATTCCTATGATCGGTTGTGCGTTACTTCAAGAAAATAGGAGCAAAATGTGATTTTGCTCTCAAAAGACTAGAATTTGATAAATGATCATTTTGGTACTGTCCTATTACCATTCATGGCTAACAGATGCTGCATATATTTATCAGTTTGACTAGACAGCAAAATTATACGACTACTTCGCGAATGAACCTTATTAATTGCATTCATTTGTTGTACTCCCTCCGTCTCAAAATAATTGTCTCAACTTTGTCTATATATGGATGTATCTAGACATGTTTTGGTGTATAGATGCATCCATATATAGACAAAGTTGAGACAATTATTTTGAGACGGAGGGAGTATATCTTTGTAGTCCTAATTTATTATCATGGATGGATGGTGCCTTGCAGTTTTCACAAAAAAATGTTCTGATCTTTTGTAATATTGTGCAAAGATATTAAATCCTTTTCCCATAATATGTTGTTAAAGAAGGTAATAATTCTTAGTCTACAAGTATATTTTATATATTACAGGTTGTTCAATCTGTGTAAACAATATGTGATTTTTTATTCCGAGAAAAATCCGAATATTCTTTTTAAATTTATTTATACTCATCTCTGGTTAGTGAATACGAGCTTTCTTTCAGCCTATCATACATGGTACTTTAACATTGCGCATATTATGGATTCATACCCTGTTTTCTTCAGGCCTTCAACATGTGTAGCTTCAGGCTGAAGTTGGGACCGGCCCAAACATGATGTAATGTAATAAATTAGATGGCTGTGCAACATAATAGTCTGCTGATTATTAGGAGATTTTTTTCCCATGCGACCCCGCCGTGCTGCCGAAGGTAAGATCCAAGCCACCTTCCTTTTCCGTTTTTCTTTTCTCAGCGCCAAAAATAAATTATGCATATCATGGACAGAATGTAAAGTGCAGTTTTGTGGGCCAGATCAGAAAGCGACCCTATTTTCAGTTTAGATTTGAGTGGCCATTTTGTGTCTTCTTATAGACGGGTGCCTATCTGGTTTTGGATAGGGAATCAAGTGCATCGATTTTTACCTGAAGAGGGTGCTTTGTCTTCTTTGTGAAGCAACTGGTGGCATGTGTTGTCTGAAGCCAATACTGAACCAGTCCTGAACTTCTTTTCCCTGTTTATGGATCTGATATGAATCCTCAAGGAGTGTTTTAATAGTATTCAATGAAACTTATCTGTACACACGCTCATTTTTTCATATTCTTCCTTGGTTTACCTATGGTGCTTCTTTGGTTTGGTTGGTGCAGAATGGTGGCTAAGTTACATCTATGTGTCGCCTTGGTGCTCGGAGGTGAATCATTTGGTGGGTAACAATCAGAGGTATATGAATTAAAAAAACTGAGCTTCATCTCTACAACATCTGTTAATCTAATTTATTTGGTCCCCTTGGTAGAATAATTATTTCTAAATGTACTTGTGGTATGTGATTGTGATATAATACTTCCATTGTTGCCAGCTTGCTTTTATTGAGCTAACTTTGTAGAACCAATTGTTTACGGTGGCTTGATGTATGGTTCTTTGTAATGGATGCATAAGTGTTACTGCATGTTTTCATGTGGGCCAAGACAAGTGGTAGTTGTTCAAGAGTTAGAGGCATATCAGTAGCTCGAGCACTGTTTGAGGGAAAAGTCCTTTTGATTTTATTTTATTGATGTTGCTTTGACCTTCTTAGGAAGGGCTTGACAGTTTCTGTGCTAATTAGCCAAATTACTTTTCCTGGAATCTGGTAATACACTGTCTCGGTAAAACCGTCAATGCATTTTCCTGGAATTTTTTTGAATTATGCTAGAAAGTGTGGAGCATCGTTTAGTTTTCTGTCTACTCAATATTCCAACTTTTATCCATATATTTGTGTAGTTAGAGGATTTATTACTACACTCAATGGCGATGATTAAATCATTTGTTCTTACTAGGCACTATCATGTGTTTTACTAATTGAGCCTTTGATTCTAAGAATTTGTCATGTCTCGCAGGAATATGTTTTGGGAGGAGCTGGTCCTAGACTCATCATAGGATCATCATTTGGTCCAAGAGACAAGGGAGCAGGACCATAAATATCATGAAGATTGTGACATTTTTCCTATTTTTCCTGCTTGCTTGCGAGAATGTTTCGTGAATGAGAAGTGCTACACGTACGATAAAATCTGTACGATGACTTATATAGGCCTTCGATGCATCAGGACTGCACAATAGAGTCTGCTAGATGTGGTGTCGTACAGGAATCGTACAGCAATCGTCGTACGCAAAGTAGTTCCGTTCGTGAATTATAGTCTATGATTGGAGGCAGACTCCAATTCTTCTATTGTTACACCTCATCTTCTCATATCCAAGTTCTATTTCCAGTAGATAGTCTAAGCCATATTCCCCTTGAGTGCCACTGGGCTTGATCACTTAATATTGGTATATCATTATTTGTTGACAAAAGAAATTTAATTAAGACACGTGTATTCCCATCACCCTGTATGAAAGATGCGTGTAGTACCAGCTTAGTAAACTGATACACTACTAGACAGACTCCCTAAAAAACGAACTAATGCCAATTCATACTTACTGTTGCGTCATCATAACAATAAATTTAGTGTCTTTATTTTCCAGACCATAGATATATCTTACATTGCTGGCAGAGGCATGTTCCAATTAATGTTTGTGCATTTTAGCTTTTCGAAGCATTGAGGGAACGTCTATTTCTAACCAACTTTTCAATTTTACAAGGCGGTAATCTTTGGATCAATTTATAATTCTTTTCTTCTGGAATAAAATTTCGTTAAAAATCTGTTATTTGCGCCAGTGGCGCAACCGGTCATCTAGTGTAGGGAATTTAAGGAGTAGTGAGAAGGAAACAGGAGACCTTATCGGAATAGACGTGGAGTAGAATGGTTTCTAGTGTCCGATCGATGTTACGCCGCGCGGTCTTTTTCTTTCTTTCCTTTTTAGGCAAAACCTGCCAATCTTTTTTTTTTCCTGGTCACTGATCTATGGGGCCCAACGTCCGTGGGCCAGTGTCCCATAAATATGTCTGTTCCGCCTTTTTTATCGGTCGGTCTATTAAAACCGAGTGTGTATTTTCCAGTCTGCTCTGCCGTTTATTTTATTTTATTTTTGCTTGGTAGTCAGCTCTGCATTTTAGATGTGGTATCCATTAGAGCATCTCCTTGGAGGCCACCGCCGATAACGCCACCTCCGAGCCTCCTACACCAACTGCCGGCTCTGCGACCCCCGAATCAACTGCTGCCTCCGAGCCTGCCACCGAGTCCTCCAACCCGGCAGGTGCTGAAGCTGATTCTACCCCCTTGGTCGCGGCCTAATTATCTGTTTGTTTTAATCTCAAACATTTTATCATATCCATGGTATGCCAGGTGCAAATGTATCAAGCAATTATTCCGTTGTGTTTTCTACTCTGTTTTATTTAAGTTTCAGCAAGCCTGGCTGAATGCCGGATTGCGCTAATTCCGAGTCCCCGAGTTGGTTTTCTTATCCACCCAGCTTTTTTGTATTTTCTCTTACCTGCCACTTGTAGTTTTTCGGTATTCCAGTCACGAGATTTCAAAAACCTTGTTTACAATACTTAGCTACTTTGAGACTAGAATTAAAACTGCCCAGTACTTAGCCAAAAAACAAATGAACAAAAACACTCAACTCGGTTGATCAATTCTTTCTTTCCTTAGTAGTTTTTCGTGTGTTCATTGACCCGTGGCTTGTTCTCTTGTTTGCCATGAAGCCGAGTTGCGGACAACAGCGAAATCAAAGAGTTGGCCCCTTAGGTTTAAACACATTACTGGACTTGCGTATGAAATTCCGAGATGATCAACCGAGTTGACAAAGTAAAAGATAAATAACACAGAGCAAGTTTGGAACAGGCAGTCCTCGAGTTCCTACTCGGAGTACCGACTTGGATTTCAACTCGGTAAAGAGATACATACAATGATTTTTTCAGAAATGGAAACGACGAAGTAGAGCTACATTCCAAGGGCGCTTGCTTTCCTCTCCGGATCTATCTGCCATGTTCTTCTGTGGCTCCTGTGCATCAACCAGATAGTAGGCATCATTATGCAGAGCCTTGCTCACAATGAATGGCCCTTCCCATGGAGAGGAAAGTTTGTGCATTCCGGCGGTGCGTTGCACAAGCCTAAGCACCATGTCATCTTCTCGGAAAACCCTTGGGTTCACTTTTCGGCTATGATAGCGTTTCTGATTCTGTTGATATACAGCTGATCTTGATAGAGTTAATTATCTTGCTTCCTCTAGCAAATCAACATCATCTTCTCGGGCTTCTCTTTCCTCTGCCTCAGTATAGAGGGTTACTCTCGGTGAGTCATGCTCAAGGTCAGTGGGAAACACGGCCTCTTCTCCATATACCAGGAAGAATGGTGTGTATCCGGTTGATCGGTTAGGGGTAGTCCTTAGACTCCACAACACCACCGGCAACTCGTCTAGCCAACAACCAGGGGTTTTCTGTAGTGGCTCAATCAACCTTGGCTTTATTCCGGATAGGACCATGCCATTAGCTCTTTCAACTTTCCCATTTGAAGCCGGATGGGCGACTGATGCAATGTCTAGCCGGATCCTCTTCTCCTTGCAAAACCGAGCAAAAGCTCCCTCAGCGAAATTTGTTCCATCATCCAAGATGATCCCATGCGGGTAGCCATACCTCAGGATAATATCCTTCAAGAAACTCACAGTTATGTTTCCGTCACACTTCCGGATTGGCTTCACCTCAATCCACTTGGTAAATTTGTCAACCATGACTAGGATGTGAGTCATGTTGCCCCGAGCTGGCTTGAAAGGACCCACCATGGCCAGGTGATGGGGATTGTCTTCAACTCGGAAGCTGGCATATGTATCTTGCTTGCATATCGCTGGCACCCATTGCACTTCCTCACTAGAGCTTCTGCTTGTTGCAAGGCAGTGAGCCAATGTTGGAAAGCTTTCTTCACGAGAGCCCGAGATGAGGCGTGGTGGCCACATTCCCCTTGATGTATTTCTCTAAGAATTTCTTCTCCCTCTTCCGGCTCAAAAAACATCGTTGGAGCATGCCGGTGGCACTTCTCTTGTGTAGATCTTTGTTGATGATGGTATAGCCCTTGGATCTACTTTGTATCTGTCTGGCCGTGACCTCATCACTCGGCAAAGTGACATCCACCAGAAAGGATAATATGGGTAGATCCCATCTTGGTGTGGTCCGAGTAGGGAAAACTGGCTCATCCACCTCCATTCGATCAGCCACCATGACTTGCTCCGAGATGGAGACGAGTCCTCGAGTCCCCGAGTACTGTGAGACAATATCTGAGATGAAATCGATAGTCCCCGAGTTGGGAGGGGCAGTCCCCGGGTTTTCCTTCATGATCTCCCCATCAATTTCCATGGGAACAGCTTCTGAATCCGGCAGAGCCAGGATAAATATTGATTCTGAGCTGGGTGAGGGCTTGATAGACGGTTTCCTCAAATGCTCGAGAGCAATCCCCGCCGGGATGAATTGCCGAGAAGAACCCAATTTGGATAGAGCATCTGCAGCATCATTTTCAGCTCGGTGGATGTGGTGGAACTCGCACCCATCGAAGAATCCGGACATATTTTGGACGAGGAACCGGTAAGATGCCATGTTGGCATCCAACGCGTCCCAAGTCCCCGATGCCTGTTGGACCACCAGGTCCGAGTCGCCGTAGCATATAATCTGTCGGATACCAATTTTTTTGGACACTTTCAGTCCGTGGACTAGGGCCTCATACTCGGCAACATTATTGGACGCCGGAAAATGGATTTGCAGAACGTATTTCAGCTGATCCCGCTTGGGTGAGGTGAGCACCACTCCGGCACCGAGATCCTCCTTCAGCTTGGAGCCATCGAAATGCATTTTCCAAAAAAAAATCCGGCAAAGGCGGCTCATATTGCATCTCGGCCCAATCAACAAAGAAATCCGCCAAGGCTTGAGATTTGATGGCCTCTCTTCTGGCATACATTGGGGCATAAGCAGCTAGCTCAATTGCCCACTTGGCTACTCGGCCACTTGCATCCTTGTTGCCATAATCCCTGAGATGGGAGTAGTGCTCATCACTGTAATCAGATGCTCTTGGAAATAATGCTTGAGCTTCTTGGCAGCCAGGTAGACTCCATAAGTCATCTTCTGGTAGTGAGGATAGTTCTGTTCGAGTTGAAGAGCACCCCACTGAGATAATACACCGGCCTCTTCACGGATTTGCCCTCTTCTGCTCGCTCCACTACCACCACCACACTCACTACCCGGTTGGTAGCCGCAATATAGAGCAACATTGGCTCCTTAGGCGGTGGACACGCCAGAACCGGAGCGATACCCAGCATAGTCTCGAGTTCCCGAAAAGCCACATCAGCTTGTGGGGTCCAAACAAACTTGTCGCTTTTCTTCATGAGCTGGTACAGAGGCAAAGCCTTCTTGCCCATTCTCCCAATGAACCGGCTAAGGGAAGCCAGGTACCCGGTAAATTTCTGCACATCCTTCAGTGATCTCGGCAAAGACATGCTCTTTGTAGCTTTTATCTTGGAGAGATTGGTCTCGATGCCCCAGCTAGACACAAGGAAGCCGAGTAACTTCCTGACTGGGACACAAAATGTGCACTTTGTCGGATTCAGCTTCATCATGTACTTTCGCAAGTTTGCGAATGTTTCTTCGATATCACTCAGGAGTGTGTGTTTCTCCTTGGTCTTGATGACTATATCATCCACATATACATGCACATTTTTTCCTATCTGTTCGTGCATGCATCTCTGGTACGTGGCCCCAGCATTCCTGAACCCAAAACACATGACGCGATAGCAATATGCCCCGTACGGGGTAATGAAAGCAATCTTTATTTGATCAACCGGATTCATTGGAATCTGGTGAAAACCAGAGTAGGCATCAATAGAAGACAAAATTTTGCACCCGGCAGTGGAGTCGATCACCTGATCTATCCGGGGTAGTGGGAACGGGTCCTTGGCGCAGGTCTTGTCCAGGTTGGTGTAGTCAACGCACATGCGCCACACCACAACGACCATGGGGTCGTCCTTATTCTTCTTGACCATGACCGGATTGGCCAGCCAATCCGGATGCAGTACCTCCATGATGAATCCACTTGCTAAGAGCCTTGTGATCTCGACACCAATGGCTTCTCTTCTTTCTGCCGCAAAGCGGCGCAGGGCTTGCTTCACCGTCTTGGCATCCCGCCGCACATGTAAAGAATGCTCAACCAACTCCCTTGGGACACCCGACAGATCCTAATTGGACCATGCAAAGACATCCCGATTCTCACGGAGGAAGTGGATGAGCGCGTTTTCCTGTTTCTCCTCCAACCCGGCACCAATGATGGCAACACGCTCGGGGAACTCCGGGTCGATCTGTACCTTCTTGGTCTCCTGGGAGGCCTGGAAAGTGGCACCGTGCTGAGAGCTCGGCATGCCTGGAATACCGAGTTGAGCTGCTTGGTCCATAGCCACCACCTCGTGTATCTTCTTCTTGTAGGCCTCAATGACCATGGAATCGGCTAGCCGAGATCCAGCAAATGCGCACTCCAGAGAATGCTTGTAGTCACCCGAGATGGTGATTATGCGGTTGGGACCGGGAAGCTTCATCTTCAGGTACGCCGCATGGGTGGAGGCCATGAACTTGGACATACCCGGTCTACCGAGAAGAGCATGGTAGGGGCTCTGGAGATTAACCACCTCAAACTGCAAGCACTCAGTCCGGCAGTTCTCCCTGGTGCCAAAGAGCACATCAATCCAGATCCGGCCAATGGGAGCACAAGATACTCCCGTCACAATGCCATGGAATGTAGTCCGGGTGGGTAGCAGCATGTTCTCGGCAACGCAGAGTTTCTCCATGGTGTCTCGGTACAGAATGTTTATGCCGCTACCATTGTCAATCAACACCTTGCTGAACTTCACATTCTTCTTGGTCCCAAGGAACATTGGGTCCACCACTAAAGCATAGCTGCCCGGATTGGGCGTGATCTTGGGGTGATCAGCTCAGGACCATACAATGTCCTAGTCACACCAGTGCATGTACTCCGACACTGCCGGCATCACCGCGTTTACTTCCATCGCCCGCCTGCGCAGGCTCTGCTTGTCATCTGTCTCAGTGGTGAACACCATATAGCTCTCATGATGCTCCTGATACTGATTCCGGTCTCCAACACCACCATTGTAATTGTTGTTGTTGTTGTTGTTGTTGTTCCGGTTGAAGTTGGTGGTGCGGTTGTTGTAGTTGCTGGCCCCCTGCACCACTTGATTCACATTCTCCCTTCGCTGGTTCTCGGCGGGCCTGGAAGCAGCTGCCCGGATAGGCTGAACATTTGAACCCGGAGCCGGCAGAGGAGGAAGGGGAGGCAACTGGCCAAAGCCCTCGCTCTTAATCCGGTCCCACCAGCTGCACTGCCGAGAAGTCTGGTTGGCTGGCCTACTCGGATGCCGAGTATGGAAGATGCATGACCCATCCCTCATGGACTCAAAGATAAATCTCTGAGTAGCGTCTCCGGATTGCTTGGGATCATTGTACTGCTTCTTGAAGTTCTGGCTCTGGTTCTGGTTTTGCCCATACTAGGGCCCATCAGTTTTTTGCCTTTGGCTGCTCCCGGCAGCGGGCTGATCCGACTCAACCGCACATACTTGGTCAGAGCCATAGCGGATATCCGGTCGATCACCCCTCCTCTTGTTCCGGTAATCTTGGCGATCATTCCGCCGGGCACCATCATTGTCGTGGTTTCTTCTTCTTGGCTTGAAAGAGTCGAGCAGAGGCTGAGTAGGATCGCCGAGTGCGTACATGTCGGCAATCTTGATGGTCTCGGCGAGCGTACTCGGCATCTCCCTCTGCAATTTTTGCCACAGCATACTGCCATGTCGGCAGCCTTGAGCAAACCAGGCAATGGCCGGGGATTCATTCACACCCTCGCAGGTGTTCCTCGGAGTGCTCCACCGAGTCAAGTACTCTCGGTCTGTCTCCTCTTCCCTCTGCTTGCACACAGAGAGTTGCTACGGCCGGTTTGGCCTCTTATAGGTGCTGGTGAAGTTGCTAATGAACGCCTCCGAGAAGTCAAGCCAGCAATTGATGCTGTCTCTCGGCAGATTGTTGAGCCAAATGCGGGCTGGGCCCTCCAGCATCTGGAGCACATACCTCATTGCCCATCTGCGGTTACCGCCGACGATGTGCACAGTAGTAACATAGTCATTTAGCCAGTCACCCGGCTTGGTGCTCCCATCATAGGTCTTGGTAGGCCCCGCGATTCTATCTCTTCTGACAAGTAGATCATGTCCAGTTTGTACATTGCGTCACTCGGATGCAGCATTCTTGCTCCCAACCGAGCTCCAACATCTCTTGGGTCAGCATACCCGTCTTGCTTCATTGCCGAGTACCCATCCTTGAAGCGGTCCTGGCGCGCGACGTTGGGTTGAGCAACCGGGTTGACCAAAGGGGCAACCACTTGCGGCTGAACAACAAGACATGCACCAGGCCGAGGCTGAACCGGGTTGGCAGCCTGATGCCAAGATGGACCATCTCGGTTGCCTCCTTGACCCTCTTGCGGAACTCGGGCCGCATTATGGCCACCATCTTGAGCAATGTGTTCTTGATCGGGCTGCCGCTCTACAGCTAACTATTTTCCGGCGACAGCCGGATCGTACACCTGCATCTGCTTATGTATTGCGGAGTTCACACTCCGCGATCTCCCCCACCGAGATGCGGCAAAGAGGCCTGGCCTCCGGATCTCGCCCCATGCGACTGAACAACATGGGGCACACCAGCTCCCGGATTCGCTTTCCGGAAAGCCTCATTCTGCCTTCCGGCTTCAAGAACAAGCTCATTGAGCCGATCCTGCTGTCGAATGCGAGCCTCACCGGATAGGTTCGACAACTCGGCAGCAACTGCTTCTGTCGCCCTAAGTGTTTTGGCAGGAGAACTGTACTTGGGCCTACCAGCCGAGTTCATACTAGTGGTTTTGCTAGCAGTTGTACCATCTCTAGCCAACTCGGCACTTAGGTTGCGGCGAATAACCCCTATTCGACTAGGGTTCCTAGCAACAGGAGTAAAACCATGGGCCCTATTATACTCATTCTGGTCAAGATTAAATTCTAGTATGACCTTCCAGAAGAATGGTCCGGCGCTGCTCCTCGAGCTCCACCCGCAGCACTGCTAGATCCGCATCCTTAGCAATGGGCATGCTCAGCTTTTCAATGACACCGGCAAGAGGAGCCGGTATCGCAGTCGATGTAGAAGGAGCCTGGAAACCAGGCTGGTTCTCGGGCTTGTCGTACGGCTTGTGCCTCGGCCGAGCCGACGCGTCAACAGCCTCGGGCGCAGTGGGCGCGCCCTTCCCACCAGAAGGAACCAGACCGGTCATCATCACCTCCACGCTGCCCACAGAGCCAGCAGTGGGCTGCCCGCGGATGGCAAGAATGGCAGGAGTATTAGCAGCAACGAGCACCACCTCGAGGTACTTGCGGATGACGGTGGTGGCGACATAATGAACTTAGATCAACGGATAGAGGTTCATACAACTGAATAAAGATAAGTCTCGCAAATAAGAACAGAGTTTTGAACGTGAAAATAGATAAAGCAAACAAAGAGTCCACAAGCTAACGAGAAAACATCCAAGAAAAGAAATGGGCTCGTGGACCTCCCATGCAAACTCCCGCAACCTAATAGATCACTTCTCCCCCTTTGGCATCAAAGACACCAAAAAGAGAGAAGTGTGATGCTAGCGTCCCTAGAAGATTACCCCTGATCACTCCGGGTAGGTGTACGCTCTAGATCATCAACGCCGTCCTCAAGAGCCTCGGTCTCAACAGCATCAGTAGAATCATCATCATCGCTTCAAGAAACACCATGATCATGAAGCCAAACATCCTTCACTGAAGGAGTAGCAGACACAGGGGGTGAGGGAGGTGTAGTGGAGCCATGATCTCTTGCTGACGTCTCTCTGAGTGATGGGAAGCAAGGTGAGCATCATAGAGGCAGTCATTGCGAAAGCAAACTGAGGCCTTGACCTTGCCGGAAAACTTAGCAGACCACCCGGGCTTATCATCGGGAACCCTCGAGGAGGAGGGAGTGGCAGTGGCAACAATAGACTTGCCCTTCAGCTTGGATCTCTCTAAAGGAAGAAGATTATCTTTGACACATATACTCTTGGGCTCGCGTGGAGTCAAGGTGAATCCATCCACAAGATTGGCGCCATTCTTGGCCTCAGCATACTTGGCAATGAGGATCTTCATCACATAAGGGCCATAGGCAGGAGCCCTCCTATGAAGCACTATGAACCACATCTCCTGGCAGATGAAATCGATGACATCGAGAACCTTGGCTTTGCCTTGTTTCTTGAAGGACATAGCCAGAAGATCGAAGACATAGCCATGAACTTGATCCCAGTTACCCACGCGGGGTGCAATAGTCTCACGGTAGATGCGGTGCATGATCTCAAAAGTGGGCACAAGATCCTCAGTTTGCCCACAAATACCACCCACCATGGTGACATCACGAAGCACCTTCCTCCCACTGGACGTGCCTTTGTCATGAAAACGCCACCCATCATCATCACCGTTGATAATGTACCCAAGAACAACCGCGAACTCAGCCCAAGTAGGAGTGAGCTTGGTTCCCTCGGTCATCCAAGTGAAGGACCTCGCGTCATCATCATGAAAGTACACGGTGGAGTAGAACTGGTTGATGTAGTAGTCATAATAGTCTTGTATAGCCTTCATGATATGAATGAGGTTGAACTCTTAACACATGGAGAGGGCCTCAACAAACTTCTAGAGACGCAAGTGAGGAATGTTGATGAAGCATTTCTTAGTGACCCGAGTACCTTTAGCTTTATAGACTTGTTGATAAATGAGCTCTTGGTTATTGGTATAGAAGTGAGGATTGGGCACACACCGGTTGCGTTGAATAGCATACACATTCTTCTCCCTCGGCTTCTTGTAATCTGCCCACTTCCACTTGTCAAAAGTCTTGAGAGAAGCAGGCGGACAAACGGTCTTCTTGACTTGAGCCTTGTCGGTCTGCTGAATCTTTTGCTTTTCAAGGGCAGCTTGGCGAGTGGAACGACCTGTGGGAAGAATCTCATCTTCACCCACATCTGAGGCAGATCTAGAGTGACTATCAGACTCAACAACCCAAGGATGTTTCCGACTCTCAAGAGAGTACACCTTTGAAGGCTCAGACCCTGTGAAGTAACAACAATAAAGAGGGACAAGGGATAAGTGCACAAGTTCAAGGACAGGAAAGAGCCACACGAGCACAGAAAAGTTCAAAAATAAATCTCAGGTTTCCAAAATTGTGGTAGTACCGCACCATCATCCGGTAGTACCGAGCATTCGGTAGTACCGGCCCAAACGGGGCGGTAGTGCCGGAATTTCGAGCGGTGGAGCCCTAAACATGGGGATTCACACCATAATCTTAGGAAATCAAGATCTACTTGAACTAAAACATGCTACATGGTCCACTATCCTAGATTGAGGAAGAAAGAATGACATGGCATCATTAAGAAAGTGATAGATTAAGGCGCACCAGATGAAGAGGCTACGGAAAGCCGGCTCTTCTGCGGAGCCTGGTGGACGACAGCTATAACTTGAGGATAGAAAGCCGGTTTGCGCTCACGAGAGGAAGTGTAACCCGGAAAGAGCTCCTTTAGCTTCATTTTTTCCGCAATGGAGCAAGCTTGGAACCGACACTCCTTTTCGATTTTAGCAAAGTCTTTCCTCTCATATTTGGTCCTATCTACACGATACTCTGGGAAACCTCTAACTAGGAGATCCGAATTCATCTCCGGGTGATATGCTTTGGCTAGGGACATGACCTTGATGGCTCCACGACGGCATGCTGAAATTTTGTGTTCTTCTATCCATTGTGTAACTTGGGTTAATTCCACAAGCATCTCATGGAGCCTTTTTGGGGCATTGTCCCAGTTCCTGACGACCTTGATGCATTCACCTCCTCCAACATAAAGCTGCCGTATCAAGGTGAATAGAGCCTTATTACCATGCATTCTACCCGTCAATCACAAGAGCACTTTGTTCAGAAACCGGATTATTATGACCAGGCAAAGGAGAGCATAAACCGGCAAAAAAGGTATAAATATGTTGCATATGGGGCAAACTCACCAAATACACTGCAAGTAATTTCTCCTAGCAGATCCTTCACCTTGGCAAAATTGCTCCGGGTTTCCTCTAGTTCATTTTCAGCATTTTATGTCCTCTCAATAAGAGTCTTTACCCGGTTCTCAAAATCTTGCTGGAGAACAGACAAAGTTTTGGTTGCCTCAATAACTTGTTTCTCCAGGTCTTGCTGCAGGGTCTTGGCCTCCTCAGTTTTCTGAGCCTCTTGTGCTAGCAGGCTTTTCAAATTTGAAATCTCCTTTTGAGAGGAAGATTCAAGGCTCTGCATAATTGTTGGTTACATAAAAACATAGGTTATCAACAAATTCAAATTATAAGTTGCGAAAATTCCGGGTTCCAAAATATAACCCGGAAAGTTGGGAGTTTGCAAAGATTTCTTGCGTACTCAAGAATATGTTTAAAAGTCCCGAGTGGTTGTAGTCTCGCAACCTGGCACTTGGGGGCTACACTATTTCAGTTTCATAAAGTTGATTATCAGCAATGGTTGAGTCTCGAGTGGCTGCAGGCTCGCACCCTGGCACTTGGGGGCTACACTATTTCAGTTTCATAAAGTTGATTATCAGCAATGGTTAAGTCCCGAGTAGCTGCAGGCGTGCAACCCGTCCCTTGGGGGCTACAATATTTCAGTTTGAATTTAAATTTCTAAGTGTAAAAGCAGAACAAGTCCCGGTTCACAATAGATTTGTAAACCGTCCCTTGGAGGCTACAACATTTCAGTTCAAATTCAACAATAAATCTTCAAGTTCATTCTACAAATATAAACTGGAATATTAAGGGCTATAGGTTATGGATATCAAGATTACCTCGTATATGTTCTTCACGAAATCAATGATCCCGTCTGCACGACACCGGTTCTCACCAAGTTCTTGAACCAGAGTGTCGAAACTCTAGCCTTCAATGTTAAGCTTGGAGGGATCTTCCTTGTCTTGCGGAACTGGTTTTATATCTTCCATAATTTTGGACAACATAGTCGAAGTCCCAACGGTTTTCACTAGCTGAGAACCAATAATCTCCACTTCTGGTTCTGATACTTTCATGTCATCAACAGGAGGATCATTATCGTTGGTCTGGGCGGAGTCATCAATAAGACCTGACAAATGAGCAATCGGTTCTTCTTGAGTCTCTTCAGGAACTCTCTCTTCTAAGTTTTCAGCAATAACGACAGTTGAAAGGGGAGTAAACTTTAGCACAGCTTGGGCCCTGCAATGGGAGATGGATTATAAACCAGACAAATAAGAAGTATTTATGATTATAAATAAAAAACTGAAAGGCTAGTTTACCTGGAGTTAATAGAGAATTCACTAGCTTCGTTGTAATGGGAGGAGCCAGAGTTGGGGGAATCTGTATTAAAAGTATAACTCAACTCAGGCCCGATTCTCCCTTCCAAAGGATGTGAAGGGGTAGGCAAAACTTGAGCCTTGGAAATATGGCGGAGAGGAGTTTTCTCATGCAAACCTGCTTGTAAGTCACTTGACCCTGAGCTCCAGGTCCTCCTTCTTTTGCTGGTATCTTCATCATCCTGCGTTTTCTCCATATGTAAGGATGGATTCAAAGGATTTTTGGACAGTCTAGAAATAGGCACCTTTGCAACGGCTTGCCAGGTCCTCTTATTGCCCACAGGAGAATCCTTCTCAACCACCACATTGGAACCAGTAATGGGAGTCGTGGGAATAAGATCCGGAGCGTTCTGATCTGACGCATCTTGACTGACACCTCCTTGGCCTAACCCGGCGCCCTCTTGCTCTACCTGTTCATCCTGCGAGTAACCAACGTCATCAAATCGATTGTGCAAGTGACCAAGGGAGTCAAATTCAGAAACCTCATCCTCTTCGTCACTTTGCTCTTCCGGTTCATCATCTTCAGGAGAGGAAGCATGTTCTTGGGTCGTAACCCAGAAAGCATCTGAAGGCTGTAAACCGGAGAAACGCAGAGTTAGCATATATATAACCTTTGAATAGGAATGGAAATCAGTTATAAAAATATGAGACTTACATGAGGAGCCGGGTTAGAAGCGCAAAAGGCAGCAAGGCCAACATCAAAGAACCTGTCCCTTTTTATTCCAACCAAATCTTTCAGAGCCGCCACCATACCAGACTTGGAAACTGGAGACTCGGAATATCGCATAGGATCTGATAAACCGGTGTATTCATGGAATAGCCGGTTCCTAATGCTAAGGGGTTGGATACGCCAATCCACCCAAGTCTTAGTCAGGTCTAAACCAGTTAGCCCGTGAACTATCAAAGAGGTTACGCGCTTGAGAAAGGGTTTGCTTTTAACTCGATCAAAAGATCTGGCGTATGAGTTCATGGTACTAGTGTAAACGAGACGCTCTGGACGAAAACCCGGAAGAGCCGGTTCACCTTCAGGAATAAAAGAAAGTTTTTTGCCAGAGTTTCGGATGACTAGCAAGGAGGATACCCAGATAAGAGATATCCTTCCGCCTCCGAAACGAGACACCACCGCAGTGGATCAGCTCACCCTCGGCTATTTCCGGGTGTTTGTTGCAATAGAAGTACTCGAGAAAAAGATCTAGGTTAGGCTCTATCTGGAGATAGTCCTCACAAAGAACAACAAAGTTACTGACATTGAGTATGGAATTGGGGGGAAGATCTGGAAGATAAAGACCATAATAGCTTAGAAGCCGGTGGAAAAAATGAGACCCGGGAGGGAGAAACCCGTGAAGGATGTGGGATTCAAAGATTATTACCTCATCAAGCCCAGGTTCAGGACGGATCTCATTCCCAGGAGCACGCCAAGACAGGTTCTTCGGCAATAAACCGGAATCCTCCATTTCCGTAAGCCGGCCTTGGGTCATCTCTGACTTGCACCAATTCACTTGCATCATACTTCTCCCGGACTTGGCTGCTGCAGAACCGGAGGCACCCCCGGTCTTTTTCTTCTTCCCGGTTCCCCGGCCTTGGTCGCTAGGCTCTTCTCCTTCCCCATCTTACGGTGAACGCCGGCGAAACTCTGTCCGCGGCGGCGTAAGGAAGAAAATGGAGCTCTCGAGCTCTTTCTGGAAGAAGAAGAAGAAGAAGAAGAAGTGGAGGGTGCGGGGGGCGAATGATCCTGGGTCCGTGCCAGGAGACTATTTATAGGCGGGGGTCAAAACCCTAGGGTTAGTTGGTAATTTTGCACAAAAGGCCCTCAGGATTAATCTTTTTTCATAAAGGATATGAAGAGATTGGATCTGCGAAGGAAGATTCTCTAAGAAAAATACATTAAATACACGAAGGAGGATCCGGAGTGAACCGAAATATTTTTTGGTTCCTGGGATCCTAGAGATAAAGACGTGGAGTTATCTTTTCAAGGAACGGAAAGATACGATCCTGGTGATAATGATTAAACCTGAGTAATCCGGAACAAATATTCTGGAAGGTTATTTTTCTCAAAACAAATGATTTGTGTTTAACTTGTTTCAGGAACAGCTTAATGCGAACATCGTAAGTTTTAACTTAAGTGTTCATGTTAACCTGGGGGCTAATGTTGGGGGAATAGGTGAGGGGGAGCCTCACCGACCACCCCCATAAACCGGAGTTCACCTTATCCGGTTCACAACACCCGATCCGGTTTACATCGAGAGGAGCTAGACAGGAGACAATCATTCGACAGAAGAAGATCCGGGTTACCATGAACGTAACCCGGAAAGGACAGAGGAACCGGCACACGATCCGGGCTACAAGACTCAGGGCCCAAGGCCTGGAGAGCATCCCAAGACCGGACGGAGACGACCGGGTCATGGGAGAACCGGACAAGGCAACCCGGAGCCAGATCAGGTTAGGACTCCAACGACGGGAACACCCCGGATCCTCTTGTAAACCGGGTTACTCGTCCACTATATAAGACAAGACCCTGGGATGTAGAAAGACAAGTTCTAAGTCAATAACAAGGTAGTCCGAGACATCGAGAGCCGAAATCACCCTTTGTAATCGAGACCTTGTTTCCCAATAGTAAGAAGGCAAGAGTAGGTTTTACCCTCGGTTGAGGGGCTGAACCTGGGTAAACTCGCGTCTCTTATTTCCGCCTTAACTCTTTCAAAGTTTTGCTTAGTAGCAATGGCCTGGCAATCTAGTTCTCGTATGAGGATTTTTGCTGTGAAAACACCACGCCAGTACTCGAGTGACAAAAACGTAACGGGTGGAGGATGCGCTGTTGCCACTAGGGAGAAAACAACGAAGTTCTTGTCTACAGATGAGAATTATTGCTTACATTGCGTATTGTTCTTAATGCATGTCTGTTGCACACAAGCAATTATTTCGTTGCTGCAACTTAATACGAGTGACATTTGCTAGATTGTTGTCTTAAGATCGAATTTTAGTAATAGATGTTATCGGTTGGCGGTCTATTTATCTTGACGTAATGCCTACAGTGTTAGAACCCGCGAACTATATTTCATCATAATAGTATTGTTATACGTTCTTGAATTTGTCAATCGCCCAACTGTAATTTGTTCATCCAGCATGTTTATTATTCTTAGGAGAGACACCGCTAGTGAAACTATGGCCCCCGGTCCTATTTTCCTCATTGATTACAACCTCGTTTACTTACTTTTCACAATCACTTGTTGGTGTTTCATTTTCATTTAATATTCTTCAACCATTCGTTACAATTAATTATCTACTTTTCAGCAAGACATGAAGATTGTCAACCTTCTCGAAAAGTCGGGAGTAAGAGAGAGGATTCTATGATCCCATGGGAATCCAATAAAAGAATCACTTATACCATCCCAGCGAATGATCCTATACAATTCGTCTATTTATTTTGTTGTGTTTGTGTCAGATCCACGCTTGTTGAAGCGCCAGACAAGAAGAAAACTACCGAGAGACTTCGAAATCCTACTGGATTGATCATCCTCGTTCCTTAACTGGGGGAAATTCGCTGCTGACTACATCGTACCTTACTCTTGGGGTTTCCCAACGGGCGTATTATAACGCCAACAAGCACATATGTAGGAAGCAAGCCCCGACAGGTGATTGGAGGGGAGCCGACGAGATCGATGCAACAAGCGGGATATGAAATTATCGTCAAGCTTGAGGTAGATATGGGGAAGCGAGCCAGATATCTCGACATGCCGCCGCAGATATGGGAAGGGAGCGTCCACCGCTGTACTGGATGATGTAGCAGTAGGTGGCGGGGGATACACGTGCGTTCGCCTCGCTTGCTAGCGACAAAGAGTCCCACGATTAGGAGGGTAGGCTTGGCGTGAGGGCCTGGATTCCCATGGTGTGGGCGGCGTATAGATGAGCATGCGTGAGTGGGTCGTGGCAGTTGTTATTTCCCTTTACTTTTTGTTCTTTGTCTGGAATCGTGGGAATCGGGAGTTTTCCTAACGTGATGCGATTTTTTCCTTGTGGAGGGAGAGGCGCACGACGTACCGCAATCACGGACACGGCTGACTCAATTTTAATAGTAAAGATGGGAGTGATGTGGCCTCTTCATTGTTATCTGACTAGCTATGCTAGATATCATAACATGATAGTGCATGCACTGAACTTCCACTATTCCACACCCACGCCACTTACAGCTTTCAACTTCCACTATTCCACACCACTTATAACCTTCTACCATACATTAGCACTGATGTACAAGATAACATTACAAAATCAACTACACTGAGAAACCTTTCTACCACCAGCTGATGCAACTGTTGGAAATATGAGCAATTTACCATATAATTTAATTAATAGAAACAGTAGGTAAAGCAGAACTACAATTGCAATAGTCAAAGTAGTCATTTGAATTTTCGTAGAGTAGACAAAGGGCATGCATGGTTTAATCATATGAATTTTCAGACAGTAGGCAACAGGCATACATAGTATAGAATTTGGGGAAAACAAATCTACTCCAATTGCTAGAACTAGGAATTCTAGTAGGATCTGAAACATGAGATTGAACAGAGGAGACATGATCACATACTGAACAGGAGCTGGTGCAGCAGCGGGACCATTGTTGACGTTGTCGCCCATGTCGTCGAAGAGATCGTCGACTTCCGGGAAGAAGTCGTCGTTCGGGAAGATGTCGTTGTCGTCCGTGATGAAGAAGCCAGTAGTCGCGCAGAGCGCTCCCCAAAAACCTTATCGCCCTTCTCCCGTACAGGACTCAAAGTAGCGCGGTTTCGGAGGCCTACTGTCCCGACCGGCGGTGCACGCCGCAGGCCAGGATGGGGAAGACTTGAGCGGTGGCGCAAGGCTCTGGAAATGAGAAGGCAGTGTATTGCTGTGTCCTTTGGAGAGGAGCGACCTCTGATTTTATAGGCACAGAGCAGAAGCCGAACAGGCCACGCGAGAAGATGAAACGAAGAGTCGGGAAGGCACAGAGCAGCAGCCGAAGCTGAGCAGCCTCCGTAATCAAAACCCACTTAGCAAAAGCATTTCGTTTCAGATTCCTGTGCCTGTTCATATTCTAATTCGTGCGTGTGGCAAAATAAAGAGAGAGAGAGGCTCTCGGCTCGAGGCATTCCCGCAACCCGCGGCGCGCGCGTCGTGACGAGGCGAGGCGAGGCGTGGCGAGGCGGGCGGCGGAGGAGGAGCGCGCGTGTAGTCATCTCTTTCTAATGCTCATACAACAAGTGGAAAGCCCTCCCTTATAAACAGGTAAAACTTCCACTCAACTAGCAATGTGGGACTAAACATTTGTCCCACCTCTTGCCATACACGAATGGGCCAAGTGGGCCTCTAGGATTTATTAGGAATTTCTGGAATATTAAATGGGCTGGTCCATTTGGGCCAAAATTCCAACAATCCCCCACCAGATCCCAGAGGCACACGAAATTTGCCTTTGGTTCCAAAACATTGTTTTATATACCGATGCTTAGTGGAGACTGTGAAGTTGAACTTCCACCTAGAACTCTATGCTACACTAGTAAGCAACTTGGACAGTGGACTGCGCCTTGAACGGCAAGTTTTCTGCGAATCTAGTTTCACATAAAGCCTTGATCGATACTAGGCTGCCGCAAGACTTCCCCGCGGGTGGAGCTTATGCGTCATACTCCTTGACCTTTCATGAGTTTATTAGAGAGCACCCAACTCTCATGGACTGCGACGTTTGACAGTCAGACTCACATAGGTGTGTTCTTCAAAGGATGTTCTGCAGGACAACATCTCTGCTTAAATAAGCCACTTAGAACACATTAAGATAAACATCAACCTGCCTTGCAGAGTAGGAGAGTATTGCATCTTCATGGAGTGGTATAAAAAGTAGGGATACTCTCCTCTCAGTTGATCAACAGCTTGTCTCCCAATTCTAATTCACGGGATCTCCGATCACATAGAGTGGGTTGCCACAGTGAACAACTTATATTGTGGGTCTCATACCCATCTCCTTCGATGCATTATCTATCACGTTACGCGATAGACCCTTTGTGAAGGGGTATGCCAAGTTTTTAGATGTATGGATATAATCCAATGCAATAACTCCGGAGTTTCTCATTTTTCTGACAGATTTTAGTCTCCTCTTCACATGCCTTGATGACTTCATATTGTCCTTAGAACTGTTTACTTTGATGATCACAGTTTGATTATCACAGTTCATCGGGATAGCGGGTATAGGTTTTTCAACCACAGGTAAGTCCATCAAGAGCTATCTCAGCCACTCTGCTTCAACAGTGGTTGTGTCCAATGCTGTGAGTTCTGCTTCCATAGTTGACCTCGTTAAGATGGTCTGCTTGCAAGACTTCCAAGAAACAGCGCCACCACCAAGTGTAAATATATATCCACTCGTGGCCTTTATCTCATCAGCGTCAGATATCCAATTTGAATCACTATAACCCTCAAGTACCCTTGGGTACCCAGAATAGTGAATCCCATAGCTCGCAGTGCCTTTCAAATAGCGCATGATTCTCTCAAGAGCGCGCCAATGATCATCGCCCGGATTTCAAACAAATCGGCTAAGTTTGCTTACAGCATACGCGATGTCAGGCCTCGTAGCGCTTGTTAAATACATAAGCGAGCCAATAATCTGAGAGTATCTAAGTTGATCCTTTGCAATTCTTCTGTTTTTACGAAGTAGCACACTGGGATCATATGGAGTTAGTGAAGGCTTGCAATCGCTATACCCAAAACGACTCAAGACCTTCTCAACATAGTGAGATTGAAGCAGTGTTATCCCACCATTGTCATCTCTCAGTAACTTGATGTTAAGGATAACATCAGCAACTCCTAGATCTTTCATCTCAAAACAGTGAGATAGGAAACTCTTAACCTCTTCGATCACTTTGAGGTTAGTTCCAAAGATTAGTATGTCATCAACATACAAACAAAGAATGACTCCTTCGCCCCCACCATGGCGATAGTACACACATTTGTCAGCTTCATTTACAGCAAAACCTGCTGCAGTCAAAGTTCTTTCGAATTTCTCATGCCACTGCTTAGGCGCTTGTTTAAGGCCATATAAAGATTTCAGCAATTTGCACACCTTTCCTTCCTGACCATCTACCACGAATCCATCTGGCTGGTCCATGTAAATTTCCTCTTCCAACTCTCCATTTAGGAAAGCGGTCTTAACATCCATTTGATGAACAAGAAGACCATGTGAAGCAGCCAGCGAAAGTAGAACTCGAATGGTTGTCAGGCGTGCCACAGGTGAGTAAGTATCAAAGAAATCTTCACCTTCCTTTTGAGTATAACCCTTGGCCACAAGCCGTGCCTTGTACTTCTCAATAGTACCATCAGGCCTAAGCTTCTTCTTGAACACCCACTTGCATCCTACAGGTTTGCACCCGTAAGGACGATCAGTGATTTCCCAAGTTCCATTAGCCAAAATGGAATCCATCTCACTACGGACGGCTTCCTTCCAATAGTCAGCATCTGGAGATGCATAGGCCTCTGAAATGGAACTGGGAGTATCATCCACGAGGTATACAATGAAATCATTACCAAAGGACTTTGCAGTCCTCTGTCTCTTGCTTCTTTTGGGAGTTTCACTGTTGTCCTCCATAGGATTTTCAACGTGTTCCATCGAAATGGTAGGTTCAGGAAGTGCAACTAATTCTTGACTTGATGAATTAGGAATCTCCTGATGTGACGAGGTAGACATATCCTTCATAGGAAAAATGTCTTCGAAGAAAGTCGCATCATTTGACTCCATAATTGTACCAACACGCATGTCAGACACATCGGATTTTATGATCAAGAATCTATAGCCAATGCTATGAAAAGCATATCCCAGAAAAACACAATCCACAGTGTTTGGTCCAACCTTGCGCTTCTTAGGGAATGGAATATTGACTAACGCCAAACAACCCCAAGGTCGTAGGTAAGAGAGTTTTAATCTTTTCTTCTCCCATTCCTCAAATGGAGTTATCTCTTTGTCTTTTGTAGGGACTCGGTTTAGGACATGACACGCAGTCAGAATAGCCTCCCCCCACCATGCCTTGGAAAGACCCGATGTATCTAACATGGCGTTAACCAAATCAGTTAGAGTACGATTCTTTCTTTCAGCCACCCCATTTGACTGAGGTGAATAGGGAGGCGTCCTCTCATGAATTATACCATGTTCCGCACAAAAGGAATCAAACTCGTTGGAAAAATACTCTCCACCCCGATCAGACCTTAGCCTCTTAATCTTTCGATCAAGTTGGTTTTCTGCTTCAGCTTTATAAATTTTGAAGAAACTCAAAGCTTCATCTTTTGATTTCAGAAGATACACATGACAATATCTGGTGGAGTCATCAATTAACGTCATGAAATATTTCTTTCCACCTTTTGTTAACACACCATTCATTTCACAGAGATCAGAATGTATGAGCTCTAGTGGTGCCAGATTCCTCGCCTCTGCAGTTTTATGGGACTTGCGAGGTTGCTTAGCTTGCACACACACTCGGCACTTAGAACCCTTAATAGGTGTGAAGTGGGGAATTAAGCTCAATTTGGATAGTCGTGTCATGCAGCTAAAACTGATGTGACAAAGACGTGAATGCCATAAATTTGATTCATTGTTGCAAACATGGTTTACAACGTTATTACAGACATCAGTCAAGGATAAGCGAAACAAACCACTACATTCATATCCTTTACCAACAAAGGTTCCAAACTTGGACACTACAAATTTATTCGACTCAAAGGCAAGCTTGTAGCCATCTCTACACAGAAGAGAACCGCTAACAAGATTCTTATTTATAGAGGGCACATAGTTCACGTTCTTCAGTCGTACAGTCTTCCCCGAAGAGAACTTCAGATCGACCGTACCAACACCGCGAACAGAAGCATGTGAGCCGTTGCCCATCAGCACGGAAGAAGTTCCTGTTGCCTGATAAGAAGAGAACATGGAAATATCAGAACATACATGTACATTGGCGCCCGTATCAATCCACCAATCAGGAGAATGACATACTGAAAGAACAGTAGGAAATATACCGTACCCTGCGTCCTTCATCTCAGTATCACCAATGACAACATTGACGGTCTTGCCGCCTTTCCCATGTTGACGCTTGTCAAAGCGATTCGGGCAGTTGGGAGCCCAGTGTTCAGGATCACCGCAAACATGGCAGACTCCTTTCTTCTTCTCATACTTCTTCTCATACTTCTTCTTGAAGTTGGTAGAATGTGGTGTCTTGTTCTTCACATCAAACTTTCCTTTACCCTCAAACTTGTTCTTGTTTCTGAACTTGTGGGTTTGGAAGTTTCTCTTCTGTACCAGGTTGGCACTAGAACTTCCATCAGCACCTCGAGCACGTGTGTCCTTTGCTCTTGCCTTTTCTTCGACATCAAGAGTCCCGATGAGATTAGAGACAGAAAACTCCTGTCTCTTGTGCTTCAGACATGTAGCAAAGCTCCTCCATGAGGCAGGAAGTTTGGCAATAATGCCTCCGGCAATAAACTTGTCCGGTAACACACAAGTGAAATGCTCAAGTTCTTTGGCGAGTGACTGAATCTCATGAGCCTGCTCAACCACGGAGCGCTCATCAGTCATCCTATAGTCATAGAATTGCTCCATGACATACAGTTCAGTGCCAGCATCTGCGGTACCAAATTTTGCCTCAAGTGCATCCCACATATCCTTGCCATTGTCAAATGACGCATAAGCATCAACAATGTTATCTCCAAGAACACTGATCAGAGCAAGCTTAAAGAGGGTATTCATTTTCTCATAGTTTGCCTCCTGTTGAGGGTCAAGATCACCCGTAGGCTTGCCAAGAGTGGCGTCATAGCAGTTCATGGATTGAAACCAGAGAACTGCTCTCACGCGCCATCTCTTATAATTGGCGCCCTCAAACACAGGTGGCCTCATAGACGCAGCAAATCCAGTTGGGGTAAATTGCCTATAATAAGGTTTTTGGATTGTTGGAAATATGAGCAATTTACCATATAATTTAATTAATAGAAACAGTAGGTAAAGCAGAACTACAATTGCAATAGTCAAAGTAGTCATTTGAATTTTCGTAGAGTAGACAAAGGGCATGCATGGTTTAATCATATGAATTTTCAGACAGTAGGCAACAGGCATACATAGTATAGAATTTGGGGAAAACAAATCTACTCCAATTGCTAGAACTAGGAATTCTAGTAGGATCTGAAACATGAGATTGAACAGAGGAGACATGATCACATACTGAACAGGAGCTGGTGCAGCAGCGGGACCATTGTTGACGTTGTCGCCCATGTCGTCGAAGAGATCGTCGACTTCCGGGAAGAAGTCGTCGTTCGGGAAGATGTCGTTGTCGTCCGTGATGAAGAAGCCAGTAGTCGCGCAGAGCGTTCCCCAAAAACCTTATCGCCCTTCTCCCGTACAGGACTCAAAGTAGCGCGGTTTCGGAGGCCTACTGTCCCGACCGGCGGTGCACGCCGCAGGCCAGGATGGGGAAGACTTGAGCGGTGGCGCAAGGCTCTGGAAATGAGAAGGCAGTGTATTGCTGTGTCCTTTGGAGAGGAGCGACCTCTGATTTTATAGGCACAGAGCAGAAGCCGAACAGGCCACACGAGAAGATGAAACGAAGAGTCGGGAAGGCACAGAGCAGCAGCCGAAGCTGAGCAGCCTCCGTAATCAAAACCCACTTAGCAAAAGCGTTTCGTTTCAGATTCCTGTGCCTGTTCATATTCTAATTCGTGCGTGTGGCAAAATAAAGAGAGAGAGAGGCTCTCGGCTCGAGGCATTCCCGCAACCCGCGGCGCGCGGCGGAGGAGGAGCGCGCGTGTAGTCATCTCTTTCTAATGCTCATACAACAAGTGGAAAGCCCTCCCTTATAAACAGGTAAAACTTCCACTCAACTAGCAATGTGGGACTAAACATTTGTCCCACCTCTTGCCATACACGAATGGGCCAAGTGGGCCTCTAGGATTTATTAGGAATTTCTGGAATATTAAATGGGCTGGTCCATTTGGGCCAAAATTCCAACAGCAACGAGTAAAAGGTGGCCGGATTTTGATCTAGATGTCAAACGTTGACAGACGTGATGAACTGAGCAGGGTTGACGGGTACATTTGGAAGAGAAGTGCAGCAATGTAATAGCATCAGTCATACTAAAAACTAGAAGTATACCCCGCGCGTTGCTGCGGGGATCGCTTTAGAAACTACATTATATTATAAGCAAAAGGTTATGAGAGATGTAATAAATTATGTTTCCTAAGTGAATATGCAAAATCCAATTGATCATAGATATATTTTAAATTGTTAATATGAATAATTGAATGATTTAAGAAATAATGCATGCAATGATTAATAAATATGAGTGGAGATGACATGGACAATTGATTGGTTAATAGAGTGGATGATGTGGATAGCTTGCATGTTGAGATAGAAAAATAATAAATGCATGTTAGTGGAGTTTTGCTTTATAAGAAGTATAGATAGATAGATTCCAAAAAGAAAAAAAATCAAGCGAAACAACCATCAGCTGAAACAAGGCAGAGACAGAATCAAGTATCAGCCGATGTTTGCACGCTGTTGACTGGAGCAAAGAGATAGGGAAAATATAAGAGCATCCACACTGAGGCTCTTATTTAGAGGCGCTAGGATTTTTAACAAGCGCTTGAAGTTGGATACCCAGGCGCTCGCATGATTTTTTCCGTTTCTCCGATTTTTTCTTTAATGTTTTTAGCGCCTACATAAGCGATTCCGAGTGTGGATGCTCTAAGGGCGATGACGCCCCAGGCCATTTTTCAGCGCAAAATACCGCTCTTTGGGGCGTCCGGCGCTATTTTTCGGCGTGGTGGGCACCGTTTTCTAACCGTGACCCCAACCCAACAAGGCAAAAGTGGACAAAATTCGAACAAATTTGGACGAACACTTGCGATTATACAATATATGGACGAGTATGGGCACATGAGTGATTTGAACGGAGAAAAGAAATTTAAACTAGTTTATGCCTAGGAGGTGGTAGAACTTGGTGTAGTCGCCGCCGTCGTCGTTGTCATCATCGCTCGGCGGCGCGTCCTTCTTCGGGGCCGACGTAGCTGCAGCTCGCCCCTGGGTCACCACCACCAGACTTTTTGGGCAGCGCTGACACCTCCCCCTCACTGTCGTCAAGCAGGACGACGCCCCACTTCTCAGTTGCGGTGGCGCCGCGCCGCTCGACTATCTCCTCCAGGGCGGGCCTCTGCCGCTCCATCTCCTCCGCCACGTACCGTTCCTTGACTTGGCTTCAATGTCGTCGGTGGCCATGTCGACGTGTTACTCTCTCCACGTCGCCAGCTTCATTACCTAAAGCTTTAAGCCGGGAGTTCAGCGAGCTCTCTCATGCATTCTGACCACGTGGTGTAGCTGCCAAGTGGGCCTACAACCTCCCCAAAACACGCACGACCGATGGGTCTTCTCTCTCGCTTATGCCCCCTAACCCTATCTTCTTCTCCTCCTATCTTTCCGAGTTGGCAGGGGCGGCGGAGTAGAGCGGCGGCGACGTGCAAGTCAAGGGTAACAGCGGGGAAAAGCCGGATTATCTTCTCCTCTATCCCTCTTCTATCTCCACGGTCAGCCATGGGGAATAGCTGGAGTTGGCGGCGCGGATCGCTTCGTCCTTCCCTTTCTCTGTAACTGGCAATGGGGAATGGCCTCAGATGCCCCCGGACTCCATCCTCTTCTCCCCCTGGCTTTCATAGGTAGCAGGGGCGGCGCAACAGAGACGGCAGGGACGTGCAGGACGGGGGGAAACGGCGGGGAAAGTCGGAATATCCTCTCCTCTCTCTCTCCTGGTATGTCCTCTATATCCTCGGTCGGCCATGGGGAACCAGCGGGAGTTGGAGGCACGGATCCGCGAGAGGCGGCTCTCCTATGTTGCTTCATCCTTCCATTCCTCGGTAACTGCCGATGGGGAATGGCTACAGATGGCATCCCAGATTTGTAAGAGGCGGGGTTGGGGAAAGGAGGCCTATACTTTTTTTTACTTGAATATTTTAGCCATTTAGCCCCCTTTTCAAGATGTAGATACGTAATGTGCTTCTCTACACTATCAGACTACATGCTGCCCTTTCCTTCTGTTAATTATTTGACAATAATTTCTTATGCTACGGTTACCCTTCTATAGGAGCTTGTTGCCTTGCATTGACGATGCGGTGACCAGAAGATGGCGAGGAGAGGACTTGGCCGGAGGTTGAGGCGTGAAGATTCGTTAGTGTCGCGGAGCCTTGAAGGATGTGAGATTGGAGGGGTCCAGGTGCTAGCCTGACATCTGAGATCGGAGGGATCGGCGTGGGCGCTCATGACTGGCCTAGCGTCGTCACGCATTGGCCACTGGATGTTCAACCTTATGCAGCTAATGCAGTACAATATCGCAAACGTGGACCAGTAATACATAATTAAGAAATTGGCTGATCCTCCTCCATGCCTTCTAGGCATGTGTTGCTTTCTTCCTTGCCATGGGGAGATCTATGGACTGGAGGGAACATATTTGAAGATACGCTACTGGTACCAATCAGGTTGAATACTGGAATACTACACGTATACTTTGCTTCTTCATTTTATCCTTCACCGAGTCTAATATAATGAATTTTCATGTTTGCTGATTCTGACGACCTGAGCAAAGCTTCTATATTCCTGGCCCTTCAGCGAAAGGAGTTGGAAATGCCTAGTGCAGTATCGGTGTTTGATTTCTTTTGTTTATCTGAAAGTTAAATAGTAGTATATCAGCTCAAGAACATTTGGAATTTACTTGCCTGTCTGTAGCCTTCAACTAGGAGCTGGTTATTTCATGAGTGATTATATGGCTGCATTAGTTTAGTGGTCTTGATTTTCTTTTGAAGAAGTTGGACAGTCTCTATGAATCTGTATTGACACTAACTGAATTTAATTTCTGTGCAGGAAACGTGTAAACAGCCCTTACCGACTACCGCACAAGACATAGCTCGTGATGGCTGCCGCCGATTCCGCCGGCTACCACCAGGACGTGATACCCGCGTTGGGATCCGTCAACTTGTCATGCCAGCGGTTGATATTGGCCAGCAAATATTGTGCCATAGAAGTGTAGAAATGGCTATTCATTCTAGGTGAGCAAAGGTCACTTTGTGATGCCAATTGTGTCATATCTGAATGCATCATATATACACATATTCACCTTGTTTATTATTTCATTAATGTGCATATATCATTATACTTGTAGCATTCCATGTTCATCACACAATCCATTTCCACTCAGACCTATATTTTTCATTATGTTCTTTTGCACAGTCTAAATTTTTCAAAAGGGTCTTGTGATGATCTGAACTTTGTCCTTGCCACGGCATAGCAGAGGCATGCATTAAAAGAAATGACATTGTCTTCATCATGGACTACGGAAAAAGCAAAGGAAACATGGATATATGCTTTAAACAACCCTCCATGTGTACTTTTGTGGATTCAAAGGCGTTTGCCACATCATGTAAATGATTCTCTTCGATTTAATGTCTCATACTTCATTACCAGCGCTTCTCTCTGACCCAAACTTTGGTAAAACGTCACATACTTCAACCTAGGTTTAGCATAAGCTATTTTATTTAACGAAAAACTCTTCTTACTTTATGTATGTGATATTCTTTTATCATTAACCTTCATTTTTTTTCCAACACATTTGCTTTCTATGGTGTTATTTAGACATATAGGCCATGATGGCGTTCCTTAGCTATGGGGTTTGTGGTCAAATATGATCCTGATTTTCATAAATTTAGCACTCATTTACATCGAGTTCAAATGCCTATTTTTAGCACTCGAGATTTCTCTTGCTTGATTTAATGGTTTTCCTCAACAAGCATCTACGTTTGCCTCTTTTTCTCATGAAATCTTATTCAGGGCCTTTTCATTTCTGCTTTAGTGATCGATTTAGAAGGAAGAATATTTTCCGTTACCATGAACAGTCTTCTTTTTAGAATGTCAGTGGGCTTATATTGACCATAACCTCTTGATTCAGATATGATCACCGTCATCTGTGTCTATAGACCATCGTTTTTTGCTATAATTTCTCATATTTTTGGCAGTGCCTGCATGCAGAGAAGGGGCAGAGTTGTTTGAGTCCAACATGGTAAATGATGCATTTGCAAAGTATCGGCTTTAGGAGTTCCATAGAATTTTGTTGAATTCTCTATGTTTGCGGATAGAAACTTTGCAAGTTGGTATCATTGGAGAGTTTCTATCAGCTGCCCTGTAGCTTCCGAACCCATGATTTTTATGTGTTCAAATCATACTTCAGCATTTGGATGTTTCCTTTCTTTATTTACCTTTCTGTCAGCATTATTTACTTCTATCTTGAAATCTTTAAAGGCATCATCCACAATCTTTGGTTTCATGTAGGTAGAGAATGGTTGGTTTAAATGGTTCTCATTTTGTGTCTTTTGACCGCTTCATAAATTCTTTCTTTATTTACCTTTCTGTCAATCGCAGCCAAATCTGATATTCGTTGCTGTTTGAATGTTGTCATTTTTCATGAAAATAGCTAATTGGCCTAGCTTGAAATAATATACATCAGGAAATCAAATGCAATGCCAATATATTATCAAACAAGGTACGCCATGTTGCTTGTCTCTATTCGTTTTTGTAGTACTTTGCATAAATTTACAGTCTTACATATTAATTTTAGGCTTTCCGTGGTACTATGATCTTAGACTTACCTTCTGATGTCCTATTTTTATCAGCAGAATGAGTTATAAATCCATGCTTACAAAATTAGCACCAGTGTAAGTTGTAGCTACCGTGTTGGTTGTATGTCTTCCTTCACATGCCTCAGTTCACTCTCAACTTACATAAAATTAAGAAACCTTAAGACTGAGAATTTGAGAGGATAGTTCACGGGCAAAGCAAACCACCTACTAGGAGTGGTGCAAGGAGATTACGAAAATCTTCATGTATACTTAATGCAAACATTTTCCATGTGTATCCTACATCTTGATAGTTATTTTTTCAGCAGCTTAATTAAGTGTTATGGCCCTATCACCATTTGTTACTCTACTTATTTCAAAATAATGGATTTACTTTGTGAAGCCAAATATGTTATGACGGACATGTTACGTTACTGGCTTACAACTGCTAGGGGTGGTTGTGATCCACAAAACCGTGGAGATTGAAACTTCTCCATGGATGTTGACTAATTCTTAAACCCTCGGTACAACATTCCCTACTTTACTTTTGTACCAAAATACATATATATTTCGTTATTTGCATATATATAGTTTGTGTATTTTGTTTCTTTCCCTCGTTTTCTTTCATGTATTGGGTCGCATAGTGTTGTATTCCTTCAGCTTTACACTAATTATTGGGGCTTACGTTATCTGCAAAGTGACATAAATTTTTCCTTGTCAGCTGTTCTTGCTTTCTTTATCTGGATTTTTTTTTGGCTTTGTGAATTGCGATTAAACAATTGTGATATATGGGACTAGAGTTTTTCTATACATTCTCTTGTCTATTCTTATCTAATGATGCTGGAGAAGGCTTATTTCTTGACGATGTTTTTTCTATCTCTTTACATTACCTCTTACAGATCTCTTTACATTATCCTCTTAGCCACATATTGAATCACCTAACCTCCAGAATTTGACATGGGGACATAGTTTTGCAGTCAACTGAGCTCATCTAAGATTCTAGCAATGAGGAAATACGTTCTATAACTTGTGCATCAATAGTCAGCTGACAAGTAAATGTGAGCATAAAGGCTGCTAGAGATTCACTGGTTTTTGTATGCTCCTCCGTTCTTCGTGCGTCATAGTTGTTAACGAACCATGCATGGTTTTTTGCTAATGTCCTATAGGATTCTACATAGCCAGAGCTAAGTAATACTTCATATTGTGATTATTTCGGTTCCACTCCTACACTATTAAGGTTTTTCGTAATTATTGATAACTCCTGCTAAATGCCGAGAGCCACAAATTTGGGGAGACCTTTGTTCCGGTGTAGAAAAAAAATTAGGTAGTACATTTTAGTTCCTATACCTACCAGGTTGGAGAGTTGAACAATGGGAAAGAACTCTAGAACTTACGATTCATCTTGAACATAGCTGTTTCACCCGTGAGAGTATTATGTGAATCTATTAATGTAAAAATGAACGAAGGTTTGGTTGTATCTGTTCCTTGGGGATCCAACTTGATCTTTACCAAATACGACAGTGGAAATAATTGGTGGTGAACTAAACTGTACTGCTCCTTTACTCAAAGCCAGTCTTGCACAGGAATCGTAGAGCACTGGAAATTGCCCAGTTTCCCCGTTTCGTTGCAGACCTCCATACTCGCCATCAGTATTTTCTTTTTGTTGTGGTTCTTCGGTTAATTGGTACCATTGTTCTTTCGCCCCCCTTTACCGAAGTCCAATTCTAGCATAAAAGTACTGAAAAATACTTTATAGTTATGTCCGATAAGCTCAATAAGTCCAAACCGGAGGAATACTGTTGTCTCCTTAGTTCTGGATCATGTGTCTTTTGATTTACTAATTTCCGGAGAAGTACTTTGTTCTACTAAGAGCGATGTGATGTTTTCTATACTTCATCTCTCCATTAGCTATGCAGTTAGTAATTACTTAACTTGTACTTTGAAATATGTACCGGCAAATTACGTTATGATAGAGGTGGGGTTCTCGCACCTGCCATTCACCTGAAAGTATGCATAGTTCTCATGCTCTGTGTGTTGTTTCTATTCTTTCATGGTGTGATCTGTGAAGTGAATTCTCAGTAGTGTTCGCCATGGTGCTAAGCGCTAGCCGGAAATCAGGTCGCCACCTTGTATGTAATGGTTAATTTGGCAGGGCTAGGTAGTCTTCTATCTTGATAATTTGGCTAGACGAGAGATGTCATGAATGATAATATCTCTTCTAATACTATTTATTAATTAGAAGATGCATTGTATTTGTTGTCTCCATTAATCGCACAAGCTATAGGATGATTCTTTCTTGTTCCTGGTTGTTGTTTTCGTGGCTTGGAGGTACAGATTTATTTTCTATGCTTTTGTTGATATTTTAGTTTGCTTGCATCAGGAATGAGACGTTTTAGGTCGGAGTAGAGCATTGAACAGCGGCAGAGCTTATTTCCAGCCCTAACTGAGCGTCCAGGTTCTGAGAGAAGTTTCTTACTTCAAGGAAATAAGAGTAGCGTGGTTTGACTCTACATAATTTGTAATCTTATAGCGCCAGACAAACCAAGTTAAAAGGAGTCTGGATAATGTATGTATCACCATTGAGAGTGGAAATGGAACCGGCGAAGAGATGCTTTTGTATAACATGATTTTATCTGATCATGTTTTTCTGTTATAGCAACTTCAACAAAGAATCAGTGCTAAGTCTTTTTGTTCCCTTCAGAGATTTCATGTTTCTTCTCCAAAATGGAATTAGACTGATTGAATTTCCATCATACTGTTTGTCTGTCATGAAAATTAATATTTTTTGCCAGAAATCTCTCTGCGTGCAGGTTTATTTTATTGGGCTGAATTTTGTAGACGTATGAACTTTCTACCATACTCATCCATCGGTGCAATATTTATGCATGGTTCTTGTGTAATGATTCTTAAGTTCACCTGTATAAGTATGGGAAAGAGAATAATGTGTTGCCATTCGTTCTAACTAAGATACACGACGAAATAGAGAGCCACTCAGCACAGAGTACACAGACGCACGGCAGCCGGCGCAGCGAAGCGCGCTGCCCCGTCTAGTCTACTTGACGCCGGTCTCCTTCTACGGCCTAACAAGTCAAAGGTGACCGCGAGGAGGCGACGGTGTGCGGCCGCGCTTGTTGATAACGAGGTTGCCGCGACGAGTGCGCCGTCAGAGCGGCGTCTCCTGCGGCTCAGGCTTGACGGGGCAGAGGGGGGTCCTCGGCGCCGAGCCCGACAAACGGGAGGTCGCCCCCACTAAGAAGGACGAGGACCCGGTGTACATGCCCCTTCGCATCTAGGACGCTCCTCGACGGTGAGAGAGGGACGGTGGAGGGTACACTAGAGGCGGGTAATTGCCGACTGTGATGTGCGCCAGGACAGCCTTGATAGTCCGCCCGGGCTCGCCCCACCAGACGCACCGTCCGCCGGAGTTCTGGCGTCCCTCCACCATAGACGAGCCGTTCGTGGAGGCCGCTGCTCGCGGCGTTGCTGGGAATACGCCGTCCAGGCGGCGTGGTTGTCCGCCACCCACTGGGTGTCTACCTGGGCCTCTATCGACATGGCAGCGCGGATGTCGGCGATCTACGCCATGCGCTCCATGCCGGTGGGCATCGGCGACACCGGAACACCGTCGGCGCTCAGACGCCAGTTGCCGAGCACGCAGACATCGGGTGGAGCCGGGTAGCCTGCCTTCTCGACGAGACGAGATTCCGAGTCGTGCAAGTGGCGGCGGCCGAAGCCGTTAGCCGCCACACCGTCACCAGGGTAGTGCTCCGCCATGGAAGGAGAGGAGAGGTCGAGAAGAGAGGTCTCGGAGATGAGCTGACGGGCAGGGGATGTGGCGGTCGACGACAAAGGGGCAGGGGGCTTTTATACCGTCCCGGAGCGCGGGAGGAGTGTAGACGCGTGGGCGGGAAACTCGACGGTGGAGCGCCATCACACCACCACGTGGTTTATTGGACACCTTGGCCAGTCTGAAAGGCTGCGAGTGAGCATTGAACAACACGGGAAACGAGGCGATGAGGACGACGACTAAACACGGTCGCGGACTCGGCGGACCCACGGGCGAGCGAAACGGTTTTCGCCCCATTTCACTTCATCCGGCGCCCCATGAGCGCGACCGAGTGAAAAATGTGTTCGCGTGCTGGGGGGAGGGCTTGAGAATTGCGATGGTGTGACCATTGATGGAAAGCGTATCTTCGACGCCAAAGCGGAAACTCGCGGCAGTGGTCGGCGCCTACCTAGCGCCATATGCATCCCGTGGTCGAACCGGACGGCTCTCCATAATACGCTCCGACCGAGCCAGCCAAGCCAGCCGGGCTTCTCCACCTCGTCTTCCTCGGCTCGGCCCCTCCACGCGCGCGCCGAGAAACCCTAGCCCGTCACCACCATGGACGGCTCCACCTCCAAGGCCAAGCGCAAGCGCAAGCGCGGCCGCAAGAACAAGGCGGAAGCGGACAACCGCTCCCCGTCCCCCGATGCCCCTGCTGCAGCCGCCGCCCCCGCAGCCGCGGTTTCCGACAGCCCCGCCCCTGCCGCCGGCGGCCGCCGCAGTCGCAAGTCGCGACGCCTCGAGGCCGCAGCTGACGAAGCAAATGGGGAGACGAAGCCCGTGGCGAACGGGGTGGACGCGGCAGTGGCGGAGCTGGGCCCCGCGGGCTGGGAGGAGGTCGGGCGGGTGGTACCGTCCATGGACGCGGTGGTCAAGGTCTTCTGCGTGCACACGGAGCCCAACTTCTCGCTGCCGTGGCAGCGGAAGCGGCAGTACAGCTCCAGCAGCAGCGGCTTCATCATAAGCGGCCGCCGCGTCCTCACCAACGCACACTCCGTGGAGCACTTTACCCAGGTCAAGCTAAAGAAGCGCGGCTCTGACACCAAGTACCTCGCCACCGTCCTCGCCATTGGCACCGAGTGCGACATTGGTGCACACTCTCTCTCCCATTCAATTCCGCCAGAGCCTGCATTGCTTACTCCTTTATTTTCGTTTGTTCACGCTTAACTGTGTCATAGAGCTCCCATGTAAATGTCAACTGAGATACCCACCCCCTGGTTAGGTTGCAGACATAATTGTTCAAGCTTAAGTATGGTGTGAGACCTGACATATAGTTGTCACCATGAGCTAGTGGCAAAATTATTGGTGCCAAATTGTGGATATTCTGGGGAAGTTGAACGTATGGAAGTGAAAATGCAGTTTTTTTCGAACATCAGCTCTTGGAAATATTGCAGAGTTAATAAATCGTTAAAATTTTAAAACTTAGCGCAGTCGATGTGTCGGTATTCTTGCTTGGGGAATATATTAAATCAATAAGTAGTTGGACATACTAGTTTTATTTGTTGAATGGGTGCAATTTTTTTGTCTATATTTTACATGGCTTAACTTGAACTGTTCTGTCCATCTCAGCGCTGTTAACTGTCAGCGATGACGAGTTCTGGGAAGGAGTTTCACCAGTTGAGTTTGGGTCGTTACCAGCACTTCAGGATGCAGTCACTGTTGTTGGTTACCCAATTGGAGGAGATACAATATCAGTGACAAGTGGTGTGGTCTCTAGGATAGAAGTACTTTCATATGTTCATGGTTCTACTGAACTTTTAGGACTGCAGGTATGTTTCTTCCCATTTTTTTCATCCCTTCATACAACTTTCATGGTAGAATAATACTACATCTCAAGCTAATCTTTTGAGCAATCATATATTTATTTATCTAATAACTTTCAAATTTGGACCTTTTCCTGTCGACAGATAGATGCAGCTATCAATTCAGGAAATTCAGGTGGCCCAGCTTTTAATGACAGGGGCATATGTGTTGGTATAGCCTTTCAGTCTCTCAAACACGAAGATGCAGAGAATATAGGTTATGTGATACCCACCCCAGTTATCAAGCACTTTATTCAAGACTATGAAAAATCTGGAGCGTATACAGGTACATTGTCCTATTCGAATGTTGTATGAAGATGCATTTTTTTTATCTAGTTATGATCAATGATTTCATTCGTTTTACTGCTTGTCTTGAGCACACTGAACTCTGTTTTGACATTCCTTTGAACCATTTAACCGGTTTATTAGAACTTATGAATGATATTATAGGCATAGTCTATACCAGGGTATTGATCTCTTCTTTATGTCTTTGCAAGTATTTATTATTATTATTACCGTTGGGTCTTATACGAGTGTTTCTCTCTTCTGATTTTTCGTGCCCTGCAGTCTGATGATTGTATTGCTCGTGCAATCCTAGTCGTTTGGGTTGGTTATCATGGCATTAATAAAGTAGATCATATATATATATAGGCATAGAGTTCTGTTCAGCGTTTTTCCTCTTCTTATTATTAGTGCCCCTAATCGTTCAATTATTTGCTAGTCCTTCTCTTTCGGTTTGTTCAATGCACTATCCATTATGCAGATACATTGTTTTGATTGATGTGTCTGTTTTATGTATTGATTTTTTTATGCACCATGCAAGTGAAAAAATACTGCTGTCTTAAGAAAGATTTTGTTCTGTATTTTCCTTCATGTCAGCCCCCGGTATAATGCTCAATACTATGTTGTCCAAAGCTATCTCTTTGCTGTTTCGTGTTTGAGATGTGATTTGCTAATTAATTATCTTTTGCGATCTTATTTCAGGCTTCCCTATAATTGGGGTAGAATGGCAGAAAATGGAAAATCCTGATCTCCGGAAAGCAATGGGGATGAAACCGGATCAAAAGGGTGTTCGTGTTAGGAGGGTGGAACCTACTGCTCCCGAGTCCGGATGTCTGCAACCATCAGATATTATTCTTAGCTTTGATGGCATTGACATTGCCAACGATGGTACAGGTATGTCATACCTTCCTATATTTTAACTCTCTTGTGCATCGGAACTTGTTCATTCAATGCCCTATATTGTGCTCTAGCTCTACATATGTTTAATCATAATGCCATTCTTTATTAGACTTGTCTTCTCTAGATACCACATTTATCTCTTATTTTCCATGTTTGTGTTTCTATATGGAAGTATCACTTTAAGCTTTATTAATACAACTATTCTCTATGTCTGGAGTCAATGATCGTTCTAACTGAGTGTACTACTTGTAACACTTGAATTCTGATTTGTATACATGTAGAATATTTGCAGCCGCGGCCAATCTGACTGCTGATTTTCGTTTCCATTTGAATCTTGTGGATACATGAATTTTGTCAAGTTTCCTTACGTTAAACAATAGAATGCTCCCTTTTTGTCAAATGTTATTTACTGACCCCCTTTTTTCGGGCATTAGTTCCTTTCAGGCATGGCGAGCGTATTGGCTTTAGTTATCTTGTTTCTCAGAAGTATACCGGCGACAAAGCCGTTATTAAAGTCCTGCGCAACTCAAAACATCATGAATTTAAAATAAAGCTAGCGCCCCACAAGCGGCTTATTGCAGCTCATGTCAAGGGCAGGCCACCATCATATTACATTGTTGCTGGCTTTGTTTTTGCAGCTGTCTCTGTTCCATATCTTCGTTCCGAGGTTTCTATCTACTTTTTGCGTCTTTTTTCCAGTGCATTGAATAATCAACAAACAAGGCTTTCAGTGTCTTGAATTTCAGTATGATTTGGTTTGATCCTGATCTTCTTGATCTTAAAGGGATCCAGTAACGAAATGAGGTCATATACACTACTAGTAATCAGCTTTCAATGTAAATTGTTCACTTTAAATGTTCAGTGATGTGGTGTAAATATTCTTCATCTATGTAGCCACTTGCTACTGATAACCTTGTTGGTATTCAAAATTCACATGCATAGAGATCTAGAAGCTCAGTAGCGAGGGATGCTTTATGCAGCTAATCTTGTTTCTTAGATGTAATTAAGAAAAAAAAATTATACCTATAGCAAATTAGATTTGTGTTTCATGTACTGTTGTATAGTTGTAATCTGTGATAGTTACCGCAGCAAAGAAGTTCCTTGAATTTACTTTTTTCTTGCTAGATATTATGAAGATCAGTTTAATCTAGGATAGTTACCATGGCAAAGAAGTTACTTGAATTTACTTTGGTCTTACTAGATATTATGAAGCAGAACATTTTAGGGCTTATCGTCTTTCTAGCAACTTCTCTTCTTGGACAATCTCCCTAGAAAACAGCAAACACATGACTTATTTTTGATATATTAATCCAACATTTAGCATTCTTTCTCCTGCAACTGCTTTGACCTCTGTGAACTTAGTTATGTTTTAAGAGAATGTTAAATAGAAAAATAAATAAATACTTAAGCTTACTGGATCTACTTATTTATCAGTACGGGAAAGACTATGAATATGATGCACCTGTCAAGTTGCTGGTCAAGCATTTACATTCTATGGCGCAATCACCTGATGAACAGCTGGTGGTGGTATCACAGGTTATAAGTTCTTCTCATGTTGTTCATGACATCTCTGTTCCGATATGAGCTGAAGTATTCTTGTAGCTCTATAATGAACTAACATTTCTTTTATCTCCTAACGTGATTGTATGCATCGAACACTTGCAGGTGCTTGTGGCAGATATCAATATTGGTTATGAAGATATTGTCAATACTCAGGTAACAGAAAGTTCTAGGATCCACTTGCATGAGTTACTCTTTTTGATTTCTGTATTGAAGCACTTGCATTCTAACATAATTGCCAGATAGGCATTCTAAGTGCTGTTTTAGCATCCCAGCACCTCTTTGTTTCTAGACAGTTTATTCAGAACCTAATAATTGGCAGTTTGGCACTGTATGTACATTATGACTACTCTGCTATATATATTATAGTGAAGGGTGACTAAATCCCTCATCTTGTTGATAGGTCCTTGCTGTCAATGGTCAACCTGTGAAAAATTTGAAGGACTTAGTGACTACGGTGGAAAATTGCAAGGACGAATTCTTGAAGTTTGATTTGGAGTATGACCAGGTAGACCCATGTTCCTTCTTTGTTTGACTAGTTATGTTGTAAACATCTCTCGTGCCAATCATGTTAACTCCTTAAAGTCCCTGCTAAACAAAGATATGATCTTTGCAAGTTCTTCTCAAATCATAGCAGTAGTAATCGGTCGTGATTACTTGCTTAGCAATGTTACAAAGCTCATGCAAGTTGGAAAATGGTGTTGACAATTGGCCCTTATATTTAATGCTGATTTTTAGTGTATGATCTTTACAACTTTACTGATTAATTTCCCTCTTTTAAGAATGTGTCTCTGGTTGATCTATCATTTACTGTGTAAACTCCACTTGGCCTCTTCTAATTGACGGTGTGGGGTGGTCTCGTCATAAATAAAGTGTAGAACAATAGCACAATATTTAGTGATCACATGACATGACTTGTTTCTTTGCATAAGTCAGTGTCAAGGTCCCTGTTTCATGCAGTTGCTTTCTTGGCTATTAATTGGGTAACTAATGTATGGTTTGGTTTGACAGATTGTCGTCCTCGAGACAAAAACTGCAAAGGCTGCTACCAAGGACATTCTGACAACGCACTGTATACCGTCGGCGATGTCTGAGGATCTGAAGGCCTAATGGGAACAAGATGTCTCCTTTGGCAGTCTGGTGGCCCTGACCGGGATTACATTTTTGATTTAACTGATTGGTAACTAAGTACAGTTTCCAGCTCACCAGAAGCCCCAGTCTATAAGTCCAAAGCTCTTCTGGGGCCTTGGATATCAGAAAGAGCAGTTGGTGCTTAGTTTGGTGGAAGAATGCTCAGAGTGAGCTGAGTTACACATCAGCCTAAGCTGGAGTTCGTGTCCAGCAGCCGGTCATATTGGAAGAGATAGTGATCAATAAACGCGAGTTTGGTCATTAGAAGAAAAAGAGAAATCATACTTGGTATTTTGTAGTGAGAAGAAACGTGTCACACGTGATATTTTTTGTCTGGACGGATACTAAAGTCCAAACATGAGCTACATTCTTGTCGTCAGTTATCATTGCATAATGCATAGAGCATACATCGAGTGTCCAATTTATAGTGAAATCACTGCATCCGTTTCTCCCTATTCACTTGTTTTCACATTTGTCAATTGGGATCAGTGGGTGCATAAAGTGGTTGCCGCCTCTGGCAGCTGATGTTTCAGCTTTACATTCCGATCTCACTCCTGTTTGCTTGCTTAATTGGTTTGGTGCTTCTGCTAGCCTGGTCATGCCCGTGCCGTGGTACTCTGCTTCGGTTGCTGTGGAAGAGTTGCCGGCTTCCAGCTCAAGCAAAGGGAACTGGCTGCCATCTTGCAGTGCTCCAATTGTTCTCGTCGTCTGTGCCAATTGGCAAAATGTTGTGCCTTTTTGTCTCTTGCTTGTTTCACGCCATGTACAGGGTCATGTCTGCCTTTTTTTTTTTGTCTCTTGCTTGTTTCACGTCTTAAACACGCAT
Organism: Alopecurus myosuroides; assembly: GCA_028641055.1. NCBI lineage: Eukaryota > Viridiplantae > Streptophyta > Magnoliopsida > Poales > Poaceae > Alopecurus > Alopecurus myosuroides. The sequence continues at coordinate 82,170,419 of CM054060.1, forward strand.
TTCAAGACGAACTCTGACCAAAAGATGTGAATATATTTGAGATAATCTGACCTCCTTCTTCCAAAATAACATAATACCTCCACTTCTCCCGTCACTACTCTGTACAATTGAGAAATCCATCCAACATCTTCTCTTTAGACATTCAGCAGGATAAGCATCAAGATGAGTCTCTGACAGGAACACCACATCTGGATTATAGCGCCTCAGGACGTCCAGAAGCGCTCGAACTGCCGCGGCGTTGTTGAGACCACGGCAGTTCCAACATAATATTTTCATTGCGTCCGGACGGACTCCTCGCGAGAGCCCGCCGATCCTAGGGAAGGGGAGTTAGCTCCAGCCTTCTTTGAGCGTTTTGTGCGTTCCGTTTGAACTATCCCTGCCGTCTTCGTGCCACCCTGTTCAGAGATTTCCATTGGTGTCTCTTTGTCCATCACATTACCCTCCTTGTCATATATAAGATCCGAGTTGCTATTCCCCATGTCTATTCTCCTTTTAACTGACGAGTCAGATGTCTCCCTATCAACCATCTCCAAATCGGTAGGTTTGAACATCCAAATTATATTGAAGTTACAGTGCAAGAGGAAAATTCGAGGAATTGGAGATTTACGGGGATGTATGGTGAACCCCGTTGGCAAGATAAATACAAGACTTGGGAAAGAATTCGTTCTATTCATGCACAGAATAATTTGCCATGGCTTCTCATGGGGGATTTGAACGAAATATTATTTAATCATGAGAAGGAAGGAGGAAGAACAAGACCGGATAGGTATTTGAAAGCTTTCCAGGATACAATTGACGACTGTGATTTGCATGATCTTGGTTTCGTTGGTGATCTGTTTACTTGGCACCGAGGAGATATTCGACAACGTCTTGATAGAGGTCTCGCAAACACAACGTGGAACCAATGGTTCGAAAATGCTGCAGTGGTACATCTGGAGTATAACCACTCGGATCACAGGCCTATTTTGCTTGACACGAAATTCTACACTGCGAGCCCTACTATCCAGCGGGGCGGGTTCCTTTTGTTCGAGGCCAGGTGGTTTCGCGAAGAGACTTTCAGATCAGTCGTCGAAAAATCATGGGAGGAGGCGGGGACGGGACGGAGCCCGATCGACGTCCTCGGCCGATTGAGGGCCATGCATAACGGGCTGCATGCATGGGACCATGCAGTGCTGCGACGGCCCAAGAAGAGACTGCGGGAGGCCCAACGTGAGCTAGAACGGGTAATGCGAGGCCCAATAAATGATGAGAATAATAGAAGAAAGTTTGAGTTATCGCAACTGATTGAAAAATTACTAGAATAAGAGGAGATTTCTTGGAGTCAAAGAGCGCGAGTAAACTGGCTAAATAATGGGGATAAGAGCACAATTTTTTTTCATCATTATGCATCGGCAAGGAGGAAGCGAAACTACATTAAAAAATTAAAAAACCACGAGGGCAACCTGGTGGAAGGTACGGAGGCTCTTAACCCTGTCATTCAGTCATATTTTACTAATCTTTTCTCCTCTGAAATTAATCAAACAGATCCTAATTTTCTGGATAAAATTACTCCACGGGTTTCTCATGACATGAATGAGAGGCTTATAGCTCCGTTCTCAGCAGATGATGTGAAGAAAGCTGTTTTTAGTATTGGGGATCTCAAAGCCCCCGGACCGGATGGACTACATGCTATATTCTTTAAGAAATTCTGGCATTTGATTGGCACAGATATTACTCAGGCAGTTCTTCAAGCTATCAATAATAAAACAATCCCGGAAGGCTGGAATGAGACTGTCATTGTTCTAATTCCAAAGGTGGATGATCCAGAGGAGGTATCACAATTCCGTCCTATCTCATTATGCAATGTAGTGTATAAGATTATCTCGAAATTAATTGCATCAAGGCATAAGGTGATTCTACCGGAAATAATATCTCCCACTCAAAGTTCTTTTGTTCCTGGAAGACTTATAACTGACAATGTTTCTGTGGCATATGAGTGTATACATAAAACAATGTTCAAGATATCGCTTATCGGGAACTTATCGGTTGACCCCCTATAAGTGGTAAATCGGCCGATTTATCGGGATATCGGCCGCAATATCGGAATATCGGCCGAAATATCGGCCAATTTATCTTATCGGCCAGACACCGGTAAGCGATAAATCGACCGATTTATCGGAATATCGGCCGATATCCTTAACAGAGACATAAAATTTAAAACAAGAGGAAGGGCAAGACAGGAATTTGTGCAGTAAAAATGGACATGCACAAGGCCTATGACAGAGTGGAGTGGAGTTTCTTGAGGAATATGTTAAGGAAAATTGGTTTTCATGACAATTGGATTGAATTAGTTATGTCTTGTGTCACCTCGGTGACCTATTCTGTGAGATTTAATTCTCAGGTGACCGAGGGTTTCACTCCTACAAGGGGGATCAGACAGGGAGACCCCCTTTCCCCTTATTTATTCTTGCTTTGTGCGGAGGGATTATCGAGTTCTTTGTTGCATGAAGAGGAGGTTCGTGGCATAGAAGGGATAAAAGTGTGCAGGAATGCACCGTCAGTATCACACTTATTATTTGCTGATGACTCTTTAATTCTCTTGAAAGCAGATCGTTCTAATGCAACCTCATTGCAGCGGGTACTTGATGATTACTGTGCAAACTCTGGACAGTTGGTCAGTTTGGGGAAATCTAGCATCTTTTTCAGCCCCAACGCGGATGTTGATACAAGAATTGAGATTTGTAATATTCTGAATATTAATAATGAAGTTCTATCGGATAGATATCTGGGACTTCCAGCAATTATTGGGGCGGATAGAAGTGATTGCTTTGTTCACTTTGTGGAGAGAATTATCCAAAGAATCAAAGGCTGGAAGGAAAAACAATTATCAATAGGAGGTAAAGAAATTTTGCTTAAGGTTGTGGCTCAATCTATCTCCGTTTATGCAATGTCTGTGTTTCTATTACCCAAAAATATCTGCAAGAAAATGACTGATGTGATAGCACAATTTTGGTGGGGAGACGATGATCAAGGTAAAAAAACGCACTGGTTTGCGTGGTGGAAGCTTTGTTTCCCTAAAAGTGAAGGAGGGATGAGCTTTCGGGATTTCCACTCCTTTAATCGTGCCATGTTAGCCAAGCAGGTATGGAGACTTATTACTATCCCGGACTCTCTATGTGCTCAAATACTTCGTGCAAAATATTATCCTTCAGGTGACTTATTGAATGCGGGGCCGGAGAGTGGGAGTTCCTTTACTTGGCAAAGTTTAGTGGCTGGTATTCAGACTTTTAAAAGGGGCTATATATGGCGGGTTGGAAACGGGAATTCAATCAAAATATGGAACGATCCGTGGATTCCTCAAAGTATAAACAGGAGAGTTACAACGCAGCGGGGTACCTCACTTCTTACTACTGTTGATGAACTTATTTTCCCAATCACGGGACAGTGGGATCATGCAATGGTAACAAGCACTTTTAATCATATGGATGCTCAGAGAATTTTACAAATACCGCTAAATATAAATGCTTTTGACGATTTCATTGCTTGGAGGGGTAACCGAAGTGGGATTTTTTTGGCCCGATCCGCATATCACATGGAGTGGAAGTATCAGTACAACGACCAGACTTGCCACTCATTGGTACAAGGTACGGATGTGAATAGTCCTATTTGGAAAACACTTTGGCGCCTAAAAGTTTCAGCTAAGGTGAAGATTTTATGTTGGCGTATTATGCATGGTATCATACCTATTAGAGCAATATTACTCTCAAGGCATATTGGCGAGTCTGACCAATGCCCCTTGTGTGGCCTACACTCGGAAGACATGCTTCATTTATTATTCACCTGCGATGCTGCAAAGAGTATATGGCGTGAACTTGGTATCTCTGATTCCATTACTAGTGCCATTCATAGTGACAAGTCGGGCTCAAGGTGCTGGAAGATATTCTCACTAGGGGAGCGTCCCAAATCTACAAGAACTCGTTGCTACGGGATGCTGGTACATATGGTGGTTACGGCGGCGTCGATCACATGGTGAGACTGTCCCCCCTGCCCATAAGTGTGCTCTCTCTATTAAAGCCATTACGGCGAACTATGCAAACTCTTCTTCGTCAAAGGACTCTATGGTGAAGACTATCTGGTCAAAACCTAGAGTAAACACGTGGAAGCTGAATGTGGATGCTTCCTTTTCGGAGGAGGAGGGATCGGGAGCGGTTGGATGCGTTATTAGAGATGACCATGGGGTTTTTGTTGCGGCATCTACACACTATGTGCCACATGTGATATCCGCAGCTATGGCTGAAGCTCTCGCTATGAGATTTGGCCTTGAACTGGCTAAACAAAAATGGGCTCATTTATTAGAAGCAGAATCGGATTCTATGGAAGTCATACAATATTGCTCTGGAAAAGAGGAGATGTGGAATGAGGCAATAGCAATTTATGCGGATTGTATATCAATATCAGGTGCAATCGGGAGCGTGGATTTCAACCATTGTAGAAGAGAGTGTAATAAGGTAGCTCATGATCTTGCTAGAGAGGGTTATGTCTCGAAAACACAATGTACTTAGGACGATGATCCCCCTAGCTTTCTCTTACAGTCTCTCCTGAATGATGTAACTATTGGTTGATCTCGGGGCAGCAAGTTTCTTACGCACTCTTTTCCTAACTAGGGTACCGAAAGGGACTGGAAGGTTTTTAATGAGGCGGCTTGCTTGCACCCTTAATATAGTGGTTTTAAATTTCAAAAAAAACTCTGACCACAAGATTTGAACAACCATATCGCAATTATATAGTACTCCATCCCTTCAACATATATACTAAAAGTTATCTAGATAATGTGGATGTATGTGAATGCGGAAAAAGTCTAAAACATCTTATATTCAGGAACGGAGCTGCACACGTATTTCAAAACAAATTTTAACCAAAGACTAGTTGAGTGCCCGTGCGTTGTTACGGTCAACCAGTCCGTGTCCTCTGCATTCCTCCCTCTCTAATCCACCTATCTTTCGCTCCACTAATTTATGATGTCAGTAACCTTCATTGTTCAAGCTCGGCCATTCCAGGGGATGGTTTTGGTCATCTGATCTAATCGTGTATTAGTATTAGAGCGTGCTCCCGTAACTTGTTTCTGCCACAAAACAATGACCATGGAGTTCACATTATTGTACTATCATGCTCACAAAGTTGATTAAAACTCCGAGTAACAACACACATGGAGCAAAGCATAAAAATAACAAATCGACTAATGTCAACAAATGTGAGAACTGAAGTAAATCATTCATGTGGAGTAGCACAAATCTATCAACTTTCCTTTTGTTTATGTACCTTCATACATTCAAAAGCATACGAAGACCCATTAATAATTTGGTTGATCAAATGCTCATATCAGCTTAATCTCAAGCATCTTGTTTTGGCTCTTAAAAAGCTTAAAAAAATCAGAACTCATTTGTCATTTGGTGGATCACATGCAAGGACTTTACATGGGTATACAATTATCCATATATAACACAGCGGGGCTGATGGAGGGGGATACACCAAACACATCAATCTTTGAGCACTTGTATGTTTTCTCCAGATCTTCTGTTTTTCCTAATCATATCAACCTTCGCAATTAAAATGCACGAGAACTCCCCCATCCAGAGTTCTTAAAACCTGCAGTGCAAAGAGGAATACTCCCTCCGTCCCAAATTAGATTGTCTTCGATTTGTCAAGATATAGATGTATCAAATATCAATACACCAAAGTATATCTAGATACATCCATATTTTGATAAATCCACGATAATTAGTTCAAGACGGGGGAGTATTATTGTTTAGATCATAAAAGAAAACCTTTGGTACAAATTCAGGATGAGGGAAAAGATCCACCCACAGCCCAGAGTGATGTGTAAACCAGAAAGGCTCTCGAAATTATATGCACCACTTAATTCAAATCATCACTTCATCCAATGTAACATGAGAACAACATCTGGAGATGACTTACCCACTTGCTGGTTTGGGAACTACATTTCTATTCAGTGGCCTATAAGACTCTGGCTCTCCCTAAAGTTCAGTCTTGATAGTATAGTATTGTTGCACTAGCCATATAGACCAAAAGTCCGAACTGATGGAAAGGGACTAGACGTGTATTTATATTTCAACACTCCCCCTCACGTCTAGCTATTTTAGTCCTTAGCGTGGGATTGCTGCGGGCCGCAGAATCTTTTCTTTCTTTTGTTTTTAATACTGCGTGAGCAGCGTCTCGAACTCAAGACCTCGTGGCTCTGATACCATATTCGTACGAGAGAAACAGAGGGTTTGTTTGAAGCGATCGTTGTTCCCTGTCGAGGGCGATCATGTGCGTGTATAAAGGGGGCCAAGCCCATACCGAACGGGAGTCCAAGACCCAACCGAACGGGAAAGGCATTACATGAGGGATTCGGTAATAGGGGCAGAGCACTTCCTCTATGCCCTATACCGTAAGGGAAAAACAACGTACATGTATATTCTAACAGATAGCATATCATGCATCCTGTTTATATCATACTACAGAGATCTTTGGAAATTTGTCCACCCGACTCTTTGGAAATGTCCGCTGAGGCGACCGTTGAGGCGACCGTAGAGGCGACTACGGTGTCTCCGCCGCCGGGGGAACCAGGCGGGACTTCTCCGAGAGATGGTGCGCCGGTCTCCACGCAGGGAGGAGACGATGATATCGAAGAGGGGGAGATCGCGACATCTCCCCCGAAGGTGCTTTCGGTCGGTTTCGAAGTGCTGATGCACTCGAGGAGGGCGAGATCGCGGGTTCAGGGGGTAGATCACGACACGTCGGAGGCAAATTCTGGGCGTTGGAGGATCTTGATCCCAATGCATCTGATGCGGAAGCGGGGGAGGAGATCGATGAGACTCCGGTGAGTTCGTCATACCTAGCTGTGTGCCTAACGCCGGATCAGGAGACTGGTTTGGTACTTTCTTCTGATCTGCGCAGGTATGAGAAGAAGATGGCCAAGCGGAGGCATCAACGTCAGTGTGCTCTGGAGTGCTCATCTCCGATCTCACCGCCGGTAACGACTCCGTCGACGGCGGTTCGTGCAAAGGTATTGAAGCTGCCTCCTTTCCCCCATCTTCGTTTCCTCTTGAAGATAGTCCCTTCCCGTGGACGGAAGTTCGCCGGCGGCGAAGCTCGGCTGCGAGCGGACGTTTGAAATTTGATGGTAGCGATCGGAACCGTGACTTGGTTCACTGTGGGCCGAGTTCGAACGCAGGCCCAATCCCCGATCGAAGTGGCTGCATGGGCCATGCACGATGCGGGCGGGTGTGTACGAGGGCAAAAATACCAGCGGAGTCCAGACTTCGTAAGCTCCTAGGTTTTACCTGGAAGAAATCGGCCGCCGTGAACGCCGCGGTTGTCATGGCGAACATAGGCGGAGGTCGAACCGGGGGGGACTTCGCTGCCGCTGGCCGCGGTGGAGCCCAACCGAGGGTTTTCGAAGCTGGAGAGGCTAGCGGGACGGCGGGGGTGTCCTCTATTCCTGCTGGATCAATCGTTGGCGGACCAGTTAACGATACTGCTGTGGCGGCCGGACAGAGACAGGAGGTTTTTGCCTTCAATGCTGGTCGAGGTAATGTGCCCTTCCGAGGTAATCACCACCAAGGGGGGTACCGAGGGCGACAGAGATATGAGCAGCAGGGCAGATGCCCGTTTGGCCGCGGACGTGGAGGACAGGGACATCGTCAGTTTCCTAGGCAGGTACCACCGCGGTATGTTCCGGTGGGCGCCGTGCAAGGAGCTAGGAATAATCAACAAGGGGTCCAAGATCAGGTGCAGGCAAGGCAGCCTTCTGTGGTTGCTACGGTGACACCGCAGGTTGCTACTGTGGGTAATAATGGTACCTTGGCAGCGGGTAATGTTGTACAGCAGCAATATGTGCAGCGTGTGACGGCTCAGCAGGTGGCCACGGCAGTAGCAAATGCAGCTCCAAAGAAAAACAAGGTGGATAGGATGAAGTGCTTCAGGTGTGGAGTAGCAGGGCATCTGCTGAATGACTGTCCAGCTCCTATTTGTGAGATCTGTAAGTCAGTGGAGCATGTTACTAATAATTGTCCACTATTGTTAGCTCCAAAGCCACATCCAATTATGTATGGATACGCTCATGATGAGTTGACATTCTTTGGCTTGCCTCTTTCGGAAAACTACAAACCAAAGGTGATCAATGCGAAAATGGCATCAATTGTGGTGTCTAAGGGGGAGATGACTATTCCTCAAATCATAACTCAGCTGCAGAGGTTGGTGCCTACGGAGAATTTCATTTGGAGGGTGTCTCAGGAGGGACACAATATTTTCAAAGTGCAATTCCCGTCAAAAGTGGAGCTAGATAGATTAAAAATCTTTGGTGCTTTTCGAGTGCCGAGAAGAAATTGTGAGATGATTTTTGATTCGTGGACACGGAGGATAGAGCCTATTGATACACTCCCGGAGTATTGGGTTCGGGTGTCCGGGATACCTGAAGATCGCCTGGAGGACTTTTTGCTTCTTTGGTCCATTGGGTTTATGCTCGGCAAGACATCTAAAGTGGACATGCCCTATACTAGGACACATGGTGTTCTACGCATTAGGGTCGGTTGTTTAGATTACACAAAGATTCCCCACAACTATCCGATGTTTATTAACGATGGTATATGAGCTCACTTTTGAGGTGGAGGGAGAGGATATTACGGTAGAGGAAGATGTGGAGATGACTGAACCCAATACGGAGAATGATGATGATGGAATTCTGGATGATTTTACCGATGCACTAGCAAATACTTCTCTCAATAATTCTAGTGCTAATGAGAGCAAGGCTGATGAGCCTATGGATACTCAAAATACTTCTTCTCATGGCCCGGGTGGTGATACGGCAAAGAGAACAGGGGTGGTGTTCTCCCCCTTGGTTCTGAAATCTTTCCAACGGTTTAGAGATGAGTTGAGGTCTTTGTTCATGCACTCGGTAGAAAAGCATACGGAGGAGGAGGTGGTTGTTCCTACGGGTGTTATATCTGAGCATGCTCGTGTTGGTCTGCACAAGGATGTGTGTACTGCTACGCACACGGTTTCTGCTGAAAAACTGCCTGCTGCTAGCCTCTCGAGCCCTCTGTTACAGACGACAGCACATGCCCTGCCGGCAGCTGGTTCTGAGTGCGTTTCGGCTGCCCGGCAGCGAAATTCGCCGACTCCCCTGCCGCGAGCTACTGCGCTGCCGCAGCCTGCTGCTGCCTTCACGCCGAAGGCGGCCAGCCCTCTGCCGTCGCTGCCGGCAGGTTGTTCTGAGCGCGTTTCGGCTGCCCGGCAGTGAAATTCGCCGATTCCCCTGCCGCGAGCTACTGCGCTGCCGCAGCCTGCTGCTGCCGTGACACCAAAGGTGGCCAGCCCTATGCCATCGCTGCCGTGTGCAAGGGCTCGGGTTCCTAGTGAGATGGAGGGGTTGAAGAAGGTTCACAACGTGGCGCAAGGACACACGGGGATGGAGGCTGATGACGAGCTGGCTGCGGTTCGGGTCATTAGCGTAGCGCTAACGCTCTCGGTGCGGATCCCTGACTGTACAGTACCAAGAGCAACATCGACATCTGATGGGGACGTGATGCATACGGAGGTCTCGAGGCTTACTCCGCTGCCTAATCATGTGCCTTCAAAGGAGGAGGTCGTGGCATTCGGAGGTATTCCGGAACCAGGGAGTGCGGGTCTTCGTTCCAGTGCACGGTTGCGTGCACAACCTGACGCCGACACACCTATCTCGGAGAGAGCTGCTAGGATTGCGGCGCAACGAGACATCAACTTCTCAGGTAATCTATCGCGTTCTTTTACGTTAATGCCCAATGCTCATATTGTTGATTTCGCATCTAGATTAGGTGTGTCTTTGGGTTCTAACAATTCGGATGTTAATGATTCTATTAATTCTATTAAAAACATTATAAACTGCTAGACAATTGGTCTTTCTTGAAAATAATCTTAATTCTGAGTCTAACGAGTTGGAAGAGCATATGTCCTCATCCCTGGATGAGGAGGCTCATGAAGTAGAGGATGAAGGGTTAGGGGATTTGGAAACTTTAGCACATTATGTGAAGAGCACACGATCCCGTAAAAAGAAGTGTATTTTATCCTCTATGCCTAAAAGAAGGAGTACTCAATTAAAAGCTATTAGTCATAATAATAATTAAAATCAATGAAAGGGTTTTTTTGGAACACTGATGGGTTTAGAGATACTGCTAAACATTTAACTGTCAATGAGATGGTTAGAGAGCTGCAGCTGGACTTTGTTGCTATATTGGAAACTGGTAGGTCTAGTTTCGAGCAACGATTGTTATCTCATTTAGCAGGGGGCCGTGATTTTTGTTGGTATTGCTTACCACCACATGGGAGATCAGGAGGGATACTAGTTGGTTTTAACAATGCCATTCTGACTGTTCAGAAAGTGGTTGCGGGGGATTTTTCTGTTAAATTCCACCTACGAACCAAGGATGATGGTTTCCTTTGGGCATTGGTAGTAGTGTATGGGGCTGCTCAAGATGATAAAAAACCAGTTTTTCTGTCTGAATTGGTAAGGATTTGTGATAGTGAGTCTCGTCCTATGGTGGTAGGGGGAGATTTCAACATAATGAGGTGACCAAATGAAAAGAGTAGTAAAATTCTTAATACACGATGGCCGTCTATTTTTAATGCCATTACTGAGAGTTTGGATCTAAAAGAGTTTGAGTTGTCTGGTAGACAATACACTTGGGTCAGTAGACGAGAGGTAACTACATATGAGAAGTTAGATCGTGTACTAGCAAGTGTTGAATGGGAGCAGAAATTTCCACTTATTTCGGTTCAGGCTTTGGCCAGGACTGGTTCTGATCATGTTCCCTTGTTATTGGACTCAGGGAATTCGGTTCATAAAGGAAATAAGTCAACATTTTCGTTTGAGTTATCTTGGCTTAGACAGGATGGATTTTGTGACATGGTTAAAAAAGAATGGGTGTCTCAGCGGATGGGTGATTCACCTATTGAAATTTGGCAAAACAAAATTAGACATCTTCGAAGTTTTCTACGGGGATGGGCTAAAAATATGAGTGGGCAGTATAAGATTTTGAGAGATAAACTGATTCTCTTGATTAATGAGCTAGATATTAAAGCTGAGACTATGACTCTTTCTGATGAGGAGAGAAAGTCTAAGAGGGAGGCTGATTCGTATCTAGCAAAACTCCGAAGAGATGAGGAGTCTAAGTGGGCTCAAAGGGCAAAAATGAGACATATTAAAGAAGGAGGGGATAATACAAAATACTTTCACTTAATGGCCAATGGGAAACATAGAAAGAAAAAGATATTTCAACTAGAACAAGATGAAGGGACCATTGTTGGTCAACAGAATCTGCAAGTTTTCATTACTGAATATTACAAAAAATTATTTGGCCCACCACTTAGAACATCTATTTCACTTGATGAGGGCAGAATTGCTGACCTGCCTCAAGTATCTTTGGAGGAAAACAATCCTTTTACTGAAGAGGAGGTTTTAGAGGCAATAGATCAAATGGAACTTAATAAAGCACCAGGACCAGATGGGTTCCCGGCAGAGTTCTATAAGAAGTTTTGGGATGTGCTTAAAGTGGACATGATGCCCATGTTTGCTCAATTACACGCTGCTGAGCTGCAACTTTTTAAGTTGAATTTCGGGGTGATCACCCTTTTACCTAAAAAGGAAGATGCATCTAGGATTGAGCAGTATAGACCCATTTGCTTACTGAATGTAAGCTTCAAAATATTTACAAAGGTTGGTACTAATTGAGTGACTGCGATTGCGCAGCGCATTATTAAACCAACTCAATCTGCATTTCTACCTGGTAGACATATTTTAGAAGGAGTAGTGGTTTTACATGAGACTATTCATGAGCTTCACACTAAGAAACTCAATGGAGTGTTGTTTAAAATTGATTTTGAAAAGGCTTATGACAAGGTTAGTTGGTCCTTTCTGCAACAAACACTTAGAATGAAAGGTTTTTCTCCTCTGTGGTGTGACTGGGTAGCGAGATTTGTTCAGGGAGGGAGTGTGGGAATAAGGGTAAATGACGATATTGGTCATTATTTCCAAACTCTTAAAGGATTAAGACAGGGAGATTCGTTATCTCCCATTCTATTTAATCTTGTGGCTGATATGTTCCTAATTGCTAGGGCAAAGGAGGATGATAGTGTTGGGAGTCTGGTACCTCATTTGGTGGATGGGGGGGGGTCTCAATTCTACAATATGCAGATGATACAATTTTGTTCATGGAACATGACCTTGATAAGGCTGTTAATATGAAATTAATACTTGCATTATTTGAACAATTATCAGGTCTTAAAATCAACTTCCATAAGAGTGAAATCTTTTGTTTCGGTGATGCAGTCCAATCTGTGGATGAGTACCGACACATTTTTGGATGTGATGTGGGTAAGCTACCCTTTAAGTACTTGGGTATCCCAATTCACTATAGAAAACTATTGAATAAAGAATGGGGTCCAATTGAGGACCGATTTGAAAACAAATTGAGCTCTTGGATAGGAAAATTGCTCTCTTATGGTGATAGATTGGTGCTTATCAATTCGGTTCTATCGAGTTTACCTATGTTTTTCTTATCATTTTTTGAGATACCTATTGGGGTACGGAAAAAATTGGACTTCTTTAGATCGCGCTTCTTCTGGCAGAGTGATCAAAAGAAGAAAAAATATAGATTAACACGGTGGAATATAATATGTCGACCCAAAGATCAGGGGGGTTTGGGTATTGAGGTTTTAGAGATTAAGAATAAGTGTCTCCTAAGCAAATGGCTCTACAAGCTCCTTACGGAAGAGGGGGTGTGGAGTGAGATTCTACATAGTAAATATATTAAAGATTTACCGTTGCAACAGGTGGAAGTGAAACATACTGACTCACCCTTCTGGAAAGGGTTGATGCGAGTCAAATCTGATTTTTTTGCACGGGTCCAACATACGGTGGGTGATGGTCACACCATACGTTTTTGGGAAGACATTTGGTTAGGTGATACTACTTTGGATGCACAGTATCCTACCCTTTATAATGTGGTAAGACATAAAGATGTTTATGTCTCACATGTTTTATGGAATGATCATCCAAATATTGTGTTCAGAAGAGCGCTCACAGGGGATAAATGGGACGCATGGTTGCATTTGGTTGAACGCTTAATGAACATATCTAATTCTAGTAGCCTTGATTATTTCAAGTGGAAGCTAACTACGTCTGGCATTTTTACGGTGAAGTCTTATTATGAGGACTTAATGAATGAGGGGACGAAATATTTACGAAGATACATATGGAAAATAAAAGTACCACTTAAGATAAAAATATTTATGTGGTTCCTTTATCGTAAGGAACTGTTGACAAAAGATAATTTGGCTAAACGGAATTGGGTAGGCTGCTCAAAGTGTGTATTTTGTGGTAATCAAGAAACTATAGAACATTTATTTATTTCTTGTGAATTTGCAAAACGTATTTGGCGTTTGATTCACTTTACTTTTAGTATTAAAGCACCGCTATCGATTAACAACCTATTTGGGGATTGGTTAGATGGGATTGATAGAAAACTGAAAGCTAGAATACGTATTGGTATATGTGCTTTTCTTTGGGAAATTTGGAATTGCAGAAACGATGTTATTTTTAACAGGATGGAAGCTGGGCATTTTTTGCAGGTTATACACAGGGCCACCAACTGGATTCACCAATGGTCGCTCCTCTCCCCGGAAGGGCAGCGTGGAGGCTTGGATACAGGATGTCCACGATTAATGGCGGTCGTGCGGGCTATCTTCAGCCAGGATTGGTGGCAGCACACTAGGAGGTTGCAATATGTGTAGTCTCCGTTTGTTTAGATGGCTAATCTTTGTAGCCATTCTGGAATTTACCTGAGTTGTAATACTTTCGCTTAAACACTTGATACTGGATGATTTCTTAATAAATAAGCCGTGTGCATCCACTGGATGCAGAGGCTGGGTTTTTCCGTTTCAAAAAAAAAATATCATACTACATGAAAAAAACTTGTTACCGGTTCTCTGAAATGAGGCTTGTAAACAAACTACTGGAATAAGAGAAAAAGTCAAAAGTCAAAAGTCAAAAGTCAAAACATATATCCTAACTGGAAGTTTGCAAGGAATGTACAGACCTTCATGTTGCCTTTGCGGTGGCATGGTTCAAAATTACCCCTGCCAAAAGCATTGATATATATCTCAGTATTGCACTATAATTTTAGAGTACAGGAAAAATAGATAATCAACGAGACCATGCAAGTGCAAATGTTTCTTAGCTTTAAGCTCACTGCTAGATTGTTAGATATAGAACATCTTTTGTTGTCGATAAAACCACGCCTTCACCACGGCAGCACTCACAGGTTAATACCGTTCCTATTTGAAGGTCCACCAAATAAAGGTTGAGCAGTTGCACACTGCCATGTAAAAACCTTCCCATCCCAAGAAAAGCATGCAAATTGGACATTAGCACGATACAAAATTTGTGTACCACAATCAAAGACATTCATCTAAGAAGCAATTCAAAAAATGTGTGGGGGACAAATTAACATGAAACCTAGGAAGAAGAAGAATTGTGGGCAGAGAGCATATGCAAGAGCAACATTAGCAGACAAAAATGATAGAAAAAAAGAACAACTATATGGGAAAGATAATCAACATGTGCTGACCTATAGCTCTATATCACTAATTAGCTTGGCCCACTTTATTTTCTAGACGATGATTCAAAAATGCTACCGGGTTCAAATATCTCCTAGAAAAAAATAGGTTCGTTGTTTCACAATCAATTACCCATTCATGTATGATGATGTCAAGAATCTAAATTGGACAGTGGAACTAAGACGTATAAGAACTTATTGATTTACTACCTTAGGCATTTATATGCATAAGTACCTGAACCACAAAAGATAGGATTAGTTTTCTCTGCAAAGTTCATTTGCATATAGAATATGTATTCTTGAAAATCACATTCAGAAATTGGACGGTTCGTCTAGAAGAAATTTGAATCATGATGGATAATCACCCTTACAGTCAGGCGAAAGCAACTTATTGCAAGCTCTACAAATAATGAAGCCAGGGACATGATTCATGAGGTCCTAAAGATAAGGACGCAAGGTCATGTGAGGCAAACTAAGCTCTCAACCAACCCTGTTTACAGTCAGTACATCATATTCAAAAGAATGATTGAAAAAAAGTACAGCAGTGGTATCCTAAGAATAACATAATCAAATAATCAATTCTGAAACAAATAAAGGGTTGCTTGGCAAGCACATACTACTACAACACCAACATGATTCTAAGGGCATCTCCAGTCGTTCGACCCCCCCAGGTTTCAGATCGGCGCTTTTTAGCGATAGCGCCGGCCCGCACCAAAACCTGGGGGGGGGGCGATTTCACCAGCCGTTCGGCGTCCCAGAAAATAAAGCACCGATATCATTCGAAAAGTTTCTTCCCGCCCCCAAAAAACAGAGCCCTAGTTCGGCGATCGGCAGCCATAGTTTCGGGCGATCATATTACAAAAAACGCCACAGGTGGGCGATCAAATATAGTTCAGATCGAATCACACAGATGGGCGCGCGCGGCGGTGGCAGACGTAGGCGATCAGACAGACGCGTCGGCCGGCGTCGGAGCAGGCGGCGAGCTCGGCGCAGCATCCAGGTCGATGACGGCATCGGAGCGGACAGCGGGCTCGCCATTCTCCAGGTCGACGACGGGCTGGGCATCCTTGTCGACGGCGGCATCCTCCTGGGCGGCGGGCGGGCTTGTCGGCGCGGTGGTGTAGCTGGCGCCGCCAGACGATGTCGGGGCCGGTGGCGCGCTGATGTCGGTCAGGATGAGGTTGCACTGCGCCAGGAACCAAGCTCTCACCTCGGGGGTCATCGCGGCCGGGTCGCCGCCCGTGAGGAAGGCGAGGTCGTTGTTCCTCTTCTTCGCGGCGGTGCCAGTCCGGAGGAGGTCGATCTTGACCTGCGAGTTGGCCATGAGCGCCGCCCATCGCTGTTTGGAGACCTCCTCCCTCTTGCCGGCCTGGACCTGAGCGTCGGCGATGCAGGTCTCGATGGATGCCTGGAGTTTTGCCGCTGCAGGCGCGCCGTCCCTAGCCAGCTTGGCTTTCTTGTGGCCCATCGGCGGACGCCCTTCGGATGCGCACGCAGCCACCGCGTCGGGGACGTACTCCTTGCCCTTGCCGATCGAGCGACGCACCTCCGCCCACTTCTCGCAATCCTCGATGAGAACAAACACGTGGAGGAACTTGAAGTCGGTTCCCTCGTCGTTCTTGTACGCCTCGAGCATGCGGACGATCTCCATCTCGCGGTTGGCGCCGCTCTGCGGCCTCGCCGAGATCTCCTCCTGGATGCCGTGCCACTTGTTGCACGACGCCTGGATGTTGGCCCAATGGTTCGCCATGGCTTTCTGGCCGCGGTCGAGGACGCATGGGGCGTAGTAGGGATCGATCATGCGGCGCTCGTCGTAGGCCGTCTTCACCCGCTTCCAGTAGTTGTCGGCGTGCTGGTTCGCGCCGATGATCGGGTCCAAGCTGACCGTCTTCCACGCCTCGGCGAGGAGCGAGTCCTCCCTGTTCAGCCACTTGATGCGAGGCTCGGCGGGCGGCACGGGCACCTTGGGCTCCTTGCGGGGGCGGCCAGGGCCACGGCGCTTCCGTCCTTCGCCGGCCGGATCTGTACTCTCTGGCACCACGGGCGTCTCGTCTACGTCGTCGTCTTCGCCCTGCTCCTCCGTCGCCTGCGTGCCGGAGCCGCCTTCGCCGTAGTCGCCACCGACCTGCGTGAAGAACTCGCCGCTGGCATCGAGGAAGCCCGGGCTCGCCGCCGCCGCCATCGAGCCGGACGCGATGATCTCCTCCATGTAGCTGTCCTGGGGCTGCAGCCCGGCGAGAATCGCGCGGCGGTGGGATGGGGAAGCTGCGTAGCCCGGCGCGTTGCCATACATCATCGGCGGGTGGTAGGGGAAGGTGAGGTTGGGGTTGAAGCCTCCCAGCGAATCACCTTCGACGAACCATGCTGGCGGCGGGTGCGGCGACATGCGGGGCGACGGTGACGGCGACTGCTTCCAGCCGGCGAAACGTGGGCCGAAAGGGCCCTTCTTCTTGGCGAGAGGCGCTGCGGCCGGCGTAGGTGGCTCGTCTGGGACCTCCTCCTCCTCCTCCAGCTCGTCTTCCTCGGCGGCTGCCTGCTCCTCCGCTTGCAGCTGCGCCATGAGCTGCCTCTGCCGCTGCGCCGCCTCCCTACCCCGGCGCTTGATGTTGGCTGTCTCCAGCCGCGACCTCTCGGCGATCCACTCCTTGTTCGACATGCCGGGTGGTCGCTCCTTCGGTGCTCTTGGCTTGCGGGGTTTCTTGGCCGGTTCGGAGGCCGCGGGAATGGAGACGGCGGCGGCGGCGCGGGGTCCTGTAAATCGAGCGGGAGCCATGGCGCGTAGATCTCGGGTGCGGGGGGAAATGGCGGGAATGAACCGGGGGGAGAGGTACATGTGGGGGGAAAGTGGAGGGAAGCGCCGAAAAAAGAGAGGGAAATCGTCTTCCCTCGCCGACAAGCGTGGCCCACGCGAGCATTTTGCCCCCCCAGGCCGAACCCAGCGCGCTGGGTTTGGCCTGGGTTCGGCGGCGCCAAACGGCGCGAAAAACGGCGGAAAGCGGCGCTAAATCGATTCCTGGGGGGGCGACTGGTGCGAAACGGCGCGAAACGGCGCCAAAAACGCCGCTTGGGGGGGCTCTGGGGGGGACGGCTGGAGATGCCCTAAGGGATGTGTCGAGATATTTATATGATGGGGCGATGATTTATAATGTCGTAGTTTCCTTCAAAAGATTGCAGACCACTGTTTGCTGCATTCATCCTCATATAAAAATGACACAACTGATGTTAAGTACATTTTACTGTCAACTGGAACAAACATAAGATTCAGTTGATAAATATGCATTCTGGGCTTTGTTTTAAGTTTACACTATGACACCTACCATGCTTCGCATGCCAGGCCAGGTGTTGGAGCTTGAACGTTTGGCAGACGACCGTTGACCTCGGTTGCGGCGGCTTTCGGCTGTCTCGACAGAGGCCACGAACGTGAAGGCAGCGACGCCAGCTGTTTCATACATGTGAGAGCCTTGGCTTCGGATGCAGATTTGTAGCAGACACATGAGAATGATGAAGAAGGGAGCGACGATTTTTTTTTGAAACGAGACAAAAGCTTTGCCTTTCAGAACATACGTAGAATCACACTCCGTTAAATTTAAGGAGCGTGCTGGGCGTCCCCCGGGGGATCCGAGTTTTCCATCCTCCGGGTCCCCTGAGCGACACGTGTCTAGAATTTTCTTTTAACATTCCGCAACAGATACACTGTGCAAAAAAGTGGTATGTCAGTAGCACTTTTTATATTTTGCTATGGTAGCATTAAACGTTTGCCCCACGGGACGAGAAAAATGTTCGCCGGAGAGTTCGCCGGAAAGTTCGCCGGAGAGTTCGCCGGAGAAAAAAATAGCAAATTATTTTTGCTATTGTAGCAACGGTAGCATGAAACGTTTGCCCATGGGAAGAGAAAATGTTCGCCGGAGAGTTCGCCGGAAAAGTTCGACGGAGAGTTCGCCGGAGAAAAAAATAGCAAATTATTTTTGCTATTGTAGCAAACTATTGTAGCAAACAATTTTTTGTGATGAGCAAAAAATTTCTTGTGATGAGCAAAAAAAATCTTGCGATGAGCAAAAAAAATGTTGTATTGGAGCATCATAGGCATACTATTGTAGCAAACAAATTCTTGTGATGAGCAAAAAAATTCTTGTGGGGAGCAAAAAAATCTTATGATGAGCAAAAAAAAAAATTCAACGGTAGAACTATTGCAGCACCGCCGGCAGCAACTCAGATCGCCGTCGGTAGCACTATCAGCCGTCGTCGGTAGCAACCTCCTCGACCTTCCCGAGTGTGTCCATGGTGGGCGGCGAGGAGCGGCGGAGTGGGCGCAGCAGGGCCCGGCGTCGGCGTCCACCTCCGTGGTCGCAGGGCTGGTGCACGTGTACGCGCTCCACGCCGTGCTCGGCGACCTCCTCGACCTCCCCGAGCGTGTCCATGGCGGCGGGCCATGGCGGCGAGGAGCAGGCGAGCAGCCATGGGGGTCGAGCTCGCTAGCGGATGGAGCTGGTCGGGGACGCCGCGGCGAGCGTCGAGGCAACGCCGTCGGTTCGAGCGCGACCTCGTCGGCTTCCAAGCCTGATTGCGTCGTAGGAAGGAAGAGAGGCTCGATCTCCATGGATTGGGAAAGAGAGAGCCATGGAGGTAGGGAGAGGAAGGAGGGGAGAACTGGAGGTTCTAGCCGCCACCGCCGGAGGAGAATCGCGGCGGGATTTGATGGTCACCGGAGCCGCATGCTCGCGGCCAGGGAGGTAGGCGGGGTGGGGATCGTTATCTGTTTCTCGATTTCTCTGGAGTCAAGAGATAAGGTAGAAGACGATTCGTTGGTGGGGTCCGCGGGGACACGCGTCACGCTTTCCAGGAGGAGGACGCGAGAGGTCCGTCCCCCGGGTGATTTACAGCATTTCCCTAAATTTAATGAAAGTTAGATTAGGATCAAACAAGTAAAAAATGTAATCCAAGAGAAGAGGGGGGAGGGGGCAGCTTGTTGTACGAGTTGAGGAGGTACCAGACGAGGATCATATTGCAGTCCCACTTCACTCGACCGATGGCGACGCTGCCGCGGTGGCTGCAGTCGTCCTTCTCGTCTAAGGGCCGTTCTTGCCGTTTTCCGTGGAAAGGATGGGGAGCAAGAGCGAGTGTGCCATGGGCAGCGCAGCATGAGACCGGAGGGAAGGCGGCTGCCACGGAGAGATCGAGATGTGGAGGGCGCCGCCAGAATTGGGAGGCTAGATCATGAGAAGATCATGCGAGCCTAAACAATGATTTACCTGAACTTCAAGAGAAACTCAAATTAAATGACAGTCCTTTGCAAATTCTTACCAATAGGGCAAGTGTACATGAGCGTACATGAGCGTGGCGTGTGAGGCGACGACTTCGCCTGCGGCGTCGAAGGCGACCACGGCGGAGGTGTCGAACGCGGCTCGTGCGGCGGCGCGTGCAAAGTGGGAGGCTGCGCGGTGGAAGGCTACCTTTCATCGTCCTTCCTCTCCATCGTCGACGCGTAGGTGGGGCACTGTCGTGCTCCGTCGTGATCTGCGGCGCATCGCTCTTCTCGATGAGGACGAGGTGATCATCGATTGGTTGGATCTAGTTGATTTTGCAGCGATCAAGGTTGGGGACGTGTTTGATCTGAATGAGTTCGTGGCTACGATTGCCGAGCGGGTGGTGTGTGCTTCCGATTCGATTGAGATTGATCATGGGGTCCTCCTTCCGTTCCTAAGGGAGCGTGGCCACCGTCTCCTACTTCCTTACGATGGGCAGCGGTTTACCACGAAATAGGAAAGGAGAATGCTATGCACGGCACCATTATTTTGAGGTGTGCGGAGCATCGCCTTGTCCTCGCCGGAGAGGATGGGATCGCCGTTGATGTTCGGTTAGTCAATCGCGACGAGGTGGTCCGGTCCGCGTGTTGGGTCCACTTCCCCGCTCACTCTGCGTTTGTTGGTGACCCAATCGCTTCGCCACGCGTCCGGGTAGAGGGTGCACGCGTCCCTCTGCGACCGTGCACGACCCTGGGCCCTCGGGCGCTCTTTCGTGACCCACCGGTGCAGTGTCATGGTGCATCGCCGTTGGTCGCTAACGGTGGGCCTTTACCTACTCGTGAAGCTATCCCCTTATCTTCTCGTCCTCGCCCGGTTCCAGATCCAATCTCCAGATTTGCTCACATTTGGAAGAGGGGAGAGGCGGCGGGGAGACCTAAGATTGTGTTCGTCCAAGTTCATCCACCAAAATCCATTCTCCGTCATCCTTCCCAAGCGCGTGCATCTGTGAAGTGGGCGGGTACAGTCAAAGGAGATTCGAGGAGCTTCGCTGCGGTGCTTTCTTCTCCTCCTCCTCCGGTGATGGCCTACAACGACAGGCGGGGTGGCAGGGGGTATGGGCCTCCTCTGCGGGCAAATTTCCCCCCTCGCCGTCCTCCGGGAGGTTATGCGGCTGGTGCTTTCGACGCGGAAAGCAGTCGAGCTAGCGAGGCGCCATTTGTTGCGCCTGCACCTCGTGGCAGATTCGACTCGCGGCTTGAAGATCGGAGGGGGACTACGGGTTCGCGCTCCCGCAGCCGTGAACGTGGCCGCAGTGGAGGTCGCGATGGGGGGCGAGCCAACTTCAACAACAACCGACTGGGGGCGATTGGACGTGCTCCTACCAGGTCTTCTTCGTCAAATCAAGGTAATAGGGATCGATGAAATCACAGGGCTGAGATGTTGGATACGGAATCTGACAATTCCAATGATGGGAGAGATTCTTCTTCTGTGAACCCTGTCTTGCAAAATCCTGACGGGTCACCTGCTGTTGTGGGGACTATTGTGGTGGGGAGAGATCATGGTTTTGTTACGATGCAGCCTGCTACAGGTGCAAATAGATCTAGGAACGAAGCTACCTTTGACTCTTCTCAAGCTACGCCTCAGAATGTGTCTGCTTATGATAGAGAGGACGCTGAGCCATCTAGATCTGTTAGGTTTCAGGAAGATTCTGTTCATGTTGATTCAGATAACTTGTGTCTTATTTGTGGTGATGATCACTGTGAGAAATTTTCCTACAATGAGATTAATCCCTGGGAAGTTGCAGCCCCCTTTGTGGGCGCAGCGATTCCAGGAGGTGGTTTCTTTGTTATCCCTGATATTAGGAATGCTGCTCCTCCGAAAGAGATGCACCAAGCTGTTGTGGAAGTGCTGGAAGGCAACCCAACGGCTAGAGATATTGAAGAAGAATTCACCCAGTGGGCTGGTAGGATGTGTACCTGGAGATGGTATGCTAAACCCCTGGCAGCAAAGAAATTTCTCATGCGTTTCCCAAGCTCCAGAGATATAGATGCATGGGTTCACTTCAGCAATGCTCAATTGCGCACCCTTCCTGGTGTTGTTATTCGTGTTGATCATTGGACCCCTCAGTATGGTGCCACTGGAGAATTGGACTCTGCTTGGTTTCAGGTGAAAGGGATTCCCCTTGACAACAGGAACTGCCCAACTGCTGTCTTTATTGGTAGTTTGGTGGGGAGGACTCTGTCAGTGGACAGGCATAGTCTCAACAATGTTGACTATGTCAGAATTAAAATTGGAAATCTTGATGTATCCCTTGTTCCACCTGTTGTATCCAATGTTAACATTGCCAACAGCTTCTATGACATTGAATTTACAAGAGAGATACCTATGAGCAAGCAAGTCTCTGACAAAACTGTTGTTCAGACTCAGACGTCTAAAGGAGGGTCCAGTCATGGTGATGCTACATCTCAGCAAACTCCAAAACGTGCTAGGCAAGAGGGGGCTGCTAGAACTCCTCCTGGTGCAGCACCTGGAGGGTTTATGCGTGATGCCAGGGCGGCTTATGGCAGACAGGTTGTTGCCACTGGGAAGCAGGATCAGGCCAGGGATTTGGGTCCTGATGACAAAGGTAAAAGGAAAGCTCCTGAACCTTCTGCTAGCTCCCATGAAGACAGTGATGAGGGATCCTTTGCTGTTCAGATTAAGCAGCTTGGGTATAGTGCTGAGCAAGAGAAAAATCAACTTATCCCTATGTCTGTTGGAAGCCCCAGCAATAGAGGAATGCCTGGTCCTGCTGTGGATCATTACAATAAGTATCTGGAGTATCTTTCCAAGCCAAAATTGATTACTGATGGGGTGGTTGAACACCCGGATGAACCTCTGAAGAATGAACTTACATATGAGGACTTTCTCAAGCAACTTATGACATCTAGGAGTGATAAAAAAGACATGTGGAAAGATAAGCTGAATCAGATTCCTGGTGCCCAGGTACAGCCTGTGGTTGAGTCTCCTCTCACATCATTCAGTTCTGATGATGTCTCCAAGTCCACTTCGGCTATGTCTGTTGCCTCTGAAGAATTTCAGCAGGTGAATCCCTCTGCGGTTCGCATTACTGAAGTTTTCAATGAGGTACCTGTCTCTTCTGGATCGCTTCCCGTTGGCATCCCTCCTTCTTCAGTTACTCCTGCTCAGCCTGTCCCCTCAAGGGTTAGTGCGAGGATTGCATCTTCTGGAAGAGCCAACGTTGACATGGTGCAGAGAGCGTCTCAATATATTGCTAGGAGAGATTCAGGTACTCCCCTTTGTTCAAACTCTTTTTCTGTACTTGCTGATAATGACATTTCTGATAAAGCTCTTGAACTTGGTATTGATGCATCATCTTTTACTCTTGAAACTGTTAATTTGTTGAGAAATTGGGAGGCTGCTAGGGCTAGTCTTTTATGCAAGAAAAAAAGTTTGTCTGTTTCCAACTCTGTCAGCCCCAGTAATATCTCAAAGCAGAATGATGCTGCCCCTAAGATGTTGTTGCCTATTCAGGAGGAGGTGTTGGAATCATCCTCTGATAGTGATTCTATCCCATTTACTCCTGTAATTTCAAAAAGGACGGCTAAGAATTTGAAAAAGAAATCTATGTCTAAAGGTATGTCTTCTCAGGGAGTACCCCTTGGTGGTAAATCTTCCCTTAGTAAGGTCCACACAAACCATCCTTTGAGTGGGATTGTGGAGGGGCCTAGAGTCAGAACAAAACCAAAGAAGTTATTATGATAGGAGTTTTCTTAAACTGTAGGGGAGTGGGCAAGAAAGGCTTTTCAATTAATATGTTGGATATGATCAGAGAATTTGATTTTGACTTTATTGGTTTGCAAGAAACTATGAAATCTGTGGTGGGACCTGAGGTTTGGAGAAAGTTTGATCCAGAAGGAAACTTCATTTGGCATTGGTCTCCTTCTATTGGTAAATCTGGTGGTATTCTTTGTGGTGTCAAGTCCTCTAGGTTTGACATTATCAATGCCACTACTGATAGATTTTTTGTTAAAGCTCATGTTCTTGATAAGAAATTAAACAAGGAAATGATTCTCATGGTGGTTTATGGGGCTGCACAAGATAGTGATAAGACTGACTTTCTTGCTGCTTTTGCTGAAGTGTGTTCTCGTTTGGTTTTACCTGCTTTGATAGGGGGTGATTTTAACATTCTCAGATTTGTTTTTGAGAAAAATAAACCAGGGGGGGTCACTAAGTTCTCTGATTGTTTAATTCGATTATTAGAACTTATGGCCTTAGAGAAGTGGATATGGCAGGTGGGTTGTTTACTTGGTCTAACAATCAAAAGTGCCCTACTCTTGAAAAGTTGGACAAAGTGCTTATGAGCTCTGACTGGGAAAGTTTGTTTCCCCTAACTAATGTTAGGAAAACTCCAAGAGCAGTGTCTGACCACAATCCTTTGATTGTGGATACTGGAGAGGTGATAATCCCTAGGAAAAAGGAGTTTAGATTTGAAAAATCCTGGTTGCTCCATCCTGACTTTGCTACCAGGATTGATAAAGTGTGGGGGGCTCCTATCCCCTTTGTGGATAGTGTTTCATCCATCCAGTTGAAAATCAAGAAGGTAAAGAATTGCCTCAAGGGTTGGGGTGCTAATATTAGAGGTGACTCAGTCAGGTTGAGGAGAGATTTGTCTGCTGAACTGGAAGTTTTAGAGCAAATGGAAGAATCTGGGATGCTGTCTGCTGAACAATATGGAAGGAAGAGTTTTATCCAAAGTGAGCTAATGAAATTGCTCTCTGAGGAAGAAAAGTTCTGGCATGAAAGATCAAGTGCCAGATGGTTGCTACAGGGGGACTCCAACTCTGCTTTTTTCCATAGAATAGCTAATGGGAGGAGAAGGAAGAATATAATGTATTCATTAAAGAATGGTGATGAGTGCGTGCAGGGGACTGCTGAGATCCTTGATCATGCCACTGACTATTACAGGGCCCTGTTTGGTCCTGGGGAAGGAGGGTTACTCAGATTCTCTCAACATATCTGGAGTGAGGACGAGAGGTTGTCTCAGATGGATAACTTTTTGTTGGACAAACCTTTTTCTGAGGAAGAGGTGAAGCTTGCTATTGATTCTATGGTCAAGAATAGGGCACCAGGCCCAGATGGGATTCCTATCGAATTCTTTCAGTCTTGCTGGAGTGTTGTCAAAAAAGACGTCATGAGACTGTTTGATGACTGGTTCTTGGGGGAGCTTGGTATGTACAGACTCAACTTTGGCATGATTATACTGCTTCAGAAAACACCAGATGCTGATTGTTTGCAAAAGTACAGACCAATTTGTTTGTTGCAAGTTATTTATAAAATTATCACTAAGGTGGCCACCCTCAGAGTGGAACCTTTTATGGATAAACTCATTTCCAAGTGTCAGACTGCTTTTATCAAAGGCAGGAATATTGTGGATGGGATTATGTCCCTGCATGAGATCATTCATGAATCAAAAAAGAAAAAACAGCAGGGTGTGATTTTGAAGATAGATTTTGAGAAGGCTTATGATAAGGTGGACTGGTCCTATCTCCTCCATTGTGTTAATCTGAAGGGTTTTAGCCCCCTTTGGAGAAGGCTCATTGAAGAGATTGTGAAAGATGGTACTCTGTGTGTGAAAATCAACAATACCAGGGGAAAAGACTTTGGTAGCCATAGGGGGGTCAGGCAGGGGGACCCTTTCTCTCCTTTTCTCTTTAACTTGGCAGCTGAAGGGCTGGCAAAATTAATCCAGCAGGCCCAAGATAATGGTCACATTGTTGGTTTGGCCTCTCATCTGGTTGACAAAGGGTTCACCATCTTCCAATATGCAGATGATACCTTGTTAATGGTTCAGGATGATGTGGAGCAAATCAGACAGTTGAAGCTTATCTTGTACCTGTTTGAGGCTATGTCTGGTCTCAAGATTAATTTCATGAAAAGTGAGTTGTTCTTAGTGTTAGAGGATTCCATCAAAAGTGTGGAGTATGCTGATATGCTGAATTGCCAGATTGGTCACTGGCCAATGAAATATCTGGGTGTTCCAGTCAGTGGATCCAAGGTGCTGGTGGCTGACTTAAAACCTATTGTGGACAAATTGGGGAAGAAATTGGATGGTTGGGCTGGCAACAACTCATCCATTGGGGGGAGGCTCACTCTCATTCAATCTTCTCTCAGTAGCATTCCCATCTATCACATGTCCATGTATCTGTTGCCTGATTCTTGTTTGGAGGAGATGACAAAAATCATCAGGAGGTTCTTCTGGCAAGGGACTAACTCCAAAAAGAAATACTATCTGGTCAGGTGGAATATTATCAATAAACCCAGGTCTAAAGGGGGTTTGGGAATCAAGAATCTGAAAGTTTTTAACCTCAGCCTTTTATGTAAATGGTGGTGGAGGCTTGAGATGGAAGATGGAGTATGGCAGGAGTTGGTTAGAAAGAAATATGGCATCTCGCATGGGATTTGGAGGATTACTGCGAGACAACAGGACTCCCCTGTTTGGAAGAACTTGTTGAAGGTGAAAAAATGGTATCTACAAGGTAGAATGATGATCATCAATGGTGGAGGTGAGACTGATTTTTGGCATGACCATTGGTGTGGAAGCCTTCCACTTTGTGAAACATATCCTGGTCTGTTTGAGATTTGTCTGGACCAAGTGTGCACAGTCAAGGAGATGCATTCCAGGAACTGGCGGATGAGGTTTAGGAGATGGCTGGAAGTTGAGCTGCAAAACCAGGTTGCTAAGCTTAAAAATCTACTGGTCACTGTTGCGTTGGGTGAGGGACCTGATAAGCCTAAGTGGAAGTTTACAAAATCGGGCATATTCTCGGTCAAATCGATGTACAACCATCTATCTTCCTTGGCTGTGGATAGATCCTTTTCTCATCTTTGGAAGGCTAAAATTCCTCTGAAAATCAAGATTTGGCTTTGGTTGATCTGGCATAACTCCATTGCTACTAAAGACAACATGAAAAAAAGGAATTGGAAAGGGGATTTCTCCTGCAGTTTTTGTTTTGCTCATGAGTCCATCCATCATTTGTTTTTCTTGTGCCCTATCTCTGCTTTTATGTGGGGGATTGTTTGCTCTGTTCTTGGGGCCTCTAACAGGCCTGCTAACTTCACTCAATATTTCTGGTGGATTGCAAATTTTTTCCCTCGCAGAACTAATCTTCACGTGGTTGGAATTGCTGCCTTTTGCTGGGCAATTTGGAAAACTAGGAATAGGGCTTGTTTTGAGAAGAAACTTATCTCCTCCCCTATTGATCTGGTTTGTTATATGTGTGCTTTTCTTCGTTATTGGGCAGGTTTGCAGAATGCTGATGACAGGGCGGCTGTTGAAGAGGGGGCTAGGATCATCCAAGAAGCAGCTCTGGCTCAACATGCCCGTACACGTGCGCGCCTGGAAAGCCATCAAGAAAAAGATGATGAAGAAGATGTCGACGTTGAGGGTTGAGCTTCTCAACTTGAAGTTCGCTTGCTGTTCCTTCCCCTGTTCGGTGTTTTGGCCACCTGCGCGTGGTTATGTTTGCGTCGAAAACTTATTTGGTCTGTACTCCCTAAAACTCCTAGGTTTGCCCTGCTGTGGCTGGTTGTCTCCACTAGGATCCGTGACTGGTAGATGGTTTAAACCTGTTCGCTTTTGCTTGGGGGCTCTCCTCCTCCTCTGTGGGGGGAGACGCTCGTCTCCAATGCTTGCTGGTTTCGTCGTTTTCTTTTGCCTTTGGTTACCTTTGTAAAGACTTTGTTCTGTTGTCTCCCGATAATGGAACCCGGCTCGCGTCGTTTGTAAAAAAATAGGGCAAGTGTAATATGTGATTGTCAAGAAGCGTAGACAAATGATTCAGTCATTCAGATCAGGAGAAGTCCCAAATCTGAAAGAATCAACCATACTTCAAACTAATTGAAATATGTGCTTTCCCATATCAATCTATCATACGGAAGTTGAATTAGCATGGGAAACTAAATTGCAGCAGAATAGATATCATTCAGAAGTTGAAATCTGAACTGGTTCTTTTGCTGTAAAAAAAAGTAGCTATGTCTCTTCCCATATCAGGTGTAAACATTGGGTGTTTCCCAAGTTATCCCGACCTCATTGAGAACAATCATATGGATTTATGAATGAAAATGAATAAAAACCAAACTGGTGCAGCGAAGCGCGCCTTTTCCCTCTAGTTCGGTTCCAAGTTTAACTGTAAGAAACCGAAACCCTCACGATGTGACCTCGCAAGAAAATGCAAGCACGCACACAGGCTGATAAACAACAGCAACACAATCACACAAAGCCGATCGACAAGCGCACTGAACACACGGCTACAGACGAGCGACGCAGCCGTGGCGCCGGCCGACAAATCCCCTGATGACGTCGATGAGCTCGGCGACGCGCACCGCGGTCTCGTCGTCGGTGTGCTCGGGCTCGGCCACGCCGTGTTTCAGGTAGAAGATGTGGTCCACGCCGGGGCTCAGCGCCACCTCCACGTGCTTCCCAGCACGCCGCATCGCGTTACAGTACTCGACCTGCCGGTCTCGCAGCGAGTCCAAGGTCGCGATGCTCACTAGTAGCGGCGGCACGGCGAGCACCGCGGTGTCCCCGACGACGGGCCAGATGTAAGGGTGGTCTCGGGTGGCACCTTTGGGGAGTGCCAGCGCCAGGAACCTGTCCACCAGCTTGTGGTGCATGTACCTGTTCACCGGATCGGTCGACTCGGACGGGCTCGGAGCAGACCGGGAGAACCCGGGGTTCAGCAGGATGGCTCCGGCGAGCCTGACAGGGCCCCAATACCCTGGCTCCGCCGAGCTGAACCCGGCGGCAAGCTGGTGCACCAGGTTGGCACCGAAGCTGTCACCTATCAGGAACACACGTGACAAGTCTGCCACGTCCCTGAGCCTGTTTATTGGGTCATACGTCGGCTCCGGGACCGGCTCTGTTGGCAGCGCGGGCTGAGCGAGCGACTTCAGCCAGTCAATGGCGGCGTAGCCGGACGCGATGGCAGCCGGGAGCGGGTTCTCTGGAGCGAGGGGGAGGGTGATGGACACGATGCCGGCAACGGGGATCGACGCGGCGAGGCGGGCGTAGAAGGAATGGTACATCGCCCAGGTGGGGTCGCTGATGCAGAACACACCGGCGTGGAAGTGGAGGAGTATGGGGAGGCGTCGACCGGCCAAGGGGGCCACCGCCGGAAGGTACAGGCGGAGGGGTGGGTCGGCTTGAATGTCGTGCACCGTCACGCCGTTGTGTGGCACGTCGTACGGTGCGATGGCAGCTGCCAGTTGGTGTGCCTCCGGGGGAGGCGCTGGCCGTTCGACGGAGCCGTCGTCGTAGATCTTGATCCAGCCCGCGACGTCGTCGACTAGTACTTTCTTGTGGCAGCAGGTGGTAGCCATTTTCCGGTGGCTTTTGGTAGTACGTGATTTGTGCTTGACCTGTGTTGGTTGTGTGTCGCCTCATGAGATGGTAACCACGGGATAGGAGGCCTTATGTAGAACAATCGTAAGGATTAACTTAATGTTCTTGCTTGCGGAATTCCTTTTGATTTGCAATTTAATTTTTAATACAGTGATTTGTCATCGTCGACATTTCTATTGATGAAAGGAAAATAATTTCGTCTATATGACCAGATATTTTAGGTGCTTGCTGTCCATGCTGAAACTAATTTGTAAAGTTGATTCATTAGTATGTATGAAATGTCAGATAGAAGGGATAGGTGCAAACGATTGACCTGCATTATCTGCTGGAGTTGCTGCTTCCACGTTCTCCCTAAAGTAATTATCAACGCTGCATTATACACTCCAGATGGCTTATTCGTTTTAATCAAAGCTTTCTTCAATGGAGTCTATACTTGTCTAAATATTTTTCTGAATCAGTATAGCGATAGCCATGTTGGAGTAGCACGATAATATCCACGAAGTGCAGGGCACGGCGGCAATCATCCCGATTGACTAAATCTTGGTCGATTGAGATGAACCCGTCCTGATTTTTTTTTTAACAGGGGATTCTTTCTTTCTCTGTTTTATTTATTTATTGCCTGCCTATTTAGTTATAATTAACTTAGAATATGTAAGTTACAACTTAGGATAACTTTTATTTCGATTCATCTTTATGAACACAAAAGAATGACAACCCTAAGGCTGCTCATAGCGGTGAGTAATATAAGCTAGTAACATACACGCAACACGAGACTATGTTACTACTTTCATAGTGGGTAGTAACAAATATGTGGTGTCATATTTATTAGCTTATAGACTCATATTGCTTTGGAATGTGTGATGTTACAGTAACATAGGTAGTTACCACACCATTCTATTTCTTCATTTATTACTTGCCACATCAGATTTTTTGCCTATATGTCATGCATGTTACTAGCTTAGTTACTCCCACTATGAGCAGCCTAAGCCTAGCCCATCCATTTTCCTCATCATTTTTTTCGCCCCACCCATGCCTTCATGGCCTATTTTTCTACGATTTTTTTTACATTTTACTGCAAGATGCGAAAATGAGTGCTTGGATAACTGTTGACAACAAAGTTTCGTGAAATACCAAGTAGGAACCGCCACCTATTTCATTGCATGGAAATACACCACCATGGTAGGTGAGGATATTTGTATCGAGATGCAGCCTTCGGATGTCTTGAGTAAACGTTTGGGATTAGATGTAGTACTGTTTTGTGATAGTGTGATAGCTAGTACTTTATAAAACAGGCGATGGATTAATTCAGTCTATGGCATGAATTTTCTTTTACAACCTGTTTTTAGCTCATTTTTTTGGATTGTTGGCAAGTGGAGATATGAAACTGATTGTAATTCTTATTTTAGGCTGCTCGTGTGCCTTGCCCTTTTCTAACAAAGACATACATCTCTCTATTGTGGGATCGGGAGTCATCGGGAATTGAGAGCTGTGATGATAACTTGACCGATGGGGGGAGGGGGGGGGGGGGGGGGGGGGGGGGGAGGATCACAAAAGCTAGCTCAACAGAACCCAACAACAGGATTATAAGGGCAGGCACCCTATATGCCAAATAGAGGTGCCAAAGTAATTATCAACACTGCATTGTTCACTTTGGATGGTACAGTCCATTTAAGCAAATTTTTGATAAACTCTATAGTTGTCTTGTTGTCTAAATATGTTTAACCCGGTATAACGATGGCTATGTCAGACTAGCACGTCTATATACGTTGCACCCTTGCTTCCCAAGAAGCGCATGTCACGGTGGCTATCATCCTGATTGGTTAAATCTTGGTCGGATGAGATGATTTTAACTAGAGTTATCTAGAAATTTTATGCTACACTAACTTTCTTCTCGATTTATATCAACCTAAGATAATGAGTATCCTAACTAGCTAGCCCATCCATTTTGCTCACCTTTCCCTACCCGTACCTTCATAGTCTCCTTTTCATCATGTTTTATACATTCTTATTGAAACAAGGTAGAAGTTTAAGAGATGTTACAAACCAAAAGGTCGAGGCAAAGCCCGACCCTGAAATTTTGCATGCCGATTCCACATCGCCGACTCTTGAACTTGACCATAAATTTTGTACCAGCCACAATTATACCATCCTCTACGATTCAATATATCCTCCATCCAAACTCTATTTTGAATGATCAACCAAACAAAAATCTTGTACTTTGGCAGCGTCCATGGATTCCAAACCATCTTGGACATATGCGGAGTTACTTACATTTTATTACAAGATGAGAAAATGAATGGTTGGATAACACTGGTGAAAGAACATAGGTTCTAAATCCTGTTTTGAGTGTCTGATTACAACATATAGATGGACTAATGTGCTTTGCTAAGTGTACTCAGAAAATATCGACCCGTAAATGTCTTACAAGGTTCAGCAATGTGTGAGAAAAAGTTACGGGAAAAGACGAGGAAAAGGAGAAAAGAAACGGCGAAGAAAAAGGGTGAAAAGAAGAAGGCAAAGGGGTGGCCGGCCTCCAGGCCGGCCTGGCCGGGCTCCAGGCCGGGCTGGCAGCGCCCCTGGCCAGCCCCACGCCGGCCCCAGGCTGGCTCCCAGGCCGGGCGGTTCGGGTGGGGGGCCGGCCTCGCCCCTCTGCCCCCGCCGGCCCCAGGCCGGCCTCCAGGCCGGGGCGCCCGGGTGGGGGTCCGGCCTCCCCCTGCTCCACGCCGGCCCCAGGCCGGGCTGGCTGCCCACGCCGGCCTCCCCTGACACCCACGCCGGCCCCAGGCCGGCCCCTAGGCCGGGGTGGGTTTGGCCCGGCCCTGGTTGCCTCCAGGCCGGCCAGGCCGGCTCCTAGGCCGGGGTGGGTCGCAGGAAAGGGGAAAACCCCCCAAACGGCCGGATTTTCGACGAGAGTATAAATACGGGGTCTCCATCTACCTTTGTGCTTTGTCAATCCCACCCACACTCTCTCTCACCACCATTGATTGACCAAGCTCAAGCTCAAGAACAAGATCTCCACAAATCCCCAACCAAAGCTCGTGATACTTTGGGATTTGAAGGAGACACCCCCGATCTACAACTCCACCGAGACGATTAGAAATCCACCCACTCATCCCATAGGGATCTTGTCATTCTTAGTTCATTGGAGCTAGGAATCTTTTTGCTCTTAGTTCATCGGAGCTCGGAGCCTTGTTGATATCCCGGGTGCTTTTGTGCCCGTGGATCTTGCTTCTCGGAGTCTTGGCGGCTCTCGGGATTTGGTGAGGACCCTCCAATCTTGTGGAGTGTGCCTCATCCTTGTAAAGGTTCTAGTTGTCAACCTCAACGGCAACATAGTGATTCGAGCCTATCCACATCGGTGGAAGGACTCGAAGGAGATACGGTGTGGCATTTGAGGCCTACTCGGTGTTCCACTTTGGTGGCACCGCACCGCTCCAACGGAGATTAGCTTCCATTGGGAAGTGAACTTCGGGATAAATCTCCGCGTCATTATGTTCGGTTATTCCTCAACTTACCTTTACTTGTTACTACTAACTTAGTCATATTGCTCACCTTGTGCTAGTTGTAATTGCTCAACATATAGGATTGTCCATCTAGTTGCATACTCTAGATAATCTATATTTGAGCTTTGCCTTGTTAACTTGAAAAAGAAGTTAAAATTTGTAGTTAACCTATTCACCCCCCTCTAGTTAACCTCTCGATCCTTCAATTGGTATCAGAGCCTCGTCTCTTTATAAAAGGCTTTACCGCCTAAAGAGGAGGTAAGGATGGCCGATGATCCCGTCACCATGGATGGGATTCAAAAGCTAATCCAAGCTATGATTGAATCTTCCGAGAAGAAGATGGAGGGACTAATAAAAGAATTGACATCTACATCTAAGCAACCTAGTGAAAAGATTATCTTAGATGAACATGGAAACCCCTTGCCAACTAAAGAAGGAAGTGATACAACTTCACCTTTAAATAATGGTGCACCATCAAATGGTAGTGGTGGCAATTCTTTTGGCTATGCATACAACAATGCTCCTAATGTTCAACATCCGCATGTTTCTAATCTTGGTCCACCTCCTTTGGTGGATCGGCATCGTTTTACTAATTGGAAAGCTTCCATGAAGTCTTACATGTGCAGCTCTTCAATGCAAATATGGAGAATTGTTGAAAAACGGTATGAGCCAAAGGACCCCGCAAATCTAAGCTCAAGTGACATCATAGATGAGCAACTCAACGCTCATGCTTTGCACATGTTGGAGAGGGCAATGGAAAAGGAAGGAGTTGAGCACATTCGGTCCTTCACTAGTGCAAAGAAAGCTTATGATGGTCTTGTTGATATGTTTGACGGCAATGTCAACCTCCAAAGGTCCAAGAGGTCAATCATTCAAAGAAAAGTTGAACACTTTCATTTGGGCGATGGAGAGAACATAGAAGACATGTTTAGAAGACTCAAGGCTCTTGTAAATGATATGAGAGATAGTGGATTCACGGATTGTACAGAGAATTGGGTCAAGGAGAAATTCCTACTCACCTTGATGCCATACAATGAAAACATGGTGATGAATGTACAAGCAAGGGCCGACTATTTGGACCTATCCCCCAATGATGTCTTAGGTCTTTTTATCACTCTCAAGGTCATGAAATAAACCTCCGATGATGTCATGGCCCGTGTGAACGGAGCAAAGAAAGCATCTCTTGCCTTGAAGGCCAAGGTAATTCCCCATGAAGATAATGACTCGAGTGATGATGGTGGCTCTACGCATGAGGTCTCCGAGAAAGAAATGAGGACATCACATGAAGAATGCTTGGCTCTTGCTCAACACAAGTGGTGGAAGAAAGGAGATTTTAGATCCAATGCCACCAAGAACAAAGGGAAGGAATCCTCGAGCACGAAGAAAGCAAGAACTTGCTTCAATTGTGGAGATTCCGAGCACTTCGTTGCCGAGTGTCCCTTCAAGAGTAGAATTGAGAATGGAGGAAGACTTATCAAGAAATCCACCTTCATTCCCAAGTCCAAGAACTTCATCAAGAGAGGCCCTCCTAGGGCAATGATTGCTAAAGAAGTCGAGTACACCTCCGGTGGTGAAGAGAGTGATGGTGAAGGCGAACAAGTAGGTATGGCGGCCGTGGCTAGGGGCGTCATACCTCCTAACTTAAGCTCTCTCTTCTCCAACCCAAATGACAACAAGGGCCCCTCGATTCACAAGTGCTTCATGGCCAAGGGTATACCCCCAAAGGTGACTCCTACACTTAAACTTGCTAACTCCTCTATTCCTTCACTACTAAATTGTGTCGAGGAAGACCCCTTGACAAACTTTGTTGAAAAACTAGAAGGAGAAACTAAATCCATCTTTGTCTCTCTCATGGATCAATTAAGTGAGGCACATGGCCTCATTGATGAACATGAGGAGAGAATAATGTTACTTGAAAAATTTGCTCGTGATGATGCTAGTAAAATTGAGGAGCTTGAGAAAGCTCTAGATGAATCACATTGCCTTAAAGAAAGCATTGAAGAAACCTTTGCAATTGACATAGCTAAAGTTAAACTTGATTCTCAACATGCTTTTGCTAAGGTAACGGAATTCATGAGTTTAAATGATGCAACTAACCAAGGGTATAATGAACTCATTAAGGATTTTGATAAGCTTAAAGTTGATTATCGTACTATCTCAAATGAGCTTAAAACCTTAAAAGGAGTTAGAATTGTGAATGAAAACTCTTGTGCTACTAACCCTTTGTGTGTCAAGGCAACTCTCATTGAGGAGAACAATAGGTTGAAGGCACAACTCAACAAAGGCCTTGCCACATGCATCCAAGGCCAAAAGAACCTCAACGATCTTTTGAGCAATCATAAGAGAGTTGTTGGCAAAGAAGGCCTTGGTTATGGTTCCACATCGAAGGAGGCCTACAAGAAGAAGTCAACTCACTCCACTAACTCTATTGTTTTTGTGAAGGAGGGGGAGTTGGCTAATGAGGAGGATGAATTTGATATTATTGCTAAAAGTATTGTTTCTAGGAACACTACTACTCATAACAACTTTGCGGGAAAGTATAACCCATCCTATGTGCTTCTAAAATCTACTAATGGTCATGTTTATGCGAAGTATGTAGGCACCTCATATGGTGATGATTACAAACATGCTATTTGGGTTCCCAAGACCCTTGTGACTAACAAAAAAGGACCCATCCGAAAATGGGTACCTAAGACAAGAAGTTGATTCATTGTAGGGTTGCATTTCCGGTGGAACATCATGGATGATTGATAGCGGTTGTTCCGCACACATGACCGGAAGCAAAGAAGTATTAGAAGACTTGAAACTCCAACTTCTCAAGTTTGCTCATGTAACTATTGGTGATCGCTCACAACTTAAGGTATTGGGACATGGCAAGGTGGTCATTTCTCCGGATTCATCCATTGAGAAAGTCCTCCTTGTTGAGTCCCTTGGCTATAATCTTCTTTCCGTCTTGCAACTTTGTGAATGCAATTTTACATGTGTATTTGGGCGTCACCATGTGCTTGTCCTTCACACTATTTCTCTTAAAGTAGCCTTTGTTGGATTTGTGGAAAACGGTATGTATGTAGTGGATTTCTCGAAAGAAACTACACATATCGCCACATGTCTAATGGCTAAATCCGATGTGGGGTGGCTTTGGCATCGTCGCCTAGGCCACGTCGGTATGAGAAATCTACAAACTCTTGTGAAGGGTGAGCATGTGGTAGGACTAACAAGTGTGAATTTTTCCAAAGATCGTCCTTGTAGCTCTTGTATTGCCGGAAAGATGCATGAGAAGAAACATCCTAAGACATCAATCATCGCCACAACAAGACCTTTTGAGCGCATTCACATGGACCTATTTGGTCCTCCCACATATGATAGTCTTGGTGGCAAGAAATATTGTTTGGTTATTGTTGATGATTATACAAGATACACTTGGGTTTTCTATATCAAGAAGAAGAGTGAAACTCAAGAAAGATTCATTACTTGGGCTACCGAAGTGCAACGCCAATATGACACCAAGATCTTATCCATTAGGAGTGACAATGGTTCCGAGTTCAAGAACTACACCATGGATGAATTCTTGGGTAATGAGGGGATAAGACATCAATATTCCGCCGCGTACACCCCTCAACAAAATGGTGTTGCGGAGAGGAAGAATCGCACACTTATTGATATGGCAAGAACTATGATGGCCGAGTTCAAATCCCCATATAACTTTTGGGCCGAAGCTATCAACACCGCTTGTCATCTATCTAACCGACTCTTCCTTCGTCCGATGATTGGCATGACTCCATATGAGCTTCTAACCGGTAACAAACCCAACCTCTCATATCTTCGAGTTTTTGGGTGCAAATGCCAAGTATACATAAAAGGAACTAGATTGTCTAAATTTGATGCTAGAACATTTGAAGGTATTTTTGTTGGTTATGCCACGAACTCCCACACTTATAGAGTCTACAACATATCCACCGGGTGTGTTGAAGAATCTATGAATGTGGAATTTCATGAGGATAATGGCTCCCAAGTGGAGCAAATTGATTGTGATGATGTAGGTGATGAACCATCCTCCATAGCCATAGGAAGAATGGGTGTAGGTCCACTTATACCCATTGAGGGACACCTTGTGGCAAATGAGGATGGAACTAGCTCTACGCAAGTGGAGCCCTCTACATCAACCACCAATCAAATGGTAAACCAAGAACAAGAAGAAGATCTTAATGTGGATATCTCCCATCAAGAAAGTGATCAAGATCCACCCAATGATAATGGTGGAAGTGGTCTTGGTGATACTTCACCAAGAACTCCAATAAGGGTGGACAATGGTCTTGATGAAGGAAATGATGAAGATGTTCCACCAAATGAACATCCCGATGATGCTCTAGTTCGTATCATGTCTCGTCAAGCATCAAGATTGCAACAAAAGTCACTATATCAAAAGAATATCATTGGTGGCTTGGGAAGAAGTGTCTCCACTCGTGGACAAGTACTCAAGTTTTGTGGTATTCATTCATATGTCTCTCATGTTGAACCCATCAAAGTATATGATGCTCTTGAAGATGAAGATTGGGTTCAAGCTATGCATGAAGAGCTCCATAATTTTGAAAGGAACAAAGTATGGTCTCTAGTGGAAATACCCAAGGATCACAATATCATTGGAACTAAATGGGTGTTCAAGAATAAGCAAGATTCTCATGGGCAAGTGATTCGCAACAAAGCACGATTGGTTGCTCAAGGCTACTCTCAAGTCGAAGGACTTGACTACGGTGAAACTTTCGCTCCCGTAGCTAGGCTTGAATCCATTCGTATATTAATTGCATTTGCCACTAGTCATAACTTCATCTTGCATCAAATGGATGTTAAAAGTGCCTTTCTAAATGGACCTTTAAATGAAATGGTATATGTTAAACAACCTCCGGGATTCGAGGATCCCAAGTATCCTAACCATGTCTACTTCCTCCATAAGGCTTTGTATGGCCTCAAACAAGCCCCACGTGCTTGGTATGATCACTTAAAGGAGTTCTTAGTAGATCGTGGTTTCGTGCTTGGGGTAATTGATCCCACTCTCTTTACCAAAAGTGTAGATGGACATTTCTTTGTATGCCAAGTATATGTTGATGATATTATATTTGGATCCTCTAACGTGAGTTTTGTAGATCAATTTGCCAAACTAATGACAAGTGAATTTGAGATGTCTATGATGGGAGAATTAAAATTCTTTCTAGGTTTTGAGATCAAGCAATATCATGAGGGGACTTCCATTTGTCAAGCCAAATATATCCAAGACATGCTCAATAAATTCGATATGATAAATGCCAAACCATTACCTTATCCAATGCCAACTACCACAAATCTCTCTTTGGATCATGAAGGTATACCGGTAGACCCCAAACTTTATAGATCCATCATTGGATCTTTGCTTTACCTTTGTGCATCTAGACCGGATATTATGTTTAGTGTGGGTTTGTGTGCAAGATTTCAATCTAACCCCAAGGAAAGCCATATGATTGCGGTCAAGAGGATTCTTAGGTACTTGGTTGACACTCCAACTCATGGTCTTTGGTATCCATCAAACACAACTTTTGATCTTGTGGGATACTCGGATGCGGATTGGGGAGGTGACAAGGTGGATAGAAAATCAACCTCGGGTGCTTGCCAATTTCTTGGTAGGTCTCTCGTGTGTTGGTCTTCCAAGAAGCAAAATTGTATTGCCACCTCCTCCACGGAAGCGGAGTATATCTCCGCCGCAAGTTGTTGTTCTCAACTCTTATGGATGAGGCAATGTCTTAAGGATTTTGGAATTAAGATTAAGACAATGCCTCTTTTATGTGATAATGAGAGTGCCATTAAGATTGGTCACAATCCGGTACTTCATGGCAAGACCAAGCATATTGAGATTCGGTATCATTTTATTCGGGATCATGTGGCCAATGGTGATATCTCACTCTCTTATGTCAACACTAAAGATCAACTTGCCGACATCCTTACCAAGCCTCTAGATGTGAAGAGATTCAAGGAATTGAGAAGTGAGCTCAACATCATATGTGCAAGCAATTTTAGTTGATTGGAAATCTCGCATACACACCCCTACTAGACTCTTATTTGGATTTAGATGCACGCATAGACATAGGGGGAGTGTAGCTCAATCAATGAGCCAACACTACCTTTATTATGCATAAATAAACAAATCATGCCTAAATGATCATTTTTAATGACATCATGTGCTTCAATGATGAGTCTCGACAATGCACCCAAGATACATCTTCGCAGTGTCATATCGAACATACTCATACATGGTGGCTACGGCCACCGCCCATTTTTCCATCCAACATTTGTGTTCGAGTGTTCCCTAAATTGCTTCTCTATTTGATTTCATATTTCATTGGTATCCAATGTTGCTCATTTCGTTTTCTCATTTTTTTCTCCCCATTGGATACAAATGAAAACATCCTATGCATGTCATCATTCTCATATCATCCGTGCACATGGTCAAATAAAAATGCTCTACGAACCAAAACTCATGAAAATGTTGTTAGAATATATCTTCTGAAAATTCTTGTATTAAAAACATTGCTCATGATATTCTTATATTGCGTGTTGTGTCTTGATATGTTGGGGAGGCTTATTTTTTTTCCTATTTTTATGTTTAAGAATAAAAAAAAAACAGCCCAATCAAAATTGCCAACGAAAAAAAAAACAAAAAAAAAAACAACACGCGCCCAAGTCCCCACCCCGGCCCCTGCCGCCGCCGAGCCGGCCCCAGGCCGGGGGCTTCGGGCACCCACCCGGCCTCGCCTCCACCACCGAGCCGGCCCCAGGCCGGGGGCTAGGCCGGCGCCTTCGGCCACCATGCCGGCCTCGCGGCCGGCCCCGCCCCCCCGCCCGGCCCCAGGCCGGGGTCCCTGCCCGCGCGCACGCCTGGCCGGCCTGGCCGGCCACCCACCCGGCCCCAGGCCGGGGTGGGCAGTCCCCCCCACCAGCCCCTATGCACACACACGCACGCCCCCTTCCCCCCACCAACCACCCCCAAACCCCTTCTTCCTCCTCCCTCCACCTCCATTAGAGCACCTTGGTGCTCTTGCCCCCCTTCCCCCCCCCCCACCTCCCTAGCCCATCCCCTCCGCCCAAATTTACGGATCCGCAAGCCCTCGGCCTTCTCCTCCCTCTCCTCCACACGGATTTCTCACTAACCTCTTATTGGAGGAGATCGGGACAATTGATTGCCTAGTCCTTTTTGTTTGAATATGGCTTCGAACTCCGGTAAATTTCCTTGGGCTTTTCTATGGTTTAGGCGTATGTGGTTGCTCTCTATCGGTGTGCTAGTACTAGGATTCGTGTGCTCATTTTTTTTCTCATCTATTAATGCTAGGGTTCATACCACTATGATCTATTATGTTTTGTTCATGACATGTGTGCCACATATTCCTATGCTTATGCCATGATGATGCTCACCTAGTCCTATGATACCATGTCTCACCTAGCTTTGCACCTCCACTTTCATACTTGACCATGACTACATATTAATCTTTTCCTATTATTGATACAATTGTTCTATCATTGTGACCTACTGTGTATGATATAACTTAAATATTTTTTACATCCTCATGGTCGTTCGTATGCTTAAATGCCAACTATTTTGTTTCACATCAAACAATTTTATCCACATGATATGATAATATGCAAACACCCCTCATCTTGTTTTCGCTAACTATTGGGCTAGTATTTCGTTTACCATGTCGTTGTCCCATAGATTCATGGTTTAATTTTTTTTCTCTCACCTAAAACAAACGACCATGTGCACTCATTATCATACTCCATCTCCATGCATCATATGTTTTCAGGTGATTCTCCTCCTCACGATGATGACTCTCGCTCTCGTCGTCCTCGCACCTCTCGCAAGAAGACTGCTCAGGATGTTGCTGGCTCTACTCCCTCACGGAGATCCTCTATTCCTATCAATCCGAAAGAGCCCGTGATCAGAAACTGGGGTGGCCTTAGTACCGCTGATTTTGAGGAAGCTAGGCTCAAATTTAATCCTTATGAGTTTGGTCAACGCACGTGCTCGGATGCTCGGTTCTATTGCAAGATGCATCAAGTCATGCATGAATTCATTCTTGGCAAGCTACAGCACACTCATGTGGATCAACACTTCTTTGACATTGAGTATACTCGCAACAAGTGGCCTGAAGTTATGACCATCATGGACTACCACAACATCACTCCCCTCATGGGTGACACACTTGCTCATCCGTACTCTCCAGAGTTGCTCAGGGAGTTCTACTCCACAGTTCACTTTGCCTCTGGTGGTCCCACGCGTCTCCCGCGTACTTTGATATGGATGAGCGGTGGCACCAAGTGTGAGGATACTATGGATGAGTTTGGTGCTATCTTGGGTATCCCCGAATATCATTTTGACTATACATACTATTTACGCATTCATGGGGAGTCCAACAAGATTATGAAGGCCAAGGATGGGATTCGTCATTGCTATCTCGAAGGTACCGGCTCCATGCATATTCCTAAGATCAAGTTCTTCTCTGAGCATTGGTACATGATACACGCCATCCTTCGCAACACCATCAACGCCAAATTTGGTGAGAAGGGTGAGGTACGCAAGTGGATGATCAACCTTCTCTTCCACATTGAGTCTCGGATGCAAGCAAAGAAGCAGTTGGATGTACTGGACTACATGTGGCAGGAGCTGCAGAATGTGGTTAAGGAGAAGAGGGTACCCATCTATGACTCATATATTCAACGTCTTATTGAGACCCGCATCCCAGAAGGTCTCCTCAACAACTATGCCAAAGTGACTCCAAGGAAGAACATTCTCATGTATGATACTCCCGTTGAGACTGCTAATGAGCCAAGGCCTAAGCGCACCCGCACCGAGTCAATTACTCGCCGCTCTCCTTCACCTTCTCCTCCTCCTGAGACATTCAATCTTAAGAAGATTCTTCAGAAGATGAACTGCTTTTTCATTGATAAGCAACATCAGGATTATGAGGCTTATCGCAAAGGGAAGGCCTCTAGTCGCCGTCAGCGCGCCATCCAGGCTGCTCTCAAGATTCCTCTTAGTCCTCCCAGCTCCGAAGAGATTTCCGAGGAGAAGTGGAAGTCTAAGCATACTTATTGGTGTGGAGATGATGCTACCTCTCTCGGCTCTTTTGCGGGGCCATACACCACCGCTGAGGCTAGCTCCAGTCAGGCTCCACAAGAGGACTTCCATGAGGACGAGGATGAGGATGAGATGGGTGACGAGTGATCGGATTGCATTTTTTCTCCCTTTTTGGTGTATGATGCCAAGGGGGAGAAACACTCACGCATAAGCATTGCATTTCATGCATTCATTTGCGTCTTATCTTCGTGATTTGCTTTTATCCTTTTCGTTGAAACTATTTGTGTTATTTGTGAACCTTGGTGTTATTGTAAGACTATGTCCTTAATTATCAATCGTACTCTCTATTATGTGAGTGACAATGGTTACTGAAGATCATAACAAGATTATCAAGTTATTTCATCCACTCACTATTTCAATGTGTTGAAGCCATATTGAGGGAAGTTATTATTCGTAAGAAGAATGGTATGGTAAGATCTTCCTACTAGTAAACATTATTGTTCATACATGTATATCTTCAAGGGTAAACATCATGGTTGAACTAATTTCTTGCCCTTCACATAAATACGTTATAGTCTCAACATCATCATGATTATCAAATATACATGTCAATTGTTATGGGCACACAAATAGGGGGAGTACGAATATATGTTATTTCTCTCACAAATAGCCATGCAAAATTATCTATTATGCAAATCCGTATGTTGTCATCAAACATCAAAAAGGGGGAGATTGAAAGAACATAGGTTCTAAATCCTGTTTTGAGTGTTTGATTACAACATATAGATGGACTAATGTGCTTTGCTAAGTGTACTCAGAAAATATCGACCCGTAAATGTCTTACAAGGTTCAGCAATGTGTGAGAAAAAGTTACGGGAAAAGACGAGGAAAAGGAGAAAAGAAACGGCGAAGAAAAAGGGTGAAAAGAAGAAGGCAAAGGGGTGGCCGGCCTCTAGGCCGGCCTGGCCGGGCTCCAGGCCGGGCTGGCAGCGCCCCTGGCTAGCCCCACGCCGGCCCCAGGCTGGCTCCCAGGCCGGGCGGTTCGGGTGGGGGGCCGGCCTCGCCCCTCTGCCCCCGCCGGCCCCAGGCTGGCCTCCAGGCCGGGGCGCCCGGGTGGGGGTCCGGCCTCCCCCCTGCTCCACGCCGGCCCCAGGCCGGGCTGGCTGCCCACGCCGGCCTCCCCTGACGCCCACACCGGCCCCAGGACGGCCCCTAGGCCGGGTGGGTTTGGCCCGGCCCTGGTTGCCTCCAGGCCGGCCAGGCCGGCTCCTAGGCCGGGGTGGGTCGCAGGAAAGGGGAAAACCCCCCAAACGGCCGGATTTTCGACGAGAGTATAAATACGGGGTCTCCATCTACCTTTGTGCTTTGTCAATCCCACCCACACTCTCTCTCACCACCATTGATTGACCAAGCTCAAGCTCAAGAACAAGATCTCCACAAATCCCCAACCAAAGCTCGTGATACTTTGGGATTTGAAGGAGACACCCCCGATCTACAACTCCACCGAGCCGATTAGAAATCCACCCACTCATCCCATAGGGATCTTGTCATTCTTAGTTCATTGGAGCTAGGAATCTTGTTGCTCTTAGTTCATCGGAGCTCGGAGCCTTGTTGATATCCCGGGTGCTTTTGTGCCCGTGGATCTTGCTTCTCGGAGTCTTGGCGGCTCTCGGGATTTGGTGAGGACCCTCGAATCTTGTGGAGTGTGCCTCATCCTTGTAAAGGTTCTAGTTGTCAACCTCAACGGCAACATAGTGATTCGAGCCTATCCACATCGGTGGAAGGACTCGAAGGAGATACGGTGTGGCATTTGAGGCCTACTCGGTGTTCCACTTTGGTGGCACCACACCGCTCCAACGGAGATTAGCTTCCATTGGGAAGTGAACTTCGGGATAAATCTCCGCGTCATTATGTTCGGTTATTCCTCAACTTACCTTTACTTGTTACTACTAACTTAGTCATATTGCTCACCTTGTGCTAGTTGTAATTGCTCAACATATAGGATTGTCCATCTAGTTGCATACTCTAGATAATCTATATTTGAGCTTTGCCTTGTTAACTTGAAAAAGAAGTTAAAATTTGTAGTTAACCTATTCACCCCCCCCCCCCTCTAGTTAACCTCTCGATCCTTCAACTGGCAACAAAGTTCCCTGAAATGCCGAGTAGGAGCAGACATCTATTTCGTTGCATGAAAATTCACCACCATGTTAGGTGGGGATAATTGTACTGGGATGCAGCCTCTAAGTATCTTAAGTAAATGCTTGGGATTACACGTAGTACTGTTCTGTGACAGTGTGATAGCTTCTAGCCTATAAAACTAACGTTGGAAGAACACACTTGCATCGGTCTATGGCATGAATTTTCATTTCTAATTTGTTTTTAGTCCATTTTTTTTGGGTATTGTTGGCCAGTGGAGACATATAACAGATTGTAGCTCATTTTCTGAGGCTGCTCGCGTGCCTTGCCCATTTTTTTTTGACAAAGGCATGCATCTTGAGATTGTGGGATCGGGAGTCACGAGGAACTGAGAGATTTGACGATACATTGACTGCTCTGGAGGGTGGACGAGCACAAATACTAACTTGTATATAGCTCCTAGAAACTCGATCGAGTGCTCTAGCATGATGAACCTGTATTGCTGAGAAGACAATCAGAGTAGAAGCAGAACCATTTCCGTATGCACCTCTCACTACTTTTGTGCAACTAGTAATCCTGTAGCAATACGACACTCATTTTATAGTTATTTCAATCGTCTAATTTCATTTATCAAAGTGACCCTAGCCTTCCTACTTCTATCGCCTCTTCTCTCGGTTGTCCCATATCAAGCTTCCCACAACCCTACCTCGGAGTGCCCCTCTCCCTTCTAAACTGGCTCTCTGTGTG
Source organism: Alopecurus myosuroides (assembly GCA_028641055.1). Classification (NCBI taxonomy): domain Eukaryota; kingdom Viridiplantae; phylum Streptophyta; class Magnoliopsida; order Poales; family Poaceae; genus Alopecurus; species Alopecurus myosuroides. The sequence goes on from CM054060.1 coordinate 82,215,184, forward strand.
TAGTCCTCTCTCATCACTTCCATCGACTAGGCCCTGCTATCGACAACCATTAAATAGATGAGATGCATAAGCAAGTAAGATGCAACTAGATTCAAGACGAGCCACAGGAGCAAAGGTTTCACCGAAATCAACACCTTCGACTTGAGAAAACCCTTGAGCCACCAATCTCACCTTGTCGAGAATGACGATGTCATCTTTGTATTACTTGTTATTGAACACCCATTTGGTACCAATAATATTCTTGCAATTCTTGGGTCTTGGCACTAACTTTCAAACCTTATTGTGCTCGAAGTTGTTGATTTTATCGTGCATGGCTTAAATTTAATCTTGATCTTCGAGAGCTTCATATACTTTCTTGGGATGAATGAACGAGACAACATCACGAGCCTTGCTAAAATCCTTTAATTGCTTCCTAGTGACAACCCTTCCTCGAACTTTCCCAAGAACATTGTCTTTTGTGTCCCGCATTCTCAAGACTTTCTATCCTTCTCTTTTCTCTACAATCTAGCATCTCCTCCAAAGTTTCCTTGGATATAGCTTGAGCATCACCTTCTTTATTGGGTCATGTCCATCTTTAACTTGGCCTTGATCATCAATGGGTGAAGGATCAACACTAGGTTGAGCCCTCTCAACAATGGGAGGATATTGAGCTTGGTCTTGTTCATTAGCTTGAGGTTTTGGTTCATCTTATTGGATATCTTGTGTATCAAAGAGTGTAGTCAATGGCTCAACTTGATTAGAGCATAATCTTTCTCCGTACGTCAAAAGGTGTCCCTCGACGGGGATTGCTTCACCAGTCTCCATCCTTCTTATGACGATGGGAGAAATTGCATCTACTACAACACCATTATCTATGCGCCCCGTTGGGATCCATTATCCTCATAAAATACCACATATACATATTTTTCAACTTGTCTGGTGGACTTTTTATAGACTTTATAGGTATGGGCATTTGTGGCATTACCAATAAAGATACCCTCATATGATTTGGTCTCAAACTTTGACAAGCATTTACCTTTCTTGCGAATGAAGTACTTGCAACCAAAGACTGATGCACGTAGATGTACACTCGTTGTGAGACCCTAAGTGTATTTCTGTTGTATGGTTAAACAATGCATTTTAAAGTAGATTTTTTTTTCTGGAATATGTTCACGTGGAGAACAAACATACCGCCTCCATTATTATTTAGATTTAAATTTTTGGTGCCAAGTTTTGGTTAACCATCATTATCCTTTCATGAGTAATGGTCTCAATGTTATCATGACACATATGTACATATGAATTATGATGGACTTACGACCATGAATTATTCGTATCCCGTAGCAATGCATGGGCATTTTACTAGTTAAGGAATCATGTCAAGTATGTGGTTACCTTGATGAAGACAACTTGCCGTTACCAGGCGTTGTTAATGAGGCCACATTTGGCGTACATGTCACCCAGCATGTAGCACACAATGACTTAGAGGTCATCCACGCAACGAGGACACGCCGGTGCACCTTCCCGGCCAGCATGAGGTCCCAGCGACAGCCACAACATTGATTCCGATCACGCCACAACGTTAGCCATGGCCAGGAACAACGTCGCAGCCTCGCGGAACAGGTCAAGTCACGTGTGCCCGGTTAACAAAATTATCTAGGAGACCACATCCGTTGTCCGGCCATCGCCGACCATACACGAAGTAGAGTGTGACGAGGGAGTCTCGCGGACTCTACTGTGGCATCGGTCGAGGCCAAGATTCCTGGCGTGGGCGTGTAGTGTTTGCTCAGCCTCCTAGGCGTCGGTGACGACGCAGTGGCTAGGCGCTTCGCAAATGCGTGGTGCTCGCTAGCATGACGATGGAGCGAAATAGCACGCGGAGGTACGGTGCCAGGGTTGGAGGCGCGGCCAAGGACTAGAGCGAAGCAGTCGGGGGCTTGTTGTTGCTGGCTTATCGCGCCGGTGGATATCGTGCATCCATCTTTGTTGTCGTCTCGATTTCGTGGCGCCGGGAGGTCCTCTTGGGGAGCATGATTTGGGGATTTAGGTGACATAGCATCGTTTGGGGATTGAATAGGATTTGTTCGATGGTTAACGAGAGACTAAAAAGAGGAAATCCTGACTGTTTGATGGAGATATCTTGCCGGCGCAGAAGCAGCCCGAAACTTCCGTTCACATCTGCCTCAGATAGGTGCTCACTCTGTTCCGCAATATAAGCCTTTAGCTGCTAAAATTGCTTATATTGTGGAACTGGGAGAGTAGTATTTACATGAAGTCTTTAACTACTCACCTCTCATTGGATAAAGAGTTCAATTAAATCTATACTCACCCCTTTCCTATATTGTACAGCATGAGAAAAGTAGAACTACACGCGCACTGCTCATCGACCGCCCGCCTCACCTCTTCACAAGGTGCTGCATTGGTCGGGTCGTGTTTCGAAAATGAGCCGGGCTAAGATTAAATTCATGCATGTTGTTTGTTATTTGGTTGTTTGGCAAAATTATAAGTTATTATTTAGTCCTTAATGAACACGTTAATTCCCCCAAATCGCGAATTGGACCTAAAGTTATGCCCCACGTCTTACCCGACCCGCAACATTTAAACATATGGGCTTCAACCTAAATTGGTGCGCAATATTACACTTTTTTTTAACTATAGTTGCACTTTTTAAATTGACCGAGACTTAAGAAAAAACCAGTCGATTGAGACATAGGCAGTCCCATATTATTTTATAGAGAAATACAAGTTCCATCGCTAAATAAAATTCACCACTCCCAGGATTAAGTGATCTGGGAAAAAGTAAAAAAAAATAGTAGCTGGGCATTGATTTGGAAGAAAACGAAAAATGATTTCGTATCTAAGCTAGCTAGTTGTGGTAACCGTTGAAAATATAAGCAAATTTTTACGGGATATAATCCAAATAAACAAATAAACAGTAGATAAATCATGATGAAAACAATTAAACTAATGATGCAAACTACTAATACAAGCAGATCAAATCAGAAGAATGCAGGAATATGACGAAAAAAACTAAATCACTTACGGTGCAGCTGGAGCATGGCCTCTGGCAGCGTCACCCATGTTGATAAAGAGGTTGCTGTGTCGGGGGAAAGTCATCATATGGGGAAAAGTCGCTGCCGAAAACCCTGGTCACGTCTCTCCCGTATAGAATCACGACTTCTCACGGTGTGCGCTGAAAGACACGATGGAAAAGACTTGGATGGTGTCCTTACTACTCTTCCTATGTTTTTACTCTCGTTCTTTCCAATACCTGTGGGGGTTATAAATCGGTTGGACTTCTTCCGTAGTAGGTTCTTTTGGCAAAGTGATCTATAAAAAAAGGAAATTATTTAGCACAATCAAGGAATATTATTTGTAGGCCTAACAATCAAGGAGGACTAGGTATTGAGGTTCTTGATGTTAAGAACATATGTTTACTGTCCGAATGGCTTTTTAAATTGTTGCATGAAAAAGGGGTTTGGCAGGAGCTACTTCGTAACAAATATTTATTTGTTAAATCTTTGACTCAAGTAGAGATAAAACCTACAGATTCTCCGTTCTGGAAGGGTATCATATCCGTGAAAAGGATTTCTTCCAACGAGGATTTTTTTAAGATAGATAATGGTCTATCAACTCGGTTTTGGGAAGATCCTTGGTTAGGAAATTTGCCTTTGGCTGCTCAGTACCCAGGGTTATATAATACTAGACGGCAAGCGCGCTTCTCCGCGCCGACTTCATGCCGTTGCACATCGTGTCGATTGTGGTATAATTAGGTGCACTTCGATCTGTTAAATAGTCGGGCACCATGCGTGCATTTATTTTTTATTCTATGTAACGCTGGTGGCCGGTGCGGTTCATACAAAAGGGCCATGAGTGGGACACTGCATGTCTGGGCTGGCCAATGTGGGCCGCGTGGAGTCATAATCATGAAAAATGCACATAAATATGGGGAAAGAAAGTATAGGCCTCGTTGCTACAAAGTGGAACTAAGAAAATAAAGTTGAGAAAACACATTATGTAAATTGGCATCATGATTATACAATGAACAATGTAACAGAAAGTAATTAGAAACAGTTTAAGAAACAATTTAAGAATCTAAAATAGTTTGATAAATCTAAAAAAAATCTAAAAATTACTGTTACCGAGTAGCAAATCACCAATCTGTCTTCTAGTATCATTCAAGTTTGCATACCTTAGGCAGCAAACATGCAGAAACTTCTCCGGCATACACAGTTCATATATGTGCATAGGAATTAATTATGCATAAGTGGACATGGACATGATCAAGAAGAGAGATAATAGAACTGGAAGGAAAATTATCAGAAACCCACTGTTTGTAAATGCAACGTCGAAAGGAAGCATGCAATCATAACTAATAAATTCCCTAAAATTACCACAGTCAGCCTCTAAAGTTGAAAGCACAACTGAAACCACTCAGTCTAATGTATTACATGATTTTATCTTTGTAGAGCAGCCAGGTTCTCCATCACCCTGATTAATGAAGTGCCATTAGTATATCTTGTAAATGGTAACCGACAACAAATCCATGTTGAATCATATAAAGCATCAAGAGAAGTGCGTTGTAGAAGAACTTGAACTGACGAATCAAAGTTGAGCCAGCCGTAGGAATTCATCGTAAGCCATTGAAAAAAATTAGTACACATGCATGCGCACTCACCTAAAAATGCACCACAAGAAGAAATGATTAGATTTCAAAAGTAAGTTATAGATAAGCACCACAAACAAATAACTTGAGAACAACTTCTGAAAGAGTAAAAAAAGCATCTCTCCACAATTCCTCTATTTAGATTGACCATACTCGACCTGAGAGACTCGGGCTGAATACAAAGTTGTGCCCTTTGGTTAAACACCACTAATGACACAACTAACCACATCCATATCCTAAAAGGTCATCAATTGCCAAAGTCGGTACTATCTAACCCGCAGGTAATGTAAGAATAAATAAAATCTAACTTGTAGGTCGAAAGCTTAGTATCTTAACACCACTACACATGTTACATGATTGTAATTTCCTTACAAAATTTTAAAGCCCAATGTAAATAAGTTGTGAGTTAGTCAAATGCCTTGTCAGCACAACTCTACAAATTTGATATACCCAATAAGCTCCGGACCATAAGTATCGCTCAATTATAAATCATCAAAAAATTACAAAACATAAGATCCAAGCATATAATATATAAATTGAGAAGAAAAAAAATAGGGAAACAACCCAAGATATCGATGTGTTAATGAGAGATATCCAAGCAAGCATCCAAAGAGAAAATGAGGTGTAAGATTCCTACGAAGTTGCATTAAGAAACCAATCTGTATTACAAATTTGAAATACATATATATGTTCAACAGTTACCTACTGCCACATGACTCATATGCCAACACAGACAACAACTTTCTACTTGGATTTCTATAATAAAGATGAAGAGCTACATAAACATCTAGATTACCAAAATCAGACAAACATCTTAAAACTTATTTGTTCTTTTCTAACTCTTGCATGCATGTAACATTCTCTACATCACATGTGTTTATTTTCCTAAATTATCGTTGAGACATTATTGTGCAACTATTTCTATCATATGAACGAATACATTGCTTCTGTGCAGACAACTGGTCATATTAATGAGCAGAGAGGACTAAAGTAAATCAAACAAAAGATAAATGGTGGCAATGATATGTTTGTCAACCAGCAACTTCGAAAATTTGACACAGTTAAATGCATAATGAAGAATGTGACTGTCCAGCAAAAGCCTTAGACGTGGCTACCAAGCTACTAACTCAAGGAAGTCCAACAAAACTTTGGTTGTGCCGACCAGCAGCGGCGGACCGTGATGGCTAAGTAAGACCGGGCCAATTTAGCAGGTCCATAAAGATTTTGTACACAAATCTTAAAATTTAGATGGCTAAATACACTACTAAAAGCGATTTTTTCTTGGAAAGACCCGCTTTTTTCCCAAGACGATCCGCCAGTGCCGACCAGGCTACCAGCTCAACTAGCTCAACGCAGTTCAGCAAAAGCTTTGATCGTGCCTAATAGGCTACCGGCTCAAGACATATTGTGAGTTGTGACCCAACTTTTGGAAGCGAAGTGATCCTTCCTCATCCCTGAGCTTTAGTCCTTGGACCGATCAGAATATTATTATGCCTACAACATTCAAGGTCAAGTCAGAGTAAGATAAACAAACAGTTGTAGGAAAACAGGTAGCTACATTGGGTCGATCTATAAGCTAACCAATCCATTAAGTATTCCCAAACTGTTGCATCATTTCACGAGCAACAATTAGAAGGACCAAGCATCAAGACCGCAGGTATATAAAAAAAATCTTTAAGGTATGCGATGTCGTCTGTTTCACTTAATGCTACGTTGCTTGAGAGAGTGTATATGTTGATAAGCTCGAAATTAAGAAAATGTTTGACGTGAAATCTCATTTCTCTGAATTACTATGTTGCTAGATGGAAACAAGCATGGTATTTCCTCTACATTTGTAGGAACGAAAATCTTTAATTAGTTTTGCTTTGATGGGCTACCACTCATAAGAGTATAGCTTCCATCCTTCTGACATCGGAACTCTTGTTTTTGTTTTCTAATGTAGAATAGGATGATGTCCATTTATTTGATTCCTTTCAAATTCATTATGCAGAATAGTAAAATTTCTTTGTTAATCATTCACTAAATTACTAATACAATCTTCATTACTATAGCATTAAGTGAAACAGACGACATCGCATACCTTAAAGATTTTTTTAACAGAGAACACTTTGAAGTGACATATACTTACAATTTAATCTACATAAAGCATGTGTTGTTGTTTGTGTAGTAAGCTAATCCTCTAATCTGTACCTCTCCTTTTGAATATGTATCGAATTCCAAGTTTCAACCGAAAAGATAAAAGGATAACATCAAACACATTGCACACCCACCAAACATAAAATAAAGGATGTTTTGCACAAAATATGAAAGAACGGGAAGGAAGGTGCTGGTACATAGGGGACAAGTTGGAAACAGCGATGTGATTTCACATGGAAAAGAGCTTCGTGGCCTTCTCGATGGCAATACACTAATCAGGTACCTATCGCTATTGGTTTTCTAGGATTATCTTAAAAAATCAGGAAGCAGAAAACGGTTGATTACTTTATAACATAGTTTGACAGTTTCCTGAAAAACTTCTTCAGATATTGTCGCAATGCACCGACCATATTACATAACTTCTCATTAACAATTTTGAGTTTCAGTGAAAAGTTCTTTAAGTGTTTAGGGTCCAAGAGCAGTGTTTAGAAAAACATGAAAATTTGAACAAATAGATAGCACTACCAACAACCAAATTGTTTAATGAACAAATAGAGTGCAAGACTCTGGAGTGGATTTAGGTGCTATCCTGGACACAGTATAGCGCCCCAGTTTAAGTTTGAATAGCGGTAGTATATCACTAAAGTATGAAATGTTAGGACACGGTGGAATCTGTACCATAAAATGTAAATCTATGCGCAAACCAACATTCGAGACCAAGATCTATGTATGAGCGGAACAAAAAACATCGACCACATGAGAAAGAAAAGGCATCAAACCTCAGGGCGCAGGAAGACAACGCGGGCGTCCACAAACCCACTCCGGCCGCGCCACCTAAATCGCCGTGGCGGCGTCACGGACAACCTGCAGTATCTAAGCGGTCTTTACACCAAGTCCTGTTAAGAATGCATATCTTGCTAATATCCTGCATATCACACTTGCACATGCAAACACCCGCATAATAATGCGGCCACCGGCTATCCTGGCAGTTCATCTCGGGCTGTGTTGTCCACAGGCTCAATTCGCTTGTGTCGATGCATCTGGTAGACTCACGAATTTGTTTTGGATGGAGAGCGGAAGAGCTAGTCGATTCCGTGTACCAAAGCTGGATCCAATTTCTTCTGATGCGAAGTTGCCTTGGCCGAAAGTATACTACCAACCCATAATTCTAACAGGCTGCGCCGCTACTTTCTCTCATTGCTGTCTGCTCACGCCACAAGCCGTTGTTATCCGCTGCCTTGCTCGGACGCATTCAGTCACTCCGCCTGCTTCAACCAGATCTTGCACGTTGCTGTCATCCAGGCCAAAAACCTGTCGCGCTCCCACAGAGCGTCTGTCCGCGGGCGCCTGCTAACCCAGTAATTCGTAGTCGCGGCTATTGCGGCCACGGACATGTCCGCTTGCATCATGAATCAAACGAATTCAAGAAAAAAGAACACAGGCAAAAAAAATGGAAACTCGATCCGGCGGTACCTCCACTTTGATGCAAGATACGACACAACCGCGAGCTTCCGGCCGCCGCCAAGCGAAATCCAAAGGCCCCTCCGTCGAGGCCGCGTAGGGGACGGCATCCCTTCAGAGCCATGTGGCCCCATGTCATCTCACAAACTCGACTCTCATCGCCGGAGACGGACGGCCAGGGAGACTGGATTGGGATGCCCGCGGTACTCCACGTCAAGGATCCACACCCGCTTCCGTCGAGATATATCTACTCTGCCCTCCAGATCGAGTTATTTTGGGGGGGGGGGATACTCCGCATCGAGTTGGTCAGCCATGGGGGGATGGGGAATGACGGGAAGAGAGAGAGAGATCCTACTACAGCAGAAAATTCTGAACCAGTGACAGTCGGGACCCACAGACCTGGGCCTGGCAAAAAGAGCCGACAAAGGCCATTTAAGTTGAATGATTCAACGCACGAAAACGATGCGTGGCGAAGCAAAGCTGTACGGCACGACGCATGCCCCACATCCAGAGACACAAGCCATGCAGGATCGATGAGAGCGCTCCCAACCCATGGAGCTTATAGCTTAAAAGAATTGTGAGGAATAAAAATGTGTTAGTTTTCGATGTGTTGTCACATAACCCTCTAAATATTCAATTTCGAAGAAATTTGGTAGGGGAGAGATGGGATGCGTGGATGTGTTTAGTCTGTAGCATTACGGGAATTCATCTGAACAATGATGATGATTACTTTGTTTGGGGTCTTGCTGTTTCCAGTGTATTCTCTGTTAAGTCTATGTACTATGATTGTATGCATGGTAATGCTCCTTTTGTACATAAATATCTTTGGAAATTGAAAGTTTCTTTGAAAATCAAAATTTTTATGTGGTTTTTACAACCCAAAGTGATCTTAACTAAGGACAATTTGATTAAGAGAAGTTGGGTTGGATCTAAAATATGTGTGTTTTGTGACTATGATGAGTCTGTTGACCACCTGTTTGTTCATTGTAATTTTGCTAAACATATTTGGAGGTTGCTTTATTTCACGTTTAGCATAGCCCAACCTGTGAGTGTTGATCATATGTTTGATCATTAGCTGCAAGGAATAGATAACAAAACTAAAGCACGCATTCAAATTGGAACTTGTGCTTTTGTGTGGGCTCTTTAGAACCGTAGGAATGATATTGTTTTTAACAAATTTAGAGGTGCTTATTTTTTGCAGGTGATTTGCCAGGCCACATACTGGATCCACATGTGGTCCTTCCTTCTGCCGTTGGAACAACATGCTCTTATGGATTCTGAATGTACTCGTTTGATGGCGGTCGTTCAGACTATTTACAACCAGAGTGGTTGGCTGCATGCTAAAAGGATTCAATGAGTTGTGTTTCTTTGATGCAAGAGTTCCTGCAGGGCCGGTCCTGAGGGGGGGGCGGGAGGGGCGGCCGCCCCGGGCCCAAAAATTTTAGGGGCCCTCCCAGAAATTTGTACACTAAACGTTAAACAAAATAAATAAATTCAGATATGAAAAAAGGCCCTGGGTAACGATTGGGCCCTTCCTTTCACGTGGGAGAGTAGTATGCGACGTGAACGTGGTTGCGAGCAGTTTCTCCTGTGCCCTCTAGTTTCAACTATTCAGGCCTAATGGCATCTCCGATCCATTTCTACACCTAAAATCCATCGCCCATCGCCTCCTCAAGCCTCACCCTGCTGTGGCAAATGGCAACCTAGTTTCCCGAATCCTTCGCATATTCTCGATCGCCAAGGCTCCATGCCGCCGGCAGGTTCAACCGGCCAGTGTCGCCCAATCCAGAGGAACAAACGGTATAGTGTCTCTAAGTAGACTAGGTGATATCTCCTTTTCTTTTGTACTTTCAGAAATCTCTTTGGTGCCTCTTACTTCTTAGATCAGGGTTAAGTATAGTGTGTCCTTTAATTTTATATAAATTTAAATAACCAAAAATGGTTAGCGTTTAAAGATTTGTGGTATGAAATGGGATGATAATGATATTGATTCCAACCTGACCGACTTTGCATAATTTTAAGGGTAAATTGAAATTTCAATAGTCAATTTCCCGAAAAGGGTTTTCGCCGTAAAAGTTCAATATCTCGTTTCTCTCTTTGATCTCTATTTAGCTAAAATACATTTTGTTTTAATTATTTATACTAAGGGGCCCTAAATTTTACGTTCGCCCTGGGTCCCCGAAATCTCAGGACCGGCCCTGAGTTCCTGTGGTTGATTTTGGTGTCTATTCTGGATGATTCGTAATTTGTAAAATAATGGATTGTAAACTTTTTTATTTTAATATAAAAAGCATCAACTGTGTGCATCCTCACGATGCAGAGGCAGAGGCTCCGCTTCCCATTTAAAAAGAAAAAGCTCAAGGTTCTTGAATAAGGAAGTCCCATGTATTGCGCATTCAACAATTGCATTTTTTCTCTTTTGAACTGCGATTGCACTTTTATCAAAAGTGACTGAGATTTAAAAAAATCTTTTCACTCGACTAAACTAAAGTTGTATTTTTAAGAAATCGACTAATACCTATGGAAATCGCAATTGAGTAGGAAGTAGATATGTGGACCCGTATGAAAATCAACGCCTAGCTAACTTAGATCATCCATTAATTTCTTCAGAAGTCTCCATGTACGCAAAAGTGGAGATCTCCAACTTCTTGCGACCCTCGTATCTCGTGATCTCCGACCCCGGCCTCTTCTTCCATACGCGCACCATACTGCAAAGAAGGCTCCTCTTGTCGCTCATCCTGTGCTTGCGCAGCTCGTACCCGTTGAAGTCCTGAGCCATGGTTAGCGCATGCTCGCCGTAAGCGAAGAGCGGCCACGTGAGCTGCTGCTTGGCCGCCGTGTCGATCTGTATGTTGTACCTGCGACCCCACCGTTGCTCCGTCCTGCTCTCGAGACACCACACCTGATCAAGCGAATAGAAGAGATATTAGCGCGGGATCGATCGATGAACGAACGCGTGAGACATACGCTGCGTGCTGTACCTCCACCCTTATCCCCGGGGGCGCCTGCAGCGTGACCGCGACGCAGAGTCTCGCGCGCATCTCCGTGAGGCGATAGCTGCACGCCCGCTCCGGCGTCGCCGGGAGCCACTTGACGGGCGCGACGCGCCAGCACTCCAGGTCCAGCGACAGTATCCTCTCTTGTCCCCTCGTGATCCAGTACGCCGAGCCGTCCACACAGACGACGCCGCCCTGCTGGCACCTCCCGCTCTCGCCGGGGCTCGGCACCTCCCGCCATGACGCGCCGCCACCGCCGAGCGCGTACACCTGCACGGCGTCGAACGTTCCGGACTTGTTGAAGTAGCAGGGGACGTGCACCACCGTGTACCGCAGCGTCAGCGGGTGGAACCCGAAGCCGTATGCCTCGTGCGCGTTCACGCCGGGCGAGCACGGGCTGAGGCCGGCGGCGCGCGGCGCCGGCGGGACGGACACCGACGCCCCGCGCTTGCACGGATTGGACACCGTGATGGCGCCCGTGGCGGAGTCGAGGAGGCAGATGAGGCCGTTGCGCGTGCCGACCACGTCGACGGAGCGCGGGCCCGTCCATACTCTCCTGTGGCGTGCCTCGCCGAGGACGTGGGCGGAGGCATGGTCGTGGGTCTTGACCACGGCCAGAATCTTGGTGCGGACGTAGCGCTCCGGCGTGCGCTCGTCGATGGCATAGCGCCAGTGCCTGCACACCAGGCGGCACTGCCGCCGAGCGCTCGTCGGCAGCAGCACCAGGATTTGCACAAGAACGTCGGTCGAGAATTCCACGGCCATGGATCTGTGGCGGCAGCTGTGGTAGGCACGAAGATCTACGATCTGAGTTGTTTTCCTTCTGTGCTTCCAGAGTTCGAGGCCTATGCGACAATCAGTTCAGTCTGATTGAGATACATAACCTGACGGTCTCTCCATCTTTCCGTCCCTCATATAGGCAAACTGTGCGAATTTGCGTGGTATGTCTCCGTGATATAGCCAAACTTGTGTTGATAAACAGCTGATGTAAGACATATTGAAATCTCAGACTCTCACGTACATTTTTTTTTTATAAAGTGAATATATTAATATGCATCCAACCAGGGTCGGGCCGGCAAAATCCAGGGCCCTGTGCTAAAGTCTAAAACAGGGCCCTATCTCACACGAAAAATAAAAATAATAAAAATGTTAATGTATATGATATAATAATTTATGTAACAAATAAATATATTGAGAATTATAACTATTCAACTCCACGTTGCATAATATTTATTTGACCATCATTATTATTTTTTGTATCTTGAAATAAAATGTTCGGTGATATCCTATAGTCAATCTTCTTCAAAATTTTGCACTCCCATGCTATTGTGACCAAATTGTTGAGTCTTTGTCGTGTCATTGTAATACGTAAGATACAAAACATGAATAAAATAAGACTGAAGTCATACAGCATCAGATATGAATCGGAGACTATATATGCCAATGTTTGGAAATTAGTCTAACGGTGTAACTCACCTAGTATTGTATCGTATCCTGCTGAATTGCTATACCGTGGGCTTTGGAAGAACGGAGAACAATCTCTAATCATCCCTGTCAAAAGATAATTAGGATTTGGTAATTAGCAGTAGGAACCGATCAGCCAAAGTACAATTAGAAAAAAAGACTCGCCGGCAGCAGGGTACCTTGCGATCAGCCGGAATGAAGAGGAACTGTCGCCGACGCTAATCGATGGTTCGTTTCCAAGATGTGATGTGTGCATGCTACTCACGAATCACGATCGGGATTCGGGAGGCAGGCGGCCAGGATGCGAGGGTAGATCAAGACTTGATTCCGATGGTGTTTCTCATCGCCTGCCTTTCAGTTCGTGATGGATGCGGCATGGATGTGCTAGGTATCTTATCTGTGCGTGAGCGAGGATATCAGCATCATGAGCTAGGGGCCTGGTGAGTGACGCGAGAGGCCCAGGAGAGAGCCCACGGCCACGCTGTACGCTCGACTCAGGCGGACGCATATGCACGAGGTCGTTCTTCATTCGAACAACACCCAGCCAGTGTATATAACCTGTATTAAAAAAGGGAACTGCTGGGCGTCCCCCGGGGATGGAAAATTTCCATCCCCCGCCTCCCCCTGCTGACACGTGTCCCTTTTTTTGGTCAAATTCCGCTTTTGCTCCCCGTAGCAAAAAAAAGTCCCGCTTTTGCTTCCCGTAGCAAAAAAACGTTTCATCCCAAAAAGAACAGAAAAATGTCAGACCTCGCCGGAGACTCGCCGGAGTTACTGTAGCAATTTTTTTTGCTACAGAAGCAAAAAGTCGATTTCGCCGGAGCCGTCGCCGGAGACTTTTGCTCACCGGAGAGCAAAAAATTTATACTAAAAAAGCAAAAGAATAACCTTATTGTAGCAAAAAAAATTATTCTATTGGAGCAAAAAATCGGATCTCGCCGGAGTTACAGTAGCAAAAAATTTGTACAAAAAAAGCAAAAAAAAATCCGTATTGTAGCAACTATTTGTACATGAAAAATTTCGCCCCCGGATATACAATCCCACACTGCAGTCTTCGGGAGCATCAAAGTCGGCCTTCGTGAGCATCTGTTGAGTGCTATCGGAGCAGCGGGAACCTCGCCAGAGAAGCTATTGTCCTCGAGAGCAAGCGCTTGGATCAACGCCGCGCCCAGGGAGGCGGAGCGTGTGCGGCGACGTCGGTATGTACCTGGAGGTGCCCTACCGTGGTGTTCACCTCCATGTCCGGGCACAGCACGTGCTTGAGGACGTTGCTGGGCGCGAGCCCTTCCTCCTCCACGGCGCCGGAGCAAGCAAAGTCCACGAACGACCTGAAGTCGACGGGGAGCTCGGAGGCGGGCAGAGTAGGCAGGGAGCTCGCAGGCGGGCTGGGGAGCTCGGAGGCGGGCGGAGTGAGCTCGGGCCGACGGAGCAAGCAGTCGAGGAGGGTGGGGACGGGGCGCCGTCCCGCTGCGACACTCGCGGCGGCGAAACTCGCGGCGGCCATGAGGCAGGTCACCGCGACGGAGATCGTCACGCGGCCATCCCCGTAGCCGTGTCCGCGACCGGCGCCGTCCGCCGAGGCGAGCCCTCCCCCGGCATGGTGCCTGCGCGCGAGTCTTGGCCGTCAGTTACTCAGGAGCCAGACGCGGTTGCTCACCGAGGCCCGCGCCGCCGTCCGCCGCCGGCGACCTTCTGCGGTGGCGACGCTGCGCGGATAAATTGGATGTACTGCGCCTGGACCAGAAACGCCCGGGCTAGATAAGCCTTCCCGTCGCAGGAACTGCCGGTCAAATTGGATGTACTGTGTGTGGTGGGCCCCGCCCACGTGTGGCCCTTGCGCAGACGAGCAGCAGGTAAGTTCGCGTGGGATGACGTGGGCGACCCGGAGGATGATCCTCCGGGGGATCCACAGCGTTTTCCATTAAAAAATTTGGGCCCCAAATAATTCTAAGCCCTGTGCGGGCCCACAGTTGTGCCTGCATCCAACCTCTACACCAACAAGATGCATAAAACATCAAGAATACACACGGACGAAAAAAAAGTAAAGAAAAAATGACCATGCCGCCACGGTGATCTATCACCCGCAGCAGCCTAACCACCGTGAAAAACAACACATGGATCAGAAAGGAGACTCTCTAACAGCAACGCCTTCAGGAAGGAAACAATGCACACACATTGCCGTTGTCTTGTTGAACATGTTAGATCTTCACGATGGAGAAAGAATGTGTTTCCAAAACAATATCTTCAACAAGGCCAGTGTTAGACGTATAATTAATAAAGGCCAGAACTTGAGCTTTCACCCTCAAAACTCGTGCCGGGTTTGAACGGGAACATCGAACAACTGACCGTGAAGCAAAGTCTTCAATGCATCAAATACCCTGCCTTCGCCATATGCAAGTACTCCAATCGTACCATGGCATTCTCCGTGCATGTGTTGATCCCTTGCGAATGGTGTAGCACACATGTTGCAAGGTGTCAACAACAAACGGAGCTTTGCGATACCCCGCTTAAGCACAAACTCATGTTGCGGATGCACACAACTGTTGAATTTATTAGCAATTTAGCACATGATTTAATGCGAAATAGCAGCAGATGAATTGCGACAGTAGCAAATACAGTAATCATGCAAATATCTAGATCTAGTACAGTAGACAAACTGATCCAATCTATAGCTAGAACTAGACATAAGAATTCCAGGAGTATCTCATACAGATGGAATAGAATTACGTACGATGGAGCGGTAGCGGCACCGCCGTTGTTGTTGTCCACGTCGGCCATGTCGTTGTCGTCGATGAAGAGGTTGCCGATGTCGGGGAAGAAATCGTCGTTGGGGAAGTGGTCGCCGTCAGCAGTCGCGCTCCCCAAAAACCTGATCGCCCCTCTCCCGTACAGGATCACAAGAGGCGGGGTTCCGGAGGCCTGCTGTCACTTCTCGCGGTGCACGCCGAAAGGAGGGATGGAGAAGATTTGAATTGGCGGCGCAGTGTTTTGGAACGGTATGACGAAGTGGCAGCTAGGGTTTACCGTATGCGCGTATTTATATGCGGGCTGGGAGAGACGTGGGCGTAACTCCACGTCTGAGTCGGTTCGGATCCACGATCACGGAAACGGTTTTGGAATTAACGCGTCCGTCAATTACCAAATTAAATGACTCATGAAATTTTCCCAATCGACAAAATAAACGCTCTCGGCTCGGCTCATTCCCGCAACCCGCGGCGCGTCGTGACGTGTCGTGACGAGGCGAGGCGAGGCGTGGCGAGGCGGGCGGCGGAGGAGGAGGAGCGCGCGTGTGGCACACCTCTCCTCTTGCCTTGCCTACTCATACATGAGCTAGAATGGCTCACCTTATAAGGTGCTTCCACTCTCTTCAAACTAGCAATGTGGGACTAAACTTTAGTCCCACTCACTCCACTTATTATTCATGAATGGGCCATGACAATTTCAGGATTTTTAGTGGGCTTAATGGGCTAGCCAAGTGAGCCCATATGATGGAGCCCATGTAAAATTCCAACAATCCCCCACAAAGTGTCATTAGCACATTTCATAAACTCTGTTCCAAAACATTGTTTATATACCGGTGTTAGTGGAGACTGTTAAGTTGAACTTCCACTTAGAACATCATGCTATACTAGTTCACAACTTGAATAGTGGACTACGCCTTGAACTACAAGTTTGCTGTGATACCCGTTTCACACAACGTCTGAACCGATACTAGGCTGCCGCAAGGCTTCCCCGCGGTTTGGAGCGTATGCGTCATACTCCGAAGGCCTTTCATGAGTTTATTAGAGAGCACCCGATTCTCATAGACTGCGACGTTTAACAGTCAGACTCATATAGGTGAGTTGAAGGGGAACGTAGCATAGAAAACAAAAATTTTCCTACGCGAGAGATACCCGAAAGGCCAAGATCTAATCTAGGAGACGAAGTGCAACGGGCAACAAGAGGGTTAAGGAGAACACATACCCTCGAAGACTCAAAGTGGTACGAGATCAAATCTCGTTGTTGGCGTAGTCGTACTCACACCGATCCCGATAGCGAGAAGATGGCACCGCAATCCGGCGGTGCATCCGTGATCGGTCACACGTACGGTTGATGACGACCTCCGTTCCCTCGTTCCAGCGGGGCGCGGAAGTAGAGGATCCCTCGGAACTCCAGCAGCACGACGGCGTGGTGTGGTGGAGAAAAACATTGCTCAGGGCTTCGCCAAGCGCACGAACAAGTGGTGGAGCAGCGGCAGGAGGGAGGAAGAGATGACACAAGTGTGTGTCGTGTGAGAGGGAGCTCTCACCCCTCCTTTTATAGGAGGGGATGGCAGCCACGAATTTTTGGCTGCCTCCACCTCTCCCTCATCATGTGAGTGGAGTCTCCACTCAACCCACTCATTCTTCCATGAATTCCCACTCAAAATCCCAAGGGTTTTCTTTAATAAATAAATAAAACAATTTTATTTCTTTATTTTAATATTTGTTAATTCCATTAACAAACATTAACATATAACCCCTTGAGTTAGTTGTTAAATCTATTAACAACCATTTGATAAGAATCCCCTTGAACTATTTCAAAATTACTCGAAACAATTTCGGTGACTATTTCAATATTCCCCGAAACAATTTCGGTGATGTCCAAACTTTTCTCCGATATTCCGTATCCTCTCAAATGCGTCATCGAACCTTAAGTGTGTCACCCTACGGTTCGCGAATAAGATAGACATGATCGAGACTCCTCTCCGATCAATAATCAACAGCGGGATCTGGAGATCCGTGATGACTCCTATATATTCAACGATGACTCTCGTGATCGTGTGAACCAACAACGCCGTGAACTATTCCCTTTGTCTCGCGATATTTTACTTGTCCGAGATTCGATCATTGGTATCAACCATACCTTGTTCAATCTCGTTACCGACAAGTACTCTTTTCTCGTTCCCGTGATATAACATCCTTTGTGATCATATCACGTGCTTGCAAGCGGTTTCGATGTGATATCACCGAGAGGGCCCAGAGTATATCTCTCCGTCATTTGGATGGACAAATCCCACTCTTGATCCATGATCCTCAACTAATACTTTACGAATACTTAACGACACCTTTATAGTCACCCTGTTACGGTGTGACGTTTGATGCCATCAAAGCACTCTTCCGGTATCAGTGATTGACATGATCTCATGGTCTAAGGAATAAGTTACTTCGTATGTTTGATATAACAATGTAAACTAAATGACTTGATCGCATTGCTATATTATCTTTGGGTATATGTTCATCACATCATTCTTCTAATGACATGACCCCGTTATTAATAACATCCAATGTTCATGATCAGGAAACCTTGATCATCTATTAATCAACGAGCTAGTTAAAAGAGAGGCTTTACTAGGAACCATTGTTTGTTTATTAAGCACACATGTATCAACGTTTCCGGTTAATACAATTCTAGCATGAGAAATAAACATTCATCATAAACAAGGAATAAGATAATAACCATTTTATTATTGCCTCTCGGGCATATTCCCTTCAGTCTCCCACTTGCACTAGAGTCAATAATCTAGTCTGTAAGCACTTTAACACATATGGCGTACCAGTGTTATTACCATGCTTCGCATGCGGTAAACATCATCAAAAAGATCTGAACTGTTCAGGTCCTATTGTATTTGCATGTTCTTTGCGTCTACACGCATCACTCATTCTCTAATGAGATGGCTTTGTATATATATAGTCAATTCGTGAAAACTTAATTCCTCAGCTTAAACTGATGTCACTAACATTGTGAAAATGTAGCTTCATAGTGTTAGCATTCTTGGAAACTCACCAAGTTCCGGTGATACCTTAATTCCTCAGCTTAAACTGATGTTACTAACATTGTGAAAATGTAGCTTCATAGTTTCAGCATTCTTGGAAATTCACCAAGTTCAATAAAGAACTCCTTGACACAAAATACGCTTATAATTAGTTGTCAACACAACGATATACTTTAGCCTTTGTTGTAGTATCTGTCACAATATTTTAATTTTTGAAACTCTTTCAAATCCAGCATGGAACTTTCTTCCATCCTATTGTGCTACCCTTCATCACATATTTTAATTGAGATAAAATTACTTGAATAAATGACAAGACTATTAGTGTAACATATTACAACTATTATTTTGTCATTACTATATAGGAAAACATATCCTTAGCATTTCTAAAATGACACAAGGATCTCTCCCACTGTTGTCTAATCATCATATGAATTATCCTACTATAACATTTTATAGCATAGGACTCATCTGGTTGTGTACATAGCATGGAAACATGACTTAGAAATCTCAATTTCAATGATGCTCATCATGTGTCAAAACACATGAATCTTGCTCAATTATTTTCCATGTGACAAGAACTCCTTCTTATCAATTGTATATTGACTTACTTCAATATTTCATCTATGTAATTTGGCTTCAATCATATCAGGCGCTTCAATCCATCTTTTATAGATATCGATGCCCAATATCTTCTAAGCCTTTCATCAATATGAAATCTTAACCGTGTTAATTTAAAATACATATTTTCCAATCAACCATATGTCATCTACATAAAGTATTGGAAATATGTCATAACGCTCCCACTTAATTTCTTGTAACTCTACAAGCATCTTTATCATTCATGATGGAATCAAACTCTTTTGATAACTTCATTAAGGTAAAGATTTCAACTTCGTTATGCTCACTTCAACCATTGAAGTGCGCATGCCTTTCTAGCAACCTTTTGAATTTTACAAAACTCTCAGACTGTGTCAAGTACACATCCTTGAACAAACTTCCTCGAGAGGAGAATTGGTTTTGTTATTCAACATCCATATCATAATATGTAACTTTGCTAGAACTATCTGCAAAGACTAAGCATCACTACGGAAGATCAAAATCTTGTAGTAGTGAACTCTTTGAACTTCGTCGAAAACAACTTTTCGATAAGTATCCATGTCTTTGTCGCTATATAGACCCTTTTGCTATCGTTAGGCATCATTCCTATTGAAAGGACTACCAAGTCACATACTTGATATTCGTACAAGGATACTATGGCGGATATAATGACTCATAGTCAATTTTACGAAGTCAGTGCCCATCATTTGCTTCCTTTATAAGGTCCAGGTCCTTTGTTGTCAAAACAACACTTTATACTTAAACCACAAGTTGTTCAAAGTACAAAGTTTTTGGACTTTTCTGCTACAGTTCGCAAACTCATTTGAAGTATCTACAACATTTGTAGTGTCTTCTACTTAGTCAAAATAGTAAACCCCGGAACAACTTCCAGTGCTGCGCTACTCTTGACATGATAACGGAGATTCTGTAATCTTGTTGAGTTTGTACCGTGCTCCCACTCACTTGTTTCGCAAGAACTACTTTCTCGAGAAATCAACCCTTTCTGACAAACAACATTTGTCTTTTGGTTCGGTGATAGGATAAATACCCAATGTTTTATTTGGGATAACCTTATAAACATATATTTATCCTATTTTGGTTGTAAACATTTTACACATGCTATGCATACCAAAACTTAAGAAAAATGACAATTCAGGTCATTACCCAAACCATATCTTATATGTTGTCAATTTCAACGGATCATGATGGTGCTCTTTTCAGTGTAAAAGCGGTTGTCCTTAATGTATAAACTACAAACATATAATGGCAATTTTATTAATCTTACCATGTCAAACAGGGTTTGATTTTGTCTTTTGAATACTCCAATCTAATGTGGGGTATTCGAGAAGTATAAGTTGTAGAACAATTTTGCAACTTCTCAGATGTTTTGCTAAACTTGTAACTCAAACTTTATCCTTTATGATCCAATCATAAAAACTTGATTATCTTGTTACATTGATTTTAACTTCATATTAACAACCTTTTGAACCAATTCAAAATGTCAAACTCTGTTCCCTTTAAATAGATATACTCACATATCTACTTAAATCATCGACAGAATTTTACGAAGGAAAAATTAATCCACCATACATGACTACACATAATGGACTATATACATCAATATGTATAATCTCCACTAAATTAGTCGTCCATTCTACTTTGGCCTAAGAACGGAATTCTAGTCATCTTTTGGAAGAGGTCTCACAAGCGTCAATAAAATGACTCCGGAAGTCCATCAATATGGAGTTCCTTCATGTTTTCCTTTCCGATATGAACTAAAATGGTGGTGTCACAATTTAAGTGAAACTCTTCAACGTCTTGCAACGTTTAGCATTTAGTCTTATAGATGTTTACTTTACCAACATGATTTATATTAACATATCCATCAATTATGGAATATGATCATAGTTTGAACAATCTCATTTGTTCTCACAAAAGACTAGAACAAAATAACAAATTATTAAGTTCTTCAAATAAATCTTGACTGGTTGGTTCGATACGACAATGAACACAATAACACTTTATTTATGTTCTTGTCATAATCGATTCCACATCTATTACTAGTTCCTTTTAGGCCCTTGTATTTCTTTCATTGCGTTGCTTTGTATGACAACTCATACCAACCAATGTGGTATCAAAATACCAAAAATACTTTGTTAACTAGTAATACATCTATATCTTGTATATCAAGTATATACTCCTGAGCTGGACTTTTCCAGTTATCTTCTTTTCTGCCATATATCTATTTGTAATTCTATTTTCAATATTCCCTTTCCTTTATAGAAGAATCATTCAACATCAAACAATGCTAGTCTTACTAGCTCATTTTCTTTGGCGTGTTAGTCATATACTCTCACCCATTGAGTCATACTTTGAGTTTGATTGTTCTACTAATATCACCATATTAATAGCATTCTTCTAGATTCCACTCTTAGCATTTTCCAAGTAAGGTAAACTACTTTACCCATACTTCTAATCCATCCCATCATAACAATTTTATGATTAAGCTATTATAGCTCGAAGGAAGGAATTTAGAGGATAATTTTTAGCATCCAATTTCTTGGAATATTCAAACGCCTAGCGTCTTCAATCATTGCATATATTCAGATAATATAAGCAAACATTGTCACGCTAAATTATACTCAGTCATGTTGCCACAAATAAGTTTCTAGATATCAATATATCTTTCACTTGATTGTTTCTGAAAACAACTCTTTTCAGTCCCTAAATCACCTTGATCAACAAAACATTCTTTTGAAGATAAAGTAATACGGAAGCAACCATGACTCTGGATTCTAAGTAGGAATTATTTGCTCTCTAGATTAATCAATCATTAACCACATGGAGCTAGGTAGGAAATACCAAAAATTTACAATAGGACTCAATTTTAAATTTCACTAATACGGTACCAATCTTAAATGGTATTTACCAGATCATAACAGTTATATCTCAATTAACAATCTAAGTGTAAGATAGTTATGAGGATGCCAATGACTACTACAAGTTGTGCAAATTCACTTTGATTTGTTGTTCATGATAAATAAGTTCAAGTTAATTCAAATTAAGCCATGAACTCCCACTCAAAAACAACATCCCTCTTAGTCGTCTTTAGTGATTACACGAACCAAATTCACTACACCAAAACCGATCATCACGTGATATGATGTAGCTTCAAAGGCGAACATTGACATGTTCATCATATCATCCATATGACTCATGCTTTACCTTTCGGTTACGTGTTCCGAGGCCATGTCTGTACATGCTAGGCTCGCCAAGTAGAACCGTAGTATTGCGTGTGTTTCAAGGCCATGTCTGTACATGCTAGGCTTGAAAACACCCGTTGTATGCGAACGTTGAGTCTATCACACCCGATCATCACGTGGTGTCTCGAAACGACGAACTTTCTTAACGGTGCATACTTAAGGAAGAACACATTATTATCTTGATATTAAGTGAGAGGGATCATCTTATAATGCTAACATCGTTATCTAAGCAACACAAGATGCATAAAAAGGATTAACATCACAAACATCACATGAAAGGATAACGTGATATGATATGGTCCTTCTTGCACTTGATCTCCATCATGTGCATTATGGTATGATCTCAATCATTCCACCGGCGTGGTACCAAGTACCACGGTACCCCAAACTTGATTGTCCATCAATAAGAAGACAACCATATGGATACCTTCCGGTATATCAATAATTTACAAAATAGATCATCTCATAATCAAATTTGTAATATTGACCATATCAATTCACATGCCCAGCAAAAACTAGTTAGACGCTTCTAATTTATTTTTGCATATTTTACGTGGCTTAGGGCTTTCGAGGATAGAACCGTTCATACCTACGAACATCAACCACAACGTTGATAAACCCATTTTTAACAACCCTTCATAGATTAGATCTTAACTATAGTAGGAGAAACAGACACCCGCAAGCCACTTATGCAATACAAGTTGCATGTCAGTTGTGGAACAAGTCTCATGTACGTGGACATGTAAGGTTAGTCCGGGCCGCTTCATCCCACTATGCCACTAAGATCATAAAATAGTCAAGGAGGTAATAACATGATCATCAACGCCCACATACACCTATGTGTTCTACCCGTACAAAACATCTACGCATAGATCCGGCTCTGATACCACTGAAGGGGAACGTAGCATAGAAAACAAAAATTTTCCTACGCGAGAGATACCCGAAAGGCCAAGATCTAATCTAGGAGACGAAGTGCAACGGGCAACAAGAGGGTTAAGGAGAACACATACCCTCGAAGACTCAAAGTGGTACGAGATCAAATCTCGTTGTTGGCGTAGTCGTACTCACACCGATCCCGATAGCGAGAAGATGGCACCGCAATCCGGCGGTGCATCCGTGATCGGTCACACGTACGGTTGATGACGACCTCCGTTCCCTCGTTCCAGCGGGGCGCGGAAGTAGAGGATCCCTCGGAACTCCAGCAGCACGACGGCGTGGTGTGGTGGAGAAAAACATTGCTCAGGGCTTCGCCAAGCGCACGAACAAGTGGTGGAGCAGCGGCAGGAGGGAGGAAGAGATGACACAAGTGTGTGTCGTGTGAGAGGGAGCTCTCACCCCTCCTTTTATAGGAGGGGATGGCAGCCACGAATTTTTGGCTGCCTCCACCTCTCCCTCATCATGTGAGTGGAGTCTCCACTCAACCCACTCATTCTTCCATGAATTCCCACTCAAAATCCCAAGGGTTTTCTTTAATAAATAAATAAAACAATTTTATTTCTTTATTTTAATATTTGTTAATTCCATTAACAAACATTAACATATAACCCCTTGAGTTAGTTGTTAAATCTATTAACAACCATTTGATAAGAATCCCCTTGAACTATTTCAAAATTACTCGAAACAATTTCGGTGACTATTTCAATATTCCCCGAAACAATTTCGGTGATGTCCAAACTTTTCTCCGATATTCCGTATCCTCTCAAATGCGTCATCGAACCTTAAGTGTGTCACCCTACGGTTCGCGAATAAGATAGACATGATCGAGACTCCTCTCCGATCAATAATCAACAGCGGGATCTGGAGATCCGTGATGACTCCTATATATTCAACGATGACTCTCGTGATCGTGTGAACCAACAACGCCGTGAACTATTCCCTTTGTCTCGCGATATTTTACTTGTCCGAGATTCGATCATTGGTATCAACCATACCTTGTTCAATCTCGTTACCGACAAGTACTCTTTTCTCGTTCCCGTGATATAACATCCTTTGTGATCATATCACGTGCTTGCAAGCGGTTTCGATGTGATATCACCGAGAGGGCCCAGAGTATATCTCTCCGTCATTTGGATGGACAAATCCCACTCTTGATCCATGATCCTCAACTAATACTTTACGAATACTTAACGACACCTTTATAGTCACCCTGTTACGGTGTGACGTTTGATGCCATCAAAGCACTCTTCCGGTATCAGTGATTGACATGATCTCATGGTCTAAGGAATAAGTTACTTCGTATGTTTGATATAACAATGTAAACTAAATGACTTGATCGCATTGCTATATTATCTTTGGGTATATGTTCATCACATCATTCTTCTAATGACATGACCCCGTTATTAATAACATCCAATGTTCATGATCAGGAAACCTTGATCATCTATTAATCAACGAGCTAGTTAAAAGAGAGGCTTTACTAGGAACCATTGTTTGTTTATTAAGCACACATGTATCAACGTTTCCGGTTAATACAATTCTAGCATGAGAAATAAACATTCATCATAAACAAGGAATAAGATAATAACCATTTTATTATTGCCTCTCGGGCATATTCCCTTCATGAGTTCCTCAGGAGATGTTCTGTAGGACACATCTCTGCTTATATAAATAAGCCACTTGGAACACATTAAGACAAATGTCAACCTACCGTACAGATCAGGAGAGTATTGCATCTTTTATGGAGTGGAATAAAATATAAGGATACTCTCCTCTCAGCTGACCAACAGCTTGTCTCCCACTTCTAATTCACGGGATCTCCGATCACATAGAGTGGGTTACCACTGTGGGCAACTCATAACGTGGGTCTCAAACCCATCTCCCTTGATGCATTATCTATCACATTCCGTGATAAACCCTTTGTGAAGGGATCTGCCAAGTTCATGGACGTTTGGATATAATCCAACGCAATAACTCCGGAGTTCTTCAATTACCTGACAGATTTTAATCTCCTCTTCACATGTCTTGATGACTTTGCATTATCCTTAGAACTGTTCACTTTGACGATCACAGTTTGATTATCACAGTTCATTAGGATTGCGGGTATTGGTTTTTCAACCATAGGCAAGTCCATCAAGAGCTCACGAAGCCACTCTGCCTCAACAGTGGCTGTGTCTAATGCTGCGAGTTCTGCTTCCATAGTTGACCTCGTTAAGATGGTCTGCTTGCAAGACTTCCAGGAAACAGCGCCACCACCAAGTGTAAAAACATAACCACTAGTGGCCTTAAGCTCATCAGCATCAGATATCCAATTAGAATCGCTATATCCTTCCAGAACCCTCGGGTTTCCGGTATAGTGAATTCCATAGCTCGCAGTGCCTTTTAAATAGCGCATAACTCTCTCAAGCGCACGCCAATGATCATCTCCCGGATTGGAAACAAACCGGCTCAATTTGCTCACAGCAAAAGAGATGTCAGGTCTCGTGGCACTCGCCAAATACATAAGCGAGCCTATAATCTGAGAATATCTCAGTTGATCTCTAGTAATCCGTTGATTCTTTCGAAGCAACAAACTAGCATCATATGGAGTTGAAGAAGGCTTGCAGTCACTATACCCAAAGCGACTCAAGACCTTTTCCACATAGTGAGATTGAAGCAGTGTGATCCCACCATTATCATCTCTCAACAGCTTGATGTTCAAGATAACATCAGCTACTCCTAGATCCTTCATCTCAAAGCAGCGAGATAAGAAATCCTTAACTTCCTTGATTAAATCAAGATTGGTCCCAAAGATCAATATGTCATCAACGTATAGACATAGAATAACTCCCTCGCCCCCACCATGGCAATAGTACACACACTTGTCAGCTTCGTTTACAACAAAGCCTTCAGCAGTCAAAGTCCTTTCGAACTTTTCATGCCATTGCTTAGGTGCTTGCTTGAGGCCGTATAATGACTTCAATAACTTGCACACCTTGCCTTCCTGACCGGGTACTACGAAACCATCTGGCTGATCCATGTAAATTTCCTCGTCCAACTCTCCATTAAGGAAAGCCGTCTTAACGTCCATTTGATGAACGAGAAGACCGTGTGAGGCAGCCAGTGATAGTAGCACACGAATAGTGGTCAGTCTAGCAACAGGTGAGTAAGTATCAAAGAAGTCTTCACCTTCTTTCTGGGTATAACCCTTGGCCACAAGCCTTGCCTTGTACTTTTCAATTGTACCATCAGGCCTAAGCTTTTTCTTGAACACCCACTTACATCCTACAGGTTTACACCCATAAGGACGATCAGTGATTTCCCGGGTTCCGTTAGCCAAGATGGAATCCATCTCGCAACGGACAGCCTCCTTCCAGTAGTCAGCATCAAGAGACGCATAGGCTTCTGAAATAGTCTTGGGTGTGTCATCCACGAGGTACACAATGAAATCATTACCAAAGGACTTTGCAGTCCTCTGTCTCTTGCTCCTTAAAGGAACTTCATTGTCATCTTCCTCGGGATTCTCAACGTGTTCTATCGGAATGGTGGATTCAGGAATCTCAGCTAATTCCTGACTAGATGAAACAGGTTTCTTCTGATTTGATGAGCTAGACATATCCTTCATAGGAAATATGTTCTCAAAGAAAGTCGCATCATTCGACTCCATAATCGTACCAACATGCATGTCGGATACCTCAGATTTTACTACCAAGAATCTATAACCAATGCTATTAAAAGCATAGCCCAGAAGAACACAATCTACGGTTTTAGGTCCAAGCTTGCGCTTCTTGGGAATTGGTATATTGACTTTCGCCAAACAACCCCAAGTACGTAGGTAGGAGAGTTTCAATCTTTTCCTTTCCCATTCCTCAAACGGAGTAATGGTTTTATTCTTTGTGGGAACTCGGTTTAGGACATGACATGCAGTCATTAGTGCCTCCCCCCACCATGCCTTGGAGAGACCCGAAGTGTCTAACATGGCGTTAACCAAATCAGACAACGTTCGGTTCTTTCTTTCAGCCACCCCATTTGACTGGGGTGAGTAGGGAGGCGTCCTCTCATGAATAATACCGTGTTCAGCACAAAAAGAATTAAACTCGTTGGAAAAATACTCTCCACCACGACCAGACCTAAGCCGTTTAATTTTACGATCAAGTTGGTTCTCAGCTTCGGCCTTATAGTTCTTGAAATAAGTTAAAGCTTCATCTTTAGATTTCAGAAGATACACATAACAATATCTAGTGGAGTCATCAATAAGTGTCATAAAATATTTCTTTCCACCTTTTGTGAATACGCCATTCATCTCACAAAGATCAGAATGTATAAGTTCTAGTGGTGCCAAGTCTCTCGCCTCCGCAGTCTTATGAGATTTGCGAGGTTGCTTAGCTTGAACACACACTTGACATTTGGAACCTTTAACAGTACTGAATTTCGGAATTAAACTCATATTTGCTAACCGCGTCATGCAACCAAAATTAATATGACATAGTCGTGAATGCCAAACATCACAATCATTATCGTGGCAAACATTATTAATAACTTTGGTGCAAATATCTGACAAGGATAAGCGGAACAAGCCTCCGCACTCATAGCCTTTACCAATAAATTGTCCATACTTGGAAATTACAACTTTATTAGACTCGAAAACCAACTTAAAACCATCTCGACATAAACGTGAGCCGCTGACGAGATTTTTATTGATGGAGGGCACATGATGAACGTTCTTCAGCCGCACGATCTTCCCCGAAGTAAACTTCAGATCGACCGTACCAACACCACGAATAGTAGCATGTGACCCGTTCCCCATCAGCACGGGGGAAGTCCCTGTGACCTGATAAGAAGAGAACATGGAAGCATCAGCACAAACATGTACATTGGCACCTGTGTCAACTAACCATTCAGGTGAATGACAAACTGAAAGAATAGTGGGAACTATACCGTACCCAGAATCCTTCATCTCAGTGTCAGCCATGACAACATTAGCGGTCTTGCCGCTGTTCTCCTGCTGCTGCAGCTCATAACGCTTAGGGCACTTTGGAGCCCAATGGGTCAGTTCACCGCAAACGTGACATGACCCCTTTCTCTTCTTGAAGTTGGTAGAGTGCGACGGCTTAAACTTGCCATCGGGCTTGCCTTTACCCTCGGATTTCTTCTTGTTATATTTAGGCTTGTTGGGCGGGTAATGTTTCTTCTGTACCACATGAGCAGAAGAACCTACCTCAGCAACCCGAGCACGTGTATCCTTTGCTCTCGCCTTCTCTTCCACATCAAGAGATCCGATGAGGTCCATTACGGAAAACTCCTGTCTCTTGTGTTTTAGAGAAGTAGCAAAGGTGCTCCATGAAGATGGAAGCTTGGCAATAATGCCTCCGGTCACAAACTTGTCCGGTAACATACACTTGAAGTGCTCAAGTTCTTTAGCGAGTGACTGTATCTCATGAGCCTGTTGAACAACAGAGCGCTCATCAGTCATCCTGTAGTCATAGAATTGCTCCATGACATACAGCTCGCTGCCAGCATCCGAGGCCCCAAATTTGGCCTCGAGTGCAGCCCACATATCCTTGCCGTTATCAAACGACATATACGGATCGACGATGGAATCATCGATAATACCGAGGAGGGCACTTTTAAACATAGTGTCCATATTCTCAAAGGCCTCCAGCTGTGCTGGATTGAGATCGCCCTCAGGCTTGCCCTTGGTGGCCGCATAGCAGCGCAAGGTTTGAAACCATAACACTGCTCTCGTGCGCCACCTCTTATAGTCCACACCCTTGAAAGGGATTGGCCTTGTCGCCGCAATGACAGACGGCGCAGGTGCAAGAAATTGCATATAATCAGGTTTTTGGATTGTTGAATTTATTAGCAATTTAGCACATGATTTAATGCGAAATAGCAGCAGATGAATTGCGACAGTAGCAAATACAGTAATCATGCAAATATCTAGATCTAGTACAGTAGACAAACTGATCCAATCTATAGCTAGAACTAGACATAAGAATTCCAGGAGTATCTCATACAGATGGAATAGAATTACGTATGATGGAGCGGTAGCGGCACCGCCGTTGTTGTTGTCCACGTCGGCCATGTCGTTGTCGTCGATGAAGAGGTTGCCGATGTCGGGGAAGAAATCGTCGTTGGGAAAGTGGTCGCCGTCAGCAGTCGCGCTCATGCGCTCCCCAAAAACCTGATCGCCCCTCTCCCGTACAGGATCACAAGAGGCGGGGTTCCGGAGGCCTGCTGTCCCTTCTCGCGGTGCACGCCGAAAGGAGGGATGGAGAAGATTTGAATTGGCGGCGCAGTGTTTTGGAACGGTATGACGAAGTGGCGATGCGGGCTGGGAGAGACGTGGGCGTAACTCCACGTCTGAGTCGGTTCGGATCCACGATCACGGAAACGGTTTTGGAATTAACGCGTCCGTCAATTACCAAATTAAATGACTCATGAAATTTTCCCAATCGACAAAATAAACGCTCTCGGCTCGGCTCATTCCCGCAACCCGCGGCGCGTCGTGACGAGGCGAGGCGAGGCGTGGCGAGGCGGGCGGCGGAGGAGGAGGAGCGCGCGTGTGGCACACCTCTCCTCTTGCCTTGCCTACTCATACATGAGCTAGAATGGCTCACCTTATAAGGTGCTTCCACTCTCTTCAAACTAGCAATGTGGGACTAAACTTTAGTCCCACTCACTCCACTTATTATTCATGAATGGGCCATGACAATTTCAGGATTTTTAGTGGGCTTAATGGGCTAGCCAAGTGAGCCCATATGATGGAGCCCATGTAAAATTCCAACAACAACTGGTATCAACCCAATCAAGGTGTCCAAAGAGCGCCATATGCGTCGGTCCTTGTTTTTCTTCGAAGAAGAAGTCTGGAACTCAACTATAGTCAGATCGAAAAGGACCGACCGCAAATAGAACCGAGGCTTAGCGCGAAGATCACTAGGGCCCCCGCCTGGCTGGTTATTCTTCAAGTCATGAGATCCCACGATCCACCATGTCTTGTCGCCCACCTCCGGCGGAAGGATGAGGAGGCTTCCGCCATCCCCGGGGCCGCTGCCCCGACGTCCAAGTGATGCCGGCAAAGCCGCAGAACGATGATGACGCGTAGGGGCGGGGTACAGGATGAGGACCCTCCAGTACCAAACAGATCTAGATCAACTGGAAGAGCCCTTCCGGCTGCCGCGTCCTCGGCCGCTGTTGCCACACACCACCACAACCTAAGGAGAGAGGACATGCACCGACGCCGCCACAGATGGCCGTGACCAGCAGGAGCTCCGTGCCGCCACATCGCGCGAGATTTTTACCTGGTGGCTCCTCCGGCGGCCGGCGGAGGAGGGGAGGCGGTGAGGGGGTGTGACAGGGGGCGGCGGTTAGGGGATCCCCGGTGCGGCGCGACACCGTCACACGAGGGTCGGGGGAGAAGGGTTCTTGGCAGGTGAACTTGTGGCGAGCTCTCACGCACAGTTGGTTACATCATCAAGTTATCTTTGCATCTCTATTTGCTGCCCACGTATATGCTACTACTACTCTACGACCACAACAGGCATGGACTAAACTGTCTCACGATGAACCCTGAGTAGGCAGAAAACTACTCTTTGATGCATGTCTTGAGAAATCAGTATCAGACTGCAAGCTCAATACTACAAACGGAAAACTTGTTTAGGCAGGAGTCGGCTACAAACACGGCACCGAAAGGAAACCTACACTCTCACAAGCCGTGCAACCCGCACTACATCATTGTCTAGATTTTGGGCATTTTGGTTGGGCACCTTTTCAAAGTGGCTTAAAAGTTTCTATTTAGGGACACTTTAAAAAAAAATCTCAAATAAATATCATCTTTTGGGACAATTTGACAGTGTTCCTAAATTTTATAGCTATTGGAGCAGTTGGGCAAACTGCACCAAATATCCATAGCTATTTAGCCAATTTGCGAAAAGTCCACAAAGGTAAATAGCGCTATTTGAGCATTTTGCTAAAGTGTGTCTCCAAATGTCCAGAACTATTAGGACACTTTAGCAAAGTGCCCCTAAAAATCATATCTATTGGAGAAGTTTGGCAAAGTGCCACCATAGGTAAAGATATATTGGGGAGTTTAAATAAATGCCCTCAAAAATGGATTCCTTTGGAGTAGTTTAGATGGTACTAGAAGGGTAAATGTGCCCTTTGTTGCGCCCGTGGAACAGAACAAATGGAAAATCCAACATTCACTACAATTACGAAATACATACCAGTTGCTTGTGACTGTCTGGGAATACCAAGGGAAAAAAGAAACGGCAAAACACATAGTTCACATACCACAGAAATTGTAAATATTGTACTTGAAGTTTTTTCCTTTGTAAATATTAAATTTCCATTAGATTGTCATTCATTTTTTCATAGATGAATAACTTAATACATTAGCACGAGGCTCCGGACTTTTTACAACTTACAAAAACATGATGCACCTCGCTTAATACCATCCAGTACTACCAAGACACAAATAGTAGGCAAAAAAAACATACTTCACGTACTACATAGATTGTAAATATTGAATTTCCATTAGAATTTTTGTTCATGTTTACATTGATGGTCGAAAACCTTTTATAATTTACAGAAACATGAAACACCTTGCTAAACACCGTACAGAACTACCAAGACACAAATAATAAGCCAAAATACATACTTCACGGATAGACTTACAACACAAATCCTGAAGGTGGGTTACATAGAAGTGTTCACTCCCTAATGCTAGAATCATGCTTTTGAATCTTTGTAACATGAAAAAATAGGTTTTTTTAATGATTTGTCTGCTTTCCTATCAAGTGATGGTTTTGATTAATCTAAGTTAATTCGTTTGCACTCTCAAAGAGGAGAAAAATGGGGGGGAAGTGTGACTTCTTATGAAGTGTGACAACCATAAATAAGAAATGTATCCACCATATGTTGATCTGCATTCTATCAGAACTTGGCACAAGCTCCACAATTGCAGAGCTATCTTCACGGTAGAATTTAAAAACTTGGTCATCTTTCCCACTAAATCTTTAATAAGATAATAAAAAACATCCTTGATGTTGCTTCCTCATCATCCATAATGAACTTGTATATGAACAAAAACATTTTAGAGAGGAAAAAATGCAAAGGCATGAAAAGCAAATTGAATTTGAGGGCCATCAAACACCTCGGAGTATCCCACCAGAAGTGATTTATATGTGCATTCATTGATTCATTGAAAGAACCACCAGCTTTTATTACGTGTTATCACGTCAATTAAAATTTTGCAGCTACATAGTTTATTCAGCAAACACAAGGCACAATCAACCTCGCCGGTAACTTGTTGTAAATAATCAAAACAAGATAATATATGTACATGCTAAGAATTAAGGGATAACCAAAATACCTTTTTTCTATTACTCTATATAACATGTAACCATCTCAATAACTGATTTAATTGAAAAAAAATTGTCACCTATCATGTAACTTTTCATGTATAATAAAAATATATTGACAACCGCGGAGCATATTAACATATGAAAGGCAAGAAAGCACAGGAAGCTAGTAACAAGAAATATTTGACCAGCCTGCTTGAATCAATGTGGAACACATTTTTCTATAATACCTCATAGAATGTACCTTCTAGGAATACCTCGTATAATGTACCTTCTATGAAAAACAGGTGTACAATTCTCACTACAAATCTTCTGCACTACTGGTATGATTAAGATCTCAAGAAGACACATAGTAATATGTAATATGGTAGACAAATTTTTTAAAGTTAGCCCCAAGAACATAACTTCCTAAAGTAGGAACATTTAAAAATGATTATTACTCTCCGTAGTACATAGACTTTATATTTGCATAGCGTTTAAGATTGAATTGATGATATGTTCACATATGGGATACATAATAACAATATAGCAAAGGAAATTTCGTCTCGCCATCAACGATCCATCAAACGTATTTGTAGAAACGATCAGAGTGAGACAAGGTTTATATACTCGAATGTGTTTCACGATCCAAAAAATAAACATGAACAACATTCAAAATAAATTTGAGAGCCAAGTCGCCGAAATTAACATATGAGCGGCAAACCCACTAGATGCAAAACAAATATTCTAAGGGAAGTGACTAGTCTAATCAAATTTCATAGCCATGATACAATCATAAGTGAATCTGGATAACATAGAAGCGATATGTAGCTCACAAGCAGTGACTGGATGTAGAGAAGAATCATGCACGCAAATGGCCCAGAAGGAGCTTAAACTAGATGATTCCCCGCGCGTTGCGGCGGGAACATATAGTAAAAAGCACACGGTAAAAATATGTCCAAAACATGAAACTTGTGAAATATAGATATGGTGATTAATACTATAAAAGTCAGAGAATCAAAATTGACCACGAAACATGAAAGTCGAAGAGAACATAACTACATAAGATGGGTATGTTTACCTGCAGAATCAAAATGATTATATTTCTCCAAATCAAGAAGTTATGTTTCACCATGGTTCTCTTCAAGCTAACCTGCAGTACAGACCAACCATATTAAGGCGACTCATGTTGCGGCATTGAAAGGAGGAAAACACCCGTAGAAGATTGAAGAAAGAAATTAGGACAACTAAACTAATTGATAGGCATGTTGAGCAATATGTACCTGCTTGCCAAATCACTCTATGATATCTGTGTTGCTGAAAAGTTAGAAAGCAAATGTAGGAGGGCTCTCAGTCTACCCTCTGCTCTCTCTGCGTGTGAATTGGTGCTTTCTCGTTTTCTAGAGAAATATCCACTTGTCTCATCAGTCGGCTGATCTGTAGACCGCTGAATGGTAGCGGAGGAACCTGCTGCACGAACCTCTAGCCTGCTAAACTGAAAATCGTGCATGTCAGCTACCTTCCCGCCTGGTAGCACACCTTGCGGACTTTTCTATTCCTTCTCATGGCAAGACGAACCGTCTAGAAGGAGCAAAGCGAGAGTTGTCAGCTGGGGATCCGTCCCGATACTATCAAAGACGGGGAAAGGAAAATGGTGCGAGCAGCCGATAGAAGAAATAGAATAAGCGCTGAGTTGAGGCCGTTACAGGAAGTGGAAGAGCCCCGGCTGGTAATATGACTCGTTGTGGGCTTTGACGCCTCAACCAAACATTCAATGAAGGCTGCAAAATGACTCATTGTGGTGGACTGGTGGTAGATCAAGCGAGGCGACTATCTATCATGGGCAAAAAAGGAAGACCGAACGCGCAGGTCCGGCTATAGCGTGTGGAGAAGAGGCATTGCCACAACAGCCTGATTCTAGATTTTTGTTGCATGCATGCATGGGATGTCGGGAGCCAAGTTGTGTGACATAGTGGGGCCGCTGATGTGGCATGCTTGCATGTCGAGAGAAATCAAGTAGTGGGGGGCTATTATTTAGATATAGAAGATAGGCTAAAAAAATCAACACATCCCAAACAACATGGATACAGATAAGCGCGGTTGCCACAGATAAAAAACTTTTTTATGCATATATATCTCATGTGAAACATATTACTTATAGACTATGTAAATTTGGTACTCCAGTTAACTTACTCTCCAATATGCAGCCTTATGTTTCAAATTATGTATTGTTCCAACTATATAGCACACACTCACAAGATTATTTCACATGAATTCAAATAAGTTGAAAAAAACAAAGTAAAATATAACACTAATCTTAGTACAACAACAATATAGTTTGGATTATTTTTATCCATAGTTTGACACTTATTGAATACTTTACACATACCTGATTACACCTGTAACAAAAATTACCCTACAAGACAATTTGTAAGTACATATGTTCGAGATATGCCCTAGATACAATAATATTCAATTACTATTCTATCTCCAAGTTCAGAATTAAGTTTATGTCATCATGCTACAACCGCTATAACACTTGAAAAATGAGTTTTCAAAGTAAAATCTTTGTGCGGGTGTGAAGACATAAAAAAAACAAGAGTTCCTATGTCTCTAAGATTAGATTATGGTTTGTGAGATGATCATATTTTCCTGATCATGGACTTAGTTAAACATAAGAGTTAATTGTTAAGGTAACAAAAGTACTAAACTGACAAAAGTATAAGATCTTGCTAAAAAAGATTAAACAAGTGTAATGTATTTAGCAAAGTACATATAAAGTTAGCATTGACTATGATTCCTATACTATAATAATATCTAGTGATGGCACGATCGAAAGAAAGTTATACTTTGGATGTAATCAACCATCTTGCCGTAAATGGGGATCATAATGTTGATGTCTAGGTATAATCTAGAAATTGTAATAGAACTGAGATCGTTCAAGACTAGTACTTAGATCCTATAGAAGGTAGAGAGATACATGCTCTAGACCCTCTCAGTATCACCGATGTCAACCAATTGTCTCGCCAGACAAAGTGTGATTAATCACAAGGACGCCAGGGATATGGATGAGAAAAGAGGACGATACTAGCAACGAGTTTAGTATGTGTTATGATCAGACTAGATCACATAGTATTGCCTCGTAATATCGTTGGTATTGTGAAGTTAACAGAATAAGTGCAATGAGTAACTTGTAAGGTTCACTCAATCTCTGTGAACACATAGGAGTCATCATGGGCGTCCACGGTCCCGTTGTTAGTTATTGTTTGGTAAGTTATCGGACATGTATGTGTGTTATCGAGTCTTTAGGCGTCACACTCTTAAGCCATTCCAACCTTTAATTGAGAGAATAAAGTTGTTTCTATTGGTTTTATGAATGTTGGATGTCAATACGATGTGACAAAAACAAGTCTGGTGTAAATCGGAGAGGTTTCGGGGAAGTTACTATAAGGGAGTAATGTTGTAGGTGTTAGGGAGAATTTTATATGAGGGAGAATGGAGGACATGAGATGTCTGGGATGTTAGAAATATGTTTCTAAGATCAATACATAAGGTCGATGATTTTATCTATAGGGTTCATAAGTAACCAGAAGTGTTTCGGGCAAAAACCAGAGGGGAGGAAGGGAGTGCCGGAGGGCGGCTGATTCACCCCCATGGACGCACTACTTTCCCAAGGCCTCCAAACATGGCACGTAGAATCTAATAGAGGATTTTCTGTTTTGGTTTAAAGGGATAAAGGAAAAAAAGGGAAAGGGAAGAGGGAAGAGGTGGAGTAGGACTCCCTTAGGAGTCCAATCCGAGTTGGGCTAGGAGAGGGGGTGCGGCACCCCTCCTCCTAGCACAACTAGGACTCCTCCCCCAAGGCAGGTTCCCCCTCCCCTCCAACTATAAAAAGGACCCCAATGATCGAGACAAAACAAAAATTGAGAATAATTGTCTCTCAAGTCTCTCTCTCTCTCTCTCTCTCTAATAGAATTAGAGGGTATAATTAGAGCTTCTAATTAGATCCCTCTAATTGGATTTTTTACGTGTCCTCTCCCGATTAGACCTAACTCTAATTACTATTCTCTCTCATGTGTTAATAAACTTTAAAAATCATATAGCGCTAATCACAGTCGATTAGTGCTACCAATTAGCGACATCGAAAGGTCGTCTCTCTTTGTCGGTGCCAAGCCCTGGACGGGGGACGCTGACGGGTTGACACGAGCGTACACGTGCACAACATAAGAGGGATTACACGTGTGATTCTTGACAAGGGAAGCTTAGCGACATCCTTGCAACTAAGCCTAGTTGTGAGGATCTATGATTGTTCAGAAATATTCTACGACTACATCGAATCCGCTGCCCGGTGAGTCCTGACATTTATCAATGCATGTATGGGCATGCATCGTTATCTGCATAGTGATCTTGGCGTACTATGTAGGGAATTTTATTAAAATTCTGCAGTGTAGACCAGCTGGGGTATCAGAGACTATTATGCGTAGATACGATTTGATCTAGAGCACAATTTTGTGCGGGAATTGCATGAACTTGTGCAAGTATATTAAAAAGTTCTCTAATATTTAGTTTATTTTCATTGTTTCCCAATAATCTGTGTTTGTTTTGTTTCCGGCGGCATGGTATGACTTATTAGAAACTTTTGGCAATCCTAGGACGCTCAAGTTTCCCATGGCATATCTCGCTTGATCCAAAGAAGTGCATCAGTAGTTTTGGGTCGCACCATAGTTAGTCTCATATAACGGCATGGTGGAAAGGGCATATGGATTGGGTCCACACGGGGGGTCATGGTTATGAATAAGTTTAGATTGAGGCTCTAAACGTTTTCGTAATATATGTGTTTGAATCACCCAGCAAAGTTAATCTAGCAATGAGAATAAACATGGGGAGATGGGAAAACCCTATTACTATTAATTGAGAGAAAGATGTAATGTTTTCCATTGACTGGTTTGTGATAACAATCCTCATGATGTTGGAGTGAAGTTGACCACTCCGTTACTATTCTAACAGACATTATGTGGTTGTTAGCGTTGGTTATACAGTGTAGAGTGAGCAGACATGACATGAAGTCACTCATCCATTTTGTTGATTTCTAACGCGTGAATAATGGAGATTCAAAGTATCGATACCGCATCCACATGGAGACCCTTAATTACTAGTGCCAGTAGGTGCATTGCCACTCATCTGGGCTAGTAGTGGTTGTGAGTAGTGTGTTGCCTAGAGGCACCCAGGGCACAACGATCCATGGAGCTCTACCCTCACAAAGCAGTCATATGTAAACATCATGCACACCTAATCAATTCAGAAATATGCTAACGGTAGAACCATACTTCCCGAGAACGCTTTTAGCCCTATTGTAGTTCCAATCACTTCACTGATCATTACTTGCTCTTATTTATTGTTTATTTCACTTTCACCACAATCAACTTTTTAAACACTTACTTTCTTTCTTGATCCAAAGACAGTTTGCAGGCACAGAAAAAAGAAGCGATAAAAAATAAACACACGAGATCATTTCTGTAGCTCCACCATGGTTGAATACTCTTACTTCAAATCTAGCTATAACAACCATGTGCACTTGTAGGCATCACGGTGGCACGTAGGATGGCGGTCGCGCAGACACGCAACCATACTTTGCAGATGATGGGGTTTCCAAGGCGGTGGCCGCGTCAGTAGTAGGCCCTAGTAGCCCGCTGCTAGGACCGCCGTCGGGATTCAATCTTCGGCCGTAGTTCGCTCCAACGAACCAATACCCATTACCATCATCGACATATCGACTGTCACTGGCACCTTCAAGGGAAACTTCTCCTCCACCCAACGCCTCTCCAGCTCCTCGTCCGCCACCGCCACCGGCATCGTTATTGAAGCATCTGCTTCATGAAATGGTAAGCTACTGAACCTCCTCATTAGGGTTATTTCTTAGTGATGTAGTTATAGATCTGTCATGTACAAGTTTTTTCCATACTTATTTGCACCTGTATAGGTAACTAGTTGTTAATTAGAGTTTGTTCATTCGATCTTTGTGCATGAAATGGGGATTAGGGTTTTGCACATTGCCTCTTTGATCGATGGCATGGAATGCCCAATTGGGCATTGCATGCCATATATTAAAGCCATTGTGCAATGCACATTACCTCTTTGATTGGAATGTCAAATTGGGCATTGCATGTCTCATATCAAATACATTGTGCAATGCACATTTCCTCTTTGATATGTGGCATGGAGTGCCCAATTAGGCGTTGCATGTCCGATATCAAAAACTTCGTGCAATGCACATTGCCTCTTTGATCTGTGGCATGGAATGCCCAAATAGACATTGCATGCCACATATAAAAGCCACTATGCAATGCCCATTGCGACAATTGGGCATTCCATGCCACATATCAAATCCACTTTGCAACACATATTGCCTCTTTGGTGCTAGGGGAATGTGTTCCCTAGAGTAAGTACTCACGATGTGCATAGTTTACACATGATATAAACGTATCTAGTATGCTAGTTGTTTGAAGGGATGGATTCATTTAGTCCCTCTCATATTGGTGTAAGGGGTATGTGTCAAGACTTCGTAGTAAGGATCATGGACGGGGGTGCCATAAGCCTACTGGTAGAACCGCAGGGGGCGTGGAATAATTGTAAACGAGAACACGGTTTTACCCAGGCTCGGTACGACGCAACTAGGCGGCATTCCTACTCCTGCAACCTCGCTAAAATCAGGGCTGAAGTCTGAAGTATACAGAGTACAATTCTTAGTATGGTTTTGCTAACTCGGCTAGGATGAACTTCCCGACGAGTTAGCTTCTAGCTAAGTTCTGTCTTGTTGTCTTTCGCTCCCGTTCGGCTTTATATAGATAGCCGGGTTAGGTCTTAGAAGAAGAAACCTAGACGTTGTCACGGAGTTTTGTATTATTTCCGCCTTTCGGCAGATGGGATCATGTTCTGAACGTTGCATCCTTATTATCCGGTATTTTCTTGTCCTTTTGGGGATCTCCCTTCTTTTCCTTAGAATCACCTAAATCTCCGGGTTTGCCTGGGTCAGGTGCTCCAGGGGCGCACGTGGCAGTTTTGCACAGGGCTGAATCATCATGTAGCTTGCTGAACGTGCCTGTCCTCACTGTTGTTGTTGTAGTGCTTTTCCTAAGAAAGCATACACTCCCTGCAGCTTTTCGTCCTTGGAGTACATATCATCGTTAAGGATGACGAATGCGGCTTCTGCATTTTCGGCTGCAGTTTTGTAGATGCGTACTCCCTTAGTGTTCGTGTTGTTAACATGCCTTTGCCAAGAGGGGTTTTCAAATCGCTTTCTTGCTGGCAATTCTTCCGGCTTTGAAATTTTGGGTAACCGCGTAGGTTTAATTCCAGATCTATTCCTTCATTCGTACTCCTCTATTTCTTCCTGCTGAATTTTTATATCAGCCTGGTTTTAGAGGAGATTTTCCCGAGTTCGGAACAAATGTTGCTGCTGCTGTATTATTGCTTGTCTCCTGGCTTCCAGCACTTCCGGGGGCTCATCACGTGCGACCGAGGTTTGGATCAGATCGATCTCCTCCTGTTCCGACATTTGGGGAACGTGGATTTCAGATTTTTTTCTTCTCCGTGGATTTTACACCACTGCCTCCTCCAACTTCCAGGTTTTGGTTGGCAATGTCTGCCAACTTTCCACCTTTTTCTTCTGTAATTTGGATAGCAGCTTCCTAGAGGACTTCTTTTTCTTCTTGGAAGATGAGGTTTTATGTTTGGTTCATCTTCCATCAATTCCTTGACATCAGGATAAGTCAGACTAACTTCGCCTTCCTCTTCCTCTCCTTCTTCCCTATCATCTGGCGGAGGCATTTTGGGGTCTTGATCTTCCTCGGCATCCAAATTTCCAGTCGGTTTTGCCATGAATACTTCATGGAAGCTCCCCTGCACGGATTGGACCTTTCTTTCAAAAGCGTCTTCATCTTCATTTTTCGAATCTGTATCTGTAGATCCGGTTTCTGAATCCAGCTTTGCTTCTATGGTAGCTAATACAGGCTCGACTTCTGAATTCCTCGCCTGATCGGAGGATGTCGGATCTTCCACCTTTCTTGTGGGATCATGATTTTCTGCCTTTTCCACAGGATTTTCGTCTTCGGTGTTTTCAGCAATCTCAGACTGCACCATACCGATAAAGTGGGATCTGGCTGCAGGCATCTCCAAAGAGGCGGAAAATCCAGATGTGTTTTTGCAATATGAAGCTATGGAAGCTTGATCTGCCCCTATGTATGAGTAGGGAAAATCTGAGCAGAATATGGCATTGAAGCCTTCATCTATTGGGCATAGGGCGGGTGGGATGAAATAACTTCCACCATGGAATCCCCATCGCTTCTGCTATTAAACCGATAAAAAGTTAGCAGATCCAATCGGTAAAACGCAGGCACCTACCAGATGATTCCGTGCCAGCATATAAGATCCGTTGTCGAGGAAGCGTCTGCGTTTCCGTCGACTTCCAGGCTTCCCACGGTGATTGTGCTGCCGATTTTTCGACTATTCCCGCTCGGAACGTAACTCTCGACGCCACTGGCCCCACGGTGTGCGCCAACTGTCGAGACTTCATAGCAAGGATCATGGACGGGTGTGCCAAAATCCTACAGGTAGAACCGCGGGGGGACATGGAAGAACTGTAAACGAGAACACGGTTTTACCCAGGTTCGGTACGACGCAACTAGGCGGTGTTTCTACTCCTGCAATCTCACTAAAATCAGGGCTAAAGCCTGAAGTATACATAGTACAATTATGAGTATGATTTTTCTAACTCGACGAGGATGAACTTCTCAGCAAGCTAGCTTCTAGCTAAGTTGTGTCTTGTTGTCTTTCACTCATGTACGGCTTTATATAGATAGCCGGACTAGGTCTTACAGGAAGAATCCTAGAAGACTATGGAAAGTATCTAACTTGGAAAGTAAGGAATCCGGCTTCTCCTCCAAGTCGCACCACAGCGGGCCGTGGTCCGGGTTCTTCCAGAATTCGTCTTCATACGCGTCAGCTTACTGGGCCACCCAATGCACTCTGTTCCATTGCCTATGGGCCACCCTGGTAATCCGGCCTTCGGCCAATGCCGCATATACCCCTATTTGGCATATACCCTCTCATATTGGTGCAAGGGGTATGCGTTCCCTGGAGTAAATAGTAATCAGGTACGAAGTCGACTGAAGGGATGGGACATAACGTGAGTCGCCTCTTTCATCTACTGTCACAACTTCCTTCTGATCCACGAGCGCTGCCACCGGCGGTAGGTTCTTCCAGCGCTCTCCCGGCCACTACCACCTATCCCGTCCTCCCCTTAGACCCTGTGTCGTCCTCCTTGGACGGCTCGAGGGAGATCGACCTCTAGCCGTCGGGGCCCCCACGACCGCCTCCCTTGCCACCGCTTCCGTTGGCTCTAGCTACGGTGGTGGTTGTTTGTGCAGGTCTTGCACTCGTTGGGATCCCCAAGAGGAAAGTGTGAAGTGCATCAGCAAGTTTTCCCTCAGAAAAGAAACCAAGGTTGAATCCACCAGTAGGAGGAAGGAGTAACTTCAGAAGGTTGATGCAGTTGAGATGGTAGGTAGCACTACCGGTTCAACAACAACGTGGAACCTACACAACACAATCAATTCACTTTGCCCCAACGAAGCACTGAGGTTGTCAATCTCACCGGTTTAGCTGGTAACAAAGAGATTAAATGTATGGTGTGGAAAACAGTAGTAAAACAATATGAAAGCAATAGTAGCAGTGTGAAAACAGTAATTGCAGTGGTTGTATTATCAGTATGAGAAAATGGACCGGGGTCGACAGTTCACTAGTGGTGTCTCCGCATAAAAGATAGATAACACGTGTGGTGAACAAATTACAGCTGGGCAACTGATTGATATGAAGGTTGCACCATAGTGCATATGCATGACATGATAATTACTATGTGCTTCATCTGAGCATTACAACAAAATACATAGACCGTCATCCAACTGCATCTATGACTAATAATCCACCCTACGAATATCATCCGAACAAACATTGGGTATTAAGTTGCAAGCAACCGATAATCTTAGTAAGAAAAGTGTGTAATGGAAACAATGTAAACAAAGTAAACATCTTTGTTTTCTCCCTAATGGGCAACAACACATCCTCCATCTGTCACGTTTCTGTCACTCGAGCACAGATGCAGAGGAGGCATGAACCCACTATCGACCATAAATACTCCCTCTTGGAGTCACTAGCGTCTACTTGGCCAGAGCATCTATTAACAATGGAGAGAATGCAAGATCATAAATAACATACACATCAAGATAACATGATAGATTGATAATCAAGATACATAGCATTCGACATTGATCGGATCCTAGCAAACCCAACATGTAGCATTACAATAAGATGATCTCGATCATGTGAGATAGCTCACAAGATCTAAACATGAGGCATAAAGTGGAGATGACAACCATGTACTACTCACGCATCACTCTGGAGGCGGGCATTGTTGTGTAGAGCCCTCCGGTGACAATTTTCCCTCCCGGCAGGGTGCCAGGGAGAACTTCAGAACCCTCCCGATCCCGGGTTGACGATGACGGCTTCGGGTGTTTTTCGTGGAAAAGTGGTATATATCTAGGGTTAACGTATCGGGATGAATATATAGGCGAAAGGGCGGTGGAGATGGACACCCGAGGGGCCCACACCACCTCCCAGGCACGGCCAGGGGGCGCGCCGCCCTATGGTGTGCCCCCCTGTGGCCCCTCTCCGGCCTCTTCAGGACTCCGTGGAACCTTCGGGAATTCTAAGACTTCCGAGCTTCAATTTTTCCAATTCCGAGAATATTTCCAGAACAACTTTTCTAAAACTAAAAACATCCCGAAGATTAGTTCCAGGAAATTGATCAAAATGACATAAAGTGTATAGCCAACATGTAGCAAATAACAAGAAAACAACATGGAACATTAGAAATGAAGTATACGTTTATGACGTATCAACATCCCAAGCTTAGTTCCTACTCGTCCTCGAGTAGGTAAACGATAAAAACACATAATTTCTGATGTGACATGCTACCAACATAAAATTGATCATCAATATTGTAAGATCATATGTAAGCTGAGATCATAGTACTTTAAACACAAGCATGATAGATATAATTTTGACAACGAGACATAGCAATCACTTTGCATCATGAAAAGTAAAACAAATAGTGGATCATGAAATCAGTGCATTGAAAGTTATACCTTGTTTCTAGCATCAAGAAAACATGGCAAAGTGATATTTCGCCTGTCCTTAAGAGTGGAGCAAAACATAAATGCCAGGACACTTTCAAAGTTTAAGAGGATGACTAGAATAGATAATTTGAGAGCAAGTAATAACAAGGTACTAGTCAATAATAATTTTTTTGGGACAAATGCACATTATACTCAGAATGACAACTGCTCTCTCAAACGTGAATAAAGTAAGA
Organism: Alopecurus myosuroides; assembly: GCA_028641055.1. Taxonomy (NCBI): domain Eukaryota; kingdom Viridiplantae; phylum Streptophyta; class Magnoliopsida; order Poales; family Poaceae; genus Alopecurus; species Alopecurus myosuroides. The sequence continues at coordinate 82,259,221 of CM054060.1, forward strand.
AGATGGAGACTCAACATGAAAATAAAAGAAAGTCCCTTCTTAGAGGGAAACATGGATCACTCATGTGTCAGAGATTTTTATTTTATTAAACAGAGGTATAAAATGTTTGACACTCCTCCCAGCCTTTCTTACACAAACCATGGCTAACCGAGTCCTCGGGTGCCTGCCAACAATCACATACCATGGATGAGTGTCTATTTCTAGAGAGGTGTGTATGCTTATGTCAACGAATGGTAAACAGGAAATACAGTACGACACAGCCAACTAGACTTCACAAGAGCGGCTCCCATTGAAGGATGCAACTAGGTAGAAGGGCATCCCTCTTTCTCTCTTTGTTTACACAATTATGCTTTGATTGATAAATCAGGGGCAAAAATAGTGAAGACAATTTTGTTTGTACTAATTTGGGTCTGGGCACCCCGCTGTCAGCTCTTCTATCAGTTGGATAGGAGGATGAAGCCACTAGTCCGGGGGAGATAAAGATTCTCTATTTACGTCCTCGTGAGCTAAAACAGGAGCACAAAACATGAGTAATTTTGAAAGTTTTAAAGGTAACACATGAGCAATTTACTTTGGAGTGGCAGTTGAATACCACATGTAGGTATGTATGGTGGACACATTTGGCAACCTTTGGTTTTTGGGAGTTGGATGCACGATTAGAGCTCATACTCAGTACAGGTGGAGGCTAGCAAAAGACTGGGAGCGCCAAATAAAGAGATCAATAATGGCAATAATCATGCATAGCGACAAAAACATCATTTATCAAAGCGTAAGTGGTACTACAAGTTCAAAAACAAAATGATCATAGAGGCTATAAGTGAATGGTTTGTAGTCATAAACATGGTGTGAGCATGCGCCAAGTAAACCAAATAAAACATTCAAAGGAGAACACCACAAATTTATGCTTCAAACTGACAAGAACAACTCATGATTCTTCAAAGGCACATTAAACACTCTCAGGTATTTGAGACCAATCATACTACACAAATAACTACTAGGCTTTAGAATTAAAAATAACATCTAGCATGACATGAAAAAGTCTAGCCACAGTCTATACAAGCTTCTAATTGCACCGTTACAAGCACGAAAACTGTACCACTGCTTTCCAACACCAAGCATTTCATAATACACAAAAACTCACCAAGAGATACAACAATGAAACAAGAGAGTACTAACATAACTCTACTAAAACTAACAGATCTAAATAAGAGATGCATGAAAAAAGGAGCTAAAAGGATTGCAGTAACTAGAAGAAAAAACTAAGAATACGAGCATAACGAGTATTCAAATGAAAAACCGGAGCGTGTCTCTCTCCCAAACAAGGATGCTAGGTTCCAGTGATGTTTATTGCAGCAAGGAAACAAAAGAAAACAGAACAAAAAATAAAAGACGCTCCAAGTAAATTTCATATGATGTGACCGAATGAAAATATAGTTTCACTAGAAGTGACCTGATAATTTGTTGATGAAGAAGGGGATTCCTTGGGCACCCCTAAGCTTAGACGCTTGAGTCTTCTTAGAATTTACTGGGATGAACCACGGGGGAATCCCCAAGCTTTGACCTTGCACTCTTCTTGATCACATTATATCACCCTCTTCTCTTGACCATTGAAAACTTCCTTCACACCATACTCAAAAAGTAATTCGCATTAGAGGGTTATTGCAACAATAAAAAAATCATGAGTTCTGCATGGACACAAGTTCTATTGATACTTTTAAACATTATCTACAGCCCGGATGTTTCGTGAAGCAAAGAAATCCACTCGACATCGTAAAAGAGCAAGTGAAAGAAAAACCAGAACAATCTGTAATGAAGAATTTTTCGGGGCACTTAAGTTGCTCAAATCAAAAAATGTAAAGAACAAAAAATTTCATAATTAGCTTAGAAATAAGCAAAAAAAATTCCAGGTCGTTTTGATCTTTCTGGAATTTATATGATTTTTTACGATGGACAGCAGAAATCTGTTTTCTGCACAGAAATCCAAAACCAGCTCCAACTTTCGCTAGAAACTTTAGTTGGCACAACTGATACATGAAAATAAATATACAAAGGAGTTATACAGAAGTATTCGACCCCTTGACTCAAAGAAAACAGAGAGAAACAAAGCAAAAATATAACCATGAGTTATCTCCCAAGAAGTGCTTTTCTTTAACGCCTTTTAGCTAGGCCCAGTAAAGTGGAATTAAGTGTTTTCAAGTGAAGAAGCATTCAAATCAAGATAACGCAATTCCTCAACAATGCATTGTATTTTATCTAAATGGGTTTCATATGTTCCTCTCTTAGAACTTTTAGGTTTACTATTCTCATCGAATAAATTTTCAGGAATAATCCAATCAAAGTTTTTTTCTTGGGCTTCATGCAATGCTACCAATTTAAAGGGGATTGGTATTTTCTCCTCCTTTTCATTTTTAGGTTCAGCTCCTTCGAGAGCACCAACAACATTTACACATGATCCTAGCAATATTAAATCGATCAAAAAATTTCTAGCTTCTATAGCAACATCTCCAAATTCTTTAAGCATGGTTTCTAAGATAAAATATCTTTTTTCGATATCTTCAATATTATTCAAGTTGAGGAACATATGCTGCAGTATGGGATGAAGGTTAAAAAACCTAGTTTCTAACATGTGAATCAAGGAAGTTGCAACAGTTTCATAATTCGGAGCAAGCTCTACTATGGGTTTTTCCTCAAAATTCTCATGCTTACTAACATGATTAAAGAATTCTTTAATAGTATCCTTTCCAAGTATAGAACCACTACCAACTGGAAGATCTTTCATGGTAAACTTAGGGAGCAACATGATGTAGATAAACAACAAGGTAACAAAAATAACAACTAAAATAAGAACTATTTTTTGTGTGTTTTTGATAAAGAGAAGCAAACATGATAAAATAAAATAAACTAAGCAAAACAATAACAAAGTAAAGAGATTGGAAGTGAGAGACTCCCCTTGCAGAAATTCTCTTCCTCCCCGGCAACGGCGCCAGAAAAAGTCTTGATGGTGTAGGTCTTGCACTCGTTGGGAGACCCCAGGAGGAAGGTGTGAAGAGTGCAGCAGCAAGTTTTCCCTAAGAAAAGAAACGACGATTGAATCGACAAGTAGAAGGAAGGAGTAACTTCACAAGGTTGATGAAGTTGAAATGGTAGGGCGCACTACCGGTTCAGCAGCAACGTGGAACCTACACAACACAATCAATTCACTTTGCCCCAACGAAGCAGTGAGGTTGTCAATCTCACCGGTTTTGCTGATAACAAAGAGGTTAAATGTATGGTGTGGAAAACAATAGTAAAACAATATGAATACAGTAGTAGCAGTGTGAAAACAGTGGAAACGGTAATTGCAGTGGTTGTATTATCCGTATGAGAAAATGGACCGGGGTCCACAGTTCACTAGTGGTGTCTCTCCATAAAAGATAGATAACATGTGTGGTGAACAAATTACAGCTGGGAAATTGATAGATATGAAGGCTGCACCGTAGTGCATATGCATGACATGATGATTACTATGTGATTCATGCATGCATTACAACAAAATACATAGACCGTCATCCAACTGCATCTATGACTAATAATCCACCCTCTGAATATCACCCGAACAAACGTTGGGTATTAAGTTGCAAGCAACAGATAATCGCAGTAAGCAACGTGTGTAACGTAAACAAAGTAAACATCGTTGTTTTCTCTCTAATGGAAACAACACATCCTTCATCCGTCACGTTTCTTTCACTCGAGCACAAATGCAAAGGAGGCATGAACCCACTATCGACCATAAATACTCACTCTTGGAGTCACTAGCATCTACTTGGCCAGAGCATCTAGTAACAACGGAGAGCATGCAAGATCATAAATAACATACACATGAAGATAACATGATAGATTAATAATCAAGAGACATAGCATTCAACATTCATCGGATCCCAGCAAACACAACATGTAGCATTACAATAAGATGATCTCGATCATGTGAGGTAGCTCACAAGATCTAAACATGAGGCATAAAGTGGAGAGGACAACCATCTAGCTACTGCTATGAACCCATAGTCCAGGGATGAACTACTCACGCATCACTCTGGAGGCGGGCATGGTGGTGTAGAGCCCTCCGGTGATGATTTTACCTCCCGTCAGGGTGCCAGGGAGAACTCCAGAACCCTCCCGATCTCGGGTTGACGATGATGGTGGCCTCGGGTGTTTTTTGTGGAAAAATGGTATATATCTAGGGTTAACGTATCGGGGGGAATATATAGGCAAAAGGGCGATGGCGGTGGATGCTCGAGGGGCCCACACCACCCCAGGTGCGTCCGGGGGGGGGGGGGGAGAGGTGGGGCCCCGCCCTATGGTGTGCCCCCATGTGGCCCCTCTCTGGGACTCTTCGGGACTCCGTGGAACCTTCGGGAATTCTAAAACTTCCAAGCTTTGAATTTTCCAATTCCGAGAATATTTCCAGAACAAATTTTCTGAAACTAAAAACATCAGAAAATAGTGAACTGGCTCTGTGTCATCTTGTCAATAGGTTAGTCCAAGGAAATCGATAAAAATAACATAAAGTGTATAGCAAACATGTAGCAAATAACATGAAAACAACATAAATTAAGGATACGTTTATGACGTATCAGCGGCGAGCCTCGATTCCAAAGGGACGGGAGTCCTCCGGCTATTTCCTAGAGGGTAGCAGAGCTTGGAGCCGGGCGGGTCCCCAGGTGATCTTGATGACGGCGGCGGCCAACCGTGGCTGTGGAGGACGGCGGGACGACCGGGGTTGGGCATGAGGCAGTGGCGGCGGATCTTGGACAACGCGTATGGATGTCCTCTCTGCTAATGGTGACGCCATCACTTGGGGCTGGTTGGACCAATCTCGGCCATGTGCCTAGACCATCCGGTCCAACGACGTCCTTTCTTCTTCGCTGGTGGGCGCCTTCGACGAGCTGACATCATGTGCTTCCAAATCTCTAGTTTTGCAGAACTTCCACCCGGGAGAAATCCTTCGCTCGACTATGCCATTGCGGATGATGCAGTGACGTTTGCGGATGCCGCAACCTCCTTCGATGGCATCATCGCCGTGGCTGTCCCGTTGAGTTTCGAGGGAAACCTTAGGTTTGGCTTGCTGAACCGGACAGTGGCGGCGTGTGGTGTCGTTTACCCCTTTAGTGGCACTGTCTTGGAACTCACACATACAACCGAGAGAACAAGACTCGGTGGTGTGGCGGCGTCGGGCCACCGTGTAGGCTCACATGAAGTCTCCTTTGCTCTAGGGGAAACCCTTTGTTTGGATCTTCCGGATTGGACGATAGCGACGTCTAGCATCGTTCCCTCTACTAGGGGCATCGTTTGGAGCATGTACCAGCTGAAGGTGTCCAGAGGTGGCGCGATGTGGCATCTACCGCGTCGACGGTGGCGAGTCCCGGCGACGGGCGCGTTCTGATGGGCACCCGTAGGGCGGTGGCGATGTCTGGCGTCATGGTGACGTCGAGAGCAGGCCTCACAATGTCAATGTGTTGATCCATATATACTGAAGATGGGTTCGCGGAAAACAGCGGTAGCGACTTCTGAGGCGTGCGCATACGGTGCACGCTGAGAGTGTCCTAGACCGGTGTTCCGGTTTTAAATGATGTGCATAGGTGTGAGTTCAAAGCAGACGACTTTGATATGGCCACTCCATCAAATTCGTAGGTGTAGCGACACTTGACGCCAAGAAGGTGGCTTCAACTTGGTTGATGTATTATATTGTGAGGCATTGATGAATAATTTAATAATAAGAAAAACGTTGTGTGCATCATATTTTTTTTATGTAGAGGCGGGGATTTTAACCTACATTTTGAAAAAAAAGTACAAAGTCGACTGGAATTGAACAAAACTTCGGGCATTTGCCAGTCAACTTGTGAAAATAGTTTGAAATATTCTTTTCCGGCTTCACGAGGGACCAAAAGGCAAAGGGGAAGAACCCAAACCCTTGACGGTACGAGCCTACGAGGTCCCAAACACGCCCCGCTTCAGCTCTCGCGCCGCCATCGTCCATGGCGGCTCCGCCGCCGTCTTCCGGAACGCCAGCGACAGCCGCAAACACTAAGCGCACTCCGAAGCGGAAGCCCAAGACAAAATCAGCAGGGCCCTCCGCCTTGAACCCTAACTGGGCCCAGCTCCAGTCCAAGCTCCCTGCCTCCACGTTCCTGGGCAAGCGCAAGCATCGGCCAGCCCCTTCTCCGCCCCCTCAACCGTCTCCTGACCCGGATGCGCCGGAGTTGAGTATCAACCTCGAGCCGACCTCTGACGACACCAGGTGAGCAGCCTCTCGCAGTTACCTTCCCTTGTATAACCTTTGAGGCGTTTGGGTTTTGATTTGGTGATTGGTGATTGGGGAATGGTGGTGGTGGTCAGCTTGACGAAGGCGTTGGGGATGGACTGCGAGATGGTCGGGGTTGGAGCCGGTGGCAGCAAGAGCGCCCTTGCCAGGGTCACCTTGGTAAGTGCCATTTTCATTTCTTTGGTTTCTTGTGTGTACTTGGCACAATGTCATGCTTGATCGCTAATTATGCCGTGCCGATGGTAAATGCTTGTGTTGTATGTTTGAGGACCTGACGACGTGTGCTGTCATGAAATAATTGTATATGTAATGTCTTGGTTTTTGTGGGGAATAAGATTGCAACTGTCTCCAGTCAGAGTTTAGGGCTTATTGAGTTGAGTTTGGAAACTCCCAGTTGGAGGCTCCATAGTCACCAGATGTTTGGAATTTTGGCTTGGCTAATAGGTGCTTTTGGCTAAGAAGATATTGTAAGCTAGAACTCAGATGGATGCCACATTTTAGGAGTTGGTAGCTTTATTTGTTTGCAAGGAAGACATTGTAAGTTAAACTAAGAAGTGGTAACTAGGAAGCAAATATTCAGTTATTAGTTTGATTAGCTTGGCGGTCTTCTGTTAAGCCTCCACGTCATCTGGAGACTAGAGACTACAGATAACAACAAAAACATATTATTACAATGGATTACCTCTTGGTTTTATGGTTGGCAATGTTCACATGCCTCAGTTCAATAAAAATATTGTTTACATGCCTCTACACTTATGTGGTGATTGTTTCCTCCAATGGAAAATGGAAGTCTATTAGGACATGGAAGTCTTGAAGATAGTACTTGACCATCAATTACTTATTTTTGTGCATATGTTGCCTCCCGCAAAAGCAGTTACATATTGTAGAATTATATTTCATCATAAATATGGTAATTTCAACCTGATACTATCTGTGACGTTAGTAATTCTTTTTGTATAAATGGTCAAACTTAGATATGTTTAATTGTTAAAATTCTAGGACCTGTATTTTGGATTGGATTTAGTACAATTTGATTGACAAATGTATGGCTAAGAGATGACATTTTGTACAATGGAGAAAACCGTCTTAAGTGCTAAGAGATTATCTCAGTTAACGTAAGCCATACGCTTTTTTCGTTTCTCTCTTCCAACTTGGTAGTTATGTCATGCGCCTTCAGTAAGACTGACATTGCCCCATTGTTAATGCCCTTATGATTTGTTCATGTCTCAGTGTACTATAGTTACTATATATTGCTGTTTTGTTGTAAGTTATTACACAGGGCATCATTAATCAAATGATTTAAAAATGCTTAGTGCTCTAGCCATTTGTGAATTAACTAGCTCATATTTATGTTGGAAATTGGCTATGGGGCAGAATAAAAGTACACTAGTGTTATTCTCGTTATTGATGGCAAGAGGAGCATGTCATTGATCCTATATGAGAAGGGCACAAAGCAACTGTAATCTGGATGTGCCTATTTTTCAGTTCAGATGTGCTTTACAGTTTAGACTCGGGCAATTAAATTGACACTATTAATATTCATGCCCTAAAGATTTCCCATTTATTTTTGTATGTCCTGGCTTAATTTTGATGAAGATTTTACAGCAAGAGTAGGCTGCTTTTGCCTCATCGTTTATTTGTCATGTGAATGATGCACTGAAATAACATTTTACAAGCCGGAATACTCGAGCAATCTATTCTAAATATATTACTTCCATTTGAACATGAGCCTCTAATGTTATTGTGCGTCCCCTTAGGTTAATTCTTGTGGCAACATTGTATATGATGAATATGTTCGACCAATGGAGCGAATTGTTGACTACCGTACCCATATTAGTGGGATTAGACCTAAGCACATGAATAAAGGTAATGGCATTACTATCTTATAATATTTTTCTCTGTGTGGTTACAAAATGTATGGGTTATACAACACTATTTTATGATACTGCAGCCAAAGATTTCTCGGTTGTTCAGAAGGATGTAGCTGAGCTTATCACAGGAAGGGTTCTTGTTGGGCATGCCTTACACCATGATCTTAAGGTTGTTAGGGACCTTAACTTGCTGCCAAGCACTTTGTTATCTTGTCTAATGTGGTACAATCTTTTGTCAGGTCTTGCTACTAGGCCACCCAAAGAAGGACATAAGAGACACCTCAGAATATGAAGTTTTCCGAGGGTTAGATGGTTTAAGCACCTGTTCTAGCATAGTCCATACTCTTATTAAGATTGCTTACTGACACATGTTTCAATTTAGGGAAGGCAAGCGGAGATCATTGAAAGATCTTGCTGCTCAAGAACTCTGTGTTAAGATACAACAGCAAGAGCACTGCCCGGTATGTGTGATTTTGTATTCATCATAGTATTTTCTAAACGATGTTTAAGTCCTTGAGTTCAGTTTTGAGTACCTCAACAATGCTTTTTTGTTTATTTTAGTCCATATATATATGAATTTGCATGACTAAATGACTGTTATGACTTGCGGCTACAAAGTTGTGTCGACTTGAACTGATACTTTGAGCCAGGGCATACTGGTAAGATCATTAAATTTCTAGTTTTTTAAAATATATATTACGGATAGGGTTTTTATTAACATGATAGGTTGAAGCATTTGTACATTCAGAACTTTCACAAATTTAGGCTCAGTTTGGATAGCCGGTTTTAAGGCCGAAACGATGTAACTTTCCGGCCTGATTAAAAATTCTGCTCAACTAGAATAAACATGTTTGGAAGACCGGTATTAGGCCGCTAAAAATACATTGAATCCCGTATTACACCTGAAAAATAAAAAACACATCTGTCCGGTAGAATTACAATACGATAGATATCGGGGAACAGGGGCTAGTGCTCGTGCGAGACGACGCAACAACGCAACAGCTGAGTGAGCGATGTGTGCTTCCGCCACCGCCCGTGTCCTGGCTTAAGCAGAGATGCCGCCGGCTGGCTGCTGCCGCCCCCATGTGGAGGGAGACACTGCTGCCGTCCATGCGTGGAAAGACACGCCGCTGCCGCTTCCCCGTCGCCGCCAGTCACCGCGCGAAAGGAAGGTGCCTCCGGTCGCCGTGCTTGGAAGGCTTCCACATCTGATGGCGATGCTTCTTCTAGTTTCCTGCCCCTGGTTCCTCTTCACCGATGCTGCCCACTCAACTCTGGATTTAGATACCTCCTATCCAAGCAGCGACTACCCACCTGAAGGAAATACTCTCTGTTCCAGCAGTCTTTTAGGGAGCTAGTAAATCACCTCTGTGATGTGTTCACAAGGGTTTAAATTCTCCTTACTCCCAAACGGAGCCTTACTGTTTCTGTTTGGCGGTTTATAGAGCAAGTCCAGATGATATATCATAAACAAAACATATATAATACCAATAATCATTGACTCAAATGAACAGACATGTTGGACATGTATTAGTTGAAAGGGTCCAACTGTATGGATTTTAGTACTAAAGATAGTTAATTGAATATAACTAAAATACTAAATAGTGGAAGGGATCAGATCAACAAATTTTTATTTGAATGCCTTGATCACGCAAACTGAATGGTTCAAGAGCTCAATCGACAATGTTGGATTCTGATGGCTTGGTGTACAAATTCATATCTGAAATCCTCCTTAACATATTTGTGATTTGTTCCCGAGTTAATATTACTTGCTCACATGATCCATAGCTACTACTTGCTTACAAGTGACTTAATAGTAGACTGCAAATTCATTATCCTTGGTCCAACACTTTCCTGTTAATATTAGTTGTGTCTATAACTAGTTTGCATGTCCATTTTGGTAATCGTACAGATTGAGGATGCCCGAGCAGCGATGTTCATTTACAAGAAGCACAAGAAAGGATGGGAGAAAAACAGGAAAGATCAATTTAGGTTTAAAAACAAGCTGAAGAAGCGAGGCAATAAGAAATCTGCTGACGGCAATGAGAAGGACCCCAATGTCCCCACAGTGCTTCTGTAGAAAGCATAGGCGCGGGGTGCTAGGGCCAAGCAGTGCCATGCTTAACATGGATTTAGTGATGCTGAAGGGTATGGGATGTGAGGATTTCAGATGCCAAGAACTAAAAGATGCTAACCCGCGAACCACTGCTTCTGAACCAAGAGCTTGCATACAATACTTGATGTTGATGGCGTGGTTTCCGTCTTTGTATCCTGATTTCTTTACATATCCCTTGTTTCAGGGAATGAGAATTGCGTGTTTGAACATTCCTTACATGTAATGAGACTCTGTGCAGGTTCTGTAACAAAACGTTTATTACATGATCAAGTGAAAAATGTTACAGGCGATAATATTGGGCTACTGATAATTGCATGCTGAGGACTTGGCCGCCTTGTGACCATAGTGGTTGCCAGAGATGCGTTGTCATGCCGTTTCCTAACTGTAAACTGGTACTGGTGCAGTGGCAAAGAGTTGCTGTCCAGCATATGCAGGATGAACACCATGAAAACTGAGCAGACAAACATTGGTATTGGCCCGAAGATCCACATGAGCAGCGTCGTTGCGAAGTAGAGTGCTCGGAGCCCCATGGACCAGAAGTTACCGCCTCGGATCACTGCATGCTGCATGTAGCTCGCTGGGACGTTGTAGTCCAGTGAGGTTACCAGGAAGCTGGCCTGGATATAGTACCTGAATTGCGCAACAACCATGCCCCGGTGAGTCTAGCCTGGATATAATAACTAAAGTTTGGTTTTAGAATGCTGAAAGTTACTAGTGTATTGCCTTGCAGAGTGGATGAAGCAGGTGAAGGACACCAGGAAGCAGACGAGGAGGGAGATGTACTTCACCGCCGCCGTGGCTTGGCTGTTGTCGCCGTAGACGAGCTCCGTCATGAACACCTTGGTGGTGCTGCTGACCCACGCGCCGATGAGCGAGCCGAGCGCGATCGACAGCGAGGCCAGGTTTGTGGATGCGGCGATGCTGCTGGAGATTACGCTCAGCGCCAGCGCCGTCTCCTCTGGACTCGCCTGCATGCACAAACAGCCGACGTTGCCCGGTTTCATTCAAATGAAAAATAACAGGGCATTTTCCATGGTTGTTGCTCAAGTCGAGGTCCGTGTGACCTGCCTGGCTCATGCGAAGAACCCACGCCAGCTTGTTGTGGTTCTCGTAGCCGATGACGGTGGTGCCGGGACGCCGGAGGATCCGGTAGAGGAGGACGAGGTGGTAGCCCAGCATGATGACCAGGCCACACGGCACCAGCACCAGGTCTAGGGAGCCCTTCCCCAGCAGCAGCATCTCCTCTCTCTTCTGTTCTTCCCTTATCTTGCTCTTTTTTTCTCATGAACCATGGTTCCACGAGGAGTTTTTATCTGGATTTTGGGTGTGTGCTAGTGGCCCCGAGTAATGAGCCGGTTGCTTACGGGTTTTGTTCTGCGTAGAGTAGTAGTACCCGTGGTGTTGGGTTGTCGCTTTGGGTGCAAGATAATGAGCATGGGAAGCAAATCCAGCCATCTTTGCTTCAAAGAAAGGAACTGAGATTATGGCTCTACGGGTTATTGGATCCACTGTTGAGCACTTCTGGACTAAACCCGGACCAGTGTTTACCCAAGTCCTCAAACTTTTCCAAATTCGCAAGTATGATTTTAATCATATTAATTTCACAAGGCCAGCATATAAGTTTCATGACAGCAGGTTTCATAGTAGGAAACTAGCAACTATAAGGCTAGTCGCAGTGGGAGTAACTTAGCTAGTAACATAGATGCCACGTAGGAAAAAAAACCGACGTGACAAGTATTTAATGATGAGATAAGAGTCTTGTGGTAATATAATTAGTTACCATAACATCGCATATCCAAAGAGAGTGAGTCCAAACCTAATAAATAGAGGTTTGCATGACACCACACATTTGTTGCTACCCGTTATAGAGTAGTAACATAGCCTAGAGTAATGTGTATGTTACTCTCTATTATGACCAACATAACGACATGTGTTTGCAGAGTATATAGTTTTGCTGAAATTCTAGCAGAAATTAGCGGTTTAAGCCTTGTCGAGCTTTGGTTGGAACATCCTAGGGATTGGACGAGCATGGGAGAGAAAGAACTCTCGCTCTCTATCCCACGGGGCGACCGGGGTGCCCTTTCTCCGCTGCCACGCAAAGCCCGCGTGGGGCCGGTAGCGGCGGACTCTCCCGTACCAGTGCGTCTTGGCCAGAATCGTGGGGATGCCTCGGGTAGGTGACAATGCGCTAAAGCTTCATTCTCAGCGCGGGATGGCGAACTAACGCGGCGATGATGTTGTAGACATCGTGGGTGGCGGGGCGAGGCAGTGCAGGTCGACTAGAGGCGACAAACGGTGGTTCGAGACAGGAAGGCAGGCTACTGCCACTAGGGCTTGATGGCCCATATCTGGGCCCAACCGAGCCCGGTGTGGGTCGGGAAGCCTAGGCTGGCATGTGACTCCGCCGGACCTCCTATCTTTTACATGCGATTGAGTTTTCTTACTCCCCGGCTTCGTTGTCCACTGATAGGATCAGCGTTTCATGGCCCGTAGAGAGAGGGCAGACGACCCTCTCCGACGATAACTTGGTGGGGTGGGCCTGTGGGGTGATGATATCAGGTGGTTTCACAAGGTGGGGTCGCACATCTAGCTAGTAGGATTGGGTGTTTCAGGGCGATATCCGGCGGTTTTGCAAGGTGGGGTGGCACATCTAGCTAGTAGGATTGGGTATTTCAGGGTGTGGCTACCTTTTTTTTAATCTTTTCCATGAACACGTTTTTCGTCACTTTATACCGGTGAAAGGCTGTTTGGAGGAGGTTGGAACATGCTCAATTCAGTACCGTCAAACAATAAGATATGCATTTTGTTCTTGATTTGCGTGAGTACATCACCACACTACTTGTTTTTTTGAACAAAGGACGGCCCAAAGGTCCTAGCTGCATATATTCTGTTGGTGGGGGTACAAAGTGCAGAGGACCAACAGAAAATAGAAAATTACAAAGTAGTCCTCAAATTTTACAAGGATCACCTTCGAAAGCGCCGGAAAAACGTGATCGGGTCCTTGGACTCCACCACCAGAACATGGAAACGAACGTCGGCCATCCCGAGTACCACTGGGGACAAAACCACTTGGGGCAGACGGGATGTGGGACGCCAGCTCGAATCCACTGCAAGGCCTCCCAGCTGGAGGTTGAAGGAGCGCCATCAAGGGCGCAAGGAGAGACTTTTTTTTCAGCCATGGATCACAGTGGCAAAATTGGGCCACCGTGTGATGATCTCCGGGTTGCAGCATCGGACTTCCTCGCGGCCACCTGAACACAACAGTAGAGGTGACAACCATCCCCTCTCATGTGTTGGCTCCATGCCAACAAGGAAGAAGAAGAGGTCCACAACGTCCATCCGCACTCAGGCCAACGTCAACCCCCAACCATGGAGGCCAACCTTCGAGCTTATTGGAATGGGAGGCTGCAGCTCCCTCACCCTCCGCATATGGCTCTGACCATCGGAGCACCGCCAAGAGAAGGGCAGCCGCAAGCAGCAAGCAGACGCAGCTCGGTTGCGCCGGCCAGCGAGCCCCCCTCGGCATAACGCTAAACTCCACGAAGGAAAACCAGAAACAACTAGTACTAAAACGAAATACTACTCTATACAAAGTGTATGTTAAAAAAAACTCTATACAAAGTGGGCGACACCCTAGCCCGTCTCGACACCAACCAGCGCAAGCGCCGGCGGCGGGAGAGGCCCGAACCGGAAGAACAGAGGACTATCAAGAGCGGGGGACGCTGGGGGCCGACCCGAGGGGTTTGTGTCCCACCACACCACCTGTTAGGAAGCTGTTAAATTACCTCAGACTAGAAACTCACGATGTAAGTGGGATGGGCCTCCCACCAAACCCGCCTCCCAACCCGCTAGCATTTCCCAATTATCCGGTTTCCGGGATCCCACTTCGTCCTGACGGGATTAACGCTAACCTCCCACTGATCCCGTTTGTATCCCGTCCCGACCTTAATCTGCACATGTGCGTTCTATTCTCCAAGACAGACGATGCATAATTAGTTAAATCTGCAGTTGCACGTGCTATTCATCTGGAGATAAATTATCGGGACCTGTGGGACCCATGTATCGGGACCCATGTATCCCGCTTACCTAGATCCCGCTAATCCCTTTTGTACCGACGGGCTGAGTAGGCGGGAGGCGGGATGTCCCGTCGCCGCGCCGCTTGAATCCTTACTAGAAACTTCCGACGAGTAGTTTGCTTGTTGATGGGCATCGGGGGAACGAAACCCGTTACGTCCTTTTAGATGTATGCATGTAGTACATGTGGAGTATTCGTTTGCTTGCACACAATCGGAATATCTGTTTTTCATTATTGATCAGAATAATGCTAGGAGGGAACCAGAGGTCGCGTTGCAACGTGCCGATTGCCGTGACGTTGTGCTGAGGAAAGCGTGTACGCACGCGGGTCAGCAGGCTGCCCACGCGGCAGGTGGGTGCAGACTGCTCGAGGTGCTACACAAGTGAAATGCGATCAACGCCGCTGACAACATAATTCATTAATTCGTCTGCTTTTAATTTACACTGTACTTCCGTGATTTTTATTTTGAGCCACAAACCATAAACCTGTAAATACCAACGAGGGTTCTCCCATGATTTTAATTTTGAGCCACAATGTCAGGCTGCGAGCACGCAAGCAACCACCATTAAAGTAATCAACCAAAATCGGCGAGAGTACCAACACCGGTATTGCAGGAAAAAATAACCGAACAGCCTGGTCGATGTCGCTGGGAGCCGAGAGTACGAATCACCATTGTCGAGGACGTAGCAGCCGGGACAACTATTACGAGGACAATCCTCCTCGCGGCAACCAAGAGAAAAGATCCAAAACCGATCCCGCGAAGCAAGATCTGAAGGACCAAACCTAGAAAATTTGAATCTTCCAACACCACCGTTGACACCGAGAAGATCTCGCAGTCGAATAGTAGGCCAAAAGATTATTTATTGCAGACGATGTCATCTTCATTGACGAAGAAGACAGATACCAAACTCTAATCTAATCTACTGAAAACTCAACTCATAGATCGGTTTCCCCACCCCTCACGACGCCGGCGAGAACGGCCGGAGGAGAGGGGGAAACCGGCTATGGAGGAGGCGGAGGTGGAGGCGGCGGCGGCAGGAGTGTTGTGGAAGTCCTTCAAAATCTGTTTTACTAGGATGCAACATTCATCTCCACTGATATTAATTAATCACTGCATTACACATCATCCATTTCTTAAATCATCCAATTCTTCATATTTAATAATTTAAAATATACTAGCATAGTGCCCATGTGTTGTCACGAAATAGCAAACTTAGATATAGATAATTATCAAAACATTATAATACGAGTATATGTTCTTGCACGTGGCTTATGATTGCGGTAAATATCAGACTAACCATACTACCATTCAATCTAATAATTACATTCTTGTGTACAAACAAAAGATGTGACTCAAAAATTAACCTGGTGGTATTATGTATCTTGGATATGCTCCTCCATGTTTTACCTATATCCAACTTTATGTTGACTTTATAATGATATAAGCAAAACCTTAATTCCAGAAAGTTGATGGCAAAGTGGCTGCATATGGACAAGGCATTGCGATCGATTCAGCGCATGGGGTGTTCCTCCTATCTGCGAGTCTTACATTCTGTTGTGCTAGCAGCGTCTGTCTTTCCTCAGGTGGTATGTTCCGCCAACGTTCATCTCTTGTCTCTGCTTGGGTGGTACGTTTCCCCCTGCTCATCTACCGTTTTTTTGTTGCCTGAACTGTCCTCTACGAGCATTCACCTCACCCTTTTCGGTTGATAAACTATTTCGGCGTGCTTTGTCTCGTTCCCGTGTTATTTAGTTTTTTTTTCTTTTCTCATGTTTGTAGTTGTCTTGCGTTGACCAATAGTCGAGATTGTCAAAATAAGTCCGCCATTGCTTGGTGCGTTTGGTGCATTGCATTGGAGCAAGCAGCTTCAACCCTATCACCTTCTGAAAATAATTCCGTGTATAGGTTCACGAGTTTTCTGGTTGATAATTAGCACAATTATATTTAAATACATGCAATATTCAAAATACACGGGTGTAGTATGGTACTGTTGCAAGCTTCAGCAAGATCCGTTAGATGAGCTGACGTGAGGGTAGTGTTTACTGAGAGTATTGAATATGCTTGATATGGCACGCCGTTGTTGTCGTCTGCATGTTGTTGTGTCCGTGAAATCTACATGAAAATGATAAATATGTGCACAATTATTCAATACTCAATCAAATATTCAAATGGAATATATGAAACAGAACAACATTATACATGCATGGGCTAATCAAAGATAAGTTTTTACAACAAGCCACAATCTATGTATTATTTTGGAAACTATATATTATTGACAACAATATTTGAAAACACAATATAACAAGACTCGCGAACAACCTAAGCATTCATACTAAAAGCTGCAAGCAACTAAGTTACATAGGGGAACATGCATATGCGGAAACACACATAGAAAGAAGGGAAAGCAATATATAACATCCCATAATGCACAAACATGGATGATACATGACATGTTTAAATTAGTGCATTAATTAATCCCTAAATATAGTAAAAACCATTTAAATGGGCCTCCTTGCAATATATAATGTAATTGGTATTTTACCGATATGTATAACATGTTTGTTAATTAATTTTCTATATAGACAATAAATTAAAGTTTGTTAAACATATATGCAAAAGATATTAACCGAAAGTTGACATGCACACCCTCAAATTATAGTTAAGTTTGTAAACTTTGGAGTTGTGGATCCAAAATTATAATATTTGCAAGTTAAAGAATTAATTAAAGTATTTATTACCTTCATCAATTTTAATTATGCAAAACAGTGAACACAATTTATATTTGGATAGTTTACAAGTTTCGGATATGAATACATGTTTATTTTATTTAAATTGGAGTGGGGAAACAAAATATGTTATTTACTTAGAAAGCCGAGTTATTTGTGAGTTATTTTGAAAGATGGAGAGCTCTTTGCAAAAACCTTCCAGCTACAGATCCATAAAAAAAGGTAAAAAGAAATAGAAGCTTCGTGACTCGGCGTGGACTCGAACAAGCAATGCTGCTTGACCAATGGACCTGACAGGTGTTTGTGCTGTTCAACAAATGTACACTATACTACTTAATATGTCCAAATACAGAATTTTCAACACCAAAAAGTTCAGACTTGACGGCGGAACAGAGGCCGTCGACGACGTTAACCTGGCCACTCCCTTGCGTGTTCGTGTGCAGATTGTGATGCGGAAAAACCCCGCATGGTGTGTGTGTGCGCGCGCGCACATGGTCAGCAGGCAGGTCATCACGATCTCGTGCTCAAGCTCTCGTTGTCGACGTCCATGGTGGACACCTTGACGACGGAGAGGTGTAGACGCCCCAAGCCAGTGGTCCAAGGCCCCTCATATGCATCCATTCACAATCCCAGGAATTCAGTCGTGAACAACATATGAAGTTTGTACACAGATCAAAATATCCGTTACACGAATAATAGAGTCTTACAATAAATGGACACATGACCAAGTATTAAACAACTACCACGCAGGACAGGCAAATGACACACACAACGTAAGATAGAAAAACACAACGTAGTAGGACCCGAGTCACACCTTAACCTACAGGCTGATGACCAGGAGCCGTGCCTAGTTCGCGTAGTCGTCAACTAGTACTCCTCCTCGTAGTACTCCTCTTGCGGCTGCTCCTCATAGTCTGGCCAAGTAAATAGCCAGGGTCGAAACCAATATGAGTACATTTGAATGTACTCCGCAAGACATCCTTTAAGTAGCTTACATAATGCAGACATTCTTATATGGTGGAATGGGTAGGCTATACATAGGGTTCACTACCCATGATGGATGAAAGATGCATCATGGTTGATTTTGACATCTCTATTTCTTTGTTGAAGAAGATACTTCAAAATAAAAAAATAGTTTTCTTTCTCTTTTAGATATTGCATGTCCAAGAGGTTTTTTAAAATTTTGTTTAGAAAAGAAAGTTTTTCTTTACAAAACTTCTTGTAGAAAAACTCCCAGCTTTTCCTCATCCGTACCTCTGATACGTCCATTTTGCATCACTATTTTATATCATAATTTTATGTTATTTATCGATATATTTCATGTTATGATGCATTCCTTATGTTATTTTATCTTATTTTGCATGTTTCATAATTTTTGGAGAATAAACACCGGGACCAGAAATCTGATGGAAAACACACCGCCGAGATACCATATTCCAGAAGATCAGAAGAATAAGTGGGACACCGGGGGTGTCTTAGAAGTTCAGAGGAAGAGTTCAGAGGGGGGCCACCAGGGGCCCACACCATGAGGTGGCACGCCCCCCCGGCCGCGCCACCAGGTGGTGTGGCCACCCTGGCCCACCTCTGGGGAAATCTTTCGCGTACTTGGCCCCCAGGGAACCCTAAGCCTCATACCACCATCGCCGAATTATTTCGCTGCCGCCTCGGGGCGGAAAAAACCCGAGAGAGAGAAGTTCTCTGGCAGGGAGAAATCTGTCGTCGAAATTCCTCTCCGGAGAGGGGAAATCACCGCCATCGTCACCGTCATCACTCCGGGATATCGTCATCATCATCATTATCACCAGCAGCACCATCACCCTCATCATCCACCATCATCCCTCTGTAACAATTAGGGACCTCTATCGTTGTTTTACATTAGATCTCTCTCCCGGTGTGGATTACTTGTTAGTAGTTGATGCTTGTGAGATTTATCGGTGTTTGCACTTTATGACCAGATTGTTATCATCCATTATATCACCTCTGATTATGATCCATATGATGTCTTGTGAGTAGTTCGTGTTGTTCTTGAGGACATGGGAGAAGTCAAGTTGTTAGTAGTGAGGTAATATTGAGTAATATTTAATGTTTGATATTTAAGTTGTGGTGTTATTCTTCTAGTGGTGTCATGTGAACGTCGACTACATGATACTTCACCATTTATGGGCCTAGGGGAATGCATCGTGTATTTGGCTACTAATTGTGGTGTTGCCGGAGTGACAGAAACCTAAACCCTCGTTAGGAAACCATTACACGAGGGAGCGTAGGATCCCGAAGTTTAAAGCAATGGTTAGATTTATTTCTTAATCAATTTCTTGTAGTTGCGGATGCTTGCAAGGGGTATAATCAAAAGTATGTATTAGTCTTGGATGGGACGGTACATTAGCATAGGTTCACCAACACAACACTCATCAAAACACTAAAGATTATTCGGCGGCATGAAACAAAAGCACTTGACAGAAACCTCATGTGTGTCCTCGAGAACGTTTGTTAATCATAAGTAAACCCACCGGATTGTCATTTGCTGAAGAAAGGATTGGGCCACTTTCTGCAATTATTACTACTGCATTTTATCTACTCACACTTTATTTATCTGCAATATAAAAAAAACCTACAAATTTTTCTTTCAGTATTTACAGTTTCATCGAAACTGTTTGTCAACACCTTCTGCTCCTCGTTGGGTTTGACACTCTTATTTATCGAAAGTACTACGATACACCCACTATACTTGTGGGTCATCAAGACTATTTTCCTGCGTTGTTGCCGGAGAGTGAAGCGCTATTGGGAAGTGGAATTTATATTGAAAGCTTCTGCTGTAAGTGATGTTTTTTATTACTGTCTACTGTTTTATTACACTATGTTTGGATCTCCTTTTGAGTCCTTATTTGCGGGCACTGCTGCCACTTCTAGGGTAGTAAGTGACCCACGACCTGATGATTTGGATCCTTATAAAATGTTAGGAATAACTGCTATTCACGTGATGGAACTGTCCATCCTGGTGATCATTTGCTCTTTTTACATGAATTGTGCGAGTTGTTCAAGTGTGCATGTATTACAATGGGTCAAGTAAAGAGGAAATTATTCTCTATACCATTGACAGGCCGAGCCGCTGAATGGTTCAAACTGCTAAAAAATAGCCAGACTATTGGATGGGAGGAAATTGTGTCTCTCTTTTGCTCTAAATTCTATCCTCCTAGTGAAATTCATAGAGATCGGAATTATATATATAATATTTGGCCTCATGACGGAGAGATTATTGCCCAAGCATGGGGGAGATTGAAGTTACTAATGCTCAAATGCCCCATTCATGAGCTCCCCAGTAATATTGTTATTAATAATTTCTATGCGAGGCTTTCTCTTCATGATAAGGATTTATTGGATGCTTCTTGTTCTGGATCATTTACACGTATGAAGGATGAAGCTAAATGGGATATTCTTGACCGTATTCAATAAAACACTGAAGGATGGGAGAATGACAAAGGTAGAAAGTCAGGTATAAATTATGATTATGAATGCATTTAAACTTTTATGTCATCCGATGATTTTCATAATGTTAGTATTTTTTATGGTCTTGATTCTCAAGTTGCTGCAAACTTATATAAGGATTTTGCTTCTTATATTGATATTCCCAAAAAGGAATGGGATAAGTACCATGCACCTTATAAAGATACTATTAATTGTGTTCCTGCTAGAGATATAGAAGTTCATATCGTTGATTCTATTGTGCATGGACCTTATATTGAGAAAATGCCTTTCCCTGCTAAGGTAAAAGAACATTCTATGTTAGCTAGTGTGGTTAATAAAAGTGCAAGGAAACCTGTTGAACCCGAGGAACAGATAACTGTAGAACCTACAGTAGCAATAGTAAAGGACATTCTTTCTGAAAATGTGGAAGAGGGGCACATTATATCCTGTGAAGATGCTTCTAATATTATCTCCCATCCTAGTAAGTCTAGAAAACCTAGTGTTCCTGTGCTATCTGTTAGGATAGGTGATCATTGCTATTATGGTTTGTGTGATATTGGTGCTATACACAGGCCAAACAAGGTTTCCCGGACGTGCTTGTCCATTATCCCGCGGATCACAATCGGAAGTATCTGCGTCATCATCACGTAACATTCATGAGACTTCATCCCGCTAAACTTTTGTTTTTGCGCGTCTAGGAATCTGCTTATTAGCCATGAGTCACCGCTAGGGACTTTGACTCCGAGAAGGCACATCATCAATTTTGTGATCTCGTCCGGACTAAGTGTGAAGCAGGAGGGGGCGGTAATAGTCATTCCTCTTAACCCTTTTGGCCTTGCGACCCTCCGTCTCCTCATCACACGATTGGTCGTCGTCGTCATCATTCGGGCGTCCCCGCTGAAGATCTACCCTAATACCAAAATATTTTAGGTCGTTTCTTGCTTTCACCCCGTCTTTGGTCCTCTCTGGCATGTTGAGCAGCGTGCCAAACAAACTTTCAAACACATTTTTCGTGATATGCATCAGATCAAGGCAGTGAGGCGTATCGAGAATGGGCTAGTATGGCAAGTCCCAAAACACCAACCTCATCTTCCATACATCCAGAAGCGGTTTTGGCGTTTTTTGCTTCTTTCCCCGCTCTGGTCATTCCTTCCAATCATTCAGCAACTTGTAGATTTCTTCGCCGCACCTCTTACGTGGAGGTCCCCGGAGATCATCTTCACCGTTAAGGTCTCCTCGTCTTCTCCATAGGTCTTTGTTGGGTAGCCACCTTCAATGGCCAACGCAAACTGTTTTCGAAGACCCAGGATCTTTCGGAAGTTGCATAAACGTGGGGTCATCCATGCACCTCACGCAACCGTTATGTCCGTGGCACACCTAGCCCGCCACATATCCGTAGCCGAGTAGGTCGTGAACCGTACAGAGTAAGACAGCTCTCATTGGGAAATATTGTTCACCGAAGGCATCCCATGTGTTCACCCCTTCATCGGCCCATAGCGTGTCCAGCTCATCTTTAAGCAGCTTCAGGTATAGATTGATGTCGTTGCCTGGTTGTTTTGGCCCTTGAATTAGCATACTCATGTGAATATGCTTCCTCTTCATGCACAACCAGGGGGTATTGTACATCCATACAAACACGGGCCAGGTGCTATGGGTGCTGCTCTGGTTGCCAAACGGATTGAGTCCGTCGGTGCTCACACCCAACATGATGTTCCTTGCCTCCACCCCGAACGTTGCATATTCACAGTCAATTGCTTTCCATTGACTTGCATCCGAAGGATGTGTGAGATTTACTTTTTCACTCTGCTTTGGATCTTTCAAAACTTTCTTCCTGCTTTTCACCTGCCAGCGCATGAGCTCTGCTTCCTTGTGGTCCGCAAAATACCGTTGCAGACGGGGAATGAGCGGAAAGTGCCACACAACTTTTCGAGGAGCTTTCTTCATCCCTTTCTTGTATCGAGCGGCGTTGCAAACTGGACAAATGGTCTTGTCCGCGTCCTCTTTCTGATAAATGCAGCAATCGTTGATGCACACATGGTATTTCTCGTGCGGTAAATCAAAGGGGCACACGACTTTCTTGGCCTCGTCACAACTTTTAGGACACGTGTTGCCCTCTGGAAGGATATCGTGCCAGTATTGCAGGCTTGCATCGACGCTTATGTCGCTCCATTTGTATCTCGCCTTCATCTGCAGAACATCGAGCGCCACTCTCAGGCGGGACTCTCCCGGACCGCAGTTTGCATACAACGGTGTCTTCGAGTCTATCTCTAGTTGCGCCAGCTTAGATTTCTCTCTAGCAGCAGATCTCGAGTTAGTCATCTTTCTCAAAAGCAGTTCTTTCATATGAGGGTCACGCACAACTTCCGTTAGGGGTGTCCCTGTGTCCTCGTCTTCTTCCAGGTCTTGTTCAGCATCTTCTCCATGATCATGTGCGGGATCATGAGGCTGATCTTGGTCCTGTTGTAGTTCTTGTTGATCATTGTTATTGTCCTGTTGCACATCATTTCCTACCACCGTCGCACCATGGACTTCATCATCACTTATCCACTGACTGTTGTGCCCATCCATGAAACCATACCCGAGGAGGTGACTGAGCAAGTCTCCGGTAAAGGGGTTGAGCAAGCCCCCTGGTTTGCACTTTCGACATGGACATCGTATCTCCTTGCGGCCATTTTGTAACATGTCTTCTGCCGCGTGTCTCAAATAACTATTAACGACACGTTCAATCATAACGACCACCATTATTTGTCGCCTGCACGAGCGCGCCAATATAATATTAGAACCACACATAATATAAATATATCGATATTGACGAAAAAAATCGGCATGACCTTCCTACAAATTAGAGGTTAGAGGAGTGCCAAACTTTGCCGAGATGGAAATGAATCAACATTCCGGCAAAGTGGCAACTCATTTTCATATCCAAAATTTCACTTCATGTCGTATTCACGAAAAAATTCGGCATGACCTTCCTACAAATAGGAGGGTTATTAGGGAGTGTCAAACTATGCCGAGACGGAAATGAATCAACATTCTGGGAATAGTTGGCTACTCAATTTCATTCCACAATAAATTGCACACATTTAACGTCTCCATCACACACGACCGTATTGAATCCGGTAAAGATTTCACACATATATTGCATATTGCGTGTATCCGGACAAAATTCATACAAAATCATTTAATTATATACAAGCAATCATCCCACATAAAATGATTAGATGGCTACACGAGATGATATCCGGAGAATTTTGGAGCTTTGTAGAGAGAGGGGGTAATTCTAGATCTAGATGCCTAGGAAGGGAAAACTTTGCGTAGAAAAGTTGGTTCAAAAGAGAGTAGGAGGGTGGGGAAATTGGCATTAATTCGAGCTAGAGAGAGAAGCTAGGGGACAAGGTTGAGAAGAGAGTGGAGGAGGGGAAAGTGTGTGACGCCCCGAGATCGGGCACTATGCAGATTTCAGCATTCCCGCCAAATCCGCATAATAACCGATTCCAGGTT
Organism: Alopecurus myosuroides; assembly: GCA_028641055.1. Lineage (NCBI taxonomy): Eukaryota > Viridiplantae > Streptophyta > Magnoliopsida > Poales > Poaceae > Alopecurus > Alopecurus myosuroides. Next base: position 82,283,271 of record CM054060.1, read on the forward strand.
GCCACTTATGATAACATTACAACAGTTCACGAATATTCCACAATTACAACAGAAACAGATAGATACAAGATGACTCAAACGAGTCAAGGATACAACTGATACAAATACAAAGATCCAAATAACAGCGGAAGAAACAACGTAGTGTCCGGCTACGGACAAGATACAAATTGGACTAAGCGTCCTGAAGATAACCGAGAGCGTCCAATCCCTGCCCAGGCCAAGCCGGAGGGATTCCCAGGCTAACGTCGTCAGACTTCAAACCTGTTGACTGCAATGTTGAATATGCAGCCACGAAAGAGATTCGTGGGTCAGTACGGTTAAGTACTGGCAAGTGGATAAACCATACTCACAAGATACCGGCGTAACCAGTCATCACAAGATACAAATACTGTGGGATCAACGGGAAGGAAGGGATTATTGCAAATAAGCGGCAGCGGGCTGCACTAACCAACTACAGAGAGATACTACAACTTCCGGCTAACAGAAAGAAGATAAGATCGAGTATGGTAACCAACTGAAAGATAACTTCAAACAAACCCATCCTGGATCTCGCCCCTTATCCGAAGAAGCAGTCCGAGGATAACTCACACAGTTGGATTAATGATGGTTCAGATTATTGTGTCAATAAGCCTATTACTAGTCAAGTAGTAATCGTTGGGTGTAAGATTGTTAATCATTAGGTTTAAGTTGTTCTAAGTACTTGTTAGCCAGTACTTTCACCAAGTAATCCATAACCGCGGAAAACACGGCTTCTCGAGAAGATTATCCCTGCAGGGCTGCACCAATTTGGCCGTACACGTATGAATAACCCGCCAGACGGGGATCAAACCCACCAAGCGAGGTACTCAACACAACTCAACTCTTCTTCGCATCAAGCCCAAATCACCTTGGGCGCACGGCTAATCGAGCCCAGAAGAAAATGGACCCTCATAGCACTCTAAGAACGTGTCCCCCTATATGCCGACTACGAAAGTTCCACCCGGGTACCAAGGGCTCGCAAGATCATGCATGCAGCAAATGGAAAACCCGAACTAAATGAGGCGATTTGGACGAGATGCGAATCGAATCAAATTGAGGGGGGGCGCCCATACTCGCTTCCCACATGCGGGTAGTGCGCTCATCATGGATCAGTAGACAAGACCCTTTTCCTATTAGGGTCGACACTAGCAGGCCTCAAAACCACAAAGGGCCTCCTGCCGGTGCCTTATCATCAAATTATTATTACCATTAGCATTAACAGGATTGATTGATTAACATCGAGCCCCCGGAACAATAATGAAATAGTAACAGAAAGTAACGGGTAACAGACTCGAGCAAAACAACCCTAAGCATGCAGCTACGACACGGAGGCCAACGAGGTAAACAATCAACAGTTAATAGGAAGTGGAAGGAAAGGCTATATCATGGCTGCAAGGTAAACATACGATAGGATCGAGACACAAGCATCGTATCAACAGGCTAGAATAAGAACAACGGAAATAATCGGTAACAAGTGATGAAAGGCAGCCATTTGGCAGCAAGTGAGTATACTTGCCTGAGATCCCACAAGGTAGCAGAACTTGTCGTTGCTCACATCATCTCAACGTCCTATCCGGGAAGAAGCAACGAACCTCGAACAAACACCGGATGCAACAATTACTACTACGGCAAAAGATCCAGCATGATCCTATTTTATATGCATGACATGGCAAGATGCAACAGGGGAAACAACTTAAACAATTTAATCGGAACCGGAGTCCGGAGAAATAGGAATTGGTTCAAGTTGTTTATATAACCATCAATTTAATTGTTGTTTAGCATGGCAAACAATAAAGTAGATGAGTTAGGCAATTTAAATGGAAGGGGCCACAGCTGGAAATAATTAGCCCACACATTCCATATGTTGTCATATAGGTGAACATGCATAACAAAATCTAAAGTGCACAAGATAAGATGCAAACAGAGATATGAATGGCATGAACAGATTCCTTGCAATCTTCTGGCTGAAAAACATATTTTATTTGTTTGATTTGGAATTAAAATGAATTAGTTATGAATTTTGGCAATTTAAATTGCATTAAATAAGAGGTGAAACAATTATTCAAATTAATTGTTGTAAACCAGAAAACAAAGTTGATATCCAAGTGTGGCATGTGATTTTGGATGAAATTCATGTTTTGAGTATTTAATTTGGAGCAACCATTTGCAAGTTATTAATTATGCCATTTAATTAACCAATTTAAGGATTATTAAATAACATTAATTTTAATTGCCCAAATTGCAAAACAAAGTTGATAAACAGAAAGTACAAAGAATTTGGACTGAAAAACATATTTTATTTGGGTTAATTGAATTAAGTATGAATTAATTATGCATTAATCAAAATTAAGAGGATTTGTTTGAATTTGAAATTTGGATGTTTTTGAAATAATCAAAACAGAAAACAAAAAGCATATTTGAAAAGAGCATTTAATTTTGATTGGTGTACATATTTTATTTTTTGAATTTGGAGTTTAAATGGATTTATTAGATGCATTTGAATGGCAGGGACCAAACTGTGATTTGTTAGGGGCCTAGCCGTGAAGGAAACAGGGGGACAGGGGTCTCTCTGTGAAGCAGCGCCAAAAAAAACGGGTGTGCACCGAGCCACAGTGACCCTGGGCCGCTGCCAAGCGGGCCCAGGCCATGCTGGCGCTGCGCGGGCGCGATTAGGAGGTGACTGGGCAGTGCGGTGCATGACGTGTGGGACCGGATGCGCGCGAGGGGAAATAAAAGGAAAAGGGTGCGCCCCCTGGGGATCGAACCCAGGCGCTGTGGCTCGCGCGCCGTGGAGCAGTACCACTGCGCTACTGACGCGGTTGTGATGGAAGGGATGGTTGACTGAATATAAGGCAAACCCACGGCGTTTAACTGAAACTCGACACCGCTAACTGAACCTGACGGTGATCGATCGGAAGGCCGCGGCCGGCGGTGATCTAACGTGCATCGGTGTTGTGCTCGCGGAGGTGTGCGGGTGTTTGCAGTGCGGCCGTGGGCGTGGACATGCGAAAGGAAAATCGAGGGGAAGGAGAGCGAGGAAACGATCACCTGCTGTGGTCGTCGTCGTTCAGAAGATGAAGCAGAAAACGGAGGGGGATTCCGGCGACGGCGCGGCCACTACGGCGTCTCCCAGCAGGCGTCGAGGGGACGGGGAGGTCCAGGAAGACGCCGTGGTTCCATTCCCCGCCCCAGATGCTCCTCGTGGTGGCTGTGGCGATCGGCGATGAGGGGAGGCGGTGGTGTTCACGGTGGTTGCAGGTATTCAGAGAATAAGCAGAGGGAGGGAGGTAGAGAGGACGGCGGCGATGGGGAAGGGAACTAGGGTTGGCGAGTAGAGGTGGAGGGTAGGTTGGCTTTAAGGGTGAGCCCAGCTCGGTACGGCGCAGCATCGAGCGGAGGAGGAGAGATCACACGGTGGTGACTGCGATCGTACAGGTGACGCCATCATCGAGGGGGAAGACGACAAGGAAGGAGGGGGGTATCGGGCCAAGAAGAAATGGGCTGGGGGTTAGCTGAGAAAAGCAGATGGGCTGGCTGCCTCCCTCTATTTTTTTGTGCTTTTCCTTTATCTCTCCTCTTTTTTTTTGTAAAGGAATGAAAGGGAGAGAGAGATGGAAAAAAGGATTAGGGTTTTCTTTTTATTTTATAAATAAATTTTGTTAATTTGCAAAACATCAATTAAAAGTAATGTTAACATTAACTTCAAAATTTAGAGTATTAATTTGATTTCTAATTTGTTATTTGAATTCCAAATAGAGGTTGGGGTGTTTATTTGATAATTAAATTTTTATTAATTTGCAAAACAACAACAACAAGGTAGTTAAAAATTACTTTCAACAACTTGAATTATTAATGTGATATTAAATTGTTAGGTGATTTTCAAATAGGGTTTGGGTTGGAATTTTGGAAATAAACAAATTTTATTTAATAAGTTCAAGCAATTTGCAAACATTATTGAATTTAAATTTGTTTGCCAAATTTTAATATTTAAACCCATATTGAAATATGATAAATAAGATTGATTTGTTTTGGATTTTTGAATTTGCCATTAGGGTTTTTAACAAAGGAGGAAAAAATTTATTAACAGGCAATTTGATTAAAACAACTTCAACCATTGAAAAACAATTGAGTGGTTTAGTTTGCAATTTTGAAATTGGGAAGTTTGAACATGTGGGGAAGTTTTAATTGTGTTTGAATTTTGAGTTGTTTTCGAAAAACAGAATGCAATGCTCATGTGATGCATGTGATGCAAGCAAAAAGAAAACAAACACTTCCTATTAGGGTAACACCCCAGGTGTTACAGACGACACCACTAACAAGGGATTGCGTCCTCGCAATCCACCTGCTAACCCAGGAGGGGAAGGAAGTTCGACTATCGATTCTTCGTGCTTCCAGTTGATCTCCTCGACACCACTAACAAGGGCTTATCGACACCACTAACAAGGAATTCTTGCTCGGAGTGACGACGATGTTCTTCCACCAGGAACCTTCCGATGATCGAACCTATTAGGTTAAGGGCTCAGAAAACGTCCACCCACGTAGGATCCTAACACTTTGAAAGATTGAGTACGAGAGTAGACTCCAAAACAAATAAGATGGGAGGGGAAATAGAATAGGGATAAGGAGAAAACAAGAATCCTATTGAGATGTTTTTCCAAAATAGTTTAGCAGCAAATAGTTTTTGACACTCTAGAAACAACGACCGTTAGCGAGGTTATCCTACAGGCTTTGCGGACCCGTTGCTTCGATAACCATTCGTATCGAAACAATCTCGGGAATCGGAACCAAGGCTCTGATACCATTTGTGACGCCCCGAGATCGGGCACTATGCAGATTTCAGCATTCCCGCCAAATCCGCATAATAACCGATTCCAGGTTGCCACTTATGATAACATTACAACAGTTCACGAATATTCCACAATTACAACAGAAACAGATAGATACAAGATGACTCAAACGAGTCAAGGATACAACTGATACAAATACAAAGATCCAAATAACAGCGGAAGAAACAACGTAGTGTCCGGCTACGAACAAGATACAAATTGGACTAAGAGTCCTGAAGATAACCGAGAGCGTCCAATCCTTGCCCAGGCCAAGCCGGAGGGATTCCCAGGCTAACGTCGTCAGACTTCAAACCTGTTGACTGCAATGTTGAATATGCAGCCACGAAAGAGATTCGTGGGTCAGTACGGTTAAGTACTGGCAAGTGGATAAACCATACTCACAAGATACCGGCGTAACCAGTCATCACAAGATACAAATACTGTGGGATCAACGGGAAGGAAGGGATTATTGCAAATAAGCGGCAGCGGGCTGCACTAACCAACTACAGAGAGATACTACAACTTCCGGCTAACAGAAAGAAGATAAGATCGAGTATGGTAACCAACTGAAAGATAACTTCAAACAAACCCATCCTGGATCTCGCCCCTTATCCGAAGAAGCAGTCCGAGGATAACTCACACAGTTGGATTAATGATGGTTCAGATTATTGTGTCAATAAGCCTATTACTAGTCAAGTAGTAATCGTTGGGTGTAAGATTGTTAATCATTAGGTTTAAGTTGTTCTGAGTACTTGTTAGCCAGTACTTTCACCAAGTAATCCATAACCGCGGAAAACACGGCTTCTCGAGAAGATTATCCCTGCAGGGTTGCACCAATTTGGCCGTACACGTATGAATAACCCGCCAGACGGGGATCAAACCCACCAAGCGAGGTACTCAACACAACTCAACTCTTCTTCGCATCAAGCCCAAAGCACTTTGGGCGCACGGCTAATCGAGCCCAGAAGAAAATGGACCCTCATAGCACTCTAAGAACGTGTCCCCCTATATGCCGACTACGAAAGTTCCACCCGGGTACCAAGGGCTCGCAAGATCATGCATGCAGCAAATGGAAAACCCGAACTAAATGAGGCGATTTGGACGAGATGCGAATCGAATCAAATTGAGGGGGGCGCCCATACTCGCTTCCCACATGCGGGTAGTGCGCTCATCATGGATCAGTAGACAAGACCCTTTTCCTATTAGGGTCGACACTAGCAGGCCTCAAAACCATAAAGGGCCTCCTGCCGGTGCCTTATCATCAAATTATTATTACCATTAGCATTAACAGGATTGATTGATTAACATCGAGCCCCCGGAACAATAATGAAATAGTAACAGAAAGTAACGGGTAACAGACTCGAGCAAAACAACCCTAAGCATGCAGCTACGACACGGAGGCCAACGAGGTAAACAATCAACAGTTAATAGGAAGTGAAAGGAAAGGCTATATCATGGCTGCAAGGTAAACATACGATAGGATCGAGACACAAGCATCGTATCAACAGGCTAGAATAAGAACAACGGAAAGAATCGGTAACAAGTGATGAAAGGCAGCCATTTGGCAGCAAGTGAGTATACTTGCCTGAGATCCCACAAGGTAGCAGAATTTGTCGTTGCTCACATCATCTCAACGTCCTATCCGGGAAGAAGCAACGAACCTCGAACAAACACCGGATGCAACAATTACTACTACGGCAAAAGATCCAGCATGATCCTAGTTTATATGCATGACATGGCAAGATGCAACAGGGGAAACAACTTAAGCAATTTAATCGGAACCGGAGTCCGGAGAAATAGGAATTGGTTCAAGTTGTTTATATAACCATCAATTTAATTGTTGTTTAGCATGGCAAACAATAAAGTAGATGAGTTAGGCAATTTAAATGGAAGGGGCCACAGCTGGAAATAATTAGCCCACACATTCCATATGTTGTCATATAGGTGAACATGCATAACAAGATCTAAAGTGCACAAGATAAGATGCAAACAGAGATATGAATGGCATGAACAGATTCCTTGCAATCTTCTGGCTGAAAAACATATTTTATTTGTTTGATTTGGAATTAAAATGAATTAGTTATGAATTTTGGCAATTTAAATTGCATTAAATAAGAGGTGAAACAATTATTCAAATTAATTGTTGTAAACCAGAAAACAAAGTTGATATCCAAGTGTGGCATGTGATTTTGGATGAAATTCATGTTTTGAGTATTTAATTTGGAGCAACCATTTGCAAGTTATTAATTATGCCATTTAATTAACCAATTTAAGGATTATTAAATAACATTAATTTTAATTGCCCAAATTGCAAAACAAAGTTGATAAACAGAAAGTACAAAGAATTTGGACTGAAAAACATATTTTATTTGGGTTAATTGAATTAAGTATGAATTAATTATGGATTAATCAAAATTAAGAGGATTTGTTTGAATTTGAAATTTGGATGTTTTTGAAATAATCAAAACAGAAAACAAAAAGCATATTTGAAAAGAGCATTTAATTTTGATTGGTGTACATATTTTATTTTTTGAATTTGGAGTTTAAATGGATTTATTAGATGCATTTGAATGGCAGGGACCAAACTGTGATTTGTTAGGGGCCTAGCCGTGAAGGAAACAGGGGGACAGGGGTCTCTCTGTGAAGCAGCGCCAAAAAAAACGGGTGTGCACCGAGCCACAGTGACCCTGGGCCGCTGCCAAGCGGGCCCAGGCCATGCTGGCGCTGCGCGGGCGCGGTTAGGAGGTGACTGGGCAGTGCGGTGCATGACGTGTGGGACCGGATGCGCGCGAGGGGAAATAAAAGGAAAAGGGTGCGCCCCCTGGGGATCGAACCCAGGCGATGTGGCTCGCGCGCCGTGGAGCAGTACCACTGCGGTACTGACGCGGTTGTGATGGAAGGGATGGTTGACTGAATATAAGGCAAACCCACGGCGTTTAACTGAAACTCGACACCGCTAACTGAACCTGACGGTGATCGATCGGAAGGCCGCGGCCGGCGGTGATCTAACGTGCATCGGTGCTGTGCTCGCGGAGGTGTGCGGGTGTTTGCAGTGCGGCCGTGGGCGTGGACATGCGAAAGGAAAATCGAGGGGAAGGAGAGCGAGGAAACGATCACCTGCTGTGGTCGTCGTCGTTCAGAAGATGAAGCAGAAAACGGAGGGGGATTCCGGCGACGGCGCGGCCACTACGGCGTCTCCCAGCAGGCGTTGAGGGGACGGGGAGGTCCGGGAAGACGCCGTGGTTCCATTCCCCGCCCCAGATGCTCCTCGTGGTGGCTGTGGCGATCGGCGGTGAGGGGAGGCGGTGGTGTTCACGGTGGTTGCAGGTATTCAGAGAATAAGCAGAGGGAGGGAGGTAGAGAGGACGGCGGCGATGGGGAAGGGAACTAGGGTTGGCGAGTAGAGGTGGAGGGTAGGTTGGCTTTAAGGGTGAGCCCAGCTCGGTACGGCGCGACATCGAGCGGAGGAGGAGAGATCGCACGGTGGTGACTGCGATCGTACAGGTGACGCCATCATCGAGGGGGAAGACGACAAGGAAGGAGGGGGGTATCGGGCCAAGAAGAAATGGGCTGGGGGGTGAGCTGAGAAAAGCAGATGGGCTGGCTGCCTCCCTCTATTTTTTTGTGCTTTTCCTTTATCTCTCCTCTTTTTTTTGTAAAGGAATGAAAGGGAGAGAGAGATGGAAAAAAGGATTAGGGTTTTCTTTTTATTTTATAAATAAATTTTGTTAATTTGCAAAACATCAATTAAAAGTAATGTTAACATTAACTTCAAAATTTAGAGTATTAATTTGATTTCTAATTTGTTATTTGAATTCCAAATAGAGGTTGGGGTGTTTATTTGATAATTAAATTTTTATTAATTTTGCAAAACAACAACAACAAGGTAGTTAAAAATTACTTTCAACAACTTGAATTATTAATGTGATATTAAATTGTTAGGTGATTTTCAAATAGGGTTTGGGTTGGAATTTTGGAAATAAACAAATTTTATTTAATAAGTTCAAGCAATTTGCAAACATTATTGAATTTAAATTTGTTTGCCAAATTTTAATATTTAAACCCATATTGAAATATGATAAATAAGATTGATTTGTTTTGGATTTTTGAATTTGCCATTAGGGTTTTTAACAAAGGGGAAAAAAATTTTATTAACAGGCAATTTGATTAAAACAACTTCAACCATTGAAAAACAATTGAGTGGTTTAGTTTGCAATTTTGAAATTGGGAAGTTTGAACATGTGGGGAAGTTTTAATTGTGTTTGAATTTTGAGTTGTTTTTGACAAACAGAATGCAATGCTCATGTGATGCATGTGATGCAAGCAAAAAGAAAACAAACACTTCCTATTAGGGTAACACCCCAGGTGTTACAAAGTGGGTGGGGGTGTCACACTTATGGCAGATCCGGGGGTTACCGCTGGCGAACAGGAAGAGCTGTTCGCCAGCGGTAGCCCCCGTAGCGCTGGCGAACAAAGGAGCATGTCCGCCAGTGGTAGTTCCATGGAGGGGCGGGTGCGCGCGCAGGGGGGGCCACCCTTAGCGCTGGCGAACGCACTGGCTTGTTCGCCAGCGGTAATAGGAAGAGCGTTGGCGAACTGACAACCCTGTTCGTCAGCGGTAATAGCGCTGGCAAAGCGGTAATCTTGTTCGCCAGGAGTATAGGGGTGGCTATAGCTTGTTTTCTACTAGTGAATAGGCAACGACGTAGCACGTCGCCGCCGTCGAGACTGAAAGGTCAAGGGTTTTCACCCGGAACCCTAACGCGGCGAAGGTATCCACAACAACGCCCTCAAGAGGGTAACGACACCCGCGGGCGTCGCCGCCATTGGCGCCTAAGCGCAGAGCTGACGCTCGGAAAGACACTCGCACAACGTCCGAAGACTCGGACCGTCCACTAACCCCGAGAAGGCCACCAGAACACGATCTGGGAGTTTCCGCCACCAACTCGGACCCCCGCCACCCGCTCCCACCCAGATGGACCGAGGACCAAGGCCATCACCACAGCCACGCCGCTCGCCGTAGAGACGCTTGCGCGGTCCGCCTTCCGGAGCCGCCACCCCGGCATTCCTGAATTCGAGCCCTAAGAACCCACGGAATTGGACGACGTAGGTCGGCGACAAATCTAAGCCTTCGTGGACGACAAGCCGAGCAGCAACCTGTAGGAGGAGTCTGTCAACCTCCACCGCCACGGCGGTCGCCGACCGGACGCAGCAGGCAGGGCTGTCAGGCCCGGATCTGGTCCAGATAGCTATATCCGGTCCAGATCAGACCCCAGATCAGCCCGTCTAGCCCTGCCGCTGCGCTGCGACGCCAAGGCCGCCGCCGACGCCATCCACGGCAGATCGAACCCTGACGCGGCGAAGGTATCCACAACAGCTGCCCCATCCCTTTGTTATTCTCACCGGATATAATTTGGGAGAATAAAATGATGTGCCCGGATTATTCTGGCAAAGACACCTCTGGTGGCATTATATTTTTTGTGGTGCATGGTGATTAATAATCTCTCTCTATCTCTCTCTCTTAAGTATGCATGATTGTGATAAGTTCCTGATAGGTGACATCTCTAATCAATATGCTAGGTCGATATCCTCCAACCTGGCCCAAGCATCATGTTCGTATCATCACTGTACATGTTAATACTGAGAAAACGCTCGGCGAGAAAATGAAATCAGTGGAAATTGGTCATCTGGACTCTGTCACACGTTTCTTTGAGCATGAAGAAGTAGTTAGACTCAGTGCCAGAAACTGCTTTGCATTTAGCTCTTGTGCTTCTGATGCTCCATCAGATCGACCACCTTATGTTTTTGTAGTGATCCCTGGCTGGTTATGTATTTTGGAAGCCGTAGGAGGATCTGGACTTCAATTAACACAGACGTCAGATTGGAACTCTATTGTAGTCTCTCACGCTTCAATTGCTATCTCATCAGTTCAATTTCTCTGCTTCTGAAGTACCATCTCATCCATTCAATGGTTTTGAAGAAGCATCATCTCATCATTCTGCTTCACAACCAACAAGCAGAGGCAAACTTCCAGTTGTTAGATGCTTAGGTGCAGCAGGGGGAGATTTGACTTACTTCGCAGGCAGTGGAAACCATTGAAGAAAATCTGATCATGTAGTCTGTTGTGCTGATTGATAAGCAGGCAATGAAGTAATACTGCAGAAATTCAAGGAGGACTAGACGGAGTAGCGCGCTTCGCTGCGCCGTCTGCCTTGCGTCTTTGCATGTCATGGTTAGCGAGATGAATATGTCTGTGTTTTGGTCTGCTCACAACGTGTTAGACTGGTCTGCGAGAATTTGCCACTGTGGTTTGGTCTTCGGATGTGCACCAATTAGCTGCACTTCTGTTGAACCGCCTGCTCTGCCGTTAGTCCCTAATGTAAGTGTCCTGTTGTAATATGATGTACCTGTGATTATGTGAAAATTTCCACTTCACTTTTTGGGTTATTTAGCTGAGCAGGTGGCCAGTTTATACCAGTGTACTCAGGACAACATTCACTAAACATTATAAAAAATGTTTACACGGATAAAAATTTGACCTTGTATTTACATCTGCGACACCAAACCACCGGTACAGCACGTAGGGACGCAACACAAGGCCTGCCACCGGAATACTACGCCTAGACTCTGCTCTAAGATAGCTACCTCCACGATGGTTACAGAAAGAACAATCCATTATCTGCAGCAGAAAATCTGGACAATTTCTTACGAACAACGAGGTGTGCCGCCTCGGAAGGCAGCATGTAACACGATCTGTCCTGCAAATCCAGTCAGAAAAAATAATAAGTGCACTACAGCGTACTGAAAACATCATAACTTACAACCAGAAAAATCATGTTTGATTATGTAACTACCTTTCTAGTCAGCGATGTCCAGGACTGCTTCATCATCGCCCAAGAGCTTGACCAATTCTCTAGCAACCTATTCCATTTGGTTTGCCAAAGTGCTCCTTTTCTTTTTCTTTAGAAAAAGGCAGCACGTCTTCATACTCGGTCAAAATATGAGAGAGTTGTCGCATCAATTCATCAAGCGAGTCAAGAGCGATACGGCCCCCCTCTCTAGCACGATGAGCCATTGGTGCTGCCTCTCCAGCAAAACGATATAACTCTCTAAAATGCTCTCGAACTTCATGGCAGAAACGGTAGTTCACATCATCCACATTATGCCTGGTATCCTCCACAAAAACGACACCTACTTGTTGGATTGGCACCTAGAAATACTAACTTGATAAATAAAAACTTCAAACTAACCTTGCCGAGAGTTGGGTCTTCTCACATTACAATATGATGTCTCCATTTCTAAGCCCAATTAGTACTATGATATCACGAATCAAATTAGCAAATCTATGCACTATATCCGCCACATATTATAACTTTTTACCTCAACAATTATTGGCATTTGGGAGGAATCGATCGGACTAAGAACTGGAAGAAAATTACCATGGACTGAATCGGGCATATGAGTCAGAAACCAGTTAATTACGAACAAAAAAAAAGAAATGGCACGCTCATGCCAGCATAACTTATAGCGTGACCGTTGTGATAGACTCTTGTGCGCTTTGATTTTTGACAGCCAGGCTAGCGCATCGGTGTTTTATGAGTGGCTATCTATCCAGCACTTCTCTAGCAGCCAAGCCTTCTCAGTCACCTCCTGTCTCACACAGGTGCTATGAAGTAGCCAGAGGTCCCAGAGCGTGATCCGAGAAGCCGGTCCAGAATCTAAAAATAAAGTACCTTTAACTATATGTTCGGTAGTTATTGAAAAAAAAGTAATATATTACATAAATGAAACTGATCATGTTATAGCCATTAAGAATCTTTGATTCTTTAGTAGTCCCGCGTTTGATTAAAATACTGGCAAAGTGCACCGAAAAATCTTGTAAACCAAGATTCTGATGTACCTAGAATAATGCAGCAGATGATTGCTTATTGTATCCTTAGAAATGCCCATTTCTATCTGAATTGATTTCCATAAATCATCATGTGTGGCATTCAAATAAATTCGGATGGCCGTTTTAGCTTAGTGGTCCAAGAATGCAAAAACAATTATCGACAAAATAAATAGAAATATCGCATATGTATACATATACTGTCATAGACTATATGGTCTCAACTTCACCCGAACCGAAATGTAGCAAAATGTTACCCCGTATTTGTTGTGCAAACAACCGAGATTGTTTCACAATACCTCTATTTAACTGTAAAGAATCGGCATATTAGTAGTACTAAGGTAGGTCTGCCCAACTTCTCAAATAATTCTGTCCTTAAGAATACGTTGCAAGGTATCCGTTGGTTCTAGCTAAAAATATCTTAATTTCAATAAGTTTCCAAAACATTTAACTACTTCGGTTAAGGCCCAGTTAGATAGTCTGCCCTAATGGTTTTCTTTGTACAATTTGCTCTAAATATTTTGTTAATTTTCTAATAAAATAAAATTGTGGGTCTTTTACCTCACAGTCAAGTGTCGATTTTTTTTATGATAATCTTCTCTAATCCCCATGGTGCAATAAATGTAACAAATAACTGTAAGTCTGAAACTCTAAGAAACGGAGAATTTATTGACATGCTACTGTATCAACTCACCTCGCTGTCCTCTTATCTTTTCATCATATGAAAAAATGATCAATTAATCCTTCCAAGTCCTTGTAGAACAACCCCCTAGATGATACGTATCTTAAATAGATACTGCAGTTCTGTGAAGAGAAGCTATATCATAAATCCTAAACCATAATCTTGCAATTGGATTTGGTAACCAACTAAGTCAGATAATATGCATCCAGTTTTTACTACTGCTGGGGAAGACGAGTGCATGATATAGTGTTGAATGCTTAAATATAACAAGCATCAAAATCATGAAGAGCTACCTCAGCTGTAGATTCCTTTGAGGTTTTGAACTTGACATCTGTCTCCACACCATACTTACTGGCTATTGCCAGAAGACTGTCCGTGGCGAACTGCTCAACTTTTTTCTGATGCATATGTCAGACCATAGAGCGTTTTCTCAACCTATGAGATATACATAAGTATTAGCATTACAGAGCACAGTATTATATCGAAACAAAGTAGTGTTGCTCCCTACTTATCTAACCGTTGTTCCTCGGACATCATCTTGAGAGTGAATGGCACACTGCAATTCATAACAATAAGTGAGTCACAGTTCAAAGATGATAAATAGCGTGGAACCACCAGCTGTATAAAAACATGTTATCATTGTGCACTCAGATTTATACTATCACTAATCAAAAATTATACTAATAAAGTAGCAAACTCAAACCAAAATGCTTTAAAACAATAAATAACAGAAGCAGCTTTGTAAATCAAATTGTCAATATTTAGTTACATTAATTCAGTGGAATCCCAAAATTGTAAATACAGTGAGAATGATTTACAGTATTCTACCAGTTGAAAAACAAACATTACAAACCTTCTAAACTATATCCAAACAAGCTTGCCAGAGTGGAGGCTGCCCTAAAATAAGACTCCATTATGTTCTGAGGGCTTGGGTGACACGGTCACCCTCACTGTCCTTTACTTGTTGGTTGTGGCACTGTGACATGCAAACAAGCCTGGATCGGACGACAGAAAGCGTTGATGCGCTCACCATCCGTCCTCAGCACCATGCGTAAAGCTTTAGATAATGCCATGGAGAAGATAATTGGTTTGAGCATCCAAATTACCACTGCAACGAACATAAGTTCACGTGTCACCTCGATTTAGAGTAGCATACATAATACTAATATTCCTAAAATTGTACATAAATCCCACCATACAGTGAAATCTACCAGAAGTGCTACCATATAATTAGTAGAAGACAATTGTTAATGAAATCTAACAAAGAGTTCTATCATCTGCTCATCGTTTCGCTCTAGGTCACAAAACAAGCTCTCAATAGAACTGTTAAAGGTGGTGAGACGCCGGGTTTTTTCAGTGTACAGAAAATAGACATTTCTACTCCAGGATATACTATGTTGAATTTTGGATCAAAAACATCAATCCTGTGGACGACAGATTAGAGACCGGGAAGTGCAACTGTGTTTCTGCTGCATACGAGGGAAATGTAAGAAGAGGGAAATGTAAGAATTTTAATGAGTTCATGCTGGAGAAATAATTAAATCTATAGTGACAAAAGTAGTACTGCCATGGAAATAAGTAGCTGGATCAGCGAGAATCAAATCACCAGTCTACTGGATGACGCCATTATTATTTAGCAGTTTCCTCTAAATGGTAAAAGATGAACTTTATCAAAAAAGTAAACGATGCCACTCAACCAGAAAAATACATAACTCACATGGACTTGGTTTACTCGTAGAATTATTCATTCCAAGCGGCATTATCGAGTATCGTACAGGGTGTCGCAGTATCGCATTACACTGTAATGGTAAAGGTACATGCTAACTGCCGTCCTTGCTTCTGATATGATTCAGGATTTGTTCATCAGCTATGAACACTTGCCTGTTTTCCAAAAAATTAGAAATTATAGTGCATTGGGAAGTGTCAGTTCTATCGCTGGAATATAAGTTCTAACAACATGACCGCTATCATTTATATCTAATTTAAGGTCAAACTGAACATCAAATCTAGATATGATATATGCAGCACATCAGTACACATCATCACTTTTCAGGCAATAATTTAGATGTGACAAAAATTATGTGGATCAATCAATTTACCACAACGTGTACCAAGGCTGAGTAACCAACAATTTCAGCTTGCACACACATACTACCTAATTCTATCTACAAATTATCATAGAAGGAACGGTGGCCAAGAGGGGCCTAGTGCCAAATCGAGGGAGAAAATTTATGCAGGTCAATGGATCACCTGGTGCCCGACAGAGCGGACGCGCCACCCATCCTCTACCCGCTTACACGAGAGGCTTGCCCCACTTTGATCTACCGCTGCAGCCTACAAGTATTGGTCGCACACTAGCAGCTCGCGGACGTCCTCCTCCTAAACTCAAGGGGGACCAAGGCAGAGGAGGTCGGAGGGAGGCCTGGTGGCCTGGATTCATGGAGAGCGCCATGGTGAGAGGTACTTCCACCCCCACCACGGTCGTCCTCCTCAAATCCTCAGCTGAGCAAGCAACATAAAATTAAGAGATGAAAGAAATTATACACGAGAAAGAGAGGGGATGGGGAGTTGGGGACTCACAAAAATAGAGGATGGTCGTGCTGCCGCCAGTCAAGGTCTAGAACGTGTGCGGCCGCATCTGCGCAGTCGAGGGCGGGGACACGCTGGCGACCAGATGTTGCTCCTCCGCCACCGCCTTGCTGCTGCGCCGCTCTCTCGTCCTCATGGCCTCCAACCGCCTCCGTCCCCCGCCTCCTCCACACGGAATCGTCTGCCCCCACTTGTGCACTGCACCTCCTTGGTGGCGCTGGAAGAGGGAAGGCTTCAACCAGAGGTGGGTGGGGCGGCGGCCTGAAACCCTAGCACGCAGGTGCTGTTGGGAGGAAGGGGAGATGGAATCTGAAAGAGACGGAAAGGGTGGGGCGTGAGCACATCATCTGAACCGTTCGTCTAGATCGGACGACAAATAGCTACTACGGAGCGGTCGATGCCCTCAGCATCCACCCTGAGCACCCGGCTTAAAGCTTTAGATAATAATAATAACTCTATATGTGGTTTGGTTTCTGATGAGCAGGTATTACTTAACTAGGTGTCATATGAATATAGGAACTCCAACGTACTGTCTTCTATGTGACTTGTGCTATTATTTGCGCCTGCTATTGCATTTGAACACTTTACATGAACGCATCATGGATGGGCACACGTGAAGACTCTTATTTTTCGCGTTGGTATAGAGGTGTTTATCTTTCATTTGAGTAGGATATGACCTTATTCACCATGAACTCTTAGTGTACCTATTGCTTGAAATATTGCTACAAGATTGCCTGACTTGTTTCGATAGTGAACTTCGTATTCAAGCGAATGAGGAATCATCAATTATCCCTCTTGTGCTGTTTTATTACTAACTTGCATATAGGATAACTGTGAAGACTGTATCTTTGTGCCATTGATTCCCAAAGTAAGAAGTGGTCCCTTCCAACAACTAAAAGCTGTGCAAAAATGTACTTCATAATCCATATTTATCGTGAAACCAATGGCTATGGACTTTATCTTGATGCATTATTTGGTTGAAATAAGATGGAGTGAGTGTGGAATGCTTACGAAATTCTAATTTATCGTTCAAGTGGGGCATAATATATGGCATCTGCTAGGATTTGTACTAGTCACGTTTTAGCCACTATTATGAAGTGTTAGCAGTCTTTGGATTAATGAAAATGAAAGGATCATATTAACTTGGGGGTACCACAGAAGGCCTCTAACAAAGAGAGATATCTCTTCCATTCATTATGTTGATGGATAAATGCAAAATATTATATGCTGGCATATATTTGTTTTCTCCCATGTTTCTTTGAGGAACAAGGCCTTACAAGATTAAAGTTCCTTATGCTCCATTCACTAACAGATAAGAATAATGTTGTTACAGAGAAGGTAGCAGCTTACTTGGGAGATCCCAGGGGATCGTACTTGTAGATGTCCAGCTGCCGGATGATGGAAACACGCCAGGTTAGTAGCAGACCAGGTGAGCATCAGGGACAGCTGCCGGAGCAAATGTTGCCGGTGGCGTATCAGCTGCAAGTGGACCGGGCAGTGGATCCTTTGCATCAGTTCCTGAAGTTTGGGGTAGTTCGAGCCTTGGGGACCCTCCATGACTATAACAGGCTTTGCCTTCGGAGTTGGAGGCGTACGTAGGAGGTCTAGGTTGCATCAGTCGGAATTACGTCATGAGGAACCCGTTGCAATGGCCGTGCTGCAGTTTGTTGGCAACATGATGGCGTGCACTCATTCATGGCACATGAAGATGGAACTGTAAAAAGGGAAGACGAAGATTTTGGCTGTATATTGATCCGAGGGGTATGGGTAGTATACATGTATAATTATCTAATCTCGTATTTCTATGGATCGCACACGATATACGGTAAACTACGGTCCAATACTCTCGGACAACGGATACATTTTACTCCTACAGCGACATCTTTGCATTGGGCGGAGACAAAAGGGGCTAGCAGGGGCTAGACCCCCCGAGGTTCGGCCCCCCTAATGATCAGTGTACGTATTAGGGTGCTTAATACATGCGAAGTATGTGCTAAGTAGGGTCCTATTATGCAGTTAATTACGTGATTAGTATATAAAGACTACGCCTACTACATGTGCATGTGTACATCCAGAGGCCCAGCCCAATTTAGGATTTCATATAGGAGCTCAATTCCCTTTATCGTAACTTCATGTCGACCTCTTTGTTTGCGGTGGCCGAGCGGTCGTATCTTTTCCCTAATCTCAGATGGATCTGCAATGGCTCTCACCATAACTCCCAAACGATATGATGCAAAGAGTCATCATGCGATTCGTGTGTTGAAGTGTTGAGAATGCCCCGCCTCATTAGCTTCTAGGACGCTGGCCTATTATACCTGATCAACACACGGTTTATAAGTGTGTTGGTAATTCTACACACAGAATTGATCAATTATTTTTGAGAAAGTTTATGCAATACTCTCATCCTATTAAAATTGATGCCGAGATCAGCAACAATTCTCCATTAACGCAAGGTAGAAAATGCTACCTGTTGATAATAAACTATGTATTTATGAGCCCTAGTTATCCTGTTTAAGGCTCTCATTTTATGATTATAATTATTTCATGTAAGATCGAATTATGTATGGCTCAATCTATATACGATACCCACATGAGAAGGCCGAGATTATCTGTGGTACCAAGATTAGATGAATTTCGTCGTACATGTAGCATCACTCTTTGTGATTTTTCCATTTTTAACGTCGTGTACTGGAATGTTTTAAGGAAAAAATATTTAGTAATTTGCCCGAACATCGAATAATATTTTGACTTGCCCCCCCCCCCCCCCCCCCCCCCCCCACACACACACACACACACATATCTAAATCCATGCTTCGCCCCTGTCCCGTCATGTTCACTCGTTTTCACATTTTTTTTAGATAAAAGGCATGACGGGACAGGGGCATGACGGGACAAGATATGCCCAGCTTTAAATTAATGAAGCAACAGATCCACAAGGTTTTAATAGAACTTGCTGAGGCCAACAGCATTGCCAACACCAAACTAACATAAGCAAGAGGGGGCCGGCCACCCCGACGAACACACCGGGACACACTCCCAGCTTAGGACTGAAGCCTAGGAGTTAACGAGGAGTAAATCAACCTAAGCTTGCTTGCCACCAGCTGCAGCTGCTCCCTGTCGTTTTCACATTCATTGGTTGGGATGAGTAGTCGCCGCCTCCTGCACCTGATATTTCAAACTTTGTATTCCCAATTAATCCTCTTGTTTGCTTCGGTACCTCTGCTTGTCTGGTCATGCCGTCGTACCCTGGTTCGGTTGCTGTGGAAGAGAGTTGCCGACTTCCAGCTCAAGCAAAGGAGAAGTGGCTGGCACCTTGCAACGCTGCATTTCTTGTGGCCAATTGGCAAAAGAGTCAGGCTTGCTTCCTTTCCTGTTCAGTGTCATGCTTGCTGGCAGGTGGCTCGTCCAACTCCCGATCGAACCCTTATTCTGATATATGCGGTGACAGAGATGTTGGCAGACAGATGAATGAACCCAACCCTTGTTTGACCTTTGAGCGTCTGAGCGCATGCATGTTTCGTTATCGTCCTCGTCGTCGGCTACCTATAGTTGGTCACGTACTCCCTGCTATTTTCTTTTGTTGAGGAAATAAATTCGCAAGATTGCGATGGTCGGTACGGTGACATGCCACTGTCTAACGTACCACTGGCTTGGCTCCAACTGCATACATTGGAAAGGTTCGCTGACTGACTAGGAAACGGGATGTGGATAGATGGCCGGCCGGCCCGCGGATGATCGGTCATTCGGTCTCATGAGGATAGACTCGTACAGCGGCCACTTCTTTTTATCGAAATTTTAGCAGTCTCGACTGAGATAAAGGGAAGGCAGGGAGCTGCCAGTGGTTGTGCCAAAGTTACTTGTTGACTAGGTCGCCGTCGAGAACATCTTTAAACTGGGTTTAGGCTGGTGCCAGTGGAGGCGTTAGCCCGGACGATATCGCCCGGCCCGGGACGGTAGGCGGGCGGTAGTGAGGCGGTAGCTTGGCGGCGGGCGGTAGTGAGGCGGTAGCGGGCGGTACCGCCCGTCTGTCGCCCGCGTTGGGGGCGATAGTGGGGCGGTAGCCGGGCGAGAGGGAGGCGATAGCGGTGCTAGTGGGGATAGTAGGGAGACGGTAGAGAGGAGAGAGAAGTGAGAATGGGGACTATAGCCCGTGCACTGACACCGTGCCATGAGAGTGGGGTGATAGTGAGAGCAAAATCTACCCGTCTGTTCATCCAACTTGAAGACCAGTGTGGCGCAGACCTACCACTATGTAGTACCATGTTAAACACGGTAGCCATCAACCCGTCGTCTCCCAAGCTTGAAAAGTGCCTCAGCTAAGAAGGCAGCGAAGAATTCATATGGCATTCACATCTCTAGCTAGGGTTCCAATCTGCAACCCTCAAGTAGTCGAGTCTCGACAATTTTCCTCCCAAGAGAAAAGAAAAGAAAAATGATATGTTAGTTAGAGCATCTCCAGTCGCGCCCCCAAACACGCCCCCACGGTCGCTTCTCGTCCGGTCGCTTCCCGTCCGGACGGGCCCCGATCGCGCCCAGTCGCGCCCCCCCCCCCCATTGGGCCTTCCCGTCCGGACGCCCCATTGTTCCCGTCCGGCAAACCCAGCCCAACCCCTCCCCCCATGGGCTCCCGTGTGGGCGCCGGACGAGTCGAAATGCGCCGCGGGCCCGTCTTGCCAGCGACACAAGCGCCCGCCAAAAACCCTTTCCGCCCCAGATGCCTGCAATTTCCCCTCTGCCGCCGCTCGTCTTTCCCGCCCCTCCCGCCTCCTCTCCCGCCATACCTCCAAAAGGGCCGTCGAGACCGCCGGCGAAGAACGCGAAGGCCGGCATGCTCGGCGTCAAGCGCCGCGTGCTGCAACCGCGCCCACCGAAGGAACGGTCGGAAGGCATGACCGACGTCGGGTGGGCGGCGGACCAGCTGCGACGCGATGCCTCCTCGTCGGAGCGCCGGCTTCGTCGCGAGCGGTCGCTGGCTCGGACCGTAGCGGCGACCCTGGAGACGCTTGTGTGCGCTACCGCGACCGCGACCGGAGAAGAAAGCCCGGGAGGCGCATCGAGCTCATCGACTTCGGCGTCACCGTTCCGCGTGGACGCCGCCAGCACGCCGCGCTCGCAGTCGAGGTTTGGTCCCAGCCAGGGCCTCTCCCCGAACTTCAACGAGCCCGGCGGCTATGCCGGCTACGCTTTCGGCTACGTCAACTTCGGCGGCGGCAACCTCGGCGGCTTCGACCCCAACCAACTGCACTCGTTTGGCGGCGCGCCCACCGGAGCCAGGATGGGGCTCGATCTGAACGAGGCGTACGAGTCCCCGGGACTGCGCCGGGGCGGCGCGGCTATCGGGCTGGGCCGGTCCGGGCGCACACTGATGTTCAAGGACGGCGCCCACAACCTGTTCGACACCGGTCCCCAGTTCTCCTTTGGCACCCAGGCGCCCTCTGGCGGCTACGACTTCGGCACACAGGCCTCCTTCGACACACAAGATGGTGGCGGGAGCGCTGTTGTCGACGAGGAGCGAGACGTCGACAACGCCGACGAGGAAGAGGAAGATGTGGAAGCCGATGATGGGAAGAAGAAGAAGGGTGGATGTCGTGGCATAGCTTGGACGACGAAAGAGGACGAGTGTTTGATCGAGTCCTGGAGTTCCATCACCCAAGACGTGATCACGGGTTCAAACCAAACGAGCGATTCCTATTGGAAGAGGATTCTCTCCGAGTTTGACGAGCTCAAGTATCAAGCGTCATACATATAGGTCGTCATGGATCGCAACCAGAGTGCGCTAGCTCATCGATGGGCAACGATCCAAAAGTCCGCGAACAAATTCCAAGGAGCCTTTGAAAACATCACGGCGAGGCCGGAGAGTGGCAAGACCGTGAAAGACCAAGTAAGAGCATCTCCATTGTCATATTCTCGTATGCAATCACAACATTCATGCATCTCCTAATATTTGACTTCGCTTGTTGCTAGCTCGTTGATGCCCTGGAGTTGTACAAGACTCTCTACGAGAAGGACTTTGTGCTTCTACATTGCTTCAACAAGTTGCAAAAGAA
Organism: Alopecurus myosuroides; assembly: GCA_028641055.1. NCBI lineage: Eukaryota > Viridiplantae > Streptophyta > Magnoliopsida > Poales > Poaceae > Alopecurus > Alopecurus myosuroides. Next base: position 82,305,321 of record CM054060.1, read on the forward strand.
TGAGAAGTGGAAGAAGCATAGGCTCCAACTCAACAAGAAGCCCGGCGATGCTCAAATCGAGGAGGTGGCGCTCAACTCGGAAAGGACCATGGGAAACAAAAAGGCCAAGGCGACGGTGGTGGCGGCGGCAAGCTCGGAGCGAGTGCACGCCGCAACTGACAAAGTCATGGAGAATGTTGCCAAGAGCTCGGCCGAGAGACGTGCCGCATCCGAGGCCAAGTGGGCGGAGTTCGCCAAGAAGACGGACAAGAAGCTCGAGATCGAGGCCGGCAAGGCGGCGTCCAAGAAGAGGCAGGCGGATTTCATGATCCTCACGACGGACACGTCGAACCTCGATCCGCAGACGAGGGCGGCGTGTGATGCGATGCGTGCTACCATCCTCGTCGAGATGGGCCTCGGCGCGGAGTCGGCGGCGGCCACGACAACCAACGGCGCGGCGTTCTCGGCGTACACGGATCGGCACGAAGCGGCAGCCCCGAGCGCTGACCCGAGCGGCGGCGGCAACGAGACGCCGGGAGAGACCCAGGGCGCCGGCGACGAGTTCCACGGCTACACTCCCGACCCCGGCTTCCTCGGCTCCAACGATGTCGTGAATGTCGATTGACAAACGCCGAGCGCACCGGCGACGAATTCGAATGGTTTTGTAAAGCCAAACCGTTAAATTATGGCTAAAAACATAATTATGTGAGACTTTATATATTTTTACATTTAAGCAATTCGAAAACTTGGGAAAAAATGAATTGGGGGTTTTAAATTGGGGGCTGCGAGTGGGCAGCAGCGCCCTCCGTGGACGACTTCCCGTCCGGACGAGCCCCCGAAAGGGCTCGCCGGGCGCCTATTGGGGGCCTCGACTGGGGATGCTCTTGGTGCCTCCCACTGCTGGAGGTCGGAGGTATGCCCAGACAGGCATACGGCAGACACAGATACGGAGTAGCTTAGGTGTAGAGAGCATGGCGTCATTGAATGGGATACGTCGTGCACAGGCTAGCTGAACACGGTAGCGTAGTGCCAGCCAAGAGTGAGCAGTGAGGTGACACGGACACCGCACACCACACCATGACACACCAACACGAGCGGAGGAGTACGGGAGGAACGGAACAAAACGCACGTGGATGGAGCCGTGGACACGGGCGGCGGGAAATTAATTACCCACGATCCGATGGCCGGAGCGGTGATCGTTCGTACGGAGTACTCCCGCCCCACTCCAGTACCGTCACGGCGTACGCCACGAGGCCCCCGGTCGATGGAGAAGAGAGAAACCACATTCCCTCGACGGGACGGGCATTGATGAAGAAACTGTAGTGGATGGGTCGCGGTCCTGGCCTCCTGCGGCTGGCTGGCCCTCCCCTCCCATCTCCCGGCGGTGTGCCCCGCCGCGCGCTGCCATGATCCGTCAGCTGCTGGCGCGCCAGGCATGGGCGCACGCGCGGGCGTGCCTGCGTGGCGCCGTTTTGAATTAACTAGGCATCCATGCACTGCACAGTCCGGCACGCCGGGCGCCGCGGCCGGCCACGTGATGCTGTCACGTAGTGGCTCCCCAGCCCGCTGCTGCCCACCGTTTTGGCGACCCACGGGCTGCTAATTCGGTCGCCCCGACGCGTGGACGCGGACCGGACGCAGTGAATGGCCGCAGGCAAAGTAGGTAGCAATAGGATCCGCCGATCGAGTAGCTAGGCGGTGCCAGAGCCTCTCTTCTCCCCCAAGGCAACGGGCAACCCCGATGACCCATGGCTTCCGAAGCACGGCGGATCGCCACATGACATGGGAGAATGTGCCGCGCTTAACGGTGCTGGCAGTGGCAGAGATGTGCTTGCCTTGCGATGCAAGCCTTGGGTGCTGGCTGGCTGCTACTGCCACCAGCTAGCCGAGCCTGTAACGACCGTCGATCGTGTACTCACACTATTATACTCGAGTGAAGATTTGATGCTCCCGTTTCTTGATGTTTTTAAAAAAATCAAAAAATACTATAAGTTCTAGAAAAACTGAAAAAAAAATTATGCATGTTCTCAATCATATATCCAACAAGCCTGTAAATTTGGAATGCAGACCACTTTATATTTTAAGCTACACAACATGAAAAATGCACAGATCTAAAAAATAGTGAACAGTGTATAGTTTCACATCTCTAGCTTCTCCCATTTATGTGTAGCCTATAATACAAAAAGATTCGCACTATGATTTTGCACTCCTATAGTATATACGAGAAAATTGCACAAACCTACAACAATTAAAGCCGTTGTTGCAAGGAACTACATCTATTGAGCCAAGTTGCACAGATCTTACAACTTTTGGGTACATCTATTGCATGTAACACAAATAATCCAATTAACCCATTTAACATCACATCTGACGTGTGGGCCCATACTGTTAGTGCCATGACTTGTGCGTCCGGAGCGATCCATTCTCGACTGTGCAACTCCGGTGGAAAGAGTTGTCGCAAGCGGGAAGGCATCTCTCCGGCATCTACCCCGGCGATGTTGCGGGCGCAATATTGGAATGGCAAGACCTGTAGTTGCTAGAAGCTCCATGGAGTTCTTCAACGTCTACCCCGTCAGCCACTGTATTAACAACCCCGTTCTGCGGGTTCGTCTTTGAGCCAGTCTTTTCTGCCTGTCTCCTCCCATAGGTGGTAGGAGTGGCGAGTCTGATGGCGGTCATATAAGCACTTACATCATCGGCGATGTACCCTCCTTTGCAAGGTACTTCTACTCCCATGACCTCTTTTTACTCCACCAGGCGATGTGGCTGCAAAGGGTGGAGGCGTCGATTGGGTGAGTAGCATCGTCACTCGGGAGTGGAGTTGGGAAGCAAAGTTCTCGAGCACTACCTCAGCGGCGGGTGACAGTCGTCTGACATCCAATACCAACCCATGCCTATCCAAAAACCAGTGGAGGGCTTTGGCGCATGTTTAACCTCCTATATGAGGCTCCTCTCGCTTCCACTACATACTATGGATACACGGCAGCAAGTGGTTTCTGTCCCCGCTACCGGGCATGACTGCAACGACGCCGACCTCCAGCTCGGCAGTGGAGAAAGAGAGGGACCATATTGATTTTTCCCACTTTATGAGATTTTATCTACAAATACTAGGGACCTATATGAATTTATTATCTTATTGGGTCCTTTGTAAAATCATGTACATCTACTATCTAGAATTAATGTGATGTTTCCGACACATTTGGGCGCACTCCTTGTTAAAAAAAAAAGACCCGGACCTTCGTCCTTAAGTCTGCCACGTCAAAGTCCTCATTGGCATGGGCGGACCTAGCGTCCCTCCAGCCCAGGCAGCCGCCCAGGCTTGTCGATGACGCGACGCTTGCGTTTTAGATTTATTAGAGCAATTTCGTCCTAAAATTTGGCATATTAAACTAGTTTGCCTAGGCTTCCAAAAGTTTCTGGATCCGCCACTGCTCATTGGTATTAACACTGCATGCCCAAACATTAGATGTGTAGTTAAATGGTTTAATTGGATTATTTGTGTTCTATGCAACATATGTACTCAAAAGTTGTAGGTATGTACAACTTGGCTGAATAGTTATAGTTTCTTGCAATAACGACCCTAATTATTGGAGGTTTGTGCAATTTCCTCAGTATATACGTTCCTTCCAACGCGCAATTTTTCAAAAACTTTTTAATATATTTTTTGAATTTTATAAATTAGTGCGATCACCGGAGTCCGAGAGCCAAAATGACGTCCCGCCTCCTTTTTCGAGATCGCTAATTTGACTAGCAAAATTTGTTTAAATGTCATATGAATAATACAATTAAATTTATATCCAAAATAAAGTTTCCTTTTCTAAAACGTGAAGTTCCGGATCCCTACATCAGGCAACCTTATTTAACTACAAAGTTTAATAAGAGAGCAATCGTGTATCTTAGGGCATCTCGAGCCGTTCGGCCCCCTAAGGACGCGAAAATCCCGCTTTTTCGGCCGCCGCGGCGCGAAACGGCGCAGAACAGAAAACTGAGGGGGGGGGGGCGCGTTTCCCAGCCGTGAAACCCAGGACGTCCCCCAGCCGGCGATTCGGCCATATTTAATAAATAGCCAACAATTGCACTATAAATTAAATAAATAGAGTTTTGTCACACAAATAATTAGTTCAAAAATTTAAACAAATAAAACAAATTATACTACGCATTGTCATCGTCCTCAACATTGTCATTCCCATTTCGCGCCCACAAATGTTGCACCAGGTTATTCTGTAGAGCTTGGTGTGTTCCAGCGTGTCGAATCTCCTGCCGTGTGGCGAGGAAGGCTGTCCATGATGCCGACACCTGGTGATCAACATTTGCAACAGGACCCTGTCGATATTATGGTGTGCTTGCCTCACTGTCAGGCGCCGGGTCATCCCGCTCACTCTCAATGATCATGTTGTGCAAGATCACGCAACACTGCATCACCTCCCACATGTTGGACTTCGACCAAGTCATAGCTGGGTACCGGACAATAGCGAATCGAGATTGCAGCGCGCCAAATGCCCGCTCAACATCCTTCCTGCAAGCCTCCTGACACTTGGAAAACCAAGATTTTGCGCTTCCTGGCACAGGGTTGGAGATGCTCTTCACAAATGTTGTCCACTTCGGGTAGATGCCATCTGCAAGATAATACCCCTTTGTATACTGGTGTCCATTGATCTCATAGTTCACAGGGGGGCATGGCCTTCGACAACCTCGGCAAAGACATTCGAGCACTGCAAGACATTGATGTCGTTGTGACTTCCAGGCATACCAAAGAATGAACGCCAAATCCATAGATCGTACAGAGCCACGGCCTCGAGAACCACCGAGCACTCTCCTTCCTTTCCCCTGTACATCTCCTGCCAATCAAATGGACAGTTCTTCCATGCCCAATGCATACAGTCGATACTACCAAGCATCCCAGGAAAGCCTCTTGCTTCATTCTCTGCAAGGAGACGAGCAGTGTATTGCGCATTGGGTGATCGCAATTATGTTGGGCCAAAAACTGCAACCACTGCCCGGCAGAACTTGTTCAAGCAATCAAGCGCTGTGGACTCGCTCATGCGCAGGTAGTCATCTTGTGCATCTGCGGGAGCACCGTATGCAAGCAACCTCATAGCCATCGTGCACTTCTGAATAGAGGTAAAGCCTACCGTGCCGGTGCAGTCCTTCTTCAATTTGAAGTGGTGTCGAACTCCCGAGTGGCATGCATGATATTGAGGAAGAGCTTGCGGTTCATCCTGAAACGACGCCGGAACACCTTCTCGTCGTTGGTGGGATGCAGTACCCCTCGTACCGCTGCCTCGGCTTGCTCTTGCGGCGACCGGGCCTCGATCCAGCACGCCGCGGCTGGGCGGTCTGGACCTGCAAGCCGGCCAGGCAGCTCAGGATCAGCAGGTGTTCCTCGTCGTCGATGGCGGCATGATTTTTCTCGTCGAATAGCTCGGCGAGCATCTCCTCGGTGTCGGAGTCCATGTGCCGGGCAGAACGGCGAACACCTCGCGGGGGGTCGACGCGTTCCGCCGGACACAACCTCCCTCGTGGCGGAGGGGCGAGTAAACGGCGCCGGTGGTGTGGCGGAGCTAGACGGCGGAGGTTCCTTGTGGCTGGGCTAGTTGTTCGTGTGTGGTGGTGGCCAACGGCGTGGCGATGGCGAGTCGAGCGAGAGGAAAAGGCGAGTCGGGATGGGGAAAGTTGGGGAAATGGCGTTGCCTCGCCGACAGTGCTGGCCCACGCGCGCTTTTTCTTTCCCCCCCGCCCCCCCAAGACGAACCCAACGGGCTGGGTTTCGCCTGGGTGCGACGGCGCTAATTTCCGCCGAAACGGCGCTATTTGGGGTTCTGGGGGGGCGGCTGGTAGAAAAAGGCGCTATTTCGCGTCCTGGGGGCGCTGGGGGGACGGCTGGAGATGCCCTTAGCTAACATAGGTCAGGGGTTTTTTATTGGCTTATCCACGAACCCACACGTGCCGCTCCAAAATTTAGATAAGACTTTCAAATTAGCTTAGCCAAAACTAATTTGGAAAACTAAACAAATTTACGGATTTGGAGACAGCTTTTTTAGAAAGTTAGGGGAGGGCGTCTTTTCTAGAAAGTTAAGAGCAACTCTAGTAAAGCCCATAAAACGGCAGGACCCGTAAAATGCCGGCGGGTTTACGAGCTGGGGCGCAGTTTAGACCGTAGCAGAACCAGTATAACGCACCCGGCCCGTAAAAGATTTTCAGTCGCCCGAAAATCCGAGTCGCGGGACCCTACAAGTAGTGGCCGCGCGGCCATTTTCAGGTCACGCCCCCCATCCCTCCGTCACAATCTTTCCGCGCCGCCACACACATGAGACGAGAAATTACTCGAGCCTCCACCTAGATCCACCTCTGTCGGACCGCCATGCCGCCGAAGCGTGAGCCCGCCTCTTGGCCTGCGTTCAATCCGTCAAATTTGTCTACTAAGAACTCTTTTAGATGATCATACCAAACACGTGAGGCTTGTTTGAGGCCATATACAATCTTATGGAGTAAGTAGACATGTTTAGGGTACTTGAGATCTTAGATCCCCGGAGGTTGTTTAACATATACCAACTCATTTAAAGGTACATTTAGGAATACACTTTTAACATCCATTTGATGAAAGAAGAAATTATGACTAATGCCAAATGCAAGTAGTATACGAATTGATTCAAGTCTAGCTACCGGAGCGAAAGTTTCACCGCAGTCAAGTTCTTCGACTTGAGAATAGTCTTGAGCAAACAAACGAGCCGCGTTGCGAACCACTTGCCCATGAGCATCTTGCTTGTTCTTGTACACCCATTTTGTCCCAATGAGATTATGATCTTTGGGTCTTTCCACTAGTGACCATAGTTTGTTTTTCTCAAAGTTATGAAACTCTTCATGCATAGTTTGAATGATGTATTCCACGATCAGGTTTCCTGGAAGGGGTAGCCGTCTCTCTAGGAGTAACCGCGGGAAAGGCTAACATGGGGAGCGCTTTGAGGTGAATACATGGAGTTTACCCAGGTTCAGGTTAGCCGGAGAGGCTCCCTACTTCCTGCAAATCAACTATGATGGCGATTGTCGGACACATGTTACAATTACCAAAGGCAGATTGAGTATAAGGCTAAATCTGTCCTAGGGTCTCTCCCATCCGGCTTTATATAAAGAGCCGAATCGATTCTTACAAGAACACGAACCGTACAATGGCTAACCCTAACAATTTACGGTCATTTGGCCTTTAGAAGATGCAGATGGGCTTTGGGACCGCCATTGCGCACGCAGTCCTGCGCTTCATCCCTTCTGGGCCTTCGTCTTTGGGCCTGCCCTTTTGGTCCGGCTTCTGGATGCTGGTAGATACCCCATTCCGGATATATCCGACAGTAGCCCCCGAGAAGGCTAAGGAACTTATATCTGCCATTGGTTTCCGTCAAAGCTAAACGACGGAAAATGGTTCCTCAGTCTTCCCCCTTTATTCGTGATAAGCTTGAATGTGGTCTGTCATCTAGTGGAAAAGGCGGATCTTCTCCGTTAAGTTTTCCTCACGCGGCGTTCTGCTCTAGGCTGAACGAATTGACTGCTGCAGTGCGTGTGGCATGATTTTTGGGGCATTAACCCTGATAGAAACGGCAGACAATGATCACTCCGCTAATACTGGCGCGGTAATCGAGGAGACATCCCAAGCGGCAACGGTCACTGATGAAAGATCATCGTCCGTTTTGGTAATTATATGACAACATACATATTTGATCTAATGTTTGTTTAATATATGAAAATGGTCAGGTTAATCAAGTTCACCAATTTTATGGGCCGCGTGTTTGCTTAAAATGAAAAGAGCTAGGAGAAAGGAATCTGGGAAGCTATTTTCTGCATGGAGCGGAGGCTCCGGTGAAACCACCGGAGGCTCCGCCCCAGGCTCCGGTGCCGGTCCGGTGGAGGATCCGCCCAAACCTCCCTCTGGAGCAAACGAGCGGAGTCCAGAGCGGAACCTCCGGTGGGCGGAGCCTCCGCCCTTTCCACCGGAGCCTCCGCTGCCTTCAAACCAGGGCCTTTGCACAGGTGGCATCCGGTGCGCCTCCGGTGGAGGCTCCGCCAAATCCTTGCTCTGTTGGATAAGAGCGGAGGCTCCACCGGAGCCTCCGGTGGAGCTCCGGTGGCCCCAATGTGGCCCTGTGCACAGTGGCATCCGGTGCACCTCCGGTGGGGGCTCCGCCAAAAACTGGTTCGGGTGCATAAGAGCGGAGGCTCCACCGGAGCCTCCGCCCCGTGGCCATCCAAAAGGGAGCAGGTGCGCTGCGCTGCTGCGCAAATGATAGAAGCCCACCGGAGCCTCCGGTGCTCCTGGACTGCAACGGCCACTTAATGGGAAGGGGTATAAATACCCCTTCCCCTTCCTCATAAATGCTAAGTTTTTCCCACTCTCTCTCCTAGCCATTAATGAAAGCTTCATCCACCTAGATCTCCCACTCCGTCCACCAAATCACTTCCATACTTGGTGGAGAGCTAGAGGAGACCTAGATCCACACTTTCACCAAAGGAATTTCAAATCCATCCACCACAACCTAGTAGATCTAGAATCCTACTTGAGGCCTAGAAACCTTAGTAGATCTTGTGCTTGTAGCTTCCACCTTGTTGCAAGAAGCTACAGATTGCTTGAGAGCCTCCATCCATCTTGTGGAGTGACCTCGAGCCCTTGTAAAGGTTTGGTCAACACCTTCAAGTCGACCTCATAGTGGAAACGAGAATCTCCCTCACCGGAGAAGCTCAAGGAGAACAAGGTGTGCACAACCGTGCTATTGAGGAGTGCCTAGGTGGCTCCCCACCTCTCCAACGTAGACGTACTACTCTTTGAGAAGGAACAACGGGAATCATATCCTTGTCTCCTTGTTTACACTTGTTGTTTGTCTTGCTACCTTACGCTTTACTTCCGTTGCGCACATTATCTTGTACACATAGGTTGCTCACCTAGATGCACATCTAGAGAATCCTATCTTATCTTGCTTAGCCCCACTAAAAGGAAAAGAAAAGAAAAATTGGTAGTCAACCTATTCACCCCCCCCCCCCCTCTAGTTGACCATAGTGCACTTTCAATTGGTATCAGAGCCTCAGCTCTTACTAAGGCTTAACTGCCCAAGAGTACAATGGTCAATGAAAATGCCCCCAAAAGTTCTAATGCGGAAATCGCCAAAATGGTTGAAACTATATCTAACCTACAAGAAACGGTTGGAACCATCCAAACCGAATTGTCCAAGGTTAGCTCTAGTGTTAGCTCGGAGGTTTCTAGCATCAAGAAAATGATGGAGGCCTTGATGGGGAAAACCAAGGAGTCCGAGGAACCACCTCTCACCGCTAATGATGTTAGCTCGGATGAAGAGTCCCTCCCGGACATCGCCGAAATGGAAGCTAACATTGCCTTAGCTAAGGCAAAAGCCAAAGCTAAAGCCGATAAAAAGGCAAAGAGCGGTGGGAGCTCCGAAGGCTCCAAGTATCAATCGGCTAAGGGTTCGGGGTCTCACTCTAAAGTTCCACCACCTCCCAATTATGACACCATTCATCCCATTGCCACAATGCCACACATGGTTAATGTTGGAGTTCCTCCCATGCTTAACACTAACGAGTTCTCTTCTTGGAAGTTCGATATGGAGTCTCACATTTCAGGATCTTGCACCGCTTTGTGGAGAAGCATTCTCCATGGATTCCACCCTCATGATCCGAGCAAGTTGACTCCAAGAGAGGATGTGGAATTTCAACTCAACAAGACCGCTCTTGTGACTATCCAAAAGGCTCTCCCAAGAGAACATCTTGAACACATCCGCCGTATCAAGACCGCCAAGGAAGCTTGGGATAAATTTGACTCTTTGTTCCAAGGCAATGCAAGCATACAATCATCCAAATATGATGTTGCTCTTGACAAGTCCGAGAACTTCATTATGCTTGAAGACGAAAGCCCCGAGGAGCTATATAGAAGAGTGGTCACCCTTGGCAATCAATTAAGGGACTTTGGAAAAGAGGAAATCTCCGATGAGTGGATCAAGAGGAAGTTTGTCAAGGCCATAACTCCATTTGAGAAGAACCTCTCCACTAGCATTCGAACAAGATCCGACTACAACTCCCTCAACTCCATTGGTTCCCTTAGTGAGTTCATATCCATATCCTTATCTCACAAGAGCGCGGATGATGCGCTTACTCGCTCAAGAGGACTTGGAAAGTCTCCTAACTTCGCCTTGAAGTCTAAGGCAATGGCAAGATAGAAGAAGTGGACGACGATGATGATGATGATGATGAGGACTATGAAGATACATACAAGGGTGCCCATAAGTGTATCGCTCTTGCCATGCAAGGGTATTGGAAGAGATGGGAGGCTCACAAGGCCGGTGCTCCTAGACCCTCAAGGAACAAGATCTTTAGGAAGAAAAGCGAGCGGCCAAGGACATGCTACAATTGTGGAAGTGCAAGTCACTTCGTCAAAGAGTGTCCCTTTGAGCCAAGAGAATAGAAGAAGGGAAGCTTGTTCGCAAGGACAAGAACAAAGCTCCACAAAACAAGAACCTCGCTAGAAGAGTCCCAAGGGCTCTATATGTTCAAGAAGGCCCCATATTGGAAACATACTACTCCGGGGATGAAGGAGAAGATGAAGTCGTAGGTGTTTCCCACGTCGCCATAGCTACGACTTCCTCTTCATCGGTCTCTCTATTTGAATCCCCCAATGAGAAGGCATCGATCCAACCTACATGTCTCATGGCAAAAGCCACCGCGGTAATATCTTCCACCTCCAAGTCTATTGTCACTAGCTCTCCCTCGTTATTGGATTGTGTTCAAAACATTGTTGATGATGAGGAGGCTAAGAATCTAGGCTCTTGGTTATGTAGTCTTGAAGGTGAAACTAAAGAAAAGGTAAAGGCTCTCTTAAGGCAACTTGATGATGCTAACTCTCTCATAGATGAGAAGGAGGAGATCATTATGACCTTGGAGAGCCATGGCGGTAGCCATGAGAACTATGATGATGAGTTAGTTAAAGCTCTCGAAAAAGAAAGATCCATGAGAGCCTCTCTCGAAGAGATACTATCTAATCTACAAGATACCTATGCTATTAGTGTTTCCAAGCTTAGGAAAGATAATGAAAAATCTCTTGCCAAGCTTAGAAAAGATAACGAAAAATCTCTTGCTTTACTTAAAGTCTTTGAAGAAGAGGAGTTGAAGCTAGGAGTAGCTCATGAAGTACTTTTTGAGAATCATGAAAAACTAAAAAAGGAGTTCATGTATCTTAAAGAAATTCATGACAAACTCACCAAGTCTCGGAACAACCTCCTAGCCCAACAATCTAATAAACAAGTGATATCTTCCTCTAATAGCATTGCTATCATGCCTACCTCTTGCACTACGACTAACATTAGGGAAAGAGAGAATTCTCAATGATTCCAAAAGCTCTCAAGGAGACAAGAAAGGAAAAGAAGGACTTGGTTTCGTTTCCAAGTCAAAGAAGAAATCCAAGAGGTTCACAACTCCCTCTCAAAAAATGTTGTCTTTGTGAAAGAGGGAGAAGTGACCAAAGAGAAGGAGACCAACTCCATTGTGGGTGGTGATACCTATAGGGGGAGCATCACTCACAATGACTTTGCCGTAAAATATAACCCATCTTATGTTCTTATGAAATCTAGAGATGGACATGTTTATGCTAAATATGTTGGTACTTCTTATGGTGATGATTATCATTGCACTATTTGGGTTCCCAAGACCCTTGTTGCTAACAAAAGAGGACACACTGAAGGATGGGTACCTAAATCAAGAAATTGATCTCTTGTAGGGAAATGCTTCCGGGTCAAATAGATGGTTCATCCCAACATATGACCGGAAGCCATGACGCAATGAGTGATATTGAACCTCCATTACCTCATCTCAATTGCGTTACTATTGGTGACAAGTCCGAGCTTAAGGTATTGGGACGAGGCAAGGTGGCTATCTCAAATGATTTATCAATTGAGAATGTTCTCCTTGTTGAGTCCCTTGGCTATAACTTGATGTCCGTTCTTCAACTTGCGAATTGTGGCTTTACCTCGTTCTTTAATAAAGAGAGTGTGATTGTCACTTGGGAAACATCTCTTAAAGTAGCTTTTGTTGGGTGTGTCGAGAACGGCATGTATGTAGTGGACTTCTCTAAAGGAGACACGTGTGCCGCGACATGCCTAATGGCTAAAGTTGATGTGGGGTGGCTTTGGCATCGCCGGTTAGCCCACACCAATATGAGAATGTTGCATGACCTCCAAAGTGGCAATCATGTTCTAGGACTAACCAAAGCTAAGTTTGCTAAAGATCGTGTGTGTAGCTCTTGTACCTTTGGGAAGCAACATGGAGAACAACACCCAACCAAGACAACTATCTCCACCACGAGAATTCTCGAGCTCATTCACTTAGATCTCTTCGGTCCACTATCCTATGATAGCCTCGGAGGAAAGAAGTATTGCTTGGTGATTGTGGATGATTATTCAAGATATTGTTGGGTGTACTTCTTCAAGAGGAAAAGTGAAACTCAAAAGAGAGTCATCGAGTTCATCACTCTAGTGGAGCGCCAACACAATGCTACCATATTGGCCATTCGGAGTGATAATGGCTCGGAGTTCAAGAACTATACCGTTGAGGGTTTTCTTAGTGAAGAATGCATTGCTCATCAATATTCCACTCCTTATACCCCTCGACAAAATGGTGTTGCGGAGAGAAAGAACCGGACTTTGATGGATGCGGCTAGAACTATGATTGCGGAGTTCTCTTCTCCCTATAACTTTTGGGCCGAAGCCGTCTCCACCGTATGTCATGCTACTAACCGGTTATATCTTCGCAAAATGTTGAACAAGACTCCCTATGAGATTCTCACGGGCAAAAACCGGATGTATCTTATTTCAAGGTCTTCGGTTGCAAGTGCTTCATTCGCAAGAAAGGTAAACGGTTGTCAAAATTTGAGACCAAATCTTATGAGGGTATCTTTGTTGGCTATGCCAAAAATGCTCACGCCTATAGAGTCTACAACAAGTCCACCAGAAAAGTTGAAGAAGCTATAGACGTGGTGTTTGATGAGGATAACGGCTCCCAAGGGGGGCGTATAGATCATGGTGTTGTAGGAGATGCAATTCCTCCCATCGTCATAAGAAGAATGGGGATTGGTGAAATAATCCCCATTGAGGGTTACCGGATGACGAAGGGAGAAGGACTATGCCCCACTCACGTGGAGCCATTGACTACACCCATTGATGATCAAGCTACTCAACAAGATGCACCAAGCACTCAAGCTAATGATCGAGGTCAAACAAGCAATCAAGACCAAGCTAATGAACAAGGACAAGCAACTCATCTTAATCATGATCAAGATTCCATCATTTTTTAGAGTGCTCAACCTAGTGGTGATCCATCACCCATTATTGATCAAGGACAAAATGAACACGGTCATGTCTCCGATGAAGAAGGTGATTCTCGATCCGTATCCAAGGAATCTTTGGAGGAGATGCTAGCACGAAGAGCAAAGAGAAGGCTAGAGAATCTTGAACGAGCGGGTCATACGGAGGACAAGATTCTTGGGAAAATTCGTGGGAGAGTGGTCACTAGGAGGCAATTGGAGGATTTTATCAAGGCTCATGCTTTTGTCTCCTTCATTGAGCCCAAGAAGGTCTATGAAGCTCTCGAAAATCAAGATTGGCTTGAAGCCATGCATGATGAACTCAATAACTTCGAGCGCAACAAAGTGTGGAAACTAGTACCAAGACCCAAGGATTGAAAAAATGTTATTGGCACCAAATGGGTTTTCAAGAACAAGAAAGACAAAGATGGCATTGTCATTCGCAACAAGGCAAGGTTGGTGGCTCAAGGTTTTTCCCAAGTTGAAGGTATTGACTTCGATGAAACTTTCGCCCCCATAGCTCGTCTTGAATCCATTCGCATCTTACTTTCTTATGCATCTCATCATAACTTCAAGTTACAACAAATGGATGTTAAGAGTGCTTTCCTAAATGGTCCCATTAATGAGTTAGTATATGTCAAGCAACCTCCGGGATTCGAGGATCCCAACCACCCCGATCATGTCTATAAACTTGATAAGGTGCTCTATGGACTTAAACAAGCTCCACGTGCGTTGTATGAGCACCTTAAAGAGTTTCTAGTGGATCGTGGGTTTAATGTTGGTTTAATCGATCCCACCCTCTTTACCAAGACTGTTGGAGGTGACTTGTTCATATGCCAACTCTATGTGGATGACATCATTTTTGGGTCTACTAACACTTTGTTCAATGAGGAGATTTGCAAGCTTATGACCGATAGGTTTGAGATGTCTATGATGGGAGAGTTGGAGTTCTTCCTTGGCTTTGAAGTGAATCAATATCATGAAGGAACCTTCATCAAACAAGCCAAATAAACTCAAGACATGCTCAAGAGATTTAGTATGCGTGATGCCAATCCTATGAAGACTCCCATGTCCACAACCACCGACTTGAAACCCGACCCCAACGGTAAAGAGGTAGATCAAAAGGTATACCGCTCCATGATTGGCTCTTTGCTCTACCTTTGTGCATCTAGACCGGATATCATGTATAACGTAGGTAAATGTGCAAGGTTTCAATCCTCTCCGAGGAAAAGTCATTTGGAAGCTGTGAAACGAATCTTTCGATATCTAGTTCATACCCCAAACTTTGGTCTTTGGTACCCCAAGGGTTCATGTTTTCAGCTCATTGGATATTCGGATGCGTATTATGCGGGAGAGAAGACGGATAGGAAGTCCACGTCCGGGGGTTGCCAATTCCTTGGTCGCTCCTTGGTATGTTGGTCTTGAAAGAAACAGAATTGCATTGCTCTCTCCACCACCGAGGCCGAGTATATCTCCGCGGCAAGTTGTTGTTCTCAATTGCTTTGGATGAGGCAAACCTTGAAGGATTATGGTATTCATTTTGACAAGGTTCCTCTCCTTTGTGATAATGAGAGTGCTATCAAGATCGCCTACAACCCTGTTCTTCACTCCAAGACGAAGCACATTGAGATTCGTCATCATTTCATTCGGGATCATGTTGAGAAAGGTGATATTGATCTTTCATATGTTCCCACCAAGGATCAACTTGCCGATACCTTCACGAAGGCCCTTGATGAACCAAGATTTCGAGCTTTGAGGAATGAACTAAATGTCATCGATTCTTCCAACTTCACTTGAAACCTTGCATATCTACCCTCATTATGAATGCTATTAGGTTTAGATGTAGGCATGGACATAGGGGGAGCGCTACTCAACTCATGAGTATGCACTCCTCTTATTATGCGAAAATCAATTCATCATTGCATATCTAGTCAATTGTGACTTATTGTGCTTAATTGTGAGTAGTAGTTTTGGACCCAAGATATATCTTCGCGGTGCCAAGTTACACACTCAAACATGGTGGCTTCGGCCACCGACCTTTGGTATGTTTTGGATCTTTCACGCGTATCATATTTCTTTCTTGACAACTCGTACGGGTTCGGTCTTCTACCTTTTGTGCTTCTTGTGAACCCCTCCGAGTAATGTCTCTCGTATATCAGTGACTATTTTCCAACCCAAGACCCCCTTTGCCCAAAACAATATTTCCATCGTAATGCTCTTTTTTTTACAATCTTGGTGTGCGAAAACTTGGCTTGGCGGAGGCTCCGGTGAAACCACCGGAGGCTCCACTGACCATGTCCACCGGAACGCCACCAGAGGCTCCGCTAGCACACATTTGCTCAGCGGGCCAAAATTTGGCCTATTTTGTGGACAAGGGGCGGAGGCTCCGGTGAAACCACCAGAGGCTCCGATGGGAGGAGCGGAGGCTCCGCCCGTGGCAGTTTTTCGAGATAAGATCTAGGGCGAGCGGAGGCAAGTGAGATCCGATCTCATTTTCCCCCCACCCGCTCTCCTTCTTCCTCCTCTCAACCGCCACCGCCCCCAAGCCATCCGCCGCCAAGATTCAGGTGCTCCACCGCCGGGAGACCTCCTCCTTGCCTTGGCCCACCCCGGGCTCTTCCTTCTCCTTCCTTTTTCACCATGGATGATGCGGGTATGTGCTCTCTCTTTCTCTCTCTCTCTCTCTCTCATCTAGTTGATGGATGGGATGCATAGGAGTTCATGTTCTTGCTCTCTAGATATGTGGATTTGGAGTTTTTGGAGTAGAAGTTCTCGAGTACAAATCCTAGAAACCTAGATAATGCGTGTTAGGCTTAAATCGTTACGGTTGTAGGGAAGATTCGTTTTCCCTAACCCTCGTTATTCAAGCCTAACACCATGTGTATCTTGGTTTCTTGGATTTGTGTGTGTTTTATCAACTTGAGCATTACCTTTTCTTCATGCTTTCCTCGCTATTTCTTTCTTAGATGCTTCCGGTTCCAAAGGAAAGGGGGTTCGGTACAAGACTAGGGCCACCGTTCATCTCTCCAATGAGACCGAGCGCGATCTTACTTGGATGACACAGGGGAGACAGCTTGACATCAAGTGGTCTGACGTTGGCATTATTCTTGGTGGGTACCCGGATTTTGGACCTTTTGCTGATAGTGAGGAGTTTGCCAATGGATGGTACCGGGTTCATGTTATCAACACTCCATCCCTTCCCAAAGATCAACTCACCCCCACTCTACCCCACCTATGATATCATGATGCGCATCTATAGAGAGACTATCAACCCAAAGGCGGGGAATGTGGATGAAATCCAGGGATTCTTGAAGAACCTCATGCTTCTCACTCATCAACAACGGCTTACCGACACCCCTCGTAAGCTCGATGTGCTTGATTACATTTGGAATGAGCTGTGGCACGCCGTGATCAACCGCAAGAATGCTTGCTTTGGGACCTTCATCATGAAGATCATCTTAAATGTGTGGAATGCCAAGTTTCCGGATGAACCGTTTGATGATTCTAATTGGATTCCTCACATGGAGAGGAGACTCCTCATCAAGGACCACACCAAGCCTCCTGAGCATCCCACTCCCGCTCCTCGCAAGAACAAGGCTAAGCCTCATGTCATTGACGATGAGGAGGAAGAAGAAGCCGGTCCATCTCGCCCTTCTCCTTCCACCAATGCATTCAAGTGGATGGCTCGGGCCCTTAAGAAGGTGTTCCGGTTGAAAAAGAAGGTTGAGCAGCATCAGTGGGAATCCTATTATGAGAAGGAGCTCAAGAACCGCCAGAAAGCACATGCAGCTCGTCAGCTTTGCCGTGATGGCGGTGGATCCGTGGACTCCCAGGCTCTTCCAAGCATCACCGATTGGGATAAATGGCAAGCCAAGGACTCCAAGGGCAAGTTGATCGAGTGGTCTGAGGAGGAAGGAGAAGAAGCTACCAGTTCTCATTGCCGTTCCCCCTCTCCGGATATGGAGATCTCGTCTGAGGACGACTGATCATTGGGTCGTTAGTGTCCTTTTCTCCCTCTTTTGGTATCTTGATGCCAAAGGGGGAGAGATATATATTAGGAGCGCGGGTATTTGCATGGGTCTCCCTCAAGCATATTCGATTTGCATCTTTCTATTGCTTGAGGGAGTTTGGTTTTTCATTTGGTCACTTGGAACTTCGGTTTGTTTACATTATTCCTATGTGCCGTGAACCTCGTATTATTATGCACTTGTGAACCTCGTATCATATTATATCATGTGTTGTGTGCTTTATCTTTTTCATATTGCTCATATACATATCATGCTTAAATTCTCTCAACATAAAGGGAGCATACCTTTAGGGGTACCTCCGCTCATGTTGTGTTTTCTATAATGCAAATAGGGATGTTGTCATCAATTACCAAAAAGGGGGAGAATGAAAGATCATCGTCCGTTTTGGTAATTATATGACAACATACCTATTTGATCTAATGTTTGTTTGATATATGAAAATGCCCAGGTTAATCAAGTTCACTAATTCTATGGGCCGCGTGTTTGCTTAAAATGAAAAGAGCTAGGAGAAAGGAATCTGGGAAGCTATTTTCTGCATGGAGCGGAGGCTCCGGTGAAACCACCGGAGGCTCCGCCCCAGGCTCCGGTGCCGGTCCGGTGGAGGATCCGCCCAAACCTCCCTCTAGAGCAAACGAGCGGAGGCCAGGGCGGAACCTCCGGTGGAGCTCCGGTGGGCGGAGCCTCCGCCCTTTCCTCCGGAGCCTCCGCTGCCTTCAAACCAGGGCCCTTGCACGGGTGGCATCCGGTGCGCCTCCGGTGGAGGCTCCGCCAAATCCTTGCTCTGTTGGATAAGAGCGAAGGCTCCACCGGAGCCTCCGGTGGAGCTCCGGTGGCCCCAACGTGGCCCTGTGCACAGTGGCATCCGGTGCGCCTCCGGTGGGGGTTCCGCCAAAAACTGGTTCGGGTGCATAAGAGCGGAGGCTCCACCGGAGCCTCCGGTGCAGCTCCGGTGGGTGGAGCCTCCGCCATCTCCACCGGAGCCTCCGCCCCGTGGCCATCCAAAAGGGAGCAGGTGCGCTGCGCTGCTGCGCAAATGATAGAAGCCCACCGGAGCCTCCGGTGCTCCTGGAATGCAACGGCCGCTTAATGGGAAGGGGTATAAATACCCCTTCCCCTTCCTCATAAATGCTAAGATTTTCCCACTCTCTCTCCTAGCCATTAATGAAAGCTTCATCCACCTAGATCTCCCACTCCGTCCACCCAATCACTTCCATACTTAGTGGAGAGCTAGAGGAGACCTAGATCCACACTTTCACCAAAGGAATTTCAAATCCATCCACCACAACCTAGTAGATCTAGAATCCTACTTGAGGCCTAGAAACCTTAGTAGATCATGTGCTTGTAGCTCCCACCTTGTTGCAAGAAGCTACGGATTGCTTGAGAGCCTCCATCCATCTTGTGGAGTGACCTCGAGCCCTTGTAAAGGATTGGTCAACGCCTTAAAGTCGACCTCGTAGTGGAAACGAGAATCTCCCTCATCGGAGAAGCTCAAGGAGAACAAGGTGTGCACAAACGTGCTATTGAGGAGTGCCTAGGTGGCTCCCCACCTCTCCAACGTAGACGTACTTCTCTTTGAGAAGGAACTACGGGAATCATATCCTTGTCTCCTTGTTTACACTTGTTGTTTGTCTTGCTACCTTACGGTTTACTTCCGTTGCGCACATTATCTTGTACATATAGGTTTCTCACCTAGATGCACATCTAGAGAACCCTATCTTATCTTGCTTAGCCCTACTAAAAGGAAAAGAAAAGAAAAATTGGTAGTCAACCTATTCACCCTCCTCTAGTTGACCATATTGCAGTTTCAATTGATACGTCCATTTTGCATCACTATTTTATTTCATAATTTTCTGTTATTCATCGATATATTTCATCTTATGATGCATCTCTTATGTTATTTTATCTTATTTTGCATGTTTTATAATTATTGGTGAATAAACATCGGGACCAGAAATCTGATGGAAAAAAGCACCGTCGAGATACCATATTTCAGAAGATCAGAAGAAGAAGGGGGACATCCGGGGGTTCCTAAAAGTTCGGAAGAGGAACTCAGACAGAAGGAGATCCGGAGGGGGCCACCAGGGGCCCACACCTAGGGGTGGCGCACTCCCTGGCCGCGCCACCTAGGGGTGTGGCCACCCTGGCCCACCTCTGGGGGTCATCTTTGGCGTGCCTGGCCCCGAGGGAACCCTAAGCCTCATTCCATCGTCGAAGAATTATTTCACCGCTGCCTCGGGGCGGAAAACACCCGAGAGAGAAAAGCTCTCTGATAGGGAGAAATCTGCCGAGGAAATTCCTCTCCGGAGAGGGGAAATCATCGCCATCGTCACCGTCATCTCTCCGGGCATCATCAAGATCGTCATCATCACCACCAGCACCATCACCCTCATCATCCACCTTCATCCCGTTGTAACAATTAGGGTCCTCTATCGTTGTTTTGCATTAGATCTCCCTCCCGGTGTGGATTGCTTGTTAGTAGTTGATGCTTGTGAGATTTATCGGTGTTTGCACTTTATGACCAGATTGTTATCATCCATTATATCACCTTTGATCATGATCTATATGATGTGTTGTGAGTAGTTCGTGTTGTTCTTGAGGACATGGGAGAAGTCAAGTTGTTAGTAGTGAAGTAATGTTGAGTAATATTTAATGTTTGATATTTAAGTTGTGGTGTTATTCTTCTAATGGTGCCATGTGAACATCGACTACATGATACTTCACCCTTATGGGCCTAGGGGAATGCATCGTGTATTTGGCTACTAATTGTGGGGTTGCTGGAGTGACAGAAACCTAAACCCCCATTAGGAAACCATTACACGAGGGAGAGTAGGACCCCGGAGTTTAAAACTGTGGTTAGATTTATTTCTTAATTACTTTCTTGTAGTTGCGGATGCTTACAACGGGTATAATCACAAGTATGTATTAGTCTTGGATGGGGCGGTACATTAGCATAGGTTCGCCCACGCAACACTTAACAAAACACCTAACATTATTCAGCTGCATGGAACAAAAGCACTTGACAGAAACCTCCCGTGTGTCCTCGAGAACGTTTGTTAATCATAAGTAAACTCACCGGCTTGTCCTTTGCTGAAGAAAGGATTGGGCCACTTGCTGCAATTATTATTACTGCATTTTATTTACTCGTACTTTATTTATCTGCAATATAAAAAAACCCTACAAATCTATTTTCCAGTATTTACAGTTATTCCTTCATCGAAACCGCTTGTCAACACATTCTGATCCTCGTTGGGTTCAACACTCTTACTTATCGGAAGTACTACGATACACCCCCTATACTTGTGGGTCATCAAGACTATTTTCTGGCGCCGTTGTCGGGTTGTGAAGCGCTATCGGGAAGTGGAATTGATAAAGGAAGCTTCTGCTGTAAGTGTTGTTTTTATTTTTGTCTACTGCTTTATTACACTATGTTTGGAACTCATTTTGAGTCCTTATTTGCGGGCACTGCTACCACTGCTAGGATAGTAAGTGACTCACCGCCTGATGATTTGGATCCTTATAAAATACCTATAAAGATTGTTAAACATGTTATGGATAGCTGCTCTTCGGGTGATGGAAATGTCCATCCTGGTGATCATTTGCTCTTTTTACATGAATTATGCGAGTTGTTCAAGTGTGCAGGTATTACAATGAGCCATGTGAAGAGGAAATTATTCTCTATTTAATTGACGGGTCGAGCCGCTGAATGGTTTAAACTGCTGAAAAATAGCCAGACTATTGAATGGGAAGAAATTGTACCTCCGTTTTATTCTAAATTTTATCCTCCCAGTAAAATTCATAGAGATCGGAATTATATATATAATTTTTGGCCTCATGATGGAGAGAGCATTGCCCAAGCATGGGGGAGATTGAAGTTACTAATTCTCAAATGCCCCATTCATGAGCTCCCCAATAATATCGTTATTAATAATTTCTATGCAAGGCTTCCTCTTCATGATAAGGATTTATTGGATGCTTCTTGTTCTGGATCATTTACACGTATGAAGGATGAAGCTAAATGAGATCTTCTTGATCGTATTCAAGAAAACACTGAAGCATGGGAGAATGACAAAGGTAGAAAGTCAGGTATAAATTATGACTATGAATGCATTAAAACCTTTATGTCATCTGAGGATTTTCATAATGTTAGTGTTGTTTATGGTCTTGATTCTCAAGTTGCTGCAAACTTGTATAAGGCTTTTGCTTCTTACATTGATATTCCTAAAAAGGAATGGGATAAGTACCATGCACCTTATAAAGATACTATTAATTGTGTTCCTGCTAGAGATATAGAAGTTCATACTGTTGATTCTATTGTGCCTGGACCTTATATTGAGAAAATGCCTTTCCCTGCTAAGGTAAAAGAACACTCTATGTTAGCTAGTGTGATTAGTAAAAGTGCGAAGAAACTTGTAGAACCTGAGGAACAAATAACTGTATAACCTACAGTAGCAATAGTAAAGGACCTTGTTTCTGAAAATGTAGAAGAGGGACACATTATATTTTGTGAAGATGCTTCTAATATTGTCTCTCATCCTAGTAAATCTAGGAAACCCAGTGTTCCTGTGCTATCTGTTAGGATAGGTGATCATTGTTATTATGGTTTATGTGATATTGGTGCTAGTTCTAGTGCTATTCATTATAAGCTTTATAAAGAAATCATGCATGAAATTGGTTCTTGTGAACTTGAAGACATTGATGTGATTATTCAACTTGATAATAGGGAAACTATTTCTCCAATTGGTATTGTTAGAGATGTGAAGGTCTTGTGTGGTAAAACTAAGTATCCTGCTGATTTTCTAGTACTAGGAACTTCTGCTAGTGATACTTGTCCTATTATATTTGGTAGACCTTTCTTAAATACTTGTGGTGCTGTTATTGATTGTAAAAAGGAGAAAATCCTTACAAAGTTTGATGGAGAATCTTATGAATTTAATTTCTCCAAATTTGCTAAAACACCCTATGAAGCTGAATTACTTAATGAAAGTTATAGAGTTGAACAGTTGGCTGCTATTGCTCTTGCTCCTAATAATCCTTTGAAGCAATACATGGAATACCATGAAAGTGATGTCTTTATGAAAGAAAGGAATGAAATTGATGAGATTTTCCTACATGAGTGATGCATGTAAAATGCATAGATGAATTTTGCATATTTTCACATGGTTTTCTATTACATATTGCATCATATAAGGGTATAATTCAATGTTTTATAGTATTTTGGGGTTAAATTACAAAGTCCCCCAACTTTTATGGAATTAACCCTGCCTGTCAGAAACCTCGTTTTCTATATTTTTGACGTTTCAGGGGGCAAACTTCCGCGAAATCACCTGAAAATCTGCGGGGGTCATTTTCTTGGAAGGAGAAGACTTGCGGGCGAAGGATCCACGAGAATTGGGCAAGGAGGCCCAAAAGAGGACCCTCCACGCAGCCAGATTCCTTGGCCGCGTGAGAGGCCCCCTTTTGGCCCCTGTGGCCCCAATTCCTTCCATCTTCAACTTACCGACTCCGTCTTGACCTAAAACCGACTATAAAAAGGGTCCCCCGTACCCTTACGGAGGAGAGCGCCGCCGAAACACCAAAACACCAAAACAGAGACCAGAAGTTCCAGATTGGAGGGGAAAACTCCGGCGGGGCGCCGCCGGAGTGATCTCCTACCCCTCCAACGTCATCTCCATCGACATCTCCATGAAGAGGGAGTAGTCCACCCCAGGGCTATGGGTTTGTGGAAGTAGCACTTGTATCTCTCTCTCTATGTGCTTCACTAATTAGATCCGTATGAGCTGCCTCACATGATTACGGGCACCGTTGTAATTCCTATGTGGTGGATCTTTTCTATGAGTTATTGAATCTGAGATTGCAATTGTTTCTCTTGAGTTATTTGAGTAGATGTATCTTATGTACCCCGTTCTTATTTTCTAGCTTTGATCAATCTAGTTCTTGAGAGCGTGTGTGGGGTGATGGGTGCATTAGTTGGAGTAACGGGGGGTGGCTAGTGCTGTGAAAGTGACAGAAGTTCAGCGATCCACTTAGGTTTTGTTAAACCTTTCTTAGTTACCTCACTAGGGATAAAAAGTAGTACCTTGTTACCGGGGATTTGAAGTGACACTAATCAATCTCCATGACTATATCTAGCAAGTTCTTACTTCAACTTCATGTCACATTGCTTAAAGCTATACTCTGGTTTTTCCTTAATTATCGAGGTGTTATGATTTATTTCGCATCTTGGTGGAGTATAAGAGGGATCAATATGACCGTAGAGATCTCTATGCTAGGACGTGATGCCCATATGAAAGTATTCAATGTTAAACATGTTATTGTAATCTCACATGTAATTCTTTATGTCCACCGTCTACCACTTTATTTGAGAGAATGCAAGTGTGAAACCATGAACCCCGGTCCTATTTTAAATATAAGAAAACACTCTAGTTACTTTGCTGCAATTTACTTTACTTGCACTTTACTTTACTTGCATCTCCAATTCGAATTTACATTATCTCCATCACAACTTGCATCACAAAAATACAAAAACAATCCATTGCATATTTATTTTCTCATTTGCATTTAGTAGTAGATTTAATTATTGCACATTTACTTTCAGTTTTGCATTGCAATTTAGAAGTCTCACACCTTGTGCTTGACAACCACTTTGTGAGGTTGAGGGCACAAAATTCTCTACTTGTTTGCAGAATCCTGGAGGAAGCTTGGAAGACAACTGCTGAAATACTGGCTCCCCAAGAGTTCGATATAAACCATCGAGTCACCCTCGTGGGGAAGAAGGCTTGCCACTAGCTACACACTCTGCACTTGGAGTCTCAACCTAGCCATCAAGCGTTTTTCTGGCGCCGTTGCCGGGGAGCCATAGGTGAAGGAGTTGTCCAAGGGAGCTCACAAGAAGTCTTCATCACCAACAAGGTGTGCAAACACCTAAGCTTGGGGAGGTTGCACCTACGTGAGTACCGTCCTTTCTATCTCCACCTTCTTTCAAGTAGATTGTTTTGTTTCTTGTCTTGTTTTTGTTTTTGTTCTTGTTTTTGTTTTGTCTTGCATATTTTATTTTAGTTTGCATTTTAGTTTTGCATTTAGTTATCTAGATTATTTTAGTATTTCGAATTTTCCTAGTTACTTTACTTTTCAGTTTTGCATAAAAAATTAAAAACTACATAAAAACTGTTAAAATGGGTGATAGAACTAAATTAAGTGACTACACAAATACACCCAATGACCAATTCATTGCTAGGCCAATTACTACACCTGAAATACAAGCTGAAAGCTATGAAGTAAGTCCTAGTTTATTGAATTTAATTACTAGAGAGCAATTTGGTGGTAGTGCTATGGAGGATGCCTCTATGCATCTTCATGATTTCATGGAAATATGTGATATGCAAAAATTTAAAAATGTGGAAAGTAGTGTTTTAAAACTGAAATTATTTCCTTTTTCACTTAGAGGAAAGGCTAAAGAATGGTTACTTTCACTACCTACAGCTAGTATAAAGTCTTGGGATGATTTAAAAGAAGCTTTCATTAAGAAATATTATCCCCCGTTAAAATTTTGCAAAATAGGAATAATATCCTCTCATTTAGGCAAAATGATAATGAACATGTAGCCATGGAATGGGATAGAATTAAATTAATGCTTAGAACATGCCCATCACACGGAGTAAATGAATGGACCATAGTACACTCTTTTTATAATGGTCTAAACTACATGTCTAGAACTATACTTGATTCTGCTGCTGGAGGTGCCTTTATGAGTAAAACTGTAGGTGAGGCTAAGAGCATATTAGAAAGCATATTGCAAAATTATAGTCAATGGAATACTTAAAGAGCACCCAATCCCACTAAGAAAATAAACTCAATTGAAGAAACCAATGATTTGTCTTATAAAATGGACACTATTCTTGCTTTTATTAATAAACAAAATATGGAGAATGTGCCTTTGCAAGAGCTACTTGGTAGTAATTCTGAAAGTGTGGATGTTAATTTTGTTAGGAATTATGGTAGCAATGGTTTTGGTAATGCTTACAATTCATATAGTAAACCTCCTTATGTGCCAAATAAACCTTTTGTTCCATATCCTAATGCTAATGAAAATAAGTGGAAGCCTTCTAGTGAAATTTCTGAATTTAATAAATTGCTTATGGAACAAGTTGCTAGTCACAATGCTATGATACATGAGTTAAATAAGTCTATTTCATCCATTAGTAGTGATATTAAAGGATTGCAACTTCAATCTTCGAATTTAGATAAAGCATTGTCAAAATTAGCTGATAATCAAGCAACTCTATTAAGCATGTCAGCAGGAAAGCCACAAGCACAACCTAGTGTAGGAATAAATTCTATTACTATTGCTGCTCCTATTATTGAAAATATTGATCATATTGCTGAGAATACAAGTGAGCATGTCCCTACTAGCTTAGAAGAAACTTTGAATGAAATAGTGAAGTACCCATGAATATTTACTTCCATATATGTCTTATCTTGCTAGCAAATATGAAATTAGTCCTCATGAATCAAGCATGCTAGCTAAATTAGAGAGTAAAGTAGAGGAAATTATGATGCTTACTGAAATTAAGGATCCATTGCTTGATTTAGAAAAAAGTAGCTTGCAAGAACTTATTGCTACTCTACAAAAATTTGCTAGTGATCCCACTATAAATGGTAATCAACCTGGCTTTGGATCTTATATTGCTAATCATGTCTTGCAAGAAAAAATTGCTAGGTACAAGAATGAGGCCATGATACCTCCTAAGCTTGGGGATGCATGGATCCCCAAGGTGCTAGTTTCAATTGGAAAAAAAATTCACCATGCTATGTTAGATCTAGGTTCTAGTGTATCGGTACTCTCTAAAGAATTATATGAATTGCTAGAACTAGAAAATTTAGAAAAGTGCTCAAGTGAATTTGTCCTTGCTGATAACTCTACTAAACATTTTGTAGGAAAATTAAAAGATGTTATGATTGAATTGCACATGACTTTCGTACCCGTTGATTTCATTATTATGGATATGGGGGATAAATCCCTTAGTCCTATTATTTTGGGTAGACCTTTTCTTCATACTACAGGTGCAATCATAGAATCCAAGGAAGGGAATGTCAGGTTTCAGTTCCCTCACAAGAAAAGCATGGAGCACTTCCCAAGGAAGAGGGGCACGCTGAAGAACAAGCTCCCTCATGAGTTTTATCCCTCTTGATTATCAAGTAAGTAAAGCCTAGCTATATGGCTATAAAGAAAGCGCTTTACGGGAGGCAACCCGGTTGTTTTTGTTTGGATTTTCCTAGTGTCCTCTTGCTGTCTCAAGAGATTAGTTTTTTTTTAATTCTGCAGTTTTCAATAAAGAGTCAAGTCAAACCCATTTGGACTTATAAGTTGCTATCCTAGTGCATGAAATTTCTGTTTCAGCACGAGTCTTCTCACCGTATGATTTTACGTTTTTTATTGGTATGTCGGATTGAGCTAGTTTTATTAGTATGTTCTGCAACTTTTGGTCCCCTGTAAGCACAAAAATTGGCTTAATTTTTTGACGAGTCTAGCTTAGGGAAAAACGTTCGTTTTGCTGCTGCTGCTTTTCTGGACAGATTCTGCCTTCTTTTGTTTTATGCACTCTTTGGGCTTGGGAATTGAATTCCATGATTCTTTCAAGAAAGAGAGTGAACATACAACATAATGAACCTTATTGTCTATCTACTGGAGCATTTGATTTGGAATTTTGCACAGAAAGCATGTGATTTGTTTGTCCTTGCTAATCTCACCCCGCAGAAAAAGAATGGGAGAAACATGTTTTGTGAAAAAAAAATTCACAGGGAATAGAGGAGCTGCGCCTCAAGACATCCAAGAATGGTGAAAGCCATAAGCTTGGGGATGTGATGAACACCCCACTGGAGCTACACTCTTTTGGTTAGCACACGTCTACTTTCTGTTTTTCTAAGCAAAGCATTTATCGTAGAGACTTGAAGCGTCTAGTTTTTGTTTTTATTTTTGTTTTGATAAGACCACCATCATTTTATATGATATCGAGCTACTGGAGTTTGGGGTTGGAATGTATTGGATGCTAGTATTATGATTTGGAATAGGGATGCCATGGTTTATTTGAAGAGCTACATATGTTTGCACGATTTATAGGCTTTTTATGTGTAGAAATTTGCAATAATGTTGTCTTGAGCTATCTCTTATTCATGTCCTTGATGTTAATTGCTGGTTTATTTAGTTTGTCATGAAATGAGTAGTTCTATGTACATATGCATGCATAGTAGCTGGTCAACTATCTCCCTCTTGCTAGCCCAATTTTTTTAAAAATTCCAACAAGTAAATACTTGTTTCCAACACTCCTTAGCCAAGTATTTCCAGTGAGTCCACCATATCTTCCCATTAGCTTCATTGCTATTCCGAGTATGTTCACCATGTTATTGTGTTTTTTATGTTCTAAATTAAGATATTCACTTTATTAATTGTCATGGGTTGAACTTGGGATAGGACTCTCACGAACTTTTGAAGGCACACTTTACTTTTTATGCATCTAATAAACATGACCCAATAATGGGAGCCACAAGTTTTGCGTTTGACAAGTGTGTGGTTGGGAGCTAGCTATAAACGTGTATCACCGGAAAGCTTTCAACATTGCACAAAAAATTTACATTTGGTTGATATCATGTACTTTTGTTTTTGGACTCCTGCCATGCCGAAAAGAAATAGAGGAATATTAAGTTTTGATGAGTAAGTATCTATATGACTAGAGAAACGCATTGGGCCGCTAACCCAAGCCATTCTTTATCATGGTGGAAATTTACTTACAGCTTGAGTGAATCTACAACACATCCTATAATAAAATAAGAAGCTATGCATAATAGTGAATGAAAATAAAAAGGATGATGAGTCTACTCCGTTTGTTCATCTTGTCATTGTAACATGGGCTTGTTTCCATGTCATGGGGCAAGAGGTACCTCTTTGCGGTTCTCTATGATGTCATTAATACTTATTATGATTGTACAAAACTTATTAGGAATCTTAAGTTGAGTAATCATGGAGTAGGTTTTCACACTCACGGGGCATGAGGCTTTCAACCACCTTGTCATTCTCATTACTTCAATACTCACAATATTAAGATGCTAGTGATAAAGGGGCAATGAGAGTCCTAGATCAATGGATACCACATTTCAATTAGTAATTTTAGTTGAATAATTTAGAGGCTAAATAAGACTTGATCATGTTTTACCTCTACTCAATTTTCTCCAAAGTGTCCACCATATTTTCTATTCTCCATTATGCTATTCTTTGACCAATATAGGATTTTATTTTTCATTTTGTGTATGCATTTGGTCCATAGTGCTTTTATTTCATTATACACTTTGTGAGCTTTCATGAAGCATCTTTGGTTGCATATTTGATATTTCTTACAACATGAATTGTATATTCCTACTCATTCCTAGTATTAATCGTTTGATTATATGTAGCATGAATAATCCTCCTTGATATCCCATGATTGTTTCAATATGCAAAACCCATCTTAGTTTTATCACCTTCATACTCGAGAACGAGCATGGGTTAAGCTTGGGGATGTTGATGCATGTAAAATGCATAGATGAATTTTGCATATTTTCACATGGTTTTCTATTACATATTGCATCATATAAGGGTATAATTCAATGTTTTATAGTATTTTGGGGTTAAATTAGAAAGTCCCCCAACTTTTATGGAATTAACCCTGCCTGTCAGAAACCCCGTTTTCTATATTTTTGACGTTTCAGGGGGCAAACTTCCGCGAAATCACCTGAAAATCTGCGGGGGTCATTTTCTTGGAAGGAGAAGACTTGCGGGCGAACGATCCACGAGAATTGGGCAAGGAGGCCCAAAAGAGGACCCTCCATGCAGCCAGATTCCTTGGCCGCGTGAGAGGCCCCCTTTTGGCCCATGTGGCCCCAATTCCTTCCATCTTCGACTTACCGACTCCGTCTTGACCTAAAACCGACTATAAAAAGGGTCCCCCATACCTTTACGGAGGAGAGCGCCGCCGAAACACCGAAACACCGAAATAGAGACCAGAAGTTCCAGATTGGAGGGGGAAAACTCCGGCGGGGCGCCGCCAGTGTGATCTCCTACCCCTCCAATGTTGTCGAGACATCGTAGTAGTTTTCATAGACGGGGGTGCCATGAGACTACGGTAGAGACGTGGGGTAACGGGATATCGTAGTAACACAGAACACGGGATTTTACCCAGGTTCGGTACGTCGCGACAGTACGGTGTACCTACTCCTGCACTTCTCACTAATTGGGACTAAAACCCGTTTATCAGGGTTACAATGTGAGGGTGTAGATCTAGCTTCTCGGCGAGGATGAGCTTCTCGGCGAGTTGCGTAGAGCTTGAACTTGTTGTGTCTAACTTAACTTGTTTTAATCTATCTCCCGTCCGGCTTTATATAATAGCCGGATTAGGGCTTACAGAATAAGAAACCTAGAAGACTACGTTTAACTTGTAACTTGGAAAGCAAGGAATCCGTCTTCTCCTCCAAGCCAGATCACGCGGGCCGCGATCCGGGTTCTTCTAGAATCCGGCTTCTGCGCGTCGGACTACTGGGCCGCCCAATGGACCCAAGCCCATTACCATGTAGGCCACCCTGGTAGTCCGGCTCTTTGTCTACCATCTTCTATACCCCTATTCAGTATATATCCGACAGTATCCCCCAGGAAGGATCAAAACTCTGATTCTCCGTCTTTCGCCAAATACATTTTGTCCGGGAAATCTTGATTCAGCAGTCTTGATTCTTTCTACTTTCCTTTTGAAGGAGATGGTAACATAAAACTCGGAACCATGAAAATCCGGCTTTTCTTCTCGCGATCCTTCGCGGAAAAGGAACTTCTACGTCAGCGTCTTAAACATGCTGACGCAAGCGCCGCTTGGTTCCACGCGGGAAACCCCTCAGCGTATCTCTGACAACTTCTCACGGGAAACGAGGAGATAGCCATCATTCCCCTGCCGTTTTATTTCCCGTATTTTCCGGCGAGCGACACGCGTCGAGCATCCAACGGTCGAAAGAGCCGTTGGCGCGTATCTAAACGGGTTTCCGGCTATAAATAGCCATCATCGTCCTCGCCAAAAAACTTTCCTCACTCCCTCACTGCCCACGCCATTGACGCGAACGCGAGCTCGAGAGCAAAGCACTTGTTCTAGGCGCACTTAGCATCCAAACGCACCGAAACACGCCACCAAAAGATGGCCTCCTCGCCGTCGTCGCCGACCCGCGCCGCCATCGACGAGCTCATCGGCGACCTGGATCCACAGCCGGGATCGCAAACGCACACCGGCGGCGAGCCGGGGAAGACTACGGCTTCCGCGGCGGGCGGAGAAAACTTTTCCGCCGCCGCGGACGTTGCGTCATCAAGTGCCGCGACAACCCCACCGTTTGCACCCGAAACGGTGGAGGAAAAGATCGAGCTCCTCGGCGACGAACTCGCCGCCGCGGAGGCTGCCGCCGCCGCCACCGCCGGAGCGGACGAGGAAGCTGAATCTGCAGGCAACTGGATTGCCTGCAGTATTCCTCCGGCTCTCCTTCCAAACTTGGAGAAGGAGGGCCTGGTACTTAAGAAGAAATGGCGGCTTCCGGAGGAAGAGACCGAGCCAACGCCGCAGAACGGCGAAAGGGTAATTCTCACTTCCCACCTCTTACGAGGTATGGGGCTTCCGCCTTCTTCTTTCTTCCTCCAAGTTCTTTCTCATTATAACATCCAGCCCCACAATCTTCCCCCCAATTCCATTCTATACATGGCCGGCTTTCAGGCCTTGTTTGAAGGCTACTTAGGGCTAGAACCTAGGTTAGACTTCTGGATGTACTGCTTTGGAGTTAAGCGGAACTCTTCGGAGGGCGCGCTCCCAACTTGCGGGACCATATCCTTCACTCTTTGGAGACTCCGA
The DNA here is from genome assembly GCA_028641055.1 of Alopecurus myosuroides. Taxonomy (NCBI): domain Eukaryota; kingdom Viridiplantae; phylum Streptophyta; class Magnoliopsida; order Poales; family Poaceae; genus Alopecurus; species Alopecurus myosuroides. The sequence continues at coordinate 82,336,574 of CM054060.1, forward strand.
GAGGATTGGTTCCCCAAGATCAAAACCTCAGAATCCGTCAAATTTTGGACGGGTTCTTTCTTTTATCATCCCGACGTGCCTTTTCCTAAAAAGGCCGTCGGGGTTCCACCTTTTGTGAATTCTGCCGCCGTTCCCCAGGATAACTGGGGAACAGAAGCCGTCCAAGTTCTGTCGCCGGATCTACTAAAGATCAAGCGGCGCATCGCCAAGCTCACCTCCATGGATCCACCTCTAACTGGCATGGACACGGTTCTATGTTGGCTGATTAGGCGGATCCAGCCACTAGCCAACCACAGCGGCCGTCTCCTGTGCGAATACACGGGAGTCGAGGATCCGATGCGGACATCCGCCAAGGATTGGCCCGCAAAGGAACTTAGGCGGCGCATCAATCAGTTGGTCGCATCGCGCGACCAATACACAGAGAGTCGGCCAATGTACACAGCCGAAAATCCGGTTTCCAAGGTAATTTTTCAGTCATTTGGGTACAGTTTTATTTTTTTCTCGGATTTCCTAACTTCTGATTTTGATCTTGCTTGTTCGACAGTTCGCGGATCTTTCAGACTCGGACTTGGTGTCCGAGGCTGAGCTGGACGCGCTGCGCACCGCCGCTACAGGTGGACGCAAGCGCAAGAAGATAACTTCCTCGGAAGAAATTATCGATCATGACGGAATCCCCGTCGCCACCTCCAGGTTCTTTCTTCTGGAGTTTTCTTTTATGGGAACTTTTTTCATCCATCTTCGGTGTTTTAACCTTTTCCGGATTTTATGTTTTTAGCCTGCAGCCTTCCACCCTGAAGCCGAAGAAGCTGAAGAAACACAAGGTTTCTTCCAGCCGAGGCAGCCAACCTTCTCCCGCCGTAGCCCCGGAGACGCCACGCACAATGGCGGAAGAGCCTACTGCAGCCCCCACCACCAAGCCCCCAGAGCCCAGCCAGCCCGTTGTGTCCGACACGGACACGAGGGAAAGGGCGGCTCCAGAGGTGGGAAAATTACCTCGGACTTTCGACGAGGAAATTCCCACCTTTGACAAGGATTTCAAAGCTATCAATGACGGCTTGGACGCAGCCGGGAATCTCTTCGCGGAGTACGCGAAAGAGTTTAAAGAAAACTTGGCAGGTTTGCAGCGCATGAGCCAGGTATATAACTCTAGCCCCCAAGCATTAAACAAAATGCGTATTTTTTGCTTTGATGTTTTTTGTAATCATTCTTTCCCTTGCTATGTTTCAGCAAACCTCCGAAGCCATCAACAGGGAAGTTTTCAAGAAACTCACCATCAAGAATAAAGAAGTTAGAAGTCTTCTTTCTATTCTTGAAGAAAGGGAGGCAGAGCTGGAATCATCTAAGCTCGCACTGTCGGAAACACAAGGTAAGCGTTTTCCTTCTGAAATTTCCGATTCAATTCTTTGCCTAAGTTTTTTCCGAGAAGCTGGCTAACTCGGATTTTTTCCTTGCTTTTCAGCTGCATTAGCTCAGGCTAAACAAGCAGCGGAAGATTCTGGCAATGCCGAAATTCTCCGCAAGGAGAACGTTGAGCTCCACAAGAACCTTGTGAAAGCGCAACAAGACTTGGAAGCCAGTAATCTGGCCCTTGGAGTTTCTAATTCCAAGGCTTCCGAGCAGGCGGAGGAGGACAAATCCACCATTCAGGATTTGACCGACGCTCTAAACCTTCGCCTGGAGGAAGTTTCTGAGATCGACAAGCTCATCGGTAAATTTCTGCCTCATTCATCATCTTTCCATGTTTTACTTTCTCTATTTTTCCGTCTAACCCTTTTGGGTGTGTTATTGGAAAAAACCAGGAGATACCCCAGATGGCACTCGGGTTGCAGGCATCCGAGCTTTCGGGGAGACATGGAATTTGATGAAGGCTGCTGCAACGCAGCTGGTAGACAAGTTTCTTCACGAAAAATCTAGGGAATGCTCGGAGGTTGAAAAACTTCCGGGTGCCATCATGGAGGTGGCGGAGGCCAAAGATTCCCTTCTTCGCTCCGCTGCACGGGGTGGTGCGCGCATGGCTCTCGGCCTCATGCGCATGCACTACCCCACTGCCAAATCCTGGCGCGTGGCGTCCGGTGTCCCTCAAGGATACACGGATATGCAGCAAAACACCATCTTTGGTGAAGTCAAAGGCCACGCCACCCAGATTGCCTCCATGGTGAATATCTCCGTCAACTATCCAGAAGAGGAGATCCCTCCGATCCCCGAAGACGAGAGCAGCGAGGAAGAGTCAGATGCTTGAAGGGTTATCTTGAACCTGGATAACAAAAGTAGACAATAGGTGCATTACTATTCTTTTAATGTAATCCAAAATGTAATGCTTCTTTTTGTATGAATGAAACTTCCGTCTTTTGCAGTTTAAATTATGAAATTCTTTGCAAGTTTTTTGGATTTTATCATTCCTTTATCTTCTAAGTTCTCTGGTGTATATGCTTTAACTGTCCTTAGTGTTTGAAATGGCTCAAATAGCAATATGAATCTTCATGCCGAGTAACTGGGGACGAACCAAGCAGTTTTGAAACTCGGAAACATGGACCATGCTAAAGGCATTTTTACTAACTAGTTCCAGTAACCCAACACACACACAATCAGATAAGACTTAGAGAAATCAAGGAAAGTTTTAAGTGAAACTTGGGCACACAGGCAATTCAAGTTTCCCTTAGCCGTTAACAGGCTGAAAAATCATTCAGTTTTGTAACGCCGAGTACGCAAGCACAATTCGGGTTAACGTTGAGCAATTTGAAAGATCATTGGGAAATAGATGAGGCGGAAACACCTTGCACTTATAAAAAATATGGATGACAGCATTCCGACAACTTTATTTCATGATCTCAAAAGATGTTTACATAGAATTGAACTAAGTACGGAAAGGTACATAACTTTCTAGACGTTCCCAGGCTTCCGCAATCCACTTGACTTTGTCGAATTTTTTCAGCAGCTTGTAGAGTGGTAAGGTTTTAGCCCCCAGCCAACTGATAAATCTGCTGACGACTGCAGCGGAACCCGTCAATCTTTGGACATCTTTTACACATGTAGGTTTTGAGATGTTCAAGATTGCCTTGATCTTTTCCGGGTTAACTTCTATTCCTCTGTGGGAAACAATGAAACCCAGAAGTTTTCCTGAGGGAACCCCGAATACGCACTTAGATGGATTCAACTTCATCTTGTAAGTGCGTAAGTTTTCGAAAGTTTCTCGCAAATCCTCAAGGAGTGTATCTTTTTCCTTGGTTACGACGGCAATATCGTCCATGTAAACATGAACGTTTCTGCCAATTTGACTATGCAAACAGCGTTGCATGCAACGCTGGTAGGTTGCACCTGCGTTCTTCAGGCCAAAAGGCATGGTTATGTAATAGTACGTCCCATACGGGGTTATAAAAGAAGTCTTGATTTGATCTTCCTTTTTCATGCGTATTTGGTGGTACCCGGAGGATGCATCCAAAAAGCATAAAAGCTCGGAGCCTGCAGTGGCATCTATTATTTGATCGATTCGCGGTAACGCGAACCTATCTTTCGGACACAGCTTGTTCAATCCTGTGTAATCTATACACATTCTAAGAGCAGTGGTGTCTTTCTTCGGTACTAGGACCAGATTTGCGGACCAATCAGTATGGATTACTTCCTTGATGAAATCCGCTGCTAAAAGCCGGATAATTTCCTTGCCAATAGCCTTCCGTCTTCTTCCATCAAAACGACGGAGACCTTGTTTGACGGGTTTTGATCCGGGAATAACCTTGAGTTGGTGCTCAGCAAGTTCCCTGGGTACGCCTGGCATGTCAGCTGGACACCAGGCAAAAATATCCCAGTTCTCACGGAGGAACTTGATGAGCTCGCCTTCCTATTTGTCGGTCATCCCAGTCCCTACGACGACAAATTTTGTCGGATCTTTGGGATCTAAGATTACCTGTCTTGTATTCTCGGACGCCTTGAAACTATCTGTTGGCTTCCGAGTTTCTTTTCCTGCCGACATTTCTTTCGGCGATACCTCCTTGGCTAATTCCTTCAGTTCCTCCTTTGCTATAACTCTCTGAGCGCAAAGGGCGTTTTCTTTCTCCAACTCATTTGCCAGCTTGAAATCACCGGCTATGGTGATTACTCCTCCTTTGGGTCCTGGCATTTTCAGCTTGTTGTAGATATAACAGGATCTTGCCATGAATTTGGCGAAAGCTGGACGTCCGAGTATTGCGTGATACACGCTTTCGAACGGCACTACTTCGAAGGATACTTTTTCCTGCCGGAAGTGATCTTTATCTCCGAAGGTGACATCTAGGGAAATTTCTCCTAGGGATCGTGCTTGCCTGCCAGGAACAATGCCATGGAAGCGTATATTGCTGTAGTTGAGCTCGGACTCGGAGATCTTCAAGTGCTTCAGTGTATCCAGGTACATTATATTAATGCTGGATCCTCCGTCCATCAGCACTCTTCTTAGCCTAGTATTTTGAACAATAGGGCTTACAACAAGAGCTTGTGTGCCGGGTTCAGGGATATTTCCGGGATGATCAGACTGATCCCAGATTATCGGTGTGTTGGAGTACTTCAAGAATTTCGGAGTTGCCGGAACAACCGCGTTTATTTCTCGAAGTGTTCTTTTTGCCACCTTTGCTGACGGGGTTGCTAAGAAAGTTAGCATTGCTTCTCCGTCAACTCTCGTAAATTTGGGTTCGCCCTTTCGCTGTTGTTCCTGGATTTTGTCATCAGTGTCCGATTCACTGTCTTCTTTTTCAGCTTCTGGCTTTTGTTTGGCAGGTTTCCTTTTGGAACCCTTCCCTTTATTTCCGGATCCTGCATTGCCTTTCATATGCTTGTTTAGCCGGCATTGCGCGTTTGTGTGGGTTGGTTTCCCAAATTGCGAGTGGTGGACGCAGGGTTCCGACTTAATTCTCTCCCATTCTTCGGGAGTGTAATTGATTGGATCTGGACTGCGGCCTTTCCACTTATTCACCTTTTCTCCTCCAAAGGCTATGTTGACCTCCTTGGGCTTTGTCGTTGACTCTGGAGTTCCTTTTTTGTCAGAACGAGGGGTTTTCTTGGCGAGTATTAGTGACTCAGTATTGCCTCCTCTTGCTCTGATATCATCTTCGGCTGCAGCATGCTCATTAGCGGTTGTAAGCATAGATCCGAGATCTTTGTGCTGTTTAGAACCAACCATGAACGGTACGAGTCCGGGTTTTAGGCCATTGACGAAAGCATGCATTGCTTGTACGTCAGTTACTCCAGAGCAACTATTCTTCATTGCAGTCCATCTGGAGATGAAATCCACGTATGGTTCGTCCTCAAATTGGGTGCAACGGTTCAGCTGGTTGATGCTATTTGGGCGTTTGTATGTTCCCCGAAAATGCTGAGTGAATACTCTAGCCATATCATCCCAGCTGTCGACAGTTCTTGATGGTAAACCATTAATCCAATCTCTGGCTCCGTCTAGCAACATTAGGGGAAGAAACTTGACAGCTTCCAGGTCTGTCCCATTGTTGATTTGGACGGCTGTATAATAATCTGAGAGCCAGGTATCCGGGTTTGTACTGCCGGTATATTTTTGGTAGGTTGGACCAACTTTGGCGAAGCCAGAATGTAGGGTTATCCTTCGGATCCTGTCAGTAAAACACTTAGGACCAAAGTATAGATCATCCTTTTCTGCTCTATCAATGTGTGTAGAATATCTCCCGGCTGAATGGACAGAAGGGGATCTGCTCCTTTCTTTTCCATTGTTGCGCGGACGCGCTTTTCCGAGGTTATCTCTATCTCTTCCGTGTTCACGTCCTTTAGGCGGAGTTCTGCTTCTATGCCTTTCCTTATCCTTAGGAGGTGTCCGGGATCTTTCACGTCTGTGAGGTATATCATATCTTCCAGCTTTTTCAGCTGGGTTTCTCGGAGGTGGCATTATTTTGCCGTCATTCCGGTGTTTGTCTTCCCGATCGTGTGGTTTATATCCATCTTTCGGGAGATGAGGTCCGATTCTAGACGTTGCGTCCCGATTGTCTGGGTTTTTCCTGTCTTTTCTCGGATCCTCCTTTTTATCCGAATCTCCGGGTTCTTCCGGTCCAGGTGCTCCAGCAGCGCAAGTAGCTGTTTTGCAGAGAGCGGAATTATCATGCAGCCTCCCTGATCGTTCTTGGCCTCGCTGTTGCTGCTGTAATGCTTTTCCTAGGAAAGCATACACCCCTTGGAGTTTTTCCCCGTTGGAGTACAGATCGTTGTTTAGGATGGCGAACGCTGCTTCCGCGTTTTCTGCTGCGGTTTTGTATATTGGTTCGCCCTTGGCATCTTTGCCGTTTAACTGCTTTTGCCAAGATGGGTTATAAAACCTTTCTTTTGGCGGCAGTTCTTCCGGTTTTGCGATTCCGGGTAACCTAGTAGGTTTTAACGCGGATCTATGCTTTCTCTCGTACTCCTCAATTTCTTCCTTCATGACTTTGATGTCATTATGGGTTTGTTGGAGATGTTGCCGAGATCTAAGCAGATGTTGCTGTTGCCGTTGGAAAGCTTGTCTCCTGGCTTCCAGCATCTCAGGGGGTTCGTCTGGTCCCACTGGTGTTTGTAATAGCTCTTGCTCTTCCTGTTCCGTCATTGGCGGAGCAGTGATTTCCTTAGATTTCTTTTCCGCTGGCTTTGTGCCGCTAATATCTCCTACTTCCAGGTTTTCATCAGCGAGATCGGCTGATTTTTTCTTCCGGAGTTTGTATTGGAGTTTTTTAGAAGCACGGTGCTTTTTCTTGGAAGAGGGAGGTTTTTTGACAGGCTCATCTTCTGTCATCTCCTTAACATTGGGGAATATCGGAGAAGTTTCTCCGTCTTCTCTCTCTTCCACCGGCGGAGGGGTTTTAGGGCTTTCCTGGCTGTCGGCACCCGTTGTATCAGCTGGTTTTGCCATTAGCACTTCATGGAATCCCTCTTGAAAGGACTTAACCTTTCTTACGAAGGCATCCTCGTCTTCGTCTTCGGAGTCGAAGTTATCCGATCCGGTTTCCGACTCCAACCTCGCCTCGATGGCGGCAAGCACGGACTCTGCTTCCGAGTTCATCGTCTTGTTGACGGATGTCGGATCTTCCGCCTCTGTGACGGGTATTTGTTCTTCCGTCTCTATGACGGGTAGGTTGTTATCTGCCTCTTGCACGGGATTTCCGTCATCCGTGTTTTCAGCGATTTCGGATTGCACCATGCCGATAAAGTGTGTATCACTTTTTTGTCGGCGATCTGAGCAGAATCCGGCATCATAGTCGTCTTCGACTGGGTATAGGGCGGGTGGGATAAATTTGCTTCCACCGCAAAACCCCATTGCCTCTGCAGTTAGTCCGATAAAGATGTTAGCAGATCCGATCGGTAACACGCAGGCACTTACCAGGTGGTTTTGCGCCGGTATATAGGATCCGTTGTCGAGGAAGCGGCCGACGTCGTCGTCGAACTCCAAGCTTCCGACAGTGATCGATCTTCCAATTCCGCCAAGTATCCCAGATCGGAATTTCACGCCTGACGTCGTTTGCCCCACGGTGGGCGCCAACTGTCGAGACATCGTAGTAGTTTTCATAGACGGGGGTGCCATGAGACTACGGTAGAGACGTGGGGTAACGGGATAGCGTAGTAACACAGAACACGAGATTTTACCCAGGTTCGGTACGTCGCGACAGTACGGCGTACCTACTCCTGCACTTCTCACTAATTGGGACTAAAGCCCGTTTATCAGGGTTAAAATGTGAGGGTGTAGATCTAGCTTCTCGGCGAGGATGAGCTTCTCGGCGAGTTGCGTAGAGCTTGAAATTGTGTCTAACTTAACTTGTCTTAATCTATCTCCCGTCCGGCTTTATATAATAGCCGGATTAGGGCTTACAGAATAAGAAACCTAGAAGACTACGTTTAACTTGTAACTTGGAAAGCAAGGAATCCGTCTTCTCCTCTAAGCCAGATCACGCGGGCCGCGATCCGGGTTCTTCTAGAATCCGGCTTCTGCGCGTCGGACTACTGGGCCGCCCAATGGACCCAAGCCCATTACCATGTAGGCCACCCTGGTAGTCCGGCTCTTTGTCTACCATCTTCTATACCCCTATTCAGTATATATCCGACAAATGTCATCTCCATCGACATCTCCATGAAGAGGGAGTAGTCCACCCCAGGTCTATGGGTTTGTGGAAGTAGCACTTGTATCTCTCTCTCTATGTGCTTCACTAATTAGATCCGTATGAGCTGCCTCACATGATTACGGGCACCGTTGTAATTCCTATGTGGTGGATCTTTTCTATGAGTTATTGAATCTGAGATTGCAATTGTTTCTCTTGAGTTATTTGAGTAGATGTATCTTATGTACCCCGTTCTTATTTGCTAGCTTTGATCAATCTAGTTCTTGAGAGCGTGTGAGAGGTGATGGGTGCATTAGTTGGAGTAACGGGGGGTGGCTAGTGCTGTGAAAGTGACAGAAGTTCAGCGATCCACTTAGGTTTTGTTAAACCTTTCTTAGTTACCTCACTAGGGATAGAAAGGAGTACCTTGTTACCGGGGATTTGAAGTGACACTAATCAATCTCCATGACTAGATCTAGCAAGTTCTTACTTCAACTTCATGTCACATTGCTTAAAGCTATACTCTGGTTTTTCCTTAATTATCGAGGTGTTATGATTTATTTCGCATCTTGGTGGAGTATAAGAGGGATCAATATGACCGTAGAGATCTCTATGCTAGGACGTGATACCCATATGAAAGTACTCAAAATTAAACATGTTATTGTAATCTCACATGTAATTCTTTATGTCCATCGTCTACCACTTTATTTGAGAGAATGCAAGTGTGAAACCATGAACCCTGGTCCTATTTTAAATATAAGAAAACACTCTAGTTACTTTGCTGCAATTTACTTTACTTGCACTTTACTTTACTTGCATCTCCAATTCGAATTTACATTATCTCCATCACAATTTGCATCACAAAAATACAAAAACAATCCATTGCATATTTATTTTCTCATTTGCATTTAGTAGTAGATTTAATTATTGCACATTTACTTTCAGTTTTGCATTGCAATTTAGAAGTCTCAGACCTTGTGCTTGACAACCACTTGGTGAGGTTGAGGGCACAAAATTCTCTACTTGTTTGCAGGATCCTGGAGGAAGCTTGGAAGACAACTGCTGAAATACTGGCTCCCCAAGAGTTCGATATAAACCCTCGAGTCACCCTCGTGGGGAAGAAGGCTTGCCACTAGCTACACAATCTGCACTTGGAGTCTCAACCTAGCCATCAATCAGCCAGCAATGCTGAAACATAATTTACCCGTGGAAGACTTGGGTACAACATTACCACCCAAGGAAGATCCTGTTTTTTATTTAAAGTCTTTGCCTGATAATCTTAAATATGCTCATATTGATGATAAGAAATTATATCTTGTTATTATTAGTTCTCAACTTTCTGATAAAGAAGATGAGAGATTATTGGAGATATTGAAGAAACATAGAGGTGCTATTGGTTATACTCTTAATGATTTGAAGGGAAGTTCTCCTACTATATGTCAGCATGCTATTAATATTGAGCCTGATGCAAAACCAGTTGTTGAACATCAACGCCATTCAAATCCTAAAATGTAGGATATGGTAAGAAATGAGGTATTGAAACTCCTTGATGCTGGCATTATTTATCCTATTGCTGATAGTAGATGGGTTAGTCCTGTGCATTGTGTCCCTAAGAAAGGAGGGATAACTGTTGTGCCAAACGAAAATAATGAACTCATTCCTCAAAGAGTAGTAGTTGGTTATAAGATGTGCATTGATTTTAGGAAGGTTAACAAAGTAACTAAGAAAGATCATTATCCTTGCCTTTTATTGGTCAAATGTTAGAAAGGTTGTCTAAGAAAACTCATTTCTACTTTCTTGATAGTTATTCTGGGTTTTCTCAAATTGCTGTTAAAAAGCTTGATCAAGAGAAAACAACTTTCACTTGTCCTTATGGAACCTATGCTTATAGACGTATGCCTTTTGGTTTATGTAATGCTCCTGCTACCTTTCAAAGATGCATGTCTTCTATCTTTCATGTTTTTTGTGAAGAAATTGTGGAAGTTTTCGTGGATGATTTCTCCGTCTATGGAACTTCTTTTGATAATTGTTTGCAGAATCTTGATAAAGTTTTGCAGATATGTGAGGAGACTAATCTTGTTCTTAACTGGGAGAAATGCCATTTTATGGTTAATGAAGGAATTGTTCTTTGACATAAAATCTCTGAAAGAGGTATTGAAGTTGATAGAGCTAAAGTTGAAGCTGTTGAGAAAATGCCCTGTCCTAGGGATGTTAAAGGTATTCGTAGTATTATTGGTCATGATGGTTTCTATAGAACGTTTATTAAATATTTCTCTAAAATATCAAAGCCTCTTACTAATCTTGTTCAAAAGGATGTACCTTTTGTTTTTGATGAAAATTGTAGAGAATCTTTTGAAATTTTAAAGAAGCCTTCAATATCTGCCCCTATTGTTCAACCACCTGATTGGAATTTACCATTTGAAATTATGTGTGATGCTAGTGATTATGTTGTAGGTGTTTTTCTTGGACAGCAGATAGATAAGAAGTTAAATGTTATTCATTATGCTAGTAAAACTCTTGATGCTGTTCAAAAGAATTATGCTACAACTGAAACAGAATTCCTAGCTGTAATTTTTTCTTGTGATAAATTTAGGCAGTATATTGTTGATTCTAAAGTTACTATTCATATTGATCATGCTACTGTTAAGTACCTTATGGAAAAGAAAGATGCTAAGCCTATGCTTATTAGATGGGTGCTTCTTTTACAAGAGTTTGATTTACATATTGTGGATAGGAAGGGTGCTGAAAATCCTGTTGCTGGTAATTTTTCTAGATTAGAATATATTTTTGATGACCCTATTCCTGTTAATGATAGTTTTCCTAATGAACAGTTAGCTGCAATAAAAGTGAGCTCTCAAGAGAGTCCATGGTATGCTGATTATGCTAACTTTATTGTTTTGGAGTATTTGCCTCCTACCTTTACAGCTCAGCAAAGAAGAAAATTCTTCTATGATTTGAGGCATTATTTTTGGGATGACCCACACTTATATAAAGAAGGTGTTGATGGTATTATGAGAAGATATGTTCCTGAAAATGAACAACAAGAGATATTGAGAAAATGCCATAGTAGTGCTTATGGAGGACATCACGCTAGAGATAGAACTGCACATAAGGTTCTATAATCAGGTTTTTATTGGCCTACTCTCTTTAAAGATGCTAGAAAATTTGTTTTATCTTGTGATCAATGTCAAAGGGTTGGAAATATTTCTAGACGTAATTAAATGCCTATGAATTATTCTCTTGTTATTGAACCATTTGATTGTTGGGATTTTGACTTTATGGGTCCTTTCCCTCCTTCACAAGGCTACACTCATATTCTTGTTGTTGTTGATTATGTTACTAAATGGGTAGAAGCTATACCTACTAAAAGTGTTGATGGTGAAACCTCATTAAAAATGCTTAAAGACATTATTTTCCCTAGGTTTGGTGTACCTAGATATCTTATGACTAATGGGGGTTCTCATTTTATTCATGGTGGTTTAAAAAAAAACCTTGCTAAATAGGATGTTAATCATAGAATTGCTTCACTCTATCATCCTCAAACTAGTGGGCAAGTAGAATTATCAAATAGAGAAATCAAATCTATCTTGCAAAAGATTGTTAACAAATCTAGAGAAAATTGGGCTAAGAGATTAAATGATGCTCTGTGGGCTTATAGAACTGCTTACAGAAATCCCATGGGCATGTCTCCTTATAAAATGGTTTATGGAAAAGCTTGTCACTTGCCCCTAGAATTAGAACACAAAGCTTATTGGGTAGTGAAAGACCTAAATAGAGATTTTAAACTTGATGGTGAGAAAACGATGCTTGACTTAAGTTCTTTAGATGAATGGAGGAGTGAAGCATATGAAAATGCTAAGCTCTTTAAAGAGAAAGTTAAAATATGGCATGATAAGAGAATTATTAAAAGAGAATTTCATGTTGGTGAGAAAGTGCTATTGTATAGGTCTCGTCTCAGATTTTTTGCCGGAAAATTACTCTCGGGATGGGAAGGACCTTTTGTTATCGAAGAGGTATATTGTTCGGGGGCAATTAAAATTGTTTCCCTTGAAGACAACTCTTCACAAGTGGTGAATGGCCAAAGACTCAAGCATTATATTTCTGGAGATCCTTATAATGAAAATGTTGATTGTATTCAAGCCATGATCCTGGAGGAGTTTATTAAGAAGCATATTTCAGAAACTGCAGAGTCAGTTTTCGAATAGGTAATAGTTTTGGTAAGAAAATGTTCGTGAAACATCTTTCAACTTATATTTTTACTGTTTCTAGAAAATATTAAAAATTATGAGCCGGAAACGAGAGGGAGACGGAGCCCGGAGTCTCCACACCATAGGGTGGCGCGGGCCCACCTCTGGCCGCGCCAGCCCATGGTGTGGGCGCCCCGGAGCCCCTCTCCGACTCGTTTTCGACCTGGACTTTCCTTTCGTTATGAAACTTTTTGCTATATAATCCTTCGGATCCCCCGAGGTCCGTATATCGTTTTATCGTCGTGTTTCTGTTTCGAGTTGTTTCTGCCAGGATCTATTTTTGGTTTTTGAAGCAGCATGGTCTTCGCCAACGACAACAATTGGAAGGGACCAAAGGAAAATGATGTCCAAGACCTAAAGCCGGAGGAGGAGATCGAGAGTGGTGCTGAAAGAGATGTAGAGGAAAACCCACGAGTGCCTCCACGCGCCACTATCGCAAGCATTAGGGTGGTTGCTAACCCCTTGAAGCTCAAGAGAAACACGCAGATGAGCACCAGAGGGAAGGTTCCACGTCACTCCCCAGCTTCGAAGACACATGTTGCGGGAGTCCAGAACTACTTCCACACATTAATTCATGATTATCAGTGCAAAAAGGTGCCCAATAGGGACTTTACCTCTATGTGGGATATGAATCGTTCTAACCGTGCAGATGAAGGAAGCTCTCAACCTAAGGAAGAGTAGGGGAAAAATCTTGGTGGCTGGGATTCACCGTCTGACAGGCATGCAAACTGTATTGATCGCAATACGGAGGTGATGCGTATGCTTATGTTCGTGATTGAAGATCTGAAGAAATCAATTGATAAGCTCATCGAGAAGGATTCACCACCAGCACCGAGGAATCGATTTGTCATGGGTTTGGCATCCCCTCGGCTTGTTCCAAGCTTGGGGGAGTGCCGCGGTATCACATATTCACATCACTATCTTTCATCTTTTTACTTTTTTAGTAGAGTCATATCATGAGTAGAGAAGTTATCATATAGGATGGTTTACAGTATGGAAGTGTCTCTCCGTATTTGGTTATCATTGTATCCGTTGGTGTGAGTTGCCGGTTTGAAATATTAATGAGAAGTTTCATCATTTACTTTCTATGCACATTATTTCAGTTTTCAACTTCTGTCATATGGTTGATCTTGCTATTAGTATTTGGTACCACTCTAGAGATCATCAAGTTAATCTAGTTGGTTTTGGCAAACTTAGCTTGGGTCAGCAGAAATAATAATTTGAGTTGCTAGTTTAAGAAAGATGAATTTGCCTATTAGCTCATAAACTTAATATTCACAAGTTAAGATCGTTTGTGCTTTCAATGAAGATTGCATCATTGGTTTCATCATATGTATATTTGTTTGTTTTCCTTTAACTCTTATGCTTGCTACCCGCCACTCCAAGTAAATTGCTCATGTGCTACCTTTAAAACTTTCGAATTATTCCTGTTTTGTGTTCCTGTTTTAGCTCACGAGGACGCAAATAGAGAATCTTTGTCTCACTTGTTGATTAGACTCACACACCTAGACTAGTGGCTTCATCCGCTTATCCAAATGCTAGAAGAGCTGGCAGCGGGGTGCCCAGCCCCAAAATAATAATAAAAATTCTCTTCACTCCTTTTGCCCCTGATTTATCAGTCAAAGCATAATTGTGTAAACAAAAGAGAAAGAGGGATGACCTTCTATACCAGTTGTGTCCTTCTATGGGAGCCTCTCTTGTGAGTCTAGTTGGCTTGTGACGTACTGTATTTTCTGTTTGCCATTCGTTGACATAAATATACACCTCTCAAAATTTAGACACTCTTCCACGGTTTGTGATTGTTGGCAGGCACCCGAGGATTTGGTTACCATGGTTTGTTAAGATGGATGGGAGGAGTGTCATGCATTTTATACCTCTTTTTATTAAAATAAAAAGCTCTAGCACACGAGTAGTCAATGCTTCCCTCTGCGAGTGGCCTATCTTTTACTTTTATGTTGAGTCCGTAAACCCATTTCCTTCTGTCTCCAGCAAGCATTTGATTTGTTTTGATCACATCATATATATGTTGATTTATTCAATCATGTTTTCTACCCTTCTTTGTTTAGCACATGCTTTATTGTCTTAATGAATATTATTTTGAAAGATATGAATCACTGTAAAAGAGTTGTTATAATTAACATGTTAAGCTCTACAATGTAAACCTTGTTATAAAGACTTCACCTAAGATAAGTATAATTTCATTAAATGTTCTCTGACCAAGAACGAAGTTTGCCATTACCAATTTTGATTCTCTCTTTTCTATCTTTGTTTGTGAGTCCCTTTACTTGTTTCAAGTTAAGTTATATGAGAGGAAGTTGCTATCTGTAATGATTGGTGCATAGGTAAATGTGATGCTTCTAGTCCGTATTTTATTTATTGACTCTTCACTCCATAAACCCGTGGTCATGTTTTCTGAGTTTAGTTTCTCTTGGGGACAATCGAGATCTAAGCTTGGGGGGGAGTTGATACGTCCATTTTGCATCACTATTTTATATCATAATTTCTGTTATTCATCGATATATTTCATGTTATGATGCATCTCGTATGTTATTTTATCTTATTTTGCATGTTTTCTAATTTTTGGAGAATAAAAACCGGGACCAAAAATCTGATGGAAAAAGCACCGTAGAGATACCATATTTCAGAAGATCAGAAGAAGAAGGGGGACATCCGGAGGTTCCTAAAAGTTCAGAGGAGGAACTCAGCCAGAAGGAGAGCCAGAGGGGGCCACCAGGAGCCCACACCTAGGGGTGTGGCCACCCTGGCCCACCTCTGGGGGTCATCTTTGGCGTGCCTGGCCCGAAGGAACCCTAAGACTCATTTCATCCTCGAAGAATTATTCCGCCGCCGCCTCGGGGCGGAAAACACCCGAGAGAGAAAAACTCTCTGGCAGGGAGAAATCTGTCGGGGAAATTCCTCTCCGGAGAGGGGAAATCATCGCCATCGTCACCGTCATCGCTCCGGGCATCATCAAGATCGTCATCATAATCATCATCACCACCAGCACCATCACCCACATCATCCGCCTTCATCCCGCTGTAACAATTAGGGGCCTCTATCGTTGTTTTGCATTAGATCTCTCTCCCGGTGTGGATTACTTGTTAGTAGTTGATGCTTGTGTGATTTATCGGTGTTTGCACTTTATGACCAGATTGTTATCATCCATTATATCACCTCTGATAATGATCTATATGATGTGTTGTGAGTAGTTCGTGTTGTTCTTGAGGACATGGGAGAAGTCAGGTTGTTAGTAGTGAAGTAATGTTGAGTAATATTTAATGTTTGATATTTAAGTTGTGGTGTTATTCTTCTAGTGGTGTCATGTGAACGTCGACTACATGATACTTCACCATTTATGGGCCTAGGGGAATGCATCGTGTATTTGGCTACTAATTGTGGGGTTGCCGGAGTGACAGAAACCTAAACCCCCGTTAGGAAACCATTACACGAGGGAGCGTAGAACCCCGGAGTTTAAAGGTATGGTTAGATTTATTTCTTAATTACTTTCTTGTAGTTGCGGATGCTTACAAGGGGTATAATCACAAGTATGTATTAGTCTTGGATGGGACGGTACATTAGCATAGGTTCACCCACACAACACTTATCAAAACACCTAACATTATTCAGCTGCATGGAACAAAAGCACTTGACAGAAACCTCCCGTGTGTCCTCGAGAATGTTTGTTATTCATAAGTAAACTCACCGGCTTGTCCTTTGCTGAAGAAAGGATTGGGCTACTTGCTGCAATTATTATTAATGCATTGTATTTACTCGCACTTTATTTATATGCAATATCAAAAAAAAAACCTACCAATCTATTTTCCAGTATTTACAGTTATTCCTTCATCGAAACCGCTTGTCAACACCTTCTGGTCCTCGTTGGGTTCGACACTCTTATTTATCGAAAGTACTACGATACACCCACTATACTTGTGGGTCATCAGTCATACGCGTGACACGCGGTCAAACCGTGCCACACGGCTCGCATTCGAGCGGGCGACCGTTGGGGCCCAGGCAGCCGTTCGGGTCTATAAAGCCCCCAGGCCCACACCCTCTTTCCTCTCCATTCCCACTCTCGTTCATTCGCCTCCACCTGCATCGCACTTGAGCTCCTCCTTTCGCACAGAGAACCCATGTGCATCCTTCCAGTGACGAAAAAGAACTACGACGACACAAGAGACAGAATGGCCTTCGAAGATCTCCCTTCCGGTGGCGACGAAGCCGGTGCTGAGGAGGTGCCTTCCATGGCGGCTACGGCGGCAACAACGCCTCGCCTTCTTCATCGCCCACTTCTTACCCCCTTCCCGGGGGCGCAGCGGTTTCCACGCCTGCCTCCGTCGAATCTGCGGCCGCGAAGGGGAAGGCCAAGGCGGCGGATGATGTTGCCGCAGTGGATCTTGACGCTAGCAGGGACGACGACGACGGGGGGCGAAGAAGAGAGCGCCAACGGGCGCTGGCTCCCTAGTTCCGTCTCAACGGCGGAATTCCAGAGATACGAGGACGACGGATTCCTGCCTAGGAAGAAGTGGCGGAGCATGGAGGGTGACTCCGAGCCGAAGCCCCGGGACGGCGAACGCGTCGTCCTTCTTTCGCATCTTTGACGCGGGTTAGGTTTCCCGTTGTCCGCCTTTTTTCTTTCTGTTTTAGAGTACTACGACGTTCATCCTCATAACTTGACGCCGAACAGCATCCTCTACATCTCCGCCTTCCAGGCCCTCTTCGAGGGCTATCTAGGGATAGCCCCCAGCCTAGAGTTTTTCAAATACTGTTTTTATGTGAGGAGAGAGCCGGATGGAGAAAGGGGGTTCAAGGTTTGTGGAACCATCAAATTTAACCTTTGTCGGAATAGGGAACTTTGGTTTCCAAAGGTCCCCAAGTCCGATTCTATAAAATTTTGGTCGTCCACGTTCTTTTACGTGAAGGACGTGCCCTCCCCGAAGAAGGCGAACGGGCTTTCGCCGTTCGTGAATGGAGCAACCGTTTCTCGGGAAAGCTAGAAGGAGGACGCTGTCCGGACCCTTCCGGCAAACCTGGAGAAGATCAAGCGCCGAATCACGAAGTTAACTTCGGCGGAACGTGAACTCAGCGGAGCAGATACTGTGCTTTGCTGGTTCTTTCATCGGATCCAGCCTCTTGACCACCGAAAGGGCAAGTTGATGTTCCGGTACGCGGGGACGTCGGATCCCCTCCGCTGCACTCCAAAGCAGCTGGAGTTGACGGAGCTCAAGCAAGCCGCCAACCTCCTGATCAGCGTCCGGGGCCAGCACAGCGAACTAGTAGTAGGCGTTTAAAAATAATTACGGTTAAGGCTTGAATAAATGCGGAATAAAACTAGTGTTTAATTATCAAGCCAAAACCTAAACAAACTAGGTTCACCTATGTGCACCAAGAACTTATGCTAAATAATTCAAGCAACTATGTGATAGCAAGATATGTTACTTCAATCTCGATGACTATCACAAAGTAAATTGCATAAGTAAAGAGATTGGATATAGAAATAACCGAGACATGTGGAGACGATGATTTATCCCCAAGTTCACTTCCCAGTGGAAGCTGATCTCTGTTGGAGAGGTGTGGAGTCACAATGACTCCAAGCGTTCAATGGATCACCTTATTCTCTCGTGCCTCCACCAATGTGGAGTGCCACGATCCACTAGGGGACCTTTGAGGGTGGTCACCGATCCGGTACAAGGTTGGGGCAATCTCCACAACTCAATTGGAGGCTCCCAACAATATCCCGTGAGCTACTAAAACTCCGAGATAGCAACAAGGCCTCGAAAGCTTCTAAAGCTCCGAGGCAACAATCAACCGTCTAGGACACTCCAAGTACCCAAGAGGACAAGCTGAGGGCACTCCAAGAACCCAAGAGTAACAAGCTTCTCAACCTTTCACTCGAACAAATCCTCGTAGAATACTCAAATCAATGCAACCTATGCAATGGCAAGAACACAAGAAGTTCTCAAATCCTTCACTCTCAAATCCCATCAAAGCAAGCTATGGGGGGAGAAGAGAGGAAGAACAAGGAAGAACTCAACAAATGAATCTCCAAAATATAGATCCCAAAGGCTTCCCCTCACTAAAAGGAGAGATGGATTGGTGGAAAGATAGATCTAGATCTCCTCTCTCTTTTCCTCTAATTTGAGGCAAGAATCATGGTGGAATAAAAAGAAAGCAAGCTCCAAAAGGTCAACAATGGTGGGGAAAAACTTGCTAAAAAGGTGGGGAACCATTGAGGAAGAAGACCACTTATATAGGCCCCCAAATCAGCCCGTTACGGGCATTCTGCCTGTCCCCGGCCTCCCAGGCCGGCCACCTAATAGACCCGCCCGGCCTAGGGAGCCTCAACCCGGCCTAGCCGGCCTCCCAGTTTCCAGAAAAGCTTCTACACTAAAAACACGATATATTTTGCATCCGGACTCCGTTTTCGATAATCTTGGGCTCGTTATAAAAATGTCAACGAGCACAACAAGATTATGCAAAGAAACATCATAGTCCATCATTGGACAATAAAACCAAATGATTAAAGGTTTGACCTCTCTATAAAGGAACAACCGGTAAAACCTCCAATACCAAAAACTCATTAAGTTTTTCATGCGAAACTCGTTTTTGATGAACTTGAGCTTGTATTGAAACATATTACAAGATCTGAAACCACACATGGAAAAAACACAAATAAGAACCAAGAAAGATTATGCCAAGTATGAAAATGTTTGATCTCTCTCCGAATGATGCGATCAAGTTGCTAATATGAGAGCCCATCTTGATAGTACGGTTATCTATCCTATAACCCGGTCTCCCAACTAATGTTATGAGACCGGTAAAATAGAAAACCTATCAAGATCATACCTTTGCCTTGAGCATTCCACTTGAGCTAGATGATGAAGATCTTGACCTCCTCAAGATGGAACAACTTTCTTGATTTTGCTTTGCTCGGTGAAGACACGTAGATTGCTTCCCCATATGCCACTATGGGAGAGGCTCTCTTGATTCCATATTCACTTGGCCATTATCTCTAAAAGGGTGGCAAACACTAAGAATGTGATCTCTTCGATATGCTCTCCTTGGACTTGCACTTCTCAAACTTGATGACGACCACAACTTGACGTCATCCACCATGGACTATATGAAATCTTCCTTTTGATGCAAGCACATGGAAAGATACCTAACGCCACATAGATATACCACACACACACATATAATGGGTTAGAACACAAAACTATATGAACAATTACTTACCATACCATGATCCCATATGGTACATCTTGTAGCTTTGTGAGTTTATCAATATTAACCATCGCTTAGCACTTTGCCTTGATAAACCTTGTATATTTTCTTCTCTCTTCGTAATAATGATGTCTTGAAGGTAAAGATGAATGTTCACACAATATTTTTCTTCAAGACATACTTGCAATATGCTCAACACTCCCATGACCAAACTTGGGATATTCACATGAATAACACCTTGGTCACCACTTGATCATCTTGAATCCAACACATGGACATCAAGCATTGCCTATGGACAAACTCTACAAGTATATCTCAATGCAACCATTAGTCCATAGTTATTGTCATAAATTATCCAAAACCACACATGGGGGCACCATGCTCTTTCAAATGGCACACCGTATCTCCTTTTGTGACCTACCACCAACGTGGAGAGGCACGAATCACTATATTGTCGCTGAGGTTGACAACTAGATCCTTCACAAGGATGAGGCACACTCCACAAGTTGGAGGGTCCTCACCAAATCCACCGAGCCACCAAAACTCAATGCTTCAAAGCCGGGGCACACACCACAACTCAATTGGTGGCTCCCGACAATGTCTTCGATGCTACCAAAGCATCGAAGGACCAAAAGCTCCTAGGGTTCCAACAAACCCAAGAGTAACAAGTTCCTCAATGGAATCAAGGGGAAACCAAAATGGTTTGGTGGAAGTGTAGATCTAGAGCACCTCTCTCAAATCCTAGAAGGGCATTGAGTTTGAGTGGGTAGAGAGAGGGCTAGAGAGATTTTAAGCTTTTGAACAATGGTGGAGGAGCTATAGAATTCGTGGTTCCTCTTGGAGAAGAAGAGGCCCACTTAAATAGTCCTCCACAAAAAATAGCCGTTTTTTACTTGTCCCGACGAATCCGGATTCATTCCGAATCAATCCGGAATCTCAGATTTTATCCGGAGCAATCCGACATCTTATAGACAGAATCACGGCAAAGTCGGAATACCCCGGATTCAATCTGGCTGCCCGGATTTCATCCGGAACAATCCGACTTCTAACAGAGAGATTTACGTTCAAGGCACAGTACCCTGGATTCAGTCCTGCTGTCGGATTAATCCGGCATAATCCGACATCAATCTGACTGATGAGTGGAACTTTTGGTGTGTACCTGTTTAGGAATGTGTAGAGGGGTATTTTGTGTACCTAGATGATTTCCCTTATGTTTCCAAAGAGCAACTCGTAGCACGGACAAATCAACCCTATGTTCTAAGCTATGCTTCATTTCTTAGGGCTTTGTTCTCTATCGTTTATCCTTGTTAATAAGTCCATGACCGTCTTGTGCTTGTCATCAAATGAACCTTGAAACAACTTAATACATGATGATATTTCACTTATGTTGTTAAAAAACACCCAAATAGATTAGAGACATAAATGTCTTTCCATCTTTCACCAACACGCTACTCTCCTTTCCAACTACTTAATTTCTTTTTTAAAAGATCATCAGCACTAGTTTACTACTCATTCAGTATATTGGATGGTGAATCGATATACAAATGTATCAAATAAGGAGATGCATGCCTCACAACCTAACAATTACTTATACTCCTAGGTATGTTTGTCGTTACCAACCCAAGGAAAAACTTTTGTGGAATTTATTTTGAGGCTACATAGCTACTAAAAGTACATAATATTTGCTTTATATTGATTTTTCCGGTGTCATGTTCCACGAAGACAATGGTGTCTTTACCAACTTAAGAATAAAAACCCACCGTGATAAAGATAAAATATCAGTGTTTGGGGGTGGCGGGGGTGTAGATAGAGGGAAAATATTAATTGTATCTATGTAGGTCTAAGCCCTTAAATATATTCTTCCAAATTTGTCCAAAGTTAGGGGAGGTGGCCCCTGACTTACTCTAAGCTCCGCATTTGATAGGAACGCCCATGACTTTCTATCCTCCTTAACACATGATATGAGAATGTCAAGCATGCCAGAAACATAAGATTGCCTTGTAGTCTAGAATTAACTTTGATGCCAATACCGTCATACTGGATGGACTTAGCAATCCACTAGCACCATTGGGGTGGAAAGCCTTCTCCATTTGTAAGGTTTCCTGCAAAAACAAGACCTAAACTTGTAACAGACTAGCAGGTCTTTGTGAAATCTATCTTAAAATCGCACCCATCTAGTTTTTAACGGATTATGTCGATGGTTTTATGAAGGACGACTCCTCCAAGCATTAAAAATGTGGGTTGAATAAAATTTAGAGTGATTTCCATCTTTTTACCGCATATTTGCACGCTTGTGACACCTATTACCCTCCTTAGTGAAACAATCATACATACGCCATATACAAAAAAAAACATTGTTTTACCCAATTTTGAAATTTTGCATGATTTCTTAGAATAGACCGACATTTTAGGACCATTTGGTGAGCGCGCCATCGACGACAATGTTTAACTTTTTCTTGACCATCTGTTCAATTTATCGTCATTGTCTTGATATTTTTCAGCCTTGATCATCACTTCACACTCTGTCCAACAGAAATTCATCCAAAAAAGAGGGTCCAAAGTTTTAAAATAGGTTAATCTATACGATTTTTCACTAGATGGGATAATTAGAGCCACAAATGTGTAAGAGCATCTCTAGCACATACTCCCTCCGTTCCTAAATGTAACATGTTTTAGCCATTTTCCATATACACACATGTCTACATGTATCTAGACAACTTTTAGTGCACATGTTCACTCATATTAGCATGTATCTAGACAACATGAGCAATAGCTACAACCTCTTATATTTAGGAACGGAGGGAGTACCTTATAAAAAGAACACCTTAAATCATTATAAGGGAAACCTTAAACCTATTTTGAGGGTTCAAAATGACCTTGTCATAACAGATCCCACATTCATTTACCATAAAACGGAATATTACCTTGCCTTCTCCCTCCCATATTTTCCCTCACGCGTTGCTAGCTCTGCCAGCCACCCGTGTCGTTGGCCGCTCCACCGCACTGCCAACCCGGCCCTTCCGCGCGACTCCCCGCTCCGTCCCATCCAATATTCCCCGGCCCTGAGGTAGCTGCTCAAAGATTCTTGGCGACGCGGATGGGCTCGAAGATGTTTGGCATCGTTTGCGCACTCTACGCCGCCCATGGGTGTTAGTGCTCAGGGACGATGGAGCGGCACTTTTCCCTATATGAGCAGTGGAGGTGGGTTTGGCCGGCGAGAGGTGTGGTGAAGTTTGAACAGCCCGACTGGCGAGAATCGGCCATGGCTGTGGTTGCCATTCTCTGTCTATGCTCATCGAAATCAGCCATCGAAATCGGCCGCGGTTATTTTAAGGGTCGGCTCTCTTTTAAGGGATCTGCTACAGACATTGTGGAATTTGTTGTTCCATCAGTACTACCTTGGCAAAGGATTTCAAATGTGTACATTTATGAGTACCTCGTGTACAATTCATATTCCTTTACACACAATTTAGGAGTAGTCAAATTGAGGATCCTAAAATATGAGCGCGGTGATCCTTATTCTGTTTAGTACCAGAAAAGAGGAAATGCTACACTACGTATTGCCGTGGGAAGCCGGCGCAAAGACGCGAAGAAATCAATTGGATACGCAACAGCGCGATACCAAATCGTGATGATGAATTAAGATCGTATTAGCTGTTCCCACTTCCGACGATGACCAACTTGGGTCCCGTCCTACTAGCACGGAGGGGATCGATGCGCACGCAAGTGCCGTAAACCTTGCGTTGCAAGGAGCCGCTTTGCTTTCGGCGCAAAGAACGACCTTTCCGACACATCGTTTGCGTTCCAGTAAAAAAATCCTGGCGCACGTACGCGCTCGAGTGCTCGGCTACTGCCATGGACACGGCCGGCCTGGCATGCAGATCAAGCAAAGCCGAGCCCTTTTCGTCCGATCCTTCGTCCTAATCAGCCGTCCGAACAAGGACGAAAAGTGCGACAGGAAGGAAACCACGCCCACGTTCCCATCATCCCGTTCCCAGACGCTACTGTTCCGATGCTCTCTCATATTTGTCTCCGCGCAACGCGGCACCGGATCGAAATCCCCCTTGGATTTTTCCCATGGCGCGCACGGATCAAATGCATCTAGTATCACACACACACACACATTAAAAAAAAGTTCAGAGCTGTACTAGATCAATGTCTGGCATTTGGAGCTTCTTTCCCTTATTATAGTACTACCTCCCATCCGAATTAATAGTCGCATATTCACACAAGGCTTAGACAAAACTTTGGCTAGTCCTCCGACCATTAATTCGGATCGGAGGGCGACCATTAATTCGGATCGGAGGGAGTATTTGATACATGTCCTGGCGTGGAGGTACACGTATTTCCCCACCTTACCATTTGCATCCACGTTGATCCTTCTCTACTCATCGTATGGGACAAGCAAAGGCGCCATGCAATTGCCGAGACGGTAACTGTAATGCTTTTCTTTTCCAGGATTTTTTTTTTAGATAAAAGGCTAAAAGCCCAGTTTTGAATTAACAAAACTCGACAGAGTCATAGTTCATACAACCGCTGGGCATACAGCTTCGCCACCAAACCGAAAAGATGAGGAAACACGCACCCACAGAGGGCGGAACAACATGCTGAGGCATACAGCTTCGCCGAAACTACGAAAAGCAACAAAAGAAGCGCGAAGGTAGCGGGGCCTATCCAGGTGGCGCGGGGAAGCGGCAGGAGTGATATGCGGACTTGAGAGCTCCCACTAGGCGGCCGGCTTCCTCCCTGTCCTCAGGCTTCATTGCCGGCATCCAAAGCTGCAAGAAGATTAAACATTTGAATATAAAGATAGCAGGATGTTTAAGAATAACACCCTCAATCGCGTGCTTATTTCTAATGTGCCAAAGCGCCCAAGCTAAGGCTAGAAAAAGTATCCAAACAATCCTACGGTAGCCCCCCCCTAGGGTGCTAAGAATCTGATGGAATTGCGCGAAGCTCGCCGGGGACCAGTCGCGGCCAAGGATCTGTCGCACCACGCTCCAGGCGAATCGAGCAAGCGAGCAGGAGAAGAAGATGTGGTCGGCGCTTTCCGGGGCCGCGCAAAGGGCGCAACGCCCGTCAGAGGGGCCGAAACGAGAAGCGATCTGCTGGCTGGATGGGAGTCTGTTGATGCTAAGTTGCCACGCAAAGACTTTGATCTTTAGCGGGACGCGAGCTCTCCAAAGATCGTCAGCAACGGCGACAGGGGCTCCACTGGCCAGAGAGGCGTACATGGATTTAACCGAGAAGTTTCCTGAGGGTTCTAGGTGCCAAGAAATGACGTCCAGGCCCTCCCGAAGAGGCGTGGAGGTGATAATGGTGTCGAGCTCGTCCCATTGAGCAAGGACACCATTGTGTAGAGATCTCCGAAAACGGCACCCGTTGCGCAGGACCGCTGCCACCGAGACGTCTTGATCCTCGCAGATGTTGAAGAGCAGTGGGAAGCGGAGGCACAGCGGTTCCTCTCCGTGCCACCAATCCGACCAAAATCGGGTTCTCATCCCGTCAAAGATCTCGTGCTTGGCCCCGGCCTTAAACGAGTGCTTGATTTTATGGAGACTCTTCCAGAACTGAGAGCCCCCCCTCGGTGAGCTAGCAAAGATGTCACCGGAGGGGGAGTATTTGCTGCGGATGATGATTGCCCAGATTGAATCATCCATCTGATATAGTTTCCAAATCCACTTGAGAAGAAGGGCCGCATTCATTTTGCGGGAGTTAACCAAACCAAGGCCCCCAAGGTCCTTTGGGCGACATACAGCCGGCCAGTTCACCATATGGTATTTTCTGTCCGGTCCGGCTCCTTCCCAGAAAAATCGGGCACGGACAGAGTCTAGCTGTTTGTGCGTATCCAAGTGAAGCAAGAATAAGCCCATGACATAGGTTGGGAGGTTATCAAGGCAGGCATTAGTAAGGATCAGCCGTCCCCCCGAGGACAGGAACCTATTCATCCAAGGTTCTACCCTACGCGCCAGTTTCTGAATAAGGAAGGCCCATTGTTCCCTGGATAGCTTCGAGTCAGAGATGGGTAGCCCGAGATACATGAATGGAAAGCTGCCCAGCTTACAATTCAGTAGTCTAGCTATCCTGTTTTGCTCGTCGGCTGGCTGATTAAGGACCAGGACTTCGCTTTTGTGAAGGTTGATTTTCAGTCCTGACATGTTCTCGAAGCACATGAGCAAGAACTTGAGGTTGGCGATCTCCAGATCTCCCCCTTGGATGAGGATGATCGTGTCATCGGCATATTGCAGATGTGTGATACCTCCCGGTACCAGATGCGGGACGACCCCTCTGATGTGTCCCGCGTCGTTGGCCTTGGACAACAAGGCCGAGAGCCCCTCGGTGACAAAGTTGAATAGGAGAGGGGAAAGGGGGTCTCCCTGACGGACTCCCCGTTTATTTCTGAAAAAAGGGCCCATTTCCCCATTGATGGAGATGGCCGTCTGACCGCCAGAAACTAGCTGAGAAATCCTATGGATGTATCCTGCTTCGAACCCTTTTCGATGCAGGACCTCGAGTAAGAACTCCCAGTTCACTCTATCATACGCTTTCTCAAAGTCGAGTTTAAGCAAGATGCCCCCTAGCTTCTTGGATTTTAACTCGTGTACGATCTCGTGGAGAGCGAGTGCTCCGTCAAGGATATAGCGTCCTTTGATGAACGCGGTCTGATTAGGCGCGATGACCTTGTGCGCCACCGGGTCGAGACGCGAGGCGAAGGCTTTGGCGACGATCTTGAATATCACGTTTATTAGAGCTATGGGGCGGAATTGGGTGATACAGTCCGCCCCCGGGATTTTTGGAATGAGGGTAAGCACCCCAAAGTTGAGGCGGGAGATATCTATCCGGCCTAACATGAAATCGTTAAGGATATGGAGCACCCCATGCTTAACCAGATCCCAGCATTTCTTGAAGAAAGGCACTGGGAACCCGTCCGGACCCGGGGCGGTGTCTGATTTCATGTCTTTAACAATCTTTTCTAGCTCTTCCTCCGAGAAGGTGATACAGAGTGAGTCATTGTCTCGCTGAGACACCTGGGGAGCCCCTGCCCAGATATCTCGGTGTAAACTACAGTTTCGCGCTTCCGATTCGCCGAGGAGGTTCCTATAGAAGCCATATATGTGGTCTTGTAGTTCCTGCTTTCCCGAAATGGTTACCAGCCCGTTGTCGGCCCTAAGAGAGGTGATGAGGCATTTTCTGCGCTGTCCATTAGCAACAGCATGGAAGTAGGCCGTGTTCGCATCTCCCTGCAGCGACCATCGGACCCTACCCCGTTGCCTCCAATATTCTTCCTCGAGCTTAAAAATGTTCAGCAGTTGTTCTTCTAGGTGGTAACGGTACGCCCAGGCGTCGTCATCCAGACCCTGTGTGTCAGCCTGGAGGTCGAGGTTTTTAATGCTCTCCATCAACGAGGTCTTCTTGAGGCGGGCTTCTCTAGCAAGATTGCGGCTCCACCCTCGGAGGACTTGGCGGAGTTTCCGGCTCATGAAGTTCCACCAATCGATGATATCGCGCCCCCGAACTTCCTTGGCCAACCTATCCCAGGTAGACAGAAGGAAGGGCCGGAATTCTGGTATCGCAAACCATCCGGTCTCAAAAAAGAATCTGTTGCTCCTGACCGGGGTTCCCTCACCCGAGTACAGCAGCAGGGGCGTGTGATCCGAGCCGATACCTGGCTCAGCCATCAGGGAGAGGAGGGGGAAGATAAGGTCAAGTGTCGGCGAGATAAACACCCTATCTAACACGCATCGCACCGGATTGAGTCTTTTATTCGTCCAGGTGTATCTCGCACCCGAACGAGGGACGTCGCGGAGGCCCCAATTGGCTATGTGAGAGTTGAAGAGTGCCACCCTAGGCCAGTCGATATTTCCGTTATTCTTATCTGAGCTATCTCGAATCAAGTTGAAGTCTCCTCCCAGGATGACTGGAACGGAGCATGCCGCAATTTTGCCGGAAATCTCGTCGAGGAAAGCTGCCGAGAGGGCGTGGTCCGCCGGCCCGTAGACATTGATTATTTCGAGTTTTTCTTTAGAGGGTTTGTGTAGCACAAGCAGGCTCTGGAAAAAACGGCCACTATCCATAGAGCCGACTTCAAACAGGTCGTCACTAACGCCTATGAGCATCCCCCCGGATAGCCCGTTGGCGGGGGACCAGTTCCAGTAGAAAAGTTGGCCCCCAACAAGGTTACGTAGCTCCGAATCCGAAAATGATTGCCTAATCGTCTCCTGAAGGCAAACAACTGAGCACTTGTGAGTCCGGATCAAGTCCTTCAAAAGGGTTCGGCGGCCCGGCGCGCCAAAACCTCTGATATTCAGAATGAGGGCACGCATTAGGACACCTGGTCGGGAGCCCGTGCATGGCGGGTGTTGGGTTTGGAGGGGGGGTTTCGCGAAGCTTTGGCTTGGCGGGAGTAGGGGGTCCTAGGGGGAAGCACTTGCCTCTTCCTGGGACGCCTGCGGCGAGCAGGGCCAAGAGGTGCCACGCTGATGGGACAGAGACGAGGTTGCCATCGACGACGGCAGCGGCGGAGGGGGTTCCAGCGTCCACCCCTGTGGGCGCTGGGACTGAAGTCGAAGGCTGGGTTGGGGTGTTCGAGGTGAGGCTGGCTTGCAAGTCCCGAGCACGAGCCAAATCGGCTTGGGCAAGCTCCGAGGCGCGGAAGAGAGAAATCACTTCGATGGGGGACTGAGACGACGAGCCTAGTTCGATACCGCAGTCGCGGGCAACAGCTAGGAGGTGGCTGTCATCAACAGCTTGCAGAGCAGAATAAATCTTGGATGGGGGCGCACCTGGGGTGTCTCGGGCAGCGGCGCGCGAGGTCGCGCGGTCGAGGACGGGCGCGTCAGTCAGACCAGCGCCTCTGGCGCTTTTGCGGGAGGCTAGGACGGGCACCGCCTTGCTCCTGAGGCCCCTCGCCACAGGAGCCGAAAGAGCCTTGATGACGCCTATGTCCGCCGATGAGTCACCGCTGAAGTCCGGCTGGGGGAAGGCCGCTAAGGAGGCCGCCAACCTAGCAGCGGGGCGGTCGGCGTTGGCCTTGCTACGGCGCTCCCTGGACTGGAGGGATTCGGTGGCGCTCGACGGAGTGACGGCAGTGTCGGGGGCGAGGAGGTTGCACGGCGAGGAGATAGTGGAGGTGGGGGCGTGGTCGCTCAGCGAGAGGGAGGACGGGGCCGCTGCGAGCATGGTAGCGGGGTTCGCCTTCTTTCTTCCCGAGCCTGAGAGGAACGACCCGTATTCATTGATGCCGAGCGACGCCGGCACCCCCAAGGCCAACACCGAGGAACCCGGAGCCACTTCGCAGGACACCCCCGCAGATCTAGGGCCTTTCGGCGCCGTCGGCTTGGGGTCCTTGGAGTTGGGCTTCTCGTGGCGTCCACGCTTCCCGTCCCACTCTTCATCCTCGTCCGAAGATTTCTCGAGGTCATCATCATCTTTGTCATCGTTGCGGGGGGCTGGGGGTGGGGGTGGGGCGGAGGATCCCCCCTCGGGACCCTTCTCCACCTCGACCCGGATCTTGTATCCTTGACCGTTCACGCATAGGAGGAAGGAGTCTGGGATGCGCTTCCCTGCGCGGCATCCGAACTGCATACGAATGGGTTCCTTAGGGTCATCGAAGGCGGCTTCGTCCACCAGCATAGGGCGTCCAACTGGCCGGGCACCTACCCTAAGGCACCCGGTGTTGCGGAAGGGGGGAGGAACCCCATGAAGCTTGACCCAAACCTCCTTGAGAACTTCAGAGGCTTGATCGTCCATGGCGCCTTCCAGGACGATGGCCTTGGCCTTGGAAATGGGAAGACGGAGACCACCGCCGCGGATGGCCATGCGGAGATTCCCCGCAGAGGGGAAAACAAGGGTGAAGTCCGCGTCGCTGAGTTGTCGAACTTGCCAATCCCAAGTTTCATCTACGAGCTCCTTGAATTCGGCCTCAACTTGCGCAGCGGAGAGCTTGACGCCTTCGACAAAAACAGTGGCAGAGTTAGGAGGCACACGGGCAGCGTCTTCTTCGGCCACCTCGAGGCACATGAAGCCGATCCCGTCAAGCCCGTATCCAGCCCAATATGGATCGAAGCGTTCATCTGCGGCGTTGCACATAGCAGAGGGGTGGCCGGCTGAATTGCACTTGACGCAGTAGGGCTCGCTCTCGCAGTCCGCTTGGCGGTGGCCCACTTTGCCACAGTTATAGCAGGTCAGCTTGGAGGGCTCGGCGGCCGGAGGTGGGACGGTGGCATCCGCAGAGGAGCCCGCCCCCGCGGCGAGCCCCTCCGAGGTCTTCTGCGCGCCCCCATGGCGCTCTTGAGATCTGCGAAGGTCACGGCCACGGCCCTGCGGTCGCGGACCCTGGCCAGGGGGCGGGCCGTCGCGGCGGCCCCGGGTGTCTTGAGAGCGGCGCGGGGAAGGGGGACGGCCGCCATAGCGCCGTCGGTGTTCAGCACGCTCGCGCTCGAGACGCTCGTCGAGGTCGCGCTTGTTGCCTCCTCCCGCGTAGTCCCCATAGGATCTCTTGCCTCCGCGACGCTCGTCGGAGCCGCGGTCCATCCTAGCCAGGCGGGGAGGGAGGTTGGCGGCGCGGGGAGGAAGTAGGATTCGGGCGCGGAAGGCGTATCGTCGAACGTCGTCTGGAGGAGCGGGGTAACCGGCGGCTAGGGTTAGGTTGTCGCGAGGGAGCCACCACCAGGAAGATAAAGGAGCAGGGACGGCTGGGATTGGGTCATCCAGATGGACGGACGCGATGGACGCGTTAGAAGAGTTGGGCCCCGGCCCAACTAACGCCACCTGAGAGCGCCCTGGCGAGGGGCCCAGAGCCAGGGCTCAGGAGCTGGCCCGACACGGGAGGCCCATCCCGGCCTGCCAGCGCCCGCGTCTCCCCATCGGCCGCCAGGAACCCTAGCGCCGAGCTCGCGGCCGCCGCCAGCGAGAGATCCGGCGACTGGACGCCCGCCGACGACGGAAGGGGGATCTGCACCGAGCCCACCCGCAGCTCCGCGACTCTCAGGCCCCTTGCCATCGGAGAGGGGAGGGGGGGGGAACTCAGCCAACGAGCTCGTGCAAGGCGGGGGAGGGCCCGTCCCCGGCGAGGCGGAAAGCGGCGCCGGAATCTCGCGGCCGTCCACCGCGTCGCCCTCCGACGCGGGAGAGGAGGACCCCGGGCACCACCCAAGGTGACGCGGGAAGAAGTCTCCCAGGCAGCAGTGGAGGGGTGGGGAGGCGCGCGGAGAGGAGGCCTCCGAGTCCTCGCTCGCGGAGGCGGCGTCGCGCAGCGGGGAGGGGGCAGGAGGGAGCGGAGAGGGCTCCAGGAGCGTCCGGCGCGGAGAGGGGGCCGGGCGGCGGAGAGGGCGCCGGCGGCGGGGCGGAGGCGCGGACGGCAGGGGCCAGTCGCCCCGCGCGTCGCGAGAGCCCAAGCACATCGCGGCTTTTCCTACGATCCCTGTTAGGCTATTTCATTGCCTTTTCCAGGATTTGATCAAGACGGGGCATGGTTTTGTCATGATGATTTGACCCCGGCAAATTGATGGGTGCTTTTTTTTCCTCGATTCGATCCTGTGAATCGGCAAGTGCTTTGGTCACTGATTTTGACTTTGTGAAATCGTGGTTTATTGTGACGAGGGAGACTGAGCCGTGCCTCTTTTCTGCAGCAGTAGTTGAGACGGATAAGGAAACCAGAGAGGAGAAGACAGACACCATGATTCGTCATCCACGGTTAGCCTTTGCAATAATGAGAGTTTCATTTACAAATGATTTGGTGGAACAGTTGAAGATTGGAACATGCCGTGTAGTGTGTACGGCGATGGCGCGAAAGCAAACTTCCAAGAGGAAAGGCCAAGAAAAATGTTAAGCAGGGACAGCTAGCTCGAGTGACGCGGAACTGTTTCAATTTGGATTTGTTCTACTATATGTTAATACTAAATTGCTAATGATCTTTGTTAAATTGCTTAAGATCGTCGGACCCGGTAACTAGATATGAACAGCAATCCACTTGTTCAATTTACATCAAATATTTGGACATCAAGCTGCAAAATATTTGGATTTTTCCCATGGCGCGCACGGACCAATGCATCTAGTATCACACACACACAAAAAAGAGGTTCAGTGGTAGTACTAGATCAATGTCTGGCATTTGGAGCTTCTTCCCCTTTTCTATTTGATACATGTCCTGGCGTGGAGGTACACCGTATGCCCCCACCTTACCATTTGCATCCACATTGATCCTTCTCTACTCATCGTATGGGACAAGCAAAGGTGCCATGCAATTACCAAGACGGTAACTGTAATGCTTTTCTTTTCCAGGATTTGATCAAGACAGCGCATGCTTTTGTCATGATGATTTGACCCGGGGTGCTTTTTTTCCATGATTCGATCCTGTGAATTGGCAAGTGCTTCGGTCACTAATTTTGACTTTGTAAAATGGTGGTTTATTATGACGAGGGAGACTGATCCGTACCTCTTTTCTGCAGCAGTAGTTGAGACGGAAAAGGGAACAGAGAGGCGAAGTCGCGAAGACACCATGATTCGTCATCCACGGTTAGCCTTTGCAATAATGAGAGTTTCATTTACAAATGATTTGGTGGAACAGTTGAAGATTGGATCATTGGAATGTGCTGGGCAGTGTGTACGGCGAGAAGGCGTAAAAGCAAACTTCCAAGAGGAAAGGCCAAGAAAAATGTTAAGCAAGGACAGCTAGCTCGAGTGACGCGGAACTGTTTCTACAACTATGTTAATACTAAATTGCTAATGATCTTTGTTAAATTGCTTAAGATCGTCCGACCCGGCAACTAGATATGGACAGCCAGACTCCCATCTTATCCCCTTGGTCTCTCCCGTGCTACAGGGTTTGAGAGTCGGAGGTCCCGGCGAGCTCCCGCTCGTTCTCCGGCGGCGCGGCCGGCCGGCGTCGAAAGGAAGCTTCGCGCGGATTGTACAGAGTACTTTTAGGGCTGTTTTCTTTCTAGTTGTTCTGCTGTTTGTTCGTGTTGACGAGGTGTCGTCGAGGTGGTGCTTGCTTCTGTGCCTGAGCCACTCAAGCGAGCCTTTGGGTGTGATTCTTTTTCGAGCGAAGCTCCGGTGGGCGGAGATGTTGGAGAAGAAGCACGGCGTGACCTCCTTCCCGCATAAGCTCGAAGACTGGCTTGTGATTCTAGAAGTCAGGGTTTGCTTCTCTGCATCAGCATCGAGCCTGGTGGTGGATCTTCTTCCGGCCGGCCGAGGAGGCGAGGGGGGAGGAGAAGCTACAAGCTCTTGTTTTCTTTTGCAGGGAGGTGGTTCCAGCTGCATCTCTACTCGTATCACGCTGAGTCCATGGAGAACTTAGTGTTCTTTGGCCGGCATGACGGCCCGATCAACTCCTCCTCTGTGGAGGTCTTGCGCCTCGGACGCCGGAGCTCGGCGACGTGCATCGGCCAAGTGGTTCGTCCCCGGTCGAGGTGTGGATGCCGGCGTCAGTGGTTCTTCGCCGGAGGACTTCGTCCAAGAGAGACCCTGGGCGCTCCCCTCTTCGATCTCGGCTCTTCTTGCGCCTCGAGGTCGCCGACGGATGGTGGCGGAGGAACAAGAAGCTTAGGACCTGATTGCTTTTTACATAAAAGTTCTAAGGTGTTCTTTGTAACAGCGGAGGCCCTTTCTTCGAATTATAGGTCTATTAGGTCAAGGGATGAAAAGGGGCCTCTTTGTATTCTTTTTCTGCCACGGGTTCTTTGATAATGCAGCGCCGGGGCTGCCCCAACTCTTGTTCAAAAAAAAAAATATGGACAGCCAGCAATCCACTTGTTCAATTTACATCAACTATTTGGACATCAAGTTGCAAAATATTTGCTCAAAACAGGCAAATTGCATATCCAGTTACGTAGTGACAGTGACAGTCCAGAGGCTCAATAACATGATTGAAGCAAAAAAAAATACGTAGGCAGTTTCGGTGGAGAAGTTGCTCCTTTTTTTTTCCTTTATGTGTTGTTCAAGTAGAATCTCTTTTCTTTACTTGGGCTGCAAAACATAGCATCGATTATACCACTTTCTGTGCCCAAAGGAGTCTAGTAGTAAATATCAGAAAGACAACGGGCATCTAGCATCACCGAAGGATGTATAAATCCATTGCTTTCCCCCGAAGACTTCTAGTGGATTAGGTAGAATTTCATCTGAACATCAAGTTTGTGAATATATAATGTCACACTTTTTCGGAAATTTCGACACTTGTTGGAATCTTGAAGCATTGCAAATGTCCGTCATATTCTCTAATTTTATTAGCATGTATGATTGAGCGTGCAATCTACTCATGTATCTGAGTCTACGAAAAGTGAAGAAACAATCTACCTTGTAAACGGATTTGCTAAGCATGATAGATTGTATTCTGTTAAAACGTGGTTGATTCATCGACCCTGAGATTCTTCGGCATGCTGATCGAGAGATAGCTCTTTGGAACGGAGCGACACCCCTACCGGCAGTTTCAAGGACCAAGGTTCGGGTGAGAATTTTGCTATACGGGGGTGGGTACAAGGGCGGGTGGTTGGACGTTGAAGACGGCGTGAAACCATGGGATGAGATGCGGCGCTGGCAATCGGCTTGAGCCCGGGTAGGTCCTATTGTAGAAGATGGGAACATTAAATGACACAATCGGTAGGTTTGTCTTTATGATCGGTATGCACAATGTAATTTCTATTTATAGCATAGATATGAGTAGTAATATTCTATTTATTGGATACCTAATAGAGAGTAATTGTCAAGTAGGGTTTGCACATTTAAGAAAAAATGACCAGCTTCACAAATAACCAAGAGCCAACACATATAAAATTGTACACTACAAGCAACATATATGGTTTTTAACATTTTGAATTACGTTACTTTGTATTTTCAAAAGTTTTGAGAATTTTTTTCCACCATTTCTCCTCAAGAAAACAATCATAATGATGCATCCATATTTAGTTTTAATTTGCAAACCCTAGATATCTAGTCATATATCGGATCCAGCTTTCAAAACAATGGTGGGGACTTATATTATCATGTAACAATGTTCTACTTTATATTTTATGCATTTACATGATTTTTTAAGAAAATGCTATCAACTTGCTAAATGGGAATATAAGACATGTGTCCAGAAGACTAACTATATCCTCCCTCTACTCCGGATTACTCTACGGGTCAAGGTCATTCTAAACTTTAACGAAGTATGTGTGTGTGGCGGGGGAGGGGGGGGGTATTAACATTTCTAATACCAGATGTATAAGATGGTTATATGTTGTGATGGTTCTAATAATACTGATAAATAATATAGATGTTGACTTTTTTTGCATGTTTTAGTCAAAATTACAAAGTTTGACTTCAACCAAAGCTAAAACATAGGTTAAAGAGGAAAAACATATTCAAAACACATAAAATTTCACGCATGGATGTTGTATACTTCCTCTATCCCTCATTATAAGACGTTTTGACTTTGGGATCAACACTTGTCGCATACATGGAATAAAATTTCCCGAATTTCACACACGTTTTTTTTCTTAGACTTAGATCGTGCAACACTTTTTTTTTGCGATTTTATATTCTTATTACTAGTAGGGGCTAGTCTACGAGAGATTTATCCCACAAGCCACTCCGAGCTACTTCGGTTTTCTTGATTTACCCTATTAGTAGTCAAGGAAGTTTCTCTAATGGTATACTTTAGTTAGGGCATCTCCAGCCGTTGCGCCCCCCCAGGGCCCAAAACGCCGCCGTTTTGGTGCCGCCGCGGCGCTAAACGGCGCTATTCTGCAACCTGGGGGGCGCGTTTCCCAGTCGCGTCCCGAGCCCAAGAATCGGCCCAAACAAACGCAAATTTAAAAGAGTCGAAATTTTATTGATCAAAGCGAATTCCGTACATTTTCGAGTGAAATTCAAACTAAAACAGCGGAAATGTAAACTACGCGACGACTACCCCTACGCCTACGCATCGTCGTCTTCATCAGCGGCGTCGCCGTGGCGGCGCTGGTTGGAGGGGCCAGCTTCGTTCTGACGGCGTTGCTCCGCCCGCTCCGCTCGGGCTTGCAGGCGCAGCCGGTGCAGCTGCGCCTGCTCGGAGGGCGGGCGGCTGCGGCGCTCGCCCTGCAGCGCCACCTGCCGCCGGTCGGCCTCGTAGAGGGCGATAATGCCCGCCTGCTCGGCCGAGGCAGCGCGCGCGGCCATCTGCCGGCGCACCTCTCGCGCCGCCTCCTCCCTCTGGTGTGACTCCAGAGAGGCCCGGATGGCGGCTGCCTCCGCCGCCTGCGCCGCCTGCTCGAGGACGCCGCGAACCTCGCGGTACGCGTCCTCGTTCTGCGCCATTAATGTGCGAAAGAACGGCGGGCACCATTTTTATAGCTTGGCGGGCCAGTCGCCGCCCCGCCATTAATCCGGCAGCCTTTGACCGGGGTGCATGCACTGGCCGGCCGCCACGCCATAACTCCGGCAGCCTTTGACGGCGCGGGCGCCGAGAAGGAGGTCACGGGCGGTGGCTTCTGTTCCCGCGCTTTCCCGTCGCGTCGCTGACCGAGCTGACTCACGCGCGCGACCGCGCAGTTTCGCCCCCCCAGGCCGAACCCAGCGGGCTGGGTTTGGCCTGGGTGCCGCGGCGCTATTTACCGCCGAAACGGCGCTATTTGGGCCTCTGGGGGGGCCGAGTGGTGAAGAAGCGGCGCTATTCGCCGCTTCCGCCGCGAAAAAAAACCCCTGGGGGGGACGGCTGGAGATGCCCTTATATCTAGTATTCGGGACTTGCCGGAGGTGGGTGAGATCACCTCTGCTGCGGCTTCTCAGATTTAATGGCAAAGATCCTCCTCAACTGGGCTCGGTGATGCCACCTACAAATCTACAGCTCAGTTTTATACCTCATGATTCCCTGCCAATGCGACTGTTGGTTGAGCCGCCAACATTATGGTTGGATAGGGTGTTCGAGGCCCTTGGAGAGTGCACTCGCAGGTTCTGTGAGTCCGAGTTCTCGCCGGACCCCCTGATAGGCTCCTGGTGTGCTCTCAGGCATAGTTGTTACAATGCTCTCGTAGTTCTTTTTCGATGTATCTCTGCTGGTTTTCTTTATCAGGATGACTTGTGTAATCACAATGATGTAATACGTGCTAATCTATGGAAGTGATTGCAGCCCCTTTTGGGGCACCTTTGTTCAAAAAAAAAAAAACGTCTTATAGTTAGAGACGGATGTCAAAGAAACTTTGCGGAATCATTATTTTGTTCGAAACACACTTGACAACAAGATATGTTTTTGTAGGATTCCACTCCTTGAAAAATCCTATTGTAGCCGTTATCAAAATATCCCATTTTCACTTCTTTGTTCGAAACGAAAAATAATGCCATTTCCACATTACAAGCCACTGCGACATCCATACGGCGAGGCATGAATTCCCACTACATACAATAAATTACTCGTGTTGCCTCCAGAAATATCACGATAAATTCGCAGGTCCTAGGCTTGCAATTCACTCTCCCACCAACGCGACAGGCGGGAGCGGGTGCGTCTGCGGGTTGGTCCTCTGCTTCTCTCTACTCAAGACAGTACTACTGAGGTGCGAAGCATGTGACCCTCTTCACTTCGCAAAGAAGTCACGCACCAAACACCCCCACCGCACACCACAGCAGGAACTCCGCCGCTCCGCTCCCCTCCCATCCCCCTCTCCTCGCACCCTCTTCCGTCCAGGCGTCCAGCCCCTCCCCTCCTCGACCTCCGGGAATCGGAGAGGCGCGCGTGCGGCGGCCATGGCGTCCAGCGCTTCCCGCTTCATCAAGTGCGTCACGGTCGGCGACGGCGCCGTCGGCAAGACCTGCATGCTCATCTGCTACACCAGCAACAAGTTCCCCACCGTGAGCAAACCCTCCCCTCCTCCCCTGTTGCTGTAACCGGCTCTCGAGCCATAGGCGCGAGCTTCCCAGTAAAGGCAGATGCTTCATCTCGGCATTTCGGGACTGAGCTCTTTTCAGTACCAGGGGTGATTTTGGAGTATCATTGTGGGAGAATGTGCCGTGGAAAAGATCCTTCCCAGTTTACTTTCTAGGGTGCTTTTTTTTCGTGGATTTTCAGTCACACTAGACACTAATTTCTCAATTTTCTGACGGGCATCTATTTCGTCAGGACTACATACCCACGGTGTTCGACAATTTCAGCGCAAACGTAGTCGCGGACGGCACCACCGTGAATTTGGGCCTTTGGGATACTGCCGGTAACTTGTGCCTCCTCTTGATTTTTTTTTTGATAAAGGCCTCCTCTTGATTTGGCTACTTTCTTTGTCATAAATGCACCTGCAGTTTCTAGGTTTTACTTCGTCTCAAACTGCACATCACAGTTGCAAATGTTATGTTTTGACGATTCGCTGGCTTAACTGGGGAGTTCACACGATACCATCTTTTGCAGGGCAGGAGGATTACAACCGACTGAGGCCTCTAAGCTACCGTGGAGCTGATGTTTTTGTGCTTGCCTTCTCGCTCGTGAGCCGAGCCAGCTATGAGAATATTATGAAGAAGGTGCTGAAACGCTCTATCGTCATTTCTCAGACGTGTGTTCCTCTTTATCTCGAAATGCCAGGAGATTTGAAATGTTCTTTACCTTGTTGTTTCCCCTTCAGTGGATACCGGAGCTTCAGCATTACGCGCCTGGCGTGCCTGTTGTGTTGGTAGGCACAAAACTAGGTGAGTTGTGTTGACAACGAAAGCTTTATTCTTGCTTAACTGTGTATAGGTGGTGGGTGGGTGGGGTTGGTAGCATGATTGTGTACTTCCTGTTACGTTGTAACTTGTTAGCATCTCCTTGTCTCAGCATTGTTGGAATTTGGTTAGGTTGTTAAACCGCTGATAGTGATCTTTGGAGTGTAGACATGTTATCATCTATCTGGTTGGGGACCAAATAATATTTAGTCTATATAGAGGTTATTGTTCAAATGGTTGGCGACCAGATAGTCTGTCTAGTGAAGCTTAGTACATATGGTAAGCTTTAAGGTTTGTTTATATGTTGGACTCGATGAAAAATTGTGTTTAGACACGATAATGAGAAACTCGGTCCCTTAACTAGCTACTCCTGGACAAGATTATTAACAATTCATTTGCTGCTGAGATTAGGAATCCTAATTTGCTATTAACAACACCCGGGTTAATATCATCTTACCCTATATAGTCCTATACTCCCTCCGTCTCAAATTAATTGTCACAAAGATGAACAAAAATTGATGTATCTAACACTAAACTATGTCTAGATACATCAACTTTTATCCATCTTTGTGACAATTAATTTGAGATGGAGGGAGTAGGAGAATTCATTCCTTGGTTAGATACTGTACTGAATCCATAAACCATTATGTCCCTTCCAGATCTTCGTGAAGACAAGCACTACCTGCTGGACCATCCTGGCATGATACCCGTTACCACAGCACAGGTAGAACTTTGGATATTCTTTATCTTGAGACTTAAAGATGAAACGGTGAATGTATCTGGCTTCTGAAAGCTCAATCTTTTCCTTGCCATTTCCACAGGGGGAGGAGCTTCGGAAACAAGTTGGTGCTTTATATTACATAGAGTGCAGCTCAAAGACACAGCAGGTGAAGTTTCTGTGAGAGAACCATATGGCTTTTTCTGATGTGTTGAACCTGTCAGCTGAAAGTTCTTGCTTTTGTGCAACATGTAGAATGTGAAAGCTGTCTTTGATGCTGCTATCAAGGTAGTAATCCAGCCCCCAACTAAGCTAAGAGAAAAGAAGAAAAGGAAACAACGACGGGGTTGTTCAATGATGTAAGTAAATATGACGCTTTGTGGTTTTTCTTCCTTCCGATAGTTATCATTTTGGACATTGTCACTGTCTCCAAAATGCGACTTTGACCACTATTTTATGTTCTAATATGTTATTAAGTACTTATATTATATGATATAGAAGTACTTATCGGGATAAATATGCGCATTATTTTCAGCATTGAATCTAAATGATTTGAAAGATGTTGGTAGTCTAAGCTTCTAAAGTTTGACTTTGCCTATGTCCAAAATTACAAGTTTTAGGGAACTGGAGTGAGTGATTAATGTT
Source organism: Alopecurus myosuroides (assembly GCA_028641055.1). Taxonomy (NCBI): domain Eukaryota; kingdom Viridiplantae; phylum Streptophyta; class Magnoliopsida; order Poales; family Poaceae; genus Alopecurus; species Alopecurus myosuroides. The sequence continues at coordinate 82,376,095 of CM054060.1, forward strand.
ACAGCTATTTTCTGATCATTCATACATTTCTTAAATGATCCTTCTGAATCACTGTCCTGGAATTAGAATTTGTGTAGGCACACCTCTCCCTGCCAATCCTGGCCAGAGGACAACATGCTTGTCTCACTGTATTACTTTGCCAAACCATGCGTTCAGACATTTTGAAGTTAGTTGTGGTTTTGTTCCAGAATGAGTGAAACAAATGTGCTAAATCATTAGTTGCGGTGTGTGTTATATTTTTTTGACATTAATCTTCTCGTATATGACCGCAGGAACGTCTTCGGGGGAAGGAAAATGCTGTGCTTCAAATCCTGAACGATGGAAGTGGTCTCCTGCCTGAAGAGAGATGTCACGGCTGCAACCTCAAACTGGCAACACTTGAGATCTGGATGTGCTGATTGCGCAGTTAATGTGTATATTTTTGCATCGTTGTTAATTAATTACTAGAGATAGATGGTAAAAGTTAGCCTGCTTATGTACTGCAGAACGCCTGGGTTATTAGCTCTCATCGTGTTAGGAGGTTCTGTAGGAGCAAAACAGTCGAGATTTTGCTGTGTCGTGGCAAAATCACAACCCTTTTGTATTCTCTATTGGCACGTGATTTTGTGGCAACACTGAGAGCAAACGTTGAGAATCTTATTTGTGTGCCAATTCGTCCGACGACAGGAGATTTTCACTTTGACAATGGGAATCAGAGATGGTTCCCACAATTTGAAAACGAAGCTAAATACTTACATGAAGGGCAAATTCATGCTACAAAGTCGAAGATGTATAGTTTCCCTAGTTCTCTAATGCAACAGATGACACCAATATAGTACTCTCTCCTTCAATAGTTCTTGTCATGGTTCTTTCAATTTGAACTTAAACCACAATAAGAATTATGGAACGGAGGGAGTAACATTTATTTTGGGGAAACCCATAAGAGAAACCTGATATAGTAATAAACAACTCAAATTTCTACCACTCTTACAAAAGCTAGGCTCACTTCCTCACCAAGATGATAGTTGCTGCAGATGTAGACGGCAATAGATCCTGACTGATGGCAAGCAGATGCAGCTACGCGTGGTAAAGCACACGGTTAACATGAAAACAGCTAAAGCATGCATGGTCAAAGGCAGATGTAAACGAACAGACAAGCTTGAGGCAACACAGTACGTTAATCACAGGAAAATTATTTCTTCCTGGTCAACTGATGTAATACTACCAAGCAGAATACATGTCACATCTAAATCATATGTTAAGCTGCAGATGTCCTCAACAAGGTGAAAATCTCTTTATCAAAACAAAACATAAGAACAAACCAACCGAAACTAATTACAGCGGTTCCTGATGTTTGATGATGCCGAGGGCCATAAACATTCCATCCCCAAATCCATTCCCTCCTGGGTAAAATAGAAGCCAGACCTGGCAGATACAGAACTCTAGCAAAGCAACTGCTGAAGCCAAGGAAAACTGTTTCTGGGGAACTATGGATATGATTTACATTTACATCAATTACAGCGAAGTTTGTTCGTCTCACAGTTCATTCACATCATCAGGGAGATGAATCTATGTGAGTTGTATATCCCAGCACGGCCACAGGGGTGCAATACAAGCCTGGCTTCCACATGCAGTTGCCTCTGTAAATGAAAGCACCATTGATTAGTTAACTTAACAAAAGAAGGAGCTACAAGACAGATCGAATGGACCCCTAAAGTCAGAACTGTGGTACATACAAGCTCACCAGACACTGAAGTCGCTGCAAGGAGATCTCCTTGAAGTTATTATTGCCATGATAATTGCTTGTATGACGATCTTTCAGCATCCCAACTGCCTTCAGGCTCTTCCTCTTTATTCCTACACCTGGCATTTGGTACATTCTGGCTTGCTCCTCCACAAAGGCTTGTGGCGGTGCGATCAAATTTTGTCTAAGAGATAGAGGTATCCGTTCATCCTTCCCTTCTACATCTATACTTCCAGGGCCAGAATTAAGATCAAGCCCCTGTCTTTTCCATCTCCAATTATTGTCATGTCCCTCGCTGCTGCTACCTTCAGGAAGGCTTATTGCATACTGCCTTGCATGCTGGCCAGGTAATGCACCTGCTGGCCCAGCAAATGGTGGAGCCATCGTTGGAAAATATGAAACTCCTGTAGGTGCAGAATTAGCATATGGTGTTGATCCAATCGGAAACCCTGATGTTTGAAGGTGAACATTGGGGGGGAAAGGAAATCCTGCATACTGATATGCTGCAGGAGGGTGAAAAACCATGGCTGGAGGTGCGGAAATAACTGGAGGCCTGGAGGAATCAGTTCCGAAATGGCCACCGTCTGCCGTAGTCGCAATGATTCTCTGGGTTCCAGGTGCTGTTTCAATTGGGTAAGGATGTTCTCTAGCAGGCAAAAACGACTGCATAACAGGACCGCCTGGATTGGCAGAAGCATACCATGGTGACATATTACTGATTTCAGAACTGTTTATTCTAAAGCCAGCAACTTGAGGTAGGAATGGTATGCTGCTAGCACCTTTAGATGTTAGGCTCCTTTGAGCAGGTTCTGTGCTAGCTTCCTCAAGGCTTGGTCCGTTATTGAGATCAAAGAAGTTCCTCGAGCTGTTTCTATTAGAATTTGGCAAACCTCCTGCCAAGGGTCTTCCTGGCAACAATGTGACTTCAACTCTGCGGGATGCATTTGAGATGAATTGGCTATTCTCTACAACTTCATCTGCCCTATTCAAGTCAAGTTCAATGCCAGCACTTCGAACAGGACCACTGCGACTCCTAGGGATGCCAGATTCAGAACCAGTTGTTTGAGCAGAACACTGTGAGATATCTTCTTCACTTGGTCATCTGCTACATTTAGGTCAATGTCAAATCCTTGGCGAGACTGCTTCCCTGCAGCATCAGGTACTGCAATATCAGGTGCAGTAAGAAACATCCCTAAAAGCTTCCGTGGTTCCGCAGGACGAAATGCACTTGTAGCTGCTGAGCCTTTCCACCCAGCCTCCGGCTTAACTCTTAATAGGTTCTCAGGAGGGACAAAAGGTCCTTTAGCTGGAGCAGCTACTGTTATTTGGGCAGGCAGTCCACTTAAAATAGGTGACACGAATGGAGAAATACCAGGTACATGAATTGCAGAAGAACATATAACAGGAGAGGTAGCTGGCTCATGATTCCCTTCGTCCCCGAGTTCATTTAAATCAAAGTCAAGCTTAGTTGTACCATTTGACTTGCCTTTGACAGCTATAGAAGAACCCTCATCTGATGAGAAAACGTCCTCTTTTCCACCTGCATCATCACTCAGTTTCTTTGAACTGTGCCTTGCACTATGCTCAGTATCCTGAGATACGATAGCGGTAGGTTTTCCTTGACTACTTGATTCACTGGAACTTTCTTTTGATTCTTTAATCACACCAATCCCATTTTCTGCACCACGTGGCAACACTACTGACACATCTAATTTGTTAACACCAGCTGAAGTGGAAGAAGGCTGTTCTTTTCTCTCATGCTCTTTCAGAACTTTATTACTGACACCAACAACTTTTTCACCCACAGTTGAAGATGAGAATGAAGGTTTCGAATCCAAATTATCACCTAATGAAATGTCGACTTTAGAGCTGGTTGTACAGCCATCTTCAACTTTTTCACGGACAGTACTTGCATTCCTTGCTGATGATTTCATATTGAACTTTGTATCAGTCTTAGCAGAAGATTCAACACCTTTAGAATCAGGCGTTGTGCCCTTGTTGTCATGAGATGATAGATTAGTTCCAGAATTCGTCAGGTAGGGTTCTTCCTTTGCGGCCAAAAAAGCACAATTTCTGTCTTTCTTCTCAGAGAAGACTTTCTCACCATCTGATGGCCGTGGGTGCTGTGATCGATCCGTATCACACTCTACTTTTAGCTTACCAATACTCTCACCTTCATAGCCCAGTTTATTTGCAGATGAATTCCTCGGTGAAGCAGATGACATAATCAGTTCAGATTTAGATACTTCTCCAGCAACGCTAGCAAGAAGATTCATTGCTGTATCATCTCCAGCTTGCATGGACTGACCAGCTTCAGAGTACTTGATTTCAATCAAAGCATTCAAAGGGCTGAATGAGTTCTGCACCCTGGTTTCGCCCAAACAGTTGTCTTTCTTATCCACATCTGGCGAACATGTAACTCGTAATGCACATGCATCCTTACCAGCATCTTCGGCAGTCCTGCTACAGTCACCATCCAACATACCACAAGTTGATTTATCACCTTCCCCCGAACCTGCAGTTCCATTAATATTATTGATTTTCCCAGGCTCAGCATTAGCATCAGAACCTAAATTTGCCTGAGAATGTTCAACCTTCATTTTCACCCTACGATGATTTTGTTCATGCTTATCTGCACGAACGGGAGATGGGGCTCTATTACCGGAAACTGATGGCTCCTCACAAGAGCCCCACTTGTGCTCCTACCAGGGCTACGACCTGGATTTGGAAACCGAACTATCAATTTATTATTGGCGTGAGGTGTGTCAGCTCCTTTCTCACATGCCAAGCCAGATTGTGTCGATCTTTCCTGAAATAAAGAACGATCAACAGGACTGGACCTTCCCAAAGCAGCTTCCTTCTGGATTCCAGAACCAAGAAGCCCATTGATTACCTTTCGATGGCCACGTCCAGATATTTTACTAGCATTCGCTGAAGCAGCAGTTGAGCTTCGTGCATCTTCCTTGGAAGAACCAACTGTTTTTCCAGGATCACTAGAGCATGACTGGCTGTTATTCAGTGATTGGCTTGAACTGCAACTTTTCTCCTCTTTCACTGTAGGAAAATCGGGGCCACAGGTCCCAGCAGCTGATTTGCATGGTGAGTCCTTCAAGTTGGTTGCAGCATTTGCTGGTTGCACATGTTGCAATTTTGAAGAGCCAGATGTGAAAGGATTTGACTTTGCAACAGCATCAGCAGCACCAGGTGTAGCACTCAAAGCCTTTGGTGAAGATAGATAAAACATTGCATTTTTCGGACTGGACTCACTTGAGCCACTTCGTCCGTTTCCAGCACTGGAAATTTCGGGAACCCCCACTTTCCCTGACCAGGAAACAGCTTGACCTGATACCACAGGTTTTGCATCAGTTGACTTCATTTCAGCGTCAACACGCTTCTTCCAGCTATCAACAAGACATTTAGACTTCCTCTGTATCTCCGGATTTTTATAGCTACGCAGATGATTGACAGATTTCCCAATACTGCAGCTTTGTAAGGCAGCCAGACTGATAGGTAATTTTGCCAGTGCACGAAGCAGGGCCAGGATAAGTTCTTCAATAGGCTTATCAGTTTCTTTAGGACTGCCCCCATCACCAGACTTCCCTTTGTGAGTCTCTTGAAGCCAATCATTCAAGACAGGAAGGCCCCTTAGTTGCATAAATCTGCTAAGACAATCAGGACGTTCTGTAGCTGCAATAATATCAGCAAGCCTTACTCGGCCAGCAAAGTCCATTTTCCGTTCAGTTTGATCATGTTGCATGAAATTAACTAGCTTCTCAACTGCTTCAACATGAGGAAGTCCATCCTTTTCTGTTATCTCTGCGATTTCAGACTTCATATTGTCCCCTTTAATATTTCCAGCTTCACTGTCATCAGCCTTAGGGGGGAAATCACGGTCTCGCTTTGCTGGATCAATTCCTTGCTCAACTCGGTCCCTCTTCTTCCCTTTAGATGAACCACAATTTTGAGCACCATCTGAACCAGCCTTCAATTGCTGAGAAGCTTGCTGAACAATTGGCCGCATCGGTGAATGCCCACCTGATTGCACTACACCATGCATTTCTAGCCTCGTTCTGAATAAGAGCCGATTTACCTCGTCCTGCCGTTCCTGGCCATAAGTTGCACACATGAAGCGGCAAGTATAAATGTATAATAAATAGAAAAAAAAAAGGTAACTGTAGAACTTACATTAATATAATCCCTGTCGGTAAGCCACCACAAACACTTGTTGTCAATATCATACACACGCCGGCATACAAACGAAGAAACTCCAGACGACAGCTCAGCACCTTTGCGTAAAAAGGCAACTTTACAAGGATGGAGCAGTGAGACAGCAGATGCCTCGTCCTGGTGGAAAGAGTAGAAGACCTCGTTTGGAGCAGCGTTCAGTTGTATGCCCTTGTTGAGCTTAACGTCAACGGGTCTATAAAGCCAACTTACACGTAACTTGGGATAGCTTTCTTCCTGTTTCTCAATCCAACGTATCAATCCTATGAAAGGAGGAACATCAACAGCCCGAAAAAGAGCACAGTCGCCAACTCGAATCTCTCGTCCGTCCTGAAAATAAATAAGCTATTATTATTTGTTCTACGAACAAAATAATCTGCATGTTACCAACAGAACAGCAAGTGCATGAGCAAAGTCTAATAAGTACTTCGGAGATCATGGAGTGAAGAAGCGTAATTAAGCTTCATTATTTAAATTAACATCAGTTTCCTTGTCATTGCCAAACTGGAAAACAATTACATTATCTTGGTGCAAATTTGTAGAGCAGCCAAAAAGTTCATGCAGCAATGTCTGCTCTATAAATTTATCAATTACTGTACAGGCAAAAGGTGTACCAACATAATTCATTTGTTTCAGACATCACTATTCTATAAGACGTTCATAAAAAGGAGCAGTGTGTTGACCATGTAACAAAGCATTGAAACCACCATATGTAAACCTAGAAGTACTTTCTTCCCCCAAAAAGTAACATGCATCACGGAGAACACCAACCAGACTAAACCGCAGACCTAGATATCACTATACCCACATTTAAGTCTGCTTTTTCTCTTATTTTCCTAGTTTGGAATATAAGTTCGGTAATCACAAACTGTTTAGGAATTTTCTAGTATGTAGTGCATCAGCAAAACAAACAACTAAAGATGTACAAAACACACCATTGTAGCAAACTCCAGCATGAGCGAGGCTTGAATCACAATGAGACATCCACATCCTCACCAATACCCAATTATTGTGATTTATTACACGTCAGAGGGAAATTCATTGAATACTGCTTGCCAGCCGATCGTCGTAAAAACACCTTAAACAGCGTTTTGTTACTCCTCTACGGCAAATTATATGCCCGAAATAGCTTTTAGCATGCTCACCAAGCAATCTAGTCACTGTATATGTAAGATAAGTTTCAAGCAGAAGCAGAAGAGTAATCAGCTTGGCCTTTTTGGTGAACTGGTCGGTGGGTGCAATTCAATATGGTAACATAGACAAGAGGTCTGGAGTGCAAGACTTGGCAACACGTGATGAATAGAAAATACTTGCGGCCTACAGTGACCCCACGTCTAAGGTCTGAAAGAGTCTGAACCTGAGGGTAGTGTCAGAGTATATTAACCATCTTTCCCCCTCAGCTTTGAGCTTTTGGCTGAACTGGTGCGCACATGCAATTCAATAGATAGATACAACTTAAGTTTGCTCAACACATAATTTCCTTCCATGTACGAGACTGCTATCTCTAAGCTCACAGAGCAATCTAGTTTCGGTATATAGATGAAAAATCTCAAGCAGGAGCAGACCAAGAATTACGACACTATCATCAAAATCAAAAGCGAATCGGCACCTTTACGAAGAAGGAGTCGGGTGACACCGGGCGTGGAGAATGGAGTAACTGCTGCTGCTGCTCCTGCGGCGCTGGTGTGGGAGGGTGAGGGGCTGTCAGCTGTGGAAGGACGCAGGGGGCGGAAGGAGGCGCAGTAGCTGGTCCGTGCGCCGATGGTGGAGCTGCTGCCTCTACCGGAGCTGCCGGCCACATGTGCCGAACGGGGAACCGCTCACCGCCGCCTGCACGCATAGCCCCGCATCGGTCCCTCCTCGGCGATTGCCGGCGCCGCGCCGCACCATCACCAGATCGCCGGAGGGTAAACCCTAGCTCCGAAACCCTAGATCCGCAGGGGCTCCCTCCTCCGGGCCGCCCGAATTCGCATCGAACCCACGCCGGGAGACGGCCGGGCACGGGCCAGGGAGCTCGAATTCGAGCTGAATCGGCTCCAATTGCGTGCGGGGAGCCGGTGAGGAATTCGGGGGTTTGGGCGTGGTGGGGCCGGAGGAGCGGGACGGGCGAGGGGTTTGGGCGCGATCCGAGGTGGTGGGGAGGAGACGAGGGGGGGAGAGGGAGACTGGCGATTTGGGGAGGAGTGAGAGAGAGATCGCGGCAGAGACGGCGCGCGAGGTCGAGAGGGAGGATGCGGTGGTGGGAGGAGAGGAAAGCAGGAGGAGGGGGTATTTCCGACAGTTCACACTCTGCTCTCCAGCCCACAGGAGACTTGGGTGCGGCCAGTTGCTCGGTGCGGTTCACTCTAACGTGGTTATCGCGGTCGCTGCAGGTGGGCCAGCGTTTTGACCTCGAGCGCGAGCATGCGCAGATGGGTGGTGATTTTCTATGGTGCCGGCGCCCATGCTCTCTGTACCGTTCAGGTCAGGCAATTCCCCGGTTGGCCGGCTGCTACTACCAGACAGTCGGCAATTCACTGGTCGGACAACGTTAGCTGTTTCGTTGATGCGACAGTCGAATATATACTACCACTCGAATGTTCGTGTTGCCACGCGCGTAAAAGTAACAGTATTTTCGCAAAACTTTACTTTTAAGTGAGTATCTAGACAAAAAAAAATGTCTAAATATACTCATTTGGGAGTTAAGTAGTATGGAACGGAGTAAGTAGTCTAGAAACGTAAGAGCATCTTTAACCGGAGCAGGCAAAAATAGCCCCTAAATGTCCCATGGACAACGTCCGAATAATCCCCGTGTGTGCACTCTTGCAGCCATAACCCAATAATTAATGATAAAATAATACAAACCGATTCAATGTAGAGACTACATAGCTTACATTTTCACTAGTACTCCTCGTCCTCGTGGGAGATCACGATGACCCCGAAACTCAAGCCACCGACCTCGCTGTTGTTGGCGGTGGGGGCATTTCCTCGTCCTCGTCGGAGTCAGTGAACTCCTAGTTTGAGTCATCATCGTCCTCATCGTGCTTATCCCGGAAGGACTAGGGGATGTGAAAGCTCATGATCCCTCTAATGATTTTGGTGATGATGCTAACACGGATATCTCCTATCTAACAATGTGGTTCAGCCTGTGCAGCTATTACCCTAGATGATCATCGATATATCCGCGTCAAAAGATCAAAGAGAAGATCACTATTGTGGAAATTCAGCCACCGGATTTTTCAGTATACAGGGCGGAAATTCCGGATCCTATGGGGCGGATTATCCGGCCCCTCACCGGAAATTTCCGGCCACTCGTCTGGCCTCCACGAAAACGACTAAGTATTTTCCTGCCCGCGCACAGAAGCCAGGGCGGAAATTTGCCCCGGAAATTTGCCCCGGAAATTTCCGGGCCAAAAATCCGGCCGTCAAGAACTTAGCAGAATTTGGTCTTCTTCGCATTGCCCGCGCACAGAGATGGGGGCGGAAATTCAGTCCGGAAATTTCCGGGCCCGGACATTTCAATTATCCGCCCCCCGGATATTTCAATATTCCGGGCATCAAAGTCCTTAGCCATTTTTCTATCAGAAGATTGATGCCCGCGCACAGAAGGTGGGGCGGAAATTTGCCCCGGAAATTTCCGTAGCAAAAATCCGGCCCTTGGTCCTTAGCAGTTTTTCATCAATGTGTTGGTGCCTGCGCACAGAGATGGGGGCGGAGTATTGGGGCGGAAAATTCCGCCCCCGGATATTTCAATTATCCGCCCCCCGGACTTTTCAAATATCCGGCCAATTCCGACCGGAATATTCCGGCCTTTAGCCCGGAAATTTTCGGTCCCGCAGGACTGCAACGGTCAGATTTTGGAGGAGCCTATAAATAGCTGTCTTCTTCCTCTAGATAGGTAGCTCGTCCATTCCTCTCTCTCCTCCATTGTTGTAGAGCTCAAATCGCCCCGATCTCCCTCCTCCTCCAACCAAACTCGATGCCCTTCAAGGATCTCATGGAGGAGGTCTAGATCTACCTTTCCACCAAGCCAAAACGTGTGTACCCACACCACAACTCTTGGGATCTTGTAATCTCTTGGTTGCTTTGTCATCCAAGGGAAACCCTAGTGCTTGTAGCTTCCACCTTGTAGCAAGAAGCTTCGATTGTTGAGAGCCTCCATCTCACTTGTGGAGTAGCCTCAACCCCTTGTAAAGGTTTGGTCAACGCCTTCAAGTCGACCTCATAGTGGAAACGAGCATCTCCCTCACCGGAGAAGCTCAAGGAGAACAAGGTGTGCACATCCGTGCTATTGAGGAGCGCCTAGGTGGCTCCCCACCTCTCCAACGTAGACGTACTTCTTTTAAGAAGGAACTACGGGAAACATATCCTTGTCTCCGTGTTTTCACTTGTTGTTATCTTGTACCGTTCTTTATTTCCGCTGCTACTTGCTTCTTATCACCTAGGGTTTTCACTTAGTTGCACATTTAGGTAATCAAGCATTTACTTTCGTAAAAGCCCCATTAAAAGTGAAAAAGGAGTAAAATTTGTAGGTCACCTATTCACCCCCCCCCCCTCTAGTTGACCATATTGCACTTTCAATTGGTATCAGAGCCTCGGCTCTTGTATCGGGCTTAACCGCCTAAGAGTAATCATGGTCAACGGGGATGTTCCCGAAACTTCTAAGGAGGAGCTCTCCAAAATGGCCGACACTATAGCCAACCTTGAGACAACGGTTTGTACCATACAAACCCAATTGTCGAAGGTTAGCTCTAGTGTGGGCTCGGAGGTCTCCTCCATCAAGAAGATGTTGGAGAACATGATGGGTAGAACCAAGGAGCCGTCCCACTCTCCCCATGTCACCGACGAGGATAGTTCGGATGAGGAAACAAATCCGGACATTTCCGAAATCGAAGCAAACATTGCCAAAGCTAAGGCTAAAGCCGCACAAAAGGCTAAAGCCAAAGCTAAGGAGAGTGACGGTGGCTCCAAGTCTCAAACGGCTAATGGTTCGGGGTCCAATTCAAAAGTTCCACCACCGCAAAACTATGATTCCATCCACCCAATCGTTTCCATGCCACACATACTTAATGTTGGAGTTCCACCCATCCTTAACACTAATGAATTTTCCTCTTGGAAGTTTGAAATGGAATCTCACATTTAAGGATCGTGTACGGCATTGTGGAGAAGCGTGATCCATGGGTTTCATCCTCATGATCCAAGCAACTTGACTCCAAGGGAGGATGTTGAATCTCAACTCAACAAAACTGCTCTTGTTATTATCCAGAAGGCTCTCCCAAGGGAGCATCTCACTCACATTCGCGGTTGCAAGACCGCCAAGGAAGCTTGGGACAAACTTGATACCTTGTTTCAAGGAAATGCTAGTATTCAGTCCTCCAAGTATGATGTGGCAATTGACAACTCCGAGAACTTTGTTATGCAAGAGGATGAGACTCCTGAAGAGCTCTATAGACGAGTTGTCACTCTCGCCAATCAACTGAGAGACTTTGGCAAGGAAGAGATCACGGATGAATGGATAAAGAGGAAGTTTGTCAAGGCTATCACACCCTTCGAGAAGAATCTCGCCACTAGCATCCGGACAAGAGCGGACTACAATACTCTCAACTCCATAGGTGTTCTTAGTGAGTTCATCGCAATCTCTCTCTCTCACAAGAGTGCGGATGATGCTCTAGCTCGCTCTAGAGGGATGGGAAAGTCTCCCAACCTTGCATTAAAGTCAAAAGCAATGGCTCGAGTCGATGAAAGTGAAGAAGATGATGATGATGAGGAAGACTATGAAGATACTTACACAGGAGCTCACAAGTGCATTGCCCTTGCTATGCATGGATATTGGAAGAGATGGGAAGCTCACAAGACCGGATCTCCAAAGCCTCCACGAAACAAGAACTACAAGAAGAAGGGAGAGCGATCAAGGACATGCTATAATTGTGGTAGCGCTAACCACTTCGTGAAGGAGTGCCCCTTTGAGCCAAGAGAAGAGAACGAAGGCAAGCTCATTCGCAAGAACAAGACCAAGCCTCCTCAAAACAAGAACTTTGCAAGGAAGGTTTCGAGAGCTCTCTACGTACAAGAAGGGGCGGTTCTTGAGACTTACATCTCCGGAGATGAAGGAGAAGATGAGGTGGTTGGAGTTGCTCACATCGCCAAGGCCACCGCATCATCACCTTCGATCTCTCTATTCGAATCCCCCAATGAGAATGTGGCTACCCGACCTACATGTCTTATGGCAAAAGCCACTTCGGTATGCTCTCCTAACTCTAAGACCATTGTCACTAACCCTCCTTCGCTATTGGATTGTGTTGAAAATGCTTGTGAGGAGGATAGTGAGTCTAATGAGTTAAGCTTATGGCTATCTAGCCTTAAGGGTGAGACTAAGGAAAAGGTGAACTCCCTTTTGAGGCAACTTGATGAGGCTAACTCTCTTGTTGATGAAAAGGAGGAGATCATCATGACCTTAGAAAGCCATGGAGGTCATACTTGCAATGAGCAAGATCTTGAAAAAGCTCTTGATAATGAGCGTTCCATTCGTGCCTCACTTGAGGAGAAATTGTCTTGTCTTGAAGAAAACTTTGCCATGAGTGTCTCTAAGCTTAGGAAGGAAAATGCACAATCTCTTGCCTTAATTAAAACTCTTGAGCATGAAGAATTAAAGCTAGGAATTGCTCACGAGGAACTTGGTACTCGTTATGAAAAACTTGAAAAAGAGTTCATGTCTCTTAAGGAAATTCATGACAAGTTAACCAAATCTCGTGACAATCTTCTAGCTCAACAATCAAACAAGCAAGTAGTATCCACTATACCTTCTAGCTTGAATGTCTTGTCTAGCAATGCTTGTGGTACAACTAATCTTGTAGGAAATGAGAAGAGTTTCCATGAGATTGCTTCTCATCATGCCAACAATGGAAAGGAGGGACTTGGCTATATTGCCAAGTCAAAGAAGAAGTACAAGAAGAAGAACAAGAAGAGAGTCACCTCCTCCTCACAAGAAGTAAGATTTGTGAAAGAGGGAGAGGTGACCAAAGGGAAGGAGACCAACACCATTGTGGGTGGTGAGACCTCTAGGGGGAGCACCACTCACAATAACTTTGCCGGGAAATATAATCCATCTTATGTTCTTATGAAATCTAGAGATGGTCATGTATATGCTAAATATGTTGGTACTTCTTATGGTGACGATTATCATTGGAGTATTTGGGTTCCTAAGACCCTTGTCACTAACATGAGAGGACCCATTCAAAGATGGGTCCCTAAATCAAGCAACTAATCTATTGTAGGGAAGTGCTTCCGGTACAAGCAAATGGACGGTGGATAGTGGTGCATCCCAACATATGACCGGAAGCAATGACGCAATGAGTGATATTCATCCTCCACTACCTCATCTCAATTGCGTCACTATTGGTGACAACTCCGAACTAAAGGTATTGGGACGAGGCAAGGTAGCAATCTCAAATGACTTGTCAATTGAGAATGTTCTTCTTGTTGAGTCCCTTGGCTACAATCTCATCTCGGTTCTTCAACTTGCTAAAAGTGGTTTTACCTCTTTCTTTAATAAGGAGAATGTGATTGTCACTTGGGAAACGACTCTTAAAGTAGCCTTTGTTGGGCATGTCGAGAACGGCATGTATGTAGTGGACTTCTCCAAAGGAGACACGTGTGCCGCGACATGCCTAATGGCTAAAGTTGATGTGGGTTGGCTATGGCATCGCCGGTTAGCCCACACCAATATGAGGACGTTGCATGACCTTCAAAGTGGCAATCACGTTCTAGGACTAACAAATGCTAAGTTTGCCAAAGATCGTGTGTGTAGCTCTTGCGTTCTAGGAAAGCAACATGGAGAAGCACATCCCACCAAGACGAACATCACTACATCAAGAATCCTCGAGCTCATTCACTTGGACCTCTTTGGTCCTCTATCATATGATAGTCTTGGAGGCAAAAAGTATTGCTTGGTGATTGTGGATGATTACTCACGATATTGTTGGGTGTACTTCTTCAAGAGAAAGAGTGAGACTCAAAAGCGGGTCATCGAATTCATCACTTTGGTGGAAAGACAACATAATACGAGCATCATGGCTATCCGGAGTGATAATGGATCCGAGTTCAAGAACTACACCGTTGAGGGATTTCTTAGTGAGGAAGGCATTGCTCATCAATATTCCACTCCCTACACTCCTCAACAAAATGGTGTGGCGGAGAGAAAGAATCGGACTCTTATGGATGCGGCTCGTACCATGATTGCGGAGTTCTCTTCTCCTTACAACTTTTGGGCCGAGGCCGTCTCCACCGCTTGTCATGCTAGCAACCGATTATATCTCCGCAAGATTTTGAACAAGACCCCCTATGAGATTCTCACGGGCAAGAAGCCGGACGTTTCATACTTCAAGGTCTTTGGATGCAAATGCTTCATTCGCAAAAGAGGGAAACGCTTGTCAAAGTTCGAGACTAAATCCTATGAGGGTATCTTTGTTGGTTATGCCACAAACTCTCACGCCTATAGAGTCTACAACAAATCCACCGGACAAGTTGAAGAAGCTATAGACGTGGTGTTCGATGAGGACAATGGGTCCCAAGGGGGCCGTATAGATCATGGTATTGTAGGAGATGCAATTCCTCCCATCGTCATAAGAAGAATGGGGATTGGTGAAATAATCCCCATTGAGGAAAACCGGATGACGGAGGGAGAAGGACTATGCTCTACTCAAGTGGAGCCATTGACTACATCCATTGATAACCATGCTACCCAACAAGATGCACCAAGCCCTCATGCCTCACCACTAGGCCAAGCAAACAATCAAGGCCAAGCTCATGATAAAGGCCGAGCTCATAATGAAGAACAAGATACACATGGTGATGATGCAACTCATCACGTTAGGGATCCACCTCCCATCAATGATCAAGACCAAGGTGGACATGTCTCCGATGATGAAGGTGATGATCAAGTCCTATCCAAGGAAACTTTGGAGGAGATGCTAGCTCGTAGAGCAAAGAGAAGGCTCGATAATCTTGCTCGTGCCGGCCATACGGAGGACATGATTCTTGGACAAGTTCGTGGAAGGGTCGTCACAAGGAGGCAGCTAGCGGACTTTAGCAAAGCACATGCATTTGTCTCGCACATTGAGCCAAAGAAGGTCTATGAAGCTCTTGAAGATCAAGATTGGCTTGAAGCTATGCACGATGAACTCAACAATTTCGAGCGCAACCAAGTGTGGAAATTGGTTCCAAGGCCCAAAGATTGCAAGAACGTCATCGGCACTAAGTGGATCTTCAAGAACAAACAAGACAAGGACGGCATCGTCATCCGCAACAAGGCTAGATTGGTTGCTCAAGGCTTCTCTCAAGTCGAAGGTGTCGATTTCGGTGAAACATTCGCTCCCGTTGCTCGTCTTGAATCTATTCGCATCTTACTTGCATATGCCTCTCATCATAACTTCAAATTGCAACAAATGGATGTTAAAAGTGCTTTCTTGAATGGTCCCATCCATGAGTTGGTTTATGTCAAGCAACCTCCGGGTTTCGAAGATCCCAACCACCCCGATCATGTCTACAAACTCGATAAGGCGCTATATGGGCTTAAACAAGCTCCACGTGCGTGGTACGAGCACCTTAAAGAGTTTTTGGTAGATCGTGGGTTCAATGTTGGTTTAATCGATCCCACCCTTTTCACCAAAAAGGTCGGAGGCGACTTGTTCATATGCCAACTCTATGTGGATGATATCATCTTTGGTTCCACTAACGTTGCATTCAATGATGAGTTTTGCAAGCTTATGACGGACAAGTTCGAGATGTCTATGATGGGAGAATTGGAGTATTTTCTTGGCTTTGAGATCAAGCAACATCCCGAAGGCACATTCATCAAACAAGCTAAGTATACTCAAGATATGCTCAAGCGATTCAATATGCATGATGCTAAACCTATGAAGACTCCCATGTCCACGACGGTTGATTTGAAACCCGATCCGAATGGTAAAGAGGTAGATCAAAAGGTATACCGCTCCATGATTGGCTCTTTGCTTTACCTTTGTGCATCTAGACCCGATATTATGTATAGCGTTGGTAAATGTGCAAGGTTTCAAGCCTCCCCAAGACAAAGTCATCTTGAAGCGGTTAAGCGTATCTTTCGATATTTAGTTCATACCCCAAACTTTGGTCTTTGGTATCCCAAGGGTTCAAGCTTTCAGCTCATCGGGTATTCGGATGCGGACTATGCGGGAGAGAAGACGGATAGGAAATCTACATCCGGAAGTTGTCAATTTCTTGGCCGCTCATTGGTGTGTTGGTCTTCCAAAAAGCAAAACTGCATTGCTCTCTCCACCACTGAGGCCGAATACATCTCCGCGGCGAGTTGTTGTGCTCAATTACTTTGGATGCGGCAAACATTGAGAGATTATGGCATCATCTTCGACAACGTTCCTCTCTTGTGCGACAATGAGAGTGCCATCAAGATCGCCTACAATCCCGTTCTTCACTCCAAGACGAAGCACATTGAGATACGGCATCACTTCATTCGGGATCATGTTGAGAAGGGTGATATTGACCTCTCCTATGTTGCAACCAAGGATCAACTCGCGGATATCTTCACGAAGGCCCTTGACGAACCAAGATTTCGGGGTTTGAGGAATGAACTAAATGTGATCGATGCGTCTAACTTCTCTTGAACCCTTGCATAAGTACCTTCATTATATATGCTATCTAGTCTAGATGTAGGCATGGACATAGGGGGAGCGTAGTTCAACTCATGGACCAACACTCCACCTATCATGCGTAAAACAACCAAAACGTCATGCATATCTAGTCAATATGTGACTTATTGTGCTTTCAACGTGAGTTATACTTTTGAGTCCAAGATACATCTTCGCGGCTCCTTGGTATCACTCAAACACGGTGGCTTCGGCCACCAACATTTTCTTTGGATTTCTTAGTTGCTGTTTTTCTTGTGCTTTTGAGTAGTTTGTGTCTTTTTGCATCTTTGGAGGCTCACGATTTGATCTATCTTCCACAAACTCGGATGGCATTGGCACTCCGGAAATTCCGGCCCAGGACCGGAATATTCCGGCCCTCAGACGTTTGTCCCAGAAATTTCTCTAACTTCCGATGTGCCCGCTCGCAGAAGGCACACCGGAAATTTCAGCGGAAATTTCCGGCACAAAATTCCGGGGAACCGGAATATTCCGTGCTTTAGGCCACGGAAATTTCCGGAGGGAGATTTGGACTCGAATAAATCCCCCAACTATCCAGCGTGCCCGCCCACAGAAGGCACACCGGATATTTGGGAGGAATATTCCGGCCCAAATCTCCGGGGTCCGGAATATCCGGTACTAACACCGGAAATTTCCGGTGCCCTTGGTCTGGGGCTATATAAGGGCGACGGGAGGAGACGGTTCCGCACTGTTTCCTCCCCTCGTCTCTCCACTCGCCCCAGCCAGCCGCCGCCGCCTCCGAGCCTTCTGGGAGGCCCCTTTGCCTCCCTCCTCTGCCTCTCCTCTTCCTTTGCGGATTAAGAGACCGCACGTCCCTTCCTCCATGGATCCCGGTACGTGTTCGTTTTCTCCGCAAATTTTGGGTTGAGTAGATGCATTATCAATCTAGGGTTTGTTCCTGTTCTAGCATGGTGCCTTGTTCACACAACGCACCATATATTCATCCTCGTACTAGATCCCTCGTTCCAGATTCGTTATAGGCCCAGATTCAGATCTGGATTCGAAAATCCCGCAGGCCGGAAATTTCCGCCCAGGGCCGGAATTTCCGCACCCCGGAAATTTGCCCTGAGGCCGGAATTTCCGTCCTCCGGAATTTCCGTCTCCATGACCGGAATTTCCGGCCTATACTGACTCTTCACCAGAACTCCCCAATTCCATTCCTCATTTCGTGAGCCCCCGTTTTTGATGTTTGTTTGCTTTTTCTTTGGCTTTCTTTTGCTTTTCTCGCAGATGGTTCCACCTCTAGGTCTGGCAAGCTGCTCAGTTCCCGCAAACGCCTCCGCCATCTGACAGAAAATGAGGAGGGAACTTTTGTAGAAGACAATGAAACTCGCCGGCGTGAACGAGATGCTCAGCGAGCATATGAGCAACAACGTGAGGCTGATCGGGCTGCTCGCAGAGCTGGTAGGCAGCAAGGCAAGGCACCTCTCAATGTGGGCACTATGCCCATTGCTGACTTTTCGGAATGGCGCAAGAAGGCTTGGTACACGGAGGGTCCTCAGGACCCCACGATTGACTCGTGCTTTTGGCACGTCGAGCAGGAGACTCTCTTCAAGCAGGTCTACACCGTTATGAGCAAACCTGTTTGCCCCATGAAGGTTATCAATTTTGCTCATCTGGCTGCCAACCCCGAGTACTTCAACAACTCTGTTCAGCTTGTGGAGGTCCTTGGTCTTCGTCAACTTATGGAGACTCGTTGCTCTTACAACACCACCTACATCCAGCAGTTCTTTGCTACTCTTGTCATTGATGATTCTGAAGATATTGGGATGTCCTGGATGTCTGGCCCTCACCTGCTCACTGCAAAATTCCATGACTTTGCCACTGTTCTTGCCTATCCGTTTGCTGGCCTCAACACTCCTCAGGGCCACCGTATGCACATTCATGGGGAAGAGTACCAGAAGAACAGGCTTGCTGAGCTCTATGGTCCTCGAGGCACAGTTGGTTCGGCTAAAGGCCTCTTTGCAGTCTATGATATTCTCCTGCGCATGTTCAGGGAGTCCATTGCTCCAAGCGCGGGAAACAATGATGCTATTCGTGGTGGATTGGTCAACCTTATGCACCATGCCTTCTTGACCTTCTCTGAGACTGATATGACTGATATGGAGGCTCACAGGGTTGATGTCATGGACTTCATTTTCAATGAGATCCACTATGCTCTCTTCCATCGCAAGGTGCCACCATATGCCCCCTATATCATGAAGCTCATCAAGGCACGCTATCCTGAGGCGCTCCGAGAAGACTTGGAGTTGGACTGTGAGGATCACAAGGATGTTAACCTCTACAAGAAGTCTGCTCATACTCAGCAGGCCGCTCATGATGTTGGTGGATCTGGACAGGGCCACAGGGATGCTCGCATGCGTCCTCCTCCTCCTGGAAAGAAGAAGCGCTCGTGGCTTGCTCGTGCTGTTGAGAAGGTGCTCAGCTTGACTGTTTGCCTCCACAAGGAGAACTACGCAGCCTATGTGGAACGCCGCACCATCTTAGAGAATCAGCATCACATCATGACTGCACTCAAGACTCCCTCTGTGCCACCACTTCCTCCTCCTCGGGTTGCCTACAGGAACTGGAACAACCGTGATGTTGACTGGGATATTGGTGTTGATGAAGATGAGGACATGGAGACTGCCACCGACAGTGAAGCTGAAGAGGACGACGAGGACACCCAGGCCTAGAGTGTGCTCCATGGGACGTAGCTATCTCTTTTCTCTTTTTGGTGTCTTGATGCCAAAGGGGGAGAAGAATTAGATGATCGTGGGGATTTGCTTGGGAAGGTTTTTTCGTTTGTTCTTCGTTGATCTTTCCGTTTTTCGTGCGTCTTTTTCAAACTCTGTTCTACCGTACTCGTCGTTTGTGTTGAACTATTATTATTGGGAGGCATGTCTCCTATATATGCCATGTGTGATGTTTCTATATTCTGCATTGTTAGCTTTATTCCCCGCAAATACCCGTGTTGTCATCATTCACCAAAAAGGGGGAGATTGAAAGCTCATGATCCCTCTAATGATTTTGGTGATGATGCTAACACGGATATCTCCTATCTAACAATGTGGTTCAGCCTGTGCAGCTATTACCCTAGATGATCATCGATATATCCGCGTCAAAAGATCAAAGAGAAGATCACTATTGTGGAAATGCAGCCACCAGATTTTTCAGTATACAGGGCGGAAATTCCGGATCCTATGGGGCGGATTATCCGGCCCCTCACCGGAAATTTCCGGCCACTCGTCTGGCCTCCACGAAAACGACTAAGTATTTTCCTGCCCGCGCACAGAAGCCAGGGCGGAAATTTGCCCCGGAAATTTCCGGGCCAAAAATCCGGCCGTCAAGAACTTAGCAGAATTTGGTCTTCTTCGCATTGCCCGCGCACAGAGATGGGGGCGGAAATTCAGTCCGGAAATTTCCGGGCCCGGACATTTCAATTATCCGCCCCCCGGATATTTCAATATTCCGGGCATCAAAGTCCTTAGCCATTTTTCTATCAGAAGATTGATGCCCGCGCACAGAAGGTGGGGCGGAAATTTGCCCCGGAAATTTCCGTAGCAAAAATCCGGCCCTTGGTCCTTAGCAGTTTTTCATCAATGTGTTGGTGCCTGCGCACAGAGATGGGGGCGGAGTATTGGGGCGGAAAATTCCGCCCCCGGATATTTCAATTATCCGCCCCCCGGACTTTTCAAATATCCGGCCAATTCCGACCGGAATATTCCGGCCTTTAGCCCGGAAATTTCCGGTCCCGCAGGACTGCAACGGTCAGATTTTGGAGGAGCCTATAAATAGCTGTCTTCTTCCTCTAGATAGGTAGCTCGTCCATTCCTCTCTCTCCTCCATTGTTGTAGAGCTCAAATCGCCCCGATCTCCCTCCTCCTCCAACCAAACTCGATGCCCTTCAAGGATCTCATGGAGGAGGTCTAGATCTACCTTTCCACCAAGCCAAAACGTGTGTACCCACACCACAACTCTTGGGATCTTGTAATCTCTTGGTTGCTTTGTCATCCAAGGGAAACCCTAGTGCTTGTAGCTTCCACCTTGTAGCAAGAACCTTCGATTGTTGAGAGCCTCCATCTCACTTGTGGAGTAGCCTCAACCCCTTGTAAAGGTTTGGTCAATGCCTTCAAGTCGACCTCATAGTGGAAACGAGCATCTCCCTCACCGGAGAAGCTCAAGGAGAACAAGGTGTGCACATCCGTGCTATTGAGGAGCGCCTAGGTGGCTCCCCACCTCTCCAACGTAGACGTACTTCTTTTAAGAAGGAACTACGGGAAACATATCCTTGTCTCCGTGTTTTCACTTGTTGTTATCTTGTACCGTTCCTTTATTTCCGCTGCTACTTGCTTCTTATCACCTAGGGTTTTCACTTAGTTGCACATTTAGGTAATCAAGCATTTACTTTCGTAAAAGCCCCATTAAAAGTGAAAAAGGAGTAAAATTTGTAGGTCACCTATTCACCCCCCCCCTCTAGTTGACCATATTGCACTTTCAGGATGGTGCACGGTTGCGTATACGGAAAACAAGAAAATCGTTTCGTTACGCAACATCCATATCTATGAAGGTGCGGTTACGAGGTTTAGATCTAGTACTTACAAACACCGCATAGGAAGTTAGTGTTTGTCGATGACGTTGTCAATAAATATGTAGAAGATTCTCACTACCAAGCTAGCGGCGGAGCCAGGATGCTAACCCCGTGGGGTCATAAACATCGTTATCACAAGATTTATTTAGTTTTTATAATTTTTTAATAACAAACACACATGAACGTTAAGGATTTGCTAAGAAGTTGTGGGGTCGGCTGACCCCACAGCTTCAACATGGATCTGCAATTGGACCAAGCCTGGTGGTAAGAATGTCGCCGATCTCCGCTCCCACGATCAAGATCAAAGGTTTGATCTATCTTCTAGTATTCACACATCAGAGAGTTTCAACCCGCGAGTGTTCCTCGTCGAGAGCTCAACGCTAGCGATGAGAGAGGAGCCTTTCGGCATAGTAGTATTGGATTTAATCTATCGGATTAGATCTATGAGACATAGAATATTTTCATCACATGAGCCACAAGAAAGGGGAGCAATTGTTATGTTCCCAAAGGGATGGGGTATTGGTATATAAAGAGGGGAGGGGGTTCCCTCTCCTTGGCTTGTTCCCAAAGGGATGTGGTATGGGTATATGCAGAGGGGAGGGGCTCCCTCCCCTTGGCCCGCGGCCAGCCCTAGGGATGATGCGGACACACCCGCTCTCTCCCTCCCAATCTGAATTGGCATAAAAGGTCCAATTGGACTAGAAGTCCAATTCCCTTTTGGGTCTTCTCCTTGGTGTTGGAGATATACCCTAGAAACAATAATATTCGGTTATTGTTCTATCTTCAAGTTTAAAATTAAGTCTATGTCATCATGCTACAACCATTGTAGCACTTGAAAAGTGAGTTTTGAAAGGAGAATCTTTGTGTGGGTGTGAAGACATGAACAAACAAGAGTTCCTAATTTTGTCTCTAAGATTAGATTATGGTTTGTGAGATGATCATATTTTCCTAATCATGGACTTGATTAAAAGTCTAGCAAAACATAAGAGTTTATTGTTAGGGTAATAATAGTACTGAACCGACTCAAGTACATGATCTTGCTAAAAGAGATTAAACAATTGTAATGTATTTTAGCAAATTATATATGAAGTTGTCATTTACTATAATTCATGTACTATGAGAATATCTAGTGACCGCATGATCAAAAATTATACTTTGGATGTCATAAACCGTCTTGCCATAACTGGGGGGTCATAACGGTGATGTATGGGTATAATTTAGAAAGTGTAATGGAACTGAGATCGTTCAAGATTAGTACTTAACTCCTCTAGCCGGTAGAGAGATACATACTCTGGGCCCTCTCAGTATCACCGATGTCAACGAATCGCCTGGCCAGACACAGTGTGATTTATCATAGGACATCGGGGATATGGATGAGAAAAGGGGACGATATCGGTAGCGAGTTTTATGTGTTATGATCAAAGAGTTTGATCAAATCGGATCAAATAGTCCCACCTCATGATATCGTTGGTATCGTAAAGTTAAGGGAATAAGTGCAATGAGTAACTTATAAGATCCTCTCGTTCTTCGTGAACACACAAGAGCCATCATTGACGTCCACGGTTTTTGTGTTGGTTATTGTTCGGTAAGTTCCCAAACATGTATGTTTGTTATCGAGCATTTAAAGGTCACACGCTTAAGCCGTATCAACCTTTAATTGAGATAATTGATATGTTTTGCTTGTTTTATGAATGTTCGATGTCGATACGATGTATGTCGGATATATACTAAATGGGGGTATGTACGGCATTGGCCAGAAGCCGGATTACTAGGGTGGCCCATAGGAAATGGAGCGGAGTCCATTGGGCGGCCTAGTAAGCGTCGCGCAGGAAGCCGGATTCTAGAAGGACCCGGACCATGGCCCAAACGTGGTACGACTTGGAGAAGAAGTCCTATTCCTTACTTTCCAAGTTTAGATACTTGCCATAGTCTTCTAGGTTTCTTTCTTGTAAGCCCTAGTTCGGCTATCTATATAAAGTCGGACAGGAGCGAGAGAACAACAAGACAATAGCTAGAAGCCAACGCGCTGAGAAGTTCATCCTCGCCGACTTAGTGAAACCATACTCATAATTATACTTTGGGCTTCAGCCCTGGTTTTAGTGAGATTGCAGGATTAGGAATGTTGCATAATCATGACGTACTGATGACCCACAAGTATAGGGGATCGCAACAGTCTTCGAGGCAAATAAAACCCAAATTTATTGATTCAACACAAGAGGAGCCAAAAAATATTTATATGCCTTAACAACTGAGCTGTCAATTCAGCTGCACCTAAAAGTAGACTTGCTCGCAACAATTTATGAGTGGTGACAGTTTTATAGCAGCAGTAGAAATAAAATAACAGCAGTAGTAAAATAGTAACAACAGTAGCAATCGCGGAAAACAGCAGTATGTGAAGTACCGTAGGCATAGAGGGAATGGATGGACAGGCGTTGCATGGATATAATAGGTCATGTAATAATATAAACATGGGCATTGCATATAATAATAATAATAAAGCATCAAACATGTACGCATACCATAGGCATGTGTTCCAATATAGTCATACGTGCTCGCAATGAGAAACTTGCACGACATCTTTTGTCCTACCCGCCCGTGGCAGCGGGACCTCTATGGAAACTACTGGTAATTAAGGTGCTCCTTTTAATAAAGCACCGGAGCAAAGCATTAACACTCCGTGAACACATTTGATCCTCACATCACAACCATCCCCTCCGGTTGTCCCAATTTCTGTCACTTTGGGGCCTCGGGTTCCGGACAATGACATGTGTAAAACAACTTGAAGATATGATCAAGAAACAACATTATACTCATGAAACAATAACATGTTCAGATATGAAATCATGGCACTCGGGCCCTAGTGACAAGCATTAAGCATAACAAGTTGCAACAACGGTAGAAAACACTAACAATGGATACTAGGCACTATGACCTAACAATCTGACATTATTACATGATCGATCTCATCCAATCCCTCTCAGCCTACATCGTTGTTTATTCACACATGGATGGGGGAATCATGGATGGTTGATGGAGAAGAGTTGGCGGTGTCGATGGTGATGATCTCCTTCGAATCCCCGTCCCGGCAGGGCGCCAGAACAGGAACTTCTAATCCCTGAATCGAGGTTTGGGGTGGCGGCGGCGCTCTGTTGTGTTTCTATGGAATATGACGAACCCCCTGTTGTTTTAGGATTGAAGGCGTTATGTAGTCGAAAGGGGAGTCAGAGGGGGTCCCGGGGTGGCACACACCACCTGGCGGCATGGCCATGGGGGCGCGTCGGGGGGTGGTGTGGCCACCTCCTGGCCCCCTTCTAGATCAAGGGGTCTTCTGGTGTTTTAAGACCAATGGGTCTTTTCTGGCCATTTTCCCGAAAGTTGATTTTTCTGCACAAAAACGAGACACCAAGGTAATTCTGCTAAAAATAATGTTAGTCCTTGTTAGTGGTATCCAAAACTCACAAGTTTAGAGGAAAACAATAAGAAAAGTGTTCGGGAAAGGAGATATGTTTTGGAAGTATCACGTACCGAACCTGTGTAAATCATGTCCTGCTTCCAGTTCTCCCACGGTTCTACCAGTAGGCTTATGGCACCCCCGTCCATGATCCTAACTACGAAGTCTCGACAGTTGGCGCCTACCGTGGGGCCAGCAGCGTCGGGTGTTACGTTCGAGCAGGAATACTCGGTGGAATCGGCAGCACGATCACTGTCGGAAGCTTGGAATACGACGGAAACATCGGACACTTCCTCAACAACGGATCCTATATGCTGGCACGGAATCACCTCGTAAGTGCTTGTGTCTTGCCAATTGGATCTGCTAACGTTTTTATCGGTTTGACAACAGAAGCAATGGGATTCCGTGGTGGAAGCAACTTTATCCCACCCGACCTATGCCCAATAGATGAAGGCTTTAATGCCGGAATCTGCTCGGATCTACCCTATTCATACATAGAGGCGGATCAAGCTTCAATAACTGCATACCGCCAAAGAACGAATGGATTTGCCGCCTCTCAGGAGATGTCTACAGCCAGATCGCACTTTATTGGCATTATGCAGTCAGAGATCGTTGAAAACACGGAAGAAGACAATCCCGTGGAAAAGGCAGAAAATTATGATCCCACAGAAAAAGTGGAAGATCTGACATCCGCCGATGAGGCGACAAACTCGGAAGCCGAGTCTGCATTAGCTGCATTAGCAGCCATAGAAGCAAAGATGGACTGATAAACCGGATCTGCACATACAAATTCCGAAGATTAAGATGAAGATGCTTTTGAAAGAAAGGTCAAACCCATGCAGGGAAGCTTCCACGAAGTACTCATGGAAAAACCTACATCAAAGTTGGACGCCAAAGAAGAGGAAGACCCTGCATCCCCTCCGACAGCTGGAGATGACGAAAGCGGTGAAAAAAGCCCGTATTATCCTGACGTACAGGAGTTAACGGAGGATAAACCACCCAAAAAAAACTCCATCTTCCAAAAAGACGAAAAGCCTGCCACAAAGTTGTTTACCAAGACACAGAAGAAAAAGGTATCCACATTATCAAAGCTGGCATATGGCGTATTTTTGCATCCCGAAAACTCCGCCATTATTTCCAAGGACATTCCATAACAGTGGTAAGCAAAGCACCACTAGGGGATATTATAAACAATGCAGACGCAACCGGCAGAGTAGCCAAGTGGGGCATTGAGCTCGCTGCGTTCGACATTAAGTACCAACCCCGGACGTCGATTAAATCCCTGGTGTTGGCAGATTTTGTAGCTGATTGGACAGAAGCAATGGAAAACACATTAATGCCAGAGTCGGAATATTGGATAATGCATTTCGATGGATCCTAGATGAAAGAAGTCGCTGGTGATGGGGTGGTGCTGAAATCTCCAAAAGGCGACACAATGGAATATGTATTGCAAATACACTTTAATGCCAGCTACAATGTGGCAGAATACGAAGCATTGCTTCATGGATTGCACATTGCAAAAGAAATAGGCGTCAAGCGCATACTTTGCTATGGAGACTTAGATCTAGTACAGCACCAGCTGAACCAGACATAGGATGCCAAAAGCCCCATAATGGCCGAATACCGGAGAACAGCCGACGAGTTCGCCATTTGCTTCCTAGGATTTGAGGTACATCACGTCAAAAGGGACGAAAGTTGGAACGAGGATGCTCTAGCCCAAATGGGCTCGGAAAGTGTGAAAACATTGCCACCCGGTGTATTCGTCCAGCATCTGTATGAACCATCAATAAAAGGCGGAGATGTTGATTATCCCCTAGTTTCCGAGTCAATAGAAGTTATGCTTGTTAACCCGGATTGGAAAATTCCATACTTGAACTTCTTAGTTGATCAGAAGTTCCCGGATGGAGCAGACGAAGTCTTGAAGAGGCAGATAAAACGCCGATGCAAAGGATACACGGTAATCAATGGTTGCCTATATAAACCCAACACTATCGGAATTTTTCAGCGATGTATTTTGCCAGAAGAAGGACGACAAATTCTGCAAAAAATTCATGCCAGAGATTGCGAACATCATGCTCAATCAAAAAGCATAGTTAAGAAAGCATTTCGTGCAGGGTTTTTCTGTCTCACAGCCAAGACAGATGTAGAGCACATAGTTAACACATGTGTCGGATGTCAATATTACGCCAAGCAGACAAATATGTCGGCTAAAGCACTCAAGACTATCCCCATAACATGGTCGTTCACAGTCTGGGGGGTTAGATATGATGGGGCCATTCAAAACTGCAAGAGGCGGACTCACGCATCTACTCGTTGCAGTATATAAGTATACCAAGTGGGCGGAGGTTAAACCCATCAAAAAACTTGACGGTGTGACCGCTAGGAATTTCGTCATTGACATTGTCATGCATATAGCGTCCCACGTAGTATAATCACGGATAACGGGCCAAACTTTGCAATTGGAGAGCTGGCAAAATATTACCGGCAAACGGGGATTTGCCTAGATCTTGCATCTGTTGCGCACCCACATCCAATGGCAGGTTGAACGAATGAATAGTTCAATCTTGCAAGGAATACGCCTGTCGGGGGGCTACCCCCGAGTAGGGGCAAGCTTGGTATGAAGAAACGAGTGTCCCCCGGGTTATCCGAGATGGAAGTTATCCGAGATGGAAATTATCCGAGATGGAACTTATTCGAGATGGGGGGTATCCGAGATGGAGGTTATCCGAGATGGAAGTTATCCGAGATGGAACTTATCTAAGATGGGGATTATCCAAGATGGAAGTTATCCGAGATGGAGGTTATCCGAGATGGAAGTTATCCGAGATGGGGGTTATCCGAGATGGGGGTTATCCGAGATGGGGGTTATCCAAGATGGAGGTTATCCGAGATGGACGTTATCCGAGATGAAGGTTATCCGAGATGAGGGTTATCCGAGATGGAAGTTATCCGAGATGGAGATTATCCGAGATGGACGTTATCTGAGATGGGGGTTATCCGAGATGGAAGTTATCTGAGATGGAAGTTATCCGAGATGGAACTTATCCGAGATGGAACTTATCCGAGATGGGGGTTATCCGAGATGGAAGTTATCCAAGATGGAAGTTATCCGAGATGGAAGTTATCTGAGATGGAACTTATCAGAGATGGGGGTTATCCGAGATGGAACTTATCTGAGGTGGAACTTATCCGAGATGGGGGTTATCCGAGATGGAAGTTATCCGAGATGTGAGTTATCCAAGATGGAGGTTCTCCGAAATGGAAGTTATCCGGGATGGAAGTTATCCGAGATGGAGGTTATCCGAGATGGAAGTTATCTGAGATGGGGGTTATCCGAGATGGCGGTTATCCGAGATGGAAGTTATCCGAGATGGACGTTATCCGAGATGAAGGTTATTCGGGATGGAACTTATCCGAGATGGGGGTTATCCGGGATGGAAGTTATCCGAGATGGAAGTTATCCGAGATGGGGGTTATCCGAGATGGAGGTTATCAGAGATGGAAGTTAGCCGAGATGGGGGGTATCCAAGATGGAAGTTATCTGAGACGGAAGTTATCCGAGATGGGGTTTATCCGAGATGGATCTATCTCGGTAAGAAGAATAATGGGCCATATGCTGGAACGGTTGTCCCCTGGGTTACCCGAGATGCACTTGGAAAATCCGGGTACACGAAGATCTATCCATCCCGAAGCAGGGTCAACGGAGCAGGTGTATCCCGCAGATCACGGAGGAGTACGGGCGTGCAGTTCAACTTACTAGGTGGATGACGCGGAGCATACATGTGTACAATGCAGAGGTATGGGCCGAGTCATATCGTGTCTCTGACATAGGGGACATGACATACCGCAGAGGAGACTTTCGGCTCCGTGCTCTACAGCGTGCGCTACTCCACAGTGTATCTCGTCTAACCTTGTAAGTTCTGTGAGTGGCCACTAGTATATAAGGTGGCCACTGCCCTCCTGCGCGAGGGGCGGTCCATACAATCCCAGAGAGAGAGCTTTTAGTGTTTTTCCTTAGAAAAAGAGAGAAAAAGAGTGAGCTCCTTCATGTTCCTCTTGCTCTATGATCTTCAGGAACCACATGTATACTCGGTAACCCAGATATATTGACACACAAGCAGGAGTAGGGGTGTTACCTCCACACGAGGGCCCTGAACCTGGGTAGATTGTTGTGTTTGCAGTGTAGTGAGCGCGCCATCTAGGCGTGCGATCCCTCCCCGGATACCCACAGTGTCCATCGACCCCAAACTTAAGCCATCCCATGGCATCTATCTTTATCCCACCACGACAACGCCCAAGACTCAAAACTCCTCTTCACAGAGCAGCTAGAGCATGGGTAGAAGAATTGCCTTCCGTGCTTTCTAGTATTCGTAGGACGCCAAATAGATCAATTGGGCAGACGCCTTTTTCTTGGTGTATGGCGCAGAAGGAGTGCTTCCAACACACATTATCCATGATAGCACTAGAGTGCAGGCATACGATGACTCGGATGCCGAAAGTGCGCATCAGGATGTCGTTGATCTTTTAGAAGAAGAACACGAACTTGTGTTGGAAAGATCCGCCATTTATCAGCAGGGTTTACAGCGATATCATATCCGGAAAATCAAACACCGATCTTTTAAAGAAGATGATTTGGTGCTAAGATTGGTACAAAATAGAAAGCACAAGCTAGCCCCAATCTAAGAAGGGCCATTTGTCATCAGCAAAGCTATGAAAATGGGTCATATTACCTTGTAGATATTCGGGATACAGAAGATGACCCGAAAAATTCCAATCGCAAGAGGAAAAGAAGCATAGATGTAAAACTAGGAGAGACAAACAGGCCTTGGAGCATCCAGCAGTTACGTCCCTTCTATACTTAGTTCAATTCTATGTAAACATTATTGAGATCATGAAATAAAGTTGTCGGAAATGCATGCAAATTGTTTTTCTGTCTTTTACTGTTCAAAGCATGTTCCGTCTTTTCTATTTTCCAATGATCTTTCAGTTTGCTTCAATGGTAACCCGAATTGTGCCTGTGCGGTCGGAGTTATAAAACTGAATGCTTTCGGCCTAAGTAGGCTACAGAACACCAGATTGTGCATGCGTACATGGAGTTCATATTTTCAAATTCCTTATCATTCCTAAGTATTATCTAATTGTTTGTGTTGTTGCGTCACTTGATCTAGTAAGTAAAGTGCCAAGGTATAATCCATGATTCCGAGTTTTGACTGATTGGTTATTGAACCTGGTCACTTGGCGTGAAGATTACATACTTTTGGACTCGCTTAAACACTACGGAAAGTGAAAGCATACAAACCAGAGAAATTAGAAGAAAAGGAGTTAAAACTATTAAATTTGCAAAGCTGAATTTTACTGCAAAGGGATAATAGAGTTTATACAAAATACAGAATGCATTACACATGAATTTTACATCATAAGAGTAAGTAATGCATTCTACTGGCTATTGGCTTCGCAGGTTCAGACGGGATCCATGAAGTCTTCATCTTCGTCTTCGTCGCTCTCACTCAGATTCTCGGGAGTTGACGGAATTTGTTCCTTCGGGTAGAATGTCGTGGTAGAGACCATCCAAGCTATCTTAGAAGCATGCCCCTTGATAGACTCGAAGATTTCCGCCCTTTGAGTCTTGGTATATCCCTGGGGAAGACTGGTGGCGACGCGCCAAGACTTGGCGGTGGTGTAGTGCATTTTCATAAGTCCTAAGGCCATGCGCACTCAACCGCGGGCGGCAGACTTGAGCCAACTTTCGCGTTGGTTGGAAACTTCCACGAAGGCTTCCGGAAGCCGACTTGCTTCTGAGAACTCGTCGATTTTGTCCGGAATGCACTTACCGATAAGTAGCATACCTACATTCTTTAACTCGGTGATGAAGGTCCCAAAAGCCCGGATCCGAGAGATCCAAGAGATGAGAGGTTTTCCATCTGTTATAAAAAACAAAGGAGAAAATATAAGAAATCCATAATGGAAAAAATAATGCATTCGGTAAAACAAAACTAAAACTTGGTAAATGATCAGAAAAGCTTACCAAGAATCTTGTCCATCTCAGCGACTTGTTCAAGTCGCTTGTGAAGAGCAGATTCGAGATCCTGGATGGTCCTCTTATATTTCTCGGCTTGCGACGAAGCCCAAGACTCAGATAAGCCCAAAGCCAGTTGGCTTTCCTCCAAGTCTTTTTGTAGCTTCACATTGATCTTGTGAAGCTCCAAGTTTTCCTTACGGAGGTTCTGGGCATTCCTAGCATCTTCAACACTCTGCTTGGCCTTAGCCAAAGAGCCTAAAAAGAAAGTAAGCCAAAAAGTTCACGCGAAAAGTACTTAAGGGAAAATTCGCAAGATCAGGATCAAAATACAAGGAAAGAATAAGGTGCTTACCGCCATTCTCCTTCAGTTGGTTCTGAATCTCGGAAATTTCTGAGTCTTTTTCATTCAGAATGCCAAGAAGAGATTTCACCTCCTGGTTCTTGATGGTAAGTTTATCAAAAACTTCCACGTTAATGGTTTCGGCAGTTTGCTGAAAACATACAAAGGAAATGATTTGTTAGAAAACAACGAGTAGGCAAAGATGAAAAGTAATAAAACAAAAAAGTATGTTTTTTTCTTAATACTTGGGGCTAGAGATAATACCTGGCTAATCCTTTGCAAACCGCTCAGCATCTCGGTAAACTTCTTGGAGTACTTCGAGAAATAATCCCCAAATGGTGGATTCTGTCTTGGATAACCTGCCGAGGCAATAAAGTGAGATTAGTCCGCACAATTAATCCGCCTTTTGGCGAAGGACAAATAAAGGAGGCTCGGACAAACTGCTTTTTTGCCCACGGATGCATATAACCGTGTTCATCAACGAAAGCTTC
Source organism: Alopecurus myosuroides (assembly GCA_028641055.1). NCBI lineage: Eukaryota > Viridiplantae > Streptophyta > Magnoliopsida > Poales > Poaceae > Alopecurus > Alopecurus myosuroides. The sequence goes on from CM054060.1 coordinate 82,407,589, forward strand.
CTGCTTTACCTTAAAATCCTTGTCGAAACGAGGAATTTCCTCGATTGGTTGGACAAGGGAAGGCCCTCCTTCATTTGCCGCCCTTTTTTGTACGACTGGAGTGGCTTGGCTGGCTTGGCAGAGTGAACTCAAACTCTCTTGAGGAGCCGAGTGTTCTTCACCACCTGCCACTCGTGTAACTGGGGTAGTAGTAGGGGAAGGCTTATGCCCCCTAATAGAAACAACCTTGTGTTTCTTCCCGCCTTTTCCCTTTAAAGCAACGGGAGCAAGGCTAAAAGGAAAAGAAAAGCCGAGATTAAAAATGCGAGAGAAAGGTTCGTGTAGAAATAAGAAAAGTATGCAAAAGGAAGGTTCGAGTCTTTTACCTAGAAGTGGCGACGACAACTCCTTCAAGATCTATTACTTTGGAGGACGGAGGAATCTTCTTCCTATTGCGTCCATCGACCACAAAAAGCGGGCTTTTAGCTCCGCTTCTTCAGCCGCAGAGACAAGTTGGTCCTCTATGAGAGTAGCAAGCTGCCAAAAAATGAACTCGGATAAGTTAAAACATCCGTGAAAGACAAAGTGCGAAAAAACTTCCCAAAAGATAGAAAGAAAAAGCATAGCGTGGGAGGAGGGTTTTCGGCATTGAAAATTGGCAGACTTTCATCGTATTGGTCACAAGTAGCTACCAAATGGTTGACGCGCTTTTTGAATTCCTTTTTGGACAAAGGCGTCTTTGTCACCCTCATCGCATCATCCGGGCCCGTGTATTCACGGAGAAGCCGGCCGCCGTGGAATTCTAGGGGCTGAATCCTCCTTCCGAGATAGCAAAAGGACCGTGTCCATGTCGGTCAGAGGAGGGGAAGAGACGACGAGTTTCACAATCCGTTGTTTGATCCGCAGCAGGTCCGTAGGAAGAACCTGGACTGCGTCCAACGCCCAGTTGTCTTTGGGAGTGGCGGCGGAATTGACGAAAGTCGGAATGCCCGTCTCCTTTCCTAGATACAGAACATCCGGATGATAAGAATGGGCCTGTCCAGAGTTTGACGGACTCGGAAGTTTGAAAAAATGGTCCCACAGGTGGGAAGAACAGCGTCGGTGGTGTTTCGCTTCACATTGAAGCAATAATGGAAGAAATCCAGCCTAGGTTCTATTCCTAAATAGCCCTCGAAGAGAGCCTGGATTTCAGCTATGTAGAGGATGGAGTTTGGGCAAATATTATGGGGCTGAACCCCATAATGATCAAGGACCTGGAGGAAAAACATGGAAGGGGGAAACCCATACCTCTAAGGACGTGGGAGGCAAGGATAACCCTTTCTTCATCTTTCGGTGAAGGTTCCAAGTCTTCTTCCTCAATCCACCATTTGTCCTTGGCGATGAATCCGTCATTTTCCAGGCCGCATAGTATAACTAGTGCGGTGTCGCACTAGCTCCAGTTGCTAGAGTCCCCAACTTCTTCTTCTCAACCTCTGGTGGCGGAGACGGCTGTTGCGCCTTTGCCGCCGCGGGCGAAAGATCCCCCTTCCCAGATTCGGAGATGGAAGGAGGAGGAAGGGGAGCGGAAGACGGTGGTAGCATGGTTCCGTCCATGGGGACATCGTCTCCGTCTGCCGATGCGCTCGCAGAGAACTCTGGCGCGCCCGTGGAGGCGCTAGGAAGAACCGAAGGAGCAGGGGGAGTAAGCATTTCCACCGCCGTCTCGGGGACGGTCACGGTCTCATGCAGGGGTGAGGTGTTGCTGGATGCCATTTCCTGGCGGCGCAGTCGCAGGACAGAACTCCGGCCGCTGATGTTGGGTTCCGGTGAGGTGCTTGGTCTCTTTTCTTTCTCTCTCTCGAGATGTCATGTGCGCTGTTCTTTGGAGTGCTCGAGGGGAAGTGACGAAGAAGGAGAACCGGAGGGCTCGAGGCAGGCTATTTATAGCCATTTTGCGCCAAGATTCGTCCCAACGGCTATTTTAGCCATTGGATGATTGACGTGTGTGCCGAGAAACCCGGGAAACGAGGAGAAGGGGTGATAATGTCTATCCCCTCATTTCTCGCACAAAATCTGTCAGAGATATGCTTTCAGACTTTTGACTGAAACCAAGCGTTCGTGACATAAGCACGATTTCATCGCTTACGTCACAAGTTCCTTCTTTGCGAAGATTCATGGAAAAAATGCCGAATTACAGAAAATCTGAGTTTGGCATTAGAAGTTTTAATGAAAGAAGATTTAAGACTAAAACACCGACTTTTCAGAGAAGAATACAAATCAAGGAAAGGTGGCCAGACGAACTCTTAATTATCCTTGAGGGCTACTGTCGGATATATGCCAAATGGGGGTACGTCCGGCATTGGCCAGAGTAAGGATTACCAAGGTGGCCCACGGGCAATGGAGCGGAGTCCATTGGGCGGCCCGGAAGCCGACGTGCATGAAGACGGATTCTAGAATGACCCGGACCATGGACCAAACGTGGTACAACTTGGAGAACAAGCCAGGTTCCTTACTTTTCAAGTTTAGATACTTTCCGTAGTCTTCTATGTTTCTTTCATGTAAGCCCTAGTCCGTCTATCTATATAAAGACGGACAGGAGCGAGAGAACAACAAGACAATAGCCAGAAGACAACTCGCCGAGAAGTTCATCCTCGCCGAGTTAGCAAAACCATACTCACAATTGTACTATGTATACTTCAGGCTTCGGCCATGATTTTAGTGAGATTGCAGTAGTAGGAATGTCGCCATAGTCGCGACGTACCGGACCTGGGTAAATCGTGTCCTTACTTACAGTTCTCCCACGTTCCCCTATGGTTCTACCAGTAGGCTTATGGAACCCCGTCCAAGATCCTAACTATGAATTCTCGACGATGTCACAGAAACTAGTCTGGTGTCAATCAGAGTGGTTTTGGCGAAGTTACTATAAGAGAGAAATGTCGATGTTAGGCATAATTACATGAGAGGTAACGGTGTACATGAGATGTACCATGGTGTTATAAATATGTTTATAAAATCATAATATAATATCTATGATTTTATCTATTGGGTTTATAGGGTTCTGAAAGAGTTTCGGAGAAAACCCAGGACAGGGGGAGTGTCGGAGGGGGAGCAGAAATTCCCCTCATGGTTGTACCCTATTTTAAAGGACTGTCACGTGGGCCCCGGTGTTACCACGGATTAGTACTTATTGTCCTGGTATTTTTCCTGAATTTATTGGAGATAAAAAGGAGAAAATAAAAAAGGGAAAAGGAAAGAGAGAGGTGGGATTGGACTCCATTGAAGCCAATCCGAGTTGGGATAGGAAGGGTGGTGCGGCCACCTCTATTGTGCGATCCGCCCCCTCTTAGCTCAACTAGGACTCCCTCTCCCCTTTGGAAACTCTCTTCCTCCCTCCAACTATATAAAGGACCCCAAGACTCAAAGCAAATCACACAATTGGCTCTCAAGGCTCTTTCTGTCTAGTAGAATTAGCGGGTCTAATTAGAGCTTCTAATTAGATCCCCTCTAATTGAATTAGAGCTCTTCTAATTGGGTTTTGAGGTGTCCTCTCCCAATTAGATCTAGCTCTAATTCGAGTTCTCTCTCATGTGTTGAGAAACTTCCAGATTCATATAGCTCTAATTGCAGTCTATTAGTGCTACCAATTAGCGACGCCGGAAGGTTGTCTCTCTTTGTCGGTGCCGAGTCCTGGACGACAGAGCGCTGATGGTTTGACACGAGTGTACACATCCACACCAACAGAGGGATTACGTGTGTGATCTTTGACGAGGGAAGCTTAGCGACATCCTTACAACTAGGCCTAGTTGTGAGGATCTACGATTGTTCGGATCTCTGCTACGACTAAATCGAATCCGCTGCTCGGTAATTCGTGATCCTATGCCTTGAATGTATGGTCATGCCATGTTAGCTACGTAATGATCTTGGTCGACTACGTAGGGCAAAAAAAAATCTGCAGAGTAAGTATATCTAGAGCACAATTGTGTGTGGGTATTGCATAAGCTTTTGCAAATATATTAGAAAGCTCTCTAATATTCAAATTAATTTTGTTGATTCCCAATAAGTTGTGTTTTTTTTTCCGACCACATGGTATGATTTTTTATAAACTTCTGGCCATCCTAGGACACTTGGGTTTCCCCTGGCATATCTCGCTTGATCCAAAGAAGTGCTTCAGTAGCTTTGGGTCTCACCATAGTTGGTCTCATATAACGGCATGGTGGAAAGAGCATGTGAATTGGATTCACACGGGGGTCATGGTTATGAATAAGTTAAGATTGAGGCTCAAGATGTTTTCGTAATGTCTGTGTGAAAGAACATTTTATTTATCCCTTTTTTGGTTTTGTGTGTTAGACAACAACACTGGTGATTACCTAATTGTGTGTCAAGTGATACAAGTGATTACGTAAATAATCCATGAAAGCATTGCACTAAAAAGGAAAACAAGAGCAAGTTCCTGTCTGTTTGTGAAATGCAAGCTGGAGACTCCGGTGTGAAAACACAAGAGTATCTGGGATCTGGGTAACCGGAGACTCCGGTCTCTCCTTTCAGAGTTTTGGTGAAAATCATAGATGTCCCTTTCTAAGTATGGCCGGAGTATCATCGGAGACTCTGATCCCTTTTTTCTGCAACTTGGTGAAACTCGGAGAGGCCCTTTCCGGAGTATCCCTCGAGTCAGCCCGGAAACTTTGGAAGTTTTTGGCCCAGACCAGAGACTCCAGGATTAACGAGTCTGCAACGGCTAGAAATGGTAGAGGGGTATAAATACCCCTCCATATTTCCAAGAAGGTAACTCATCCAGGATTAAAGTCCACCATTATTGAGCTCACCTAAATCAAGAGATCTCCCAATCCCTCCACCCAAACTCGTTGATCTTCAGAGGATGGAATGGGAAGGCCCCGATCTACATCTTCACCAAGTCGTTCTTCATTTCCGCCTCATTCAATTGAGGGATTTGTGTCTAGGGTTTCCTTGCAGAAAACCTATACCTATCATTCTTCATTTTCCCCTCATTCACTTGAGAGATTTGTGTCAAGGGTTTCCTTGTGGAAAAACTAGACCTATTGTTACTCACATGTTTCTTGTAGACGATTCGTGGTGATTTTGGGAGCCCCCGATTCATTTGCGGGTGTGTGCCCCAAGCTCATTGTAAGGGCACCTGATTCCTCCTTGAAAGATTCCAATAGTGGAAGGTGAACTATGCATTTGTGGAGAGGTTCATCGGAGAATAGGGTGAGGTCTGTGTGGCATTGATTAGGCCTTCGTCACAAAACTCACACCCCTCCAAGGATACGTACTCCCCTAAAAAGGAGGAACTTGAGAATACATCCTTGTCTCCACATGCTTCCACTTCCGTTCCTTCTATCCTTTAGCTTTAGTTTGTCCTCGTTTGTTTCTCCTCCTTTCTTGCTTAGTGTATTCCTTGTCATATAGATAATTTCACCTTAGTTGCATATCTACAGAATTTACCTTTGTGTCAAGCCTAAATAAAAAAACGTATTAAAATTTGGAGGTAGCACCTATTCACCCCCCTGCCCGCCCTAGGTTACCATATGATTCTATCACTATGTTTCAATCACCCCGCAAAATTAATCTAGAGATGAGATTAAACATACCTCAAATTGCATAAGTGAGGAAGATAGTTGATCGTTGACATGGGGATGACTCCTGAGTCCCTCAGATGAGCCTATCTGGTGTAAGGCCCGACACAAAAGCCCAGCATGATGAACCACCCTATTCTTCTAGAAGGCCCTACCGCGGTCCACCTGTAAGACTTGCGGGTCAAGATAGAAGTGATTTACCGACTAGGGCTAGGGTTTTGTAACCCACCCGGGTACGGGTTTGAGACCGAGCCTCCTATATAAATGCTAGGAGAACCACCTGGGGGGATATCCAATCTTCACGCCACCATAGGTGTTGCCTCTCGAGAACCAGTCTCTTGACTAAGCACCCACCATTGTACCCTCACATCTTAAAACAATATCAGACAAGAAGGAGTAAGGATTTTACCTCCATGAGAGCCCCGAACCTGGGTAAATTGTGCCCAAGTTAGCCGTCGAGTCCGCCAACGCCTAAACGTTTCCTATTCTCGAAACCCTACCGGATCACCCGAGGGATTTGTCGACATGAGTATTTGATAATTGACGCCGTTTGTGGGAATGGCATGCGCTGGATCCCCGGCTTCGCCGACTTCATCTACACCGAGCTTCAACTGGAGCTTGGAATCTTTGGCTCCCATGGAGCCAATCTGCTTTGGGTCGTTCACCTATACGCCCCACTCGTCGGCTTCTCGCCCGACGTTCAGCTGTCTCCAGGAGATCGTCAAGATGACGTTCGGCGACCTCTACTTCCGCGCCACCAAGGAGGGAATTCTGTGCTTCCCCGACACTTCATCAGACGCCGGATCCGACACTGAATCCGTTTCGAGCACGGCGACTCAAGAATTGCCACTCGACAACTCTGATTGCTACTCAGAGTTGACTTACGGCTGAATCCGCCTCAACAAGCTTGACTTCCACACCATCGCTGCTGAGGAACCTGCCGATCATGGCAAAAATCACTGGCCCGTCTCGAGGACTCACAGACCATATCGGTCTCACGTCTGCATGGCTGAACCCGATGATGAACCTGTCAAAACAGAGGTGAGTGCGAACGCAAGACAGACTATCCATGTCTCGCGGGCTGCCTGGGTCAAGGAGAAAAAGGCAGTGCTAGCAAGCCGGTCGATAGCCTCCGGATCCTTGCAAGAAGATCTGATAGCATATCACTACTTCATGTCGAAGGAAAACCAGGAAGTGATAAACGCCAACAGGGCACTCGATGAGCGAAGGCGAGCGATCGAAGCTTCGAGTGCACGCAGAGCGGCGCTATCCAGAACCCACGAATCGACGGGAGAGAAGACTCCCAAGAAGAGAAAGCACGCCTCGAAGACTGCTCGCATGGACCAAGAATCCCTCAGCGAAATCTCCAGGACCATCGAGACCTTGTTCATGCACGTCAATGAGGATGGCAACATGCACCCAACAGCTCTCGCGGCTGCGGTCTTGGCCGCCACCACCTACCTACGCGTGATCCAGCCACCAGAAACTGACCCCCGCGTGGAACAACATCGCCAAGCCATCAGAGGGATGGGCCTGGCCGGAGCCACGATCGCCGCTCAAGCCCACAAGAAAACGGCGACTCCAGGAACCACCGCACCTCGGGCAGACAAGTCACCTCGCTGCCGCGAGAACACATCGCCAAGAAGAAACAGCGGGGAGTCTCCTTGCTGCCACCAGATCAAGGAGTCACGACGCCGCGATGATAGCCCGCGAGATAATAATGATAGCCCGCGCCATCGCGACCACAACCCGCGATGTTGTGACGGCCGTTCGCGACACCATGGAGAAGAACCAAGAAGGTGTAGCGAAGAGACACGACGCTGCAACACGGTGCCCGAACACCGTACTCGCGACTCACGACATCGCATCCGAGAGCCGCGACACAACAATAGCCGTGACCGGACAACACACAATGCCTAAGGCGCCAAAACAAGGTCGACAGGGCTAGCGCGTGCAGGAATCACACACATTCATTGTCCTCCTTTGACGAAGAGGTTTGCGGCGTGCTATGCTTCAGTAACAGCATCCGCGAGGTGCGAATTCCCAAGAAGTTCAAGCTCACTTCGGAGGTCCCAAAGTACAAAGGCTCCCAAGAACCCAAAACTCGGTTATCAGATTATTTGACCGTCGTCAAGAGCCAGCGCGGAAACAAAGTAACTGCCATGCAATACCTGAACATGCACCTTGTTGGAGCCGCCCGAAGCTAGCTTGAGGACAGCCCACGTGCGTGCTACAAATTCTGGGATGATCTCACCTACGACTTCGAGAAAAACTTCCACGCGACATACAAGAGGCCCGCATCCATCAAAGAACTGTGAGCCTGCAAGAAAAAGAGCGGTGAATCAACCCGCGAGTACATCCAGAGATGGACTATGTTCAGAAACACAGCTGGAAACATATCGGAGGAGATAGCAGTGGAAGCTTTCACAAAGGACGCATGACACGCAGCTTTCCAGGAATAAATGGGACGATGCGCGCCCAATACTATTGGTGAGCTCATGGTGATAGCGGACAAGTGACCAAATGGAGAAGATTCTTTGCGCAACGAAAAACCTTCCTCACCCGCGCACGACGACGACCGCAACGACAAGCACCAAAGAAGAAAGAGGTGACACTATGATCAAGATGATCAGTCGGAGTTTGTGGCAGCCGAATTCACGAGAAATCGCGATAGCGGATCCTGCGAAAATCGCGAAGTGGAGGCCAAAGCCAGAGGACAAGACACCCGAAGAAGACCTTGACGGATACTTCTCCATGCACCTGTTCACGGACAAAAACACGGGCAAACTCAAAGCCACTCATCTCCTCGAGGAGTGCCGGAAATTTCTGAACATCCACGAGGCATACTCAAAGAAGCATCGAGTCGCCGCAAGCCAAGGATACCCGCAAGTACCTCGACAATCATAGAACCTACAACCATGCTAAAACTTGGAAACAAAATGTTAGAGGAGTCTAGCTTGGTTTTGCAGGGTGTGCATGTGGTTTTGTATAGCTATCTTGTTACGGTGTTTTAACATCATGGCAAATTCCAAAGTATTGTCATTGTTCGACATCAACAATCAAGCGTTCATTGTAGAGCTTGGTGGAAGTACATGATATAGAAAATGGTTGTTTCTCTATCGTGGAAAATCTTGAAGAAGTTTTCACCGCAGCGGAATTTCCTCGGATTTTCTGCTATGGTGAGAATAAAGAAGATGGAGGATCCTCATTGGAGATGTGTCAAGAAATCCACGAAGAACAAAGCTATACCGAACCACACGGATTATAAATTGCATGTGATGTTTATACTTTGTTGATTGCACCTTGATTACGCAGTAGTCGTTTATTAGGGTGATTTATCACTTCAAATATCAAGGTAGTTCATGTTCTCTCATACTGTAGCAACCGTCACAATAGACTTGGGTTTGAGTCCATCACTTGTATCCAAGGTTAAGCACATTCTTATCGTCTCTATATGGGTATGGATTGATGACTTGTATCCAAGAATAAGTCCGTACATACGGTTTCAGATGGTTGACTTGATGTTGCGGAATAACTAGTTATGAGGTCGGAACACACACATCAAAAAATGAGAGAGAATCACATTGAGTGATTGGCATAGTGGCCTATCCTTTAGTTTGTGATTGGTTGATATGTATCCATCCCTCTTGTCATAATTGGGATTTCGTTTCAATGAAAGTTGATTATGAGGAATATTAGTTTCAGCGAGAGTATATCTTAAATTCCAATTTTATTGATTTAAGTAGTGCAAATTAATTTTTAACTATAAGAGTCTAAATAAATTTGTTTTACTTTAGATATGAATCCCGTTGAAAACATATGCGTGAATGAGTTGTTGTGGATAAATAAATTACCTAAGAAAAGCGTGAACTTCTTTGATTAGGTTCACGATCTGAGACATGTGCTCAGAGATCTTGAGGTAGAGCATGTGCCGAACACTGAAGTCCCTGCACCCAATGGAGAATATTCTCCATTGGGGGATGAGGAGTATTAAATTTATGTGATCATGCTAGACATGATGAGTTCCAAGCTACGCGATTGTTACCCACACTATCACTCCTTTCGTCTCATGGAAGCTTTAATGGCTCGGTTCTCCATACAAATCTGTCATGGTCATCATAAGCTCAGTGTTGAACTATTGAAGTGCAAACTTACATGCCTTGGGCCATTGAGGGAACACAAGGACAAGTTCACAGGGATACTTCAGAATCTTAAGAACATTGTTTTTCGAATTCCAGACAAGCAATTAGTTGATACACTCCTCATGTCACTTCCATCACATTACTTCGGTTTTATGGCTTGCTACAGTCTGATGGAAGTGGAGAAGACAGTTGAACAAGTCTTCTAGATGCTCATGTGTTTATAATGGATGTTTTCATCCACATTGTGATGACTACACCAATTGACAAAGACAAGTGGCGAGTCCAAATGAGGTATAGGACTTATACCGGTTATTGACATTTTCTTGTCCGAAAGATATTTTAGTATTGGATACTAAAATTTCTCAATTCTCAATTTATTGCAGAGTGAGAAGGAATGGAGGCAAGAGAAGTGGAAAGCATGGAAGGCGCAGTGGAAGACGTACTTAATGGAACCGTACCAGCCGCATCATCTACAGAGTCCAAGTCAATAGAGAGGATCAACACTAGGACTTTGAAATAATACTTATTTTGAGTCAGATCATTTTGTAATGAATATTTTATGTTTGTGAACCTTGTTGAGTTCCAATTATAAAATATGTTTGGAAATTCCAAGATTGGGAATTCAAAGTTTATGCTCTTCTTTATTGTATTATATCATTTAGTTTTATTACTAAGTCTTGAATATTTTGATTCAAATAATTAATTAAGTTTGAGTAATAGTTTTATGACTTGTTAAATAAAATGGAGATAAGTTTTCTAAATGATTTATGAAGTTTGAGAGATTACCTCCAAAATATTTAATAAAGCCAAAATCCATTAAGTGTTAAGCACTTGTGGATTTCAAATTCGCATAAGGGGTGGATGTTTTCTCAATTGACTTAGTTCCTTTAAAAATTTAATGTGATAAGTTAATCATATTGATGAAATGGATTGGATGAATAATTAAAGTTTCAATGTTTCATAAAAGTCAGTGGAAGTATTTTGAATAAAAAAACCAAGATCAAAGAAATTAGATTGAAGTAGAAATGACTTAATAGAAATTATAACATGGTTGACCAAGAAAGATTTGTTAGTCAAAATTACTCATGATAAATTTTGAGTTACTCAAAATTATCGTGATAATAAAATCTTTGTAAGACAAGGATTTAAGCAATGTTATAATGAGATTGTTAAATATCTTTGTGTGAAAAGTGTAAGTGTGAAACGAAAATCATTCTCAAACCCGCTAAGAAAATTATTTTGTTTGTTTGTTAAGTTGAAGCATTCCCATTAATAAACTGAAAGTTATATTAATGATAGTTCCTAGTAATCAATATTTCTCATGTTTGATGCATAATTGATTAAAGGGTTTTGATTAAACCAATATATTTATTGGTGGTAAATTTCCACTTTAACTCCAAGTGTTTCACACATTGGATTAAGGAGGAAAATGTCTTATCATGACTGAGAGGTTTACATTATATTTAGTTAAGATTGCGAATCTTTGAAGAAATGATTGGATTAAATGGGCAGAATGCAAATGCTTACAATTAATCTTATTATCTAGGATTTTATGTATGAGATACATAAAGTTCGAACTTGATATTTAACAAAGGTCATATGAGGAATTTGATGTAATATTCACTATGTCATATAGTCATCAAAAATTCAAGACAATGATCGTGATGTGCAAAACAAAACAAACAAGATAGTAGTACTCATAAACATATGACATTAGATTGTCGTATAGATCCATAAGAAGGGAGATATTCATGTTGACTCCAAGATTTTATCTTGAGAGTTATAAGAGTGATTTTAAATCACATGAACATTCTCAAGGAAAACATATATGAATATTTTATATTCATAAAGCTAGTCTTGATTAAAAAAAAAATCAAGTATGAATCAATGATATTGATGCGTTGAAAACTTATCACATCAATTGCTTGGAGCTATTTTTGGATAAATTGATAATTTCATTTGCTAAATGTAATTAATTTTGGATTACTATAGTGGTATAAAATATTAAAAGTATGAGTATTAAGTTAGCCCTGTTAATGAATAAGACGATCTTCTTTTTTATATAAAGGGAAGGGGTTTAAAAGTCAGTGGGACTTATTATGATTGTTTAATTTGGTTGGGGCCTAATTGAAAGAAAGTTGCCTCATGAAATGATTCAAAAGAGTTTTAAATAAAGGTCCCTCCAGCAGCCAAATCCTTTAGTTTCCTTGAAGAAAATTTAAATCCTGCATAGAACGTTTGGATGATCACCCAAGTAGTCATTCCATGAGTAGGAATTTTTTTAACAAATGGTTTCATTCTTTACCAAGCTTGGGCAACATGATCATTATCAAATTGATTAAAGTTCATTATGCCACTTCTCAAAGATATGATTTTAGCAGGAGGATAATATCTTCCAATTAAAGCATCTTTACACTTAGTCCAAGAATCAATATTATTTCTAAGCAAAGATAGCAACCATTCTTTAGCTTTCCTCTCAAAGAGAAAGGAAATTATTTCTGTTTAATAACATCACCCTATACTTCTTTGTACTTTTGCATATCACATAGCTCAACAAAATTATTAAGGTGAGCAACAACATCATAAGTAGAAACACCAGAAAATTGCTCTTTCATAACAAGATTCTTTTCTTCAATTGGCTAGTCGATGTCATACTTTATTTGCATCATCGTACCAACTGAATCGGTGGATTCCACAAAGCGGAACCACCTGCCTTCATCTAAGGAATAGCTACGCTACTAGCTAAACATGGTTACGAGGGTTCACTCTTTTGAGTTCCCCTCTTCACCTATGTTGGATTCGGTGTCAAGGCACTCTTTTGAGTTAACCTTTCCACCTGCCTGCTTGGCTCGAACGCCTCTTTAACAATGCAGGTTTGATTTCATAGAACTCTTTTGTGGTAGCAGGAGGAGCAATAGGTGTACATATGAAATCATTGTTGTTGGTTCTAGTGAAGTCACACAACTTAGTGTTCTCGGGATTATTCATTTTAACAAAACTATAACAAGACAAGAAATAACAAATTGAATATAAACTAAGTGCAGGAATTTATTTATTTTTGTGCTTTTGGGTTTTAGAGCAAACAAAGTAAAACAAAATAAAACAAGCAAGAAAAAAGAAGTGCTTGGAAGTGTGAGACTCCCCTATCTGGAGATTCCAGTATCCCCGGCACCGGCGCCAGAAAGCTTGATGCCTTGGGGCGCGTTGTTCGTTAGGTTACTCCAAGCGTAGAGTTTGATGTAGAACAGCGGCAAGCTTTCCCATGAAATTAACCAAGGTTATCGAATCCATGAGGACACAAAGGTCCTTCGGAAGGCTCTCAGCAGCGTAACTGACGTGGAACCTGCACACAAACAAATACACTACTTTGCCCCAATGAAACAGAGAGGTTGTCAATCTCTTCGGTCTTGCTAAAAACAAAGATATTAAACTTATGGTGCAAAAAACAGTGATGATTGCAGGAAACAGTACAAAACAATATGACTGCAGTAGGTGGTTTAACAGTATGAGGAAAATGGACCGGGGTCCACAGTTCACTAGTGGTGTCTCTCTATAATTATTTCTAGCATGTTGGGTAAACAAATTACAGCTGGCAATTGACAAATAATGAGGGTTGTACAATGCAATATATGACAAGATGTTCACTATGGGATTTAACATGGCATTACAACAAAGTACATAGACTTGCTATCCAGCGCATCTATGCCTAAATAATCCACCTCCAGGTCAGCATCCGCATCACTTCCGGTATTAAGTTGCAAACAACAAATTATTGCATGAAGTATAGTGTGTAATGTAAACAATTCAAAAAGACACGTAGACTAAGCATCATTATTTTATCCCTAGTGGCAACAACACATCCACAACCGTACACGTTTCAGTCACTCCAACGCTGATTTCTGGAGGCATGAACCCACTATCGAGCATAAATACTCCCCCTTGGAGTCACAAACATCTACTTGGCCAAAGAATCTACTAGCAACAGTGAGCATGCAAGATATAAACAACATAGACATATGGATAAATAAACAACCTGCTCATATTATCAATATTCATCGGATCCCAGCAAACACAACATGTAGCGTTATATAACGATGATCTTGATCATGTAGGGAAGCTCATAACATCTAAACATGATAGCACAAAGTGGAGAGACTACCATCTAGCTACTGCTATGGACCCGTAGTCCAAGGATGAACTAATCATGCACCACTCTAGAGGCTGGCATGACGGTGTAGAGCCCTCCGGTGATGATTCGCCTCTCCGGCAGGGTGCCGGGAAGAGCTTCAGAACCCTCCCAACTAGGGTTGACGACGACAGTGACATCTGGATGTTTTGTGGAATATCGATTTGGTCTTTAGGTTTTTTGGGGCAGAAGAAATATATAGGCGAAAGGGCAGCATCGGCGGCCACCCGAGGGGTCAAAGACATAGAGGGCGCCGGCCAGGGGTGGGCCACGCCCTGGTGTTGTGTGGACGCCTCTTGGGTCGGCTTCTCCACCCCTTCGGGCTTCTTAAGTCCTCTGTTGTAATATTTGCGTACGCCAATTTTCGTCCAATTGCTAGAATATTTTGCGACTGACTTTTCTGAAAGAGAAAAACAACAGAAAACAGGAACTGGCACTGTGGCATCTTGTTAATAGGTTAGCCCCGGAAAATGCATAAAAATGCTATGAAGTGTAAAAAAAACATGTGGCTATCGATATAATAACAACATGGATCATCAAAAAATTATAAATATGTTTGAGATGTAGCACCGGACATGCATGTCGGTACAATCATGGAGTCCAATTATGCGACTTTATTTGGGGACATATTTACAAAGAAGGATATGCCTATCTCACTGAATCATGAGATACCTACTTCATCTAGTCAAGAATTATCTGTAATTCATGAATCCACCATTCTGATAGAACATGTTAAGAATGTTGTGGAGGATGATGATGAATTTCCTTTAAGAAGCAAGAGACTGAGGACTGTAAAGTCCTTCGGTGATGATTCCATTGTATACCTCGTGGATGACACACCCAATACTATTTCAGAGGCGTATGCATCTCTAGATGTTGACTACTGGAAGGAACATGTCTGTTGCGAGATGGATTCTATCCTGGCTAACAGAAACTGGGAGATCACTGGTCATCCTTATGGGTGGAAACCTGTAAGATGTAAGTGGGTGTTCAAGAAAAATCTTAGGCCACGTGGCATAATTGAAAAAATACAAGGCAAGGCTTATGGCCAAGGACTACAACTAGAAAGAAGGAGAAGACTTCTTTGATACCTACTCAATTGTGGATCGACTGACCACTATTCTAGTACTACTCTCAATGGTTCCCTTGCGGTCTTCTTGTTCATCAAATGGACGTTAAGACGACTTTCCTTAATGGAGAGTTGGACGAGGAAATATACATGGAGCATCCAAATTGTGTTCTAGTACCTGGCCAAGAAGGCAAGGTTTGTAAGTTATTCATGTTGTTGTATGGACTCAAGCAAGCTCCTAAGAAATGGCATGATAATTTTGAGAGGACTTTAATTGTTGTAGGATTTGTTCTAAACGAAGCTAACAGGTGTGTATACTATCGTCATGGTGAGGGAGAGGGAGTTATTCTATGTTTGTACATAAATGACATACTGATATTTGGGACCAAACTTGATGTGATTAAGGAGGTCAAGGATTTCTTGTCTCAATCCTTTGAGATGAAGGATCTTGGAGTAACTGATGTTATCTTGAACATCAAGCTGTTGAGGGACGACAATGGTGGGATCACCCTGTTTCAATCCCACCATGTGGAAAAGGTCTTGAGTCGTTTTAGGTATAGCGACTGCAAGCCTTCTCCAACACCGTATGATCCTAGTGTTTTGCTTTGAAAGAACCGACGGATTACTAGAGATCACTTAAGATATTTTCACATTATTGGCTCACTTATGTACTTG
Organism: Alopecurus myosuroides; assembly: GCA_028641055.1. Taxonomy (NCBI): domain Eukaryota; kingdom Viridiplantae; phylum Streptophyta; class Magnoliopsida; order Poales; family Poaceae; genus Alopecurus; species Alopecurus myosuroides. The sequence continues at coordinate 82,423,213 of CM054060.1, forward strand.
TCTACTTCCACGAGGCCTGACATTTCTTTTGTTGTGATAAAATTGAGTCGATCTGTTTAAAATATGAGAAATGATCATTGTCGTGCGCTTGAAAGAGTTATGCGCTATTTAAAAGGCATCATGAGTTATGGAATTCACTATACCGGGGACCCAAGGGTACTTGAGGGATAAAGTGATTCAAATTGGATTTCTGGTGCTGATGGGATTAAGGTCACGCGTGGTTATGTTTTTACACTTGGTGGTCACGTTGTTTCCTGGAATTCTTGCAAGTAGACTATCTTAACGAGGTCAACTATGGAAGCAAAACTCGTAGCATTAGACACATCCACTGTTGAAGCAGAGTGGCTTCGTGAGCTTTTGATGGACTTACTTGTGGTTCAAAAACCAATACATGCTATCCTAATGAACTGTGATAATCAGATTGTGATCATCAATGTGAACAATTCTAAAGATAATATGAAGTCTATGTCAGGAAATTGAAAAACTCCGGAGTTATTGTATTGGGTTATATCCAAACATCTATGAACTTGGCAGATCCCTTCACAAAGGGTCTTTCACGTAATGTGATAGATAATTCATTGAAGGACATGGGTATGAGACCCACCGTATGAGTTGTTCACGATGGTAACCACTCTATGTGATTGGATAATCTGTGAATTAGAATTGGGAGACAAGATATTGATCCACTAAGATGAGAGTATCATTACCTTTATATGAGACCACTCCATAAAGATGCAATACTCTTCTAAACTGCACAACAGGTTGATAGTTACCATAATATGTTCCAAGAGGCTTCACTATAAGCAGAGATGTTGTATTGCTAAACATATTTTGAGGAATACACATATACGACTCTGATTGCTAAATGTCATAGTCTATGAGAGTCAAGTGCTCTCTAGTAAACTCAGGAAAGGGCTCGGAGTATGACGTATAAGATCCACCCTCGGGGAAGTCCCACGGCAGCCAAGTATCGTTCAAGGCTTCGTGTGTAGCTAGATTCGCAGAAAACTTGAAGTTCAAGGCATAGTCAACCGTTCAAGTTGCAAACTAGTGTAACATAAAGTCTAGGCATAAGTTCAACTTAACAGTCTCCACTATAGTACTGCATATAACAACAGTTTTGAAACCTAAGGCAAATTGTATGTGCCTCCAAGATCTTGTGGGGGATTGTTAGAATTTTGGCCAAAATGGCCCATCCCATGTAGCTTTTTAATAGTGTCTAAAATCCTAGAGGCCCATGTGGCCCATTAGTATATGGCAGGAGGTCTGACAAATGTTTAGTCCCACATGTCTAGTTGAGAGAATTTTGCACCAACTTATAAGGTGAGCTCTTCTCCAACTAGTATGAGTTGGTGGAAGATGAGGAGAGGTGTTCCACACGCACGCTCTTCCTCTCTCGCCCGCCTGGCCTCATCACGACGCACGCACACACGCCGTGAGTTGCAGGAATAAGTCGAGCCAAGCTAGAGGACCTATGTTGCGTGTAGGCATTGTCTTCCTTTTGTCACACGTGAATGAAAGGAAATGAACGAACACAGAGCTGAAACGTTAGTGGGAAATGAATGCACGTGAGTGGATGGTTGTTCTGCTTTGGCCGCTGGCTGTTCAGTTCAGCTCATGTCTTTTCGTTTGCTCTTCCTCTCTGCACATTCGCCTCCTGATCCCGTGCCTATAAATAGAGGTTGCTTCTCTAACTTAGACACACAACAACAACCACATATATAGGCAACTGCCTCCTAGTTCTCGAGCACTGCGCATCTCATCAAGACTTCTCCATCTCGTGTCGTGGCGTACACTATGCGACATGATAGTAGGCCTCTGGAACCCCGTCTCTTCGGATCTTGTACGAGAGAAGGGCGATGTCGAGGGGGTGAACTCAACAATCCCCATCGTTAGGGACCTGGGGCAATCCCCATCGTTAGGGACCTGGGGTTTAGTAAAGGAACACGACGCTGGTAGACTACTCGATTTGACGGGTTACTGCCAGACGTATTTATTCCAATGAGGTGAAGAGTATCGATTACATGGGTGCTCTCAATAGATTGAATTTAGGGTTGTCTCTCTTGTTCGTGACCCCCTCCCGTGCCTTATATAGGTAGAAGGGGTCTCAAGGGTTGTTCATGAGGCGTACTTCGACTTTGAGTCGGTTGCTAACCTTTCCTATTCTTGATGACAAAGTCTTTCCTTCCGTTGCGGTCTGATTCTTCATGGGTCTTCCCGTATATGCTCGAGAAGCCTTCCAATGTACCCCTTAATGGGCTGCATCAGGTACCTTCCTAACGGAGGGCCTCTCAGGTACCCCCACATCAGTAGCCCCCGAGTGCCTGATTGAGTTAAGGACTCAATCTAGGGACTCAATCTTCTCAAACAGATTACTCCGAGTACCTTTTCCTGCAAACAGTTTTCTGAGAGGAAATGAATAAAATGGGTTCGATCTACTCGACTGGTTGAGGTCAATTAATCTCACTCGGGAGAATACACCGCTAATATACTTAGGGTTTGAGTCCTCAGGCTCGATCCTAGAAAATTCTGGGGTAACTCGGTTTGGGTTGCTGAAGTCTTACCGAATCGAGTTCTACTTGTCAGGTTATTTACGTGATGCGACCATCAGGATTCTCATCACACCTGTTGGTATGGAAAGATACCAGGTAGTGCATCAATGGTGCAACTCCCAGGTCGTTAGAACTGATCCACCGGTCTTTAGCCAACCTTACTAAGGCAAAAAGGTAAAACCTTGCCACGGTGAATTACTGTCACCTTTTTCTTCCTTGATCGTGTGCATCTAATTGATTTTATCTGCTTGTCTTAGAACTCCTAGTAACGTCTATCGCTGAGAAAGACTCTGGAATTGCTCGAGTTAAAGAACTCGAGGCGCAAAATGCTGCTCTTCGGCTAGAGGCCACGACTGCCCAGAAAAGGACTGAGGCTGCTATTCAGAAGGTTGATGAGTCCATAGAGAAGGAAAAGGAGACAGTCAAGCAGTTCTCTAATCTAGAAGACACTCTTGTCCCTAGGTTTCACTCTTTGACAGATAGCCTGACAAGTACTTCTACCCTATTTTTTTAGGATGATTTTCTCTCGATATTTCCAGTACCTTTGCTGATGATCACCTTATATTGTTGCAGCTGTTGTTGGTAGTCCTCCTTCTTTATCTGCTCGGATGCGGGAGGGCCCATTGCTAGATGTTGTCACTTCCTCCAAGCAGCAGGTGGCGAAGGCCAAGAATTTGTTGGAGAAACTCGGGGGGTACTCGTGTCCTTCCACGAGTGCTTGTTCCCTAAAGAAGAGGTTCCTTCAACTCTGGATGCTGTAATGGGTGTGTTTCACGACACAAGCGTCTTGGGTGATTTCGGTCGGGAGCAAACCCTTTCCGGGGAGGAGGCAGTGCTGACACTCGCTCGAGCGCATGGCATCAAAGGAAACTTTGAAGCTGCACTGAGCGGATCTCCACTGGACTCGGATGGGCAAGAGGTAGACCTCAACCCCTTCACCTCGGAGTTTGTTAGGTTAGTCGATGGTCTTATGAAAATGATCGAAGCGCGAGCCTAGGCTGCCAAAGCCGCTGAGGCTGCTAGAGACGCTCAGGGGACATCCGCAGAGTCCTAATTTTATCTTTTCGTCGAGTATTAATAGCGGTGTCTGAGTGCAGTAAATCTGCTCCTTTGTTTGCAATGAACCTTGTGCACTCGCTTATGGATGAAAAAATGTTTGGCTTTTCCAATATAAGTCTGAAGTATTTTTTTGCTTTGCTTCTGTTGCTGAGCCTTCTTTCCTTATGCTTTCTCCTGATGGGAGTATCCCCCGAGTGTGAAGCGGGATGATTCTACTGAATACTTGAGCGAAACGATATTCGAGTGTTGATGATTCCTTTTTTCTTTTAGGAACCTGGGACTTCCAGTTCTGCAATTCCATCAACTTCGACCGCTTCGACTTCGTCTTCCTCTAACTTAGTGCAATTACTGAGCGCCAAAGCTTTTGAGTTAAAAATAGGAAGTTAAGGCATTGAGAACTCAACTCGATGCTGCAATAGATAAAGAGAAAACTGCTGCAAATCGTGAGGATTTTTTTTTTGTTGAGCTAGCTGCGATAACAACTGACTTAGCGTGTAAGTTTTTGAGTACCAGCTTCTTTCTTTTCCCGAGTAATCTTTACTGCTTCTTATCTGTGAAAATAATTTTGTCTGTAGGTGTTCAAGAAAATGCTGCCGAGGAAACTCGATATATTGAAGAAGAACGCATAAAGCTTTCTTCTTATAGCTCATCGTCTTTCTGGTCTGATGCTGAAAAGTGTCGAGTGCTCTTGACTAAGGACTCGGGCCTAGCAGGTTGGTGGGGTAATTGGCTCTTGTCATGCTCCGGGATACTTTACAATTTGCCACACTTTTCTCAAATCCTTTATAATTTGCCACACTGACCACCACCTGTCAGTGACACATGCTGTGGCAAATTATAAAAGTGAATAGAAAAGTGTGGCAAATAATAGAATGCCCCGTCATGCTCCTTTCTTCAATATTTATGGAGCTCTTTGCCCACTTAACAAGCTACCTGAAGGTCTTTTCAATCTGATGCAAAAATTCAGCAGTTTTGATCATGCGAAAGCACTCGTCTGTCGTCAACTTGCTGGGGGAGCTAAGGTTGCACTAGCTGTTGCCAAGATTCATTATCCCCATATGAATTTGCTGAAGATTGGTAGAGGTCCTCATGCTACTCGCGGTCGTGAGCGTGTTAATATGATTGCTCGTTACGAAGCAGCAACACCTACAACTGTCGCACTTATGCGATTGGCTGAAGAAGAAACTCATATCCATCTGCAAGGTGGATGAACTCCACTATTCTAGGTGTTAGTTATCTTTGTTGTATCTGTAAATCACCCTATAATTGTTTGTACCGTATATGAATGAAAATCCCAATTTTTCTAATCGAGTGCCAATATCTTCTTTTGCTCTTGAATACTTTTCCTTGTGTGTGATCTTTGTTTTTGATGGGTATGTTTCGATTTCTTCGAATGCGACTACAACTGTAAATCATCCTGAAATTTCTAATTGAATTCTTTGATGTGCAACCCCTTACTGTTTCGAGTACGACTGCGACTGGGAGTAAACCCGAAGATTTTCTGTTTGAACTTGTTGATGCGCAGCCCCCGAGTATTTTGAGTACGATTGCAGCTGGGAGTCAGCCAAAGATTTTCTGTATGAACTTGTTGCTGCGCAGACCCCGAGTATTTCGAGTGCGACTGCGGCTGGGAGTCACCCCAAAGATTTCTGTGTAAGCTATTTGTTGCGTAGCCCCTAACTATTTCGAGTGCGACTGTGAATGGGGCTCACCCCGAAGATTTTTTGCCTGAATTTGTTGCTGTGCAACGCCCGAGTATTTGGACTGCGGCTGCGGCTGGGAGTCGCTCCAAAGATTTATGTGTAAACTGTTTGTTGCGCAGCCCCTGGGTATTTCGAGTGCGGCTGCAGCTGCGGCTGCGGCTCGGAGTAAACCCGAAGATTTTCTGTTTGAACTTGCTGCCGCCCAGCCACCAAGTATATTGAGTGCGACTGCGACTGGGAGTCACCCGGAAATTTTCTTTATGAACTTGTTGCTATGCCGCCCCCGAGTATTTTGAGTGTGACTGCGGCCGGGAGTCACCCCAAAGATTTATATGTAAACTGTTTGCTGTGCAGCCCATGAGTATTTTGATTGCCGCTGCGGCTGGGGGTCACCCGAAGATTTTTGGTCTAAACTTGTTACTACGCAGCACCCGAGTATTTCGAGTGCGACTATGGCTGGGAGTCACCCCAAAGATTTCAGTGTAAGCTGTTTGCTGTGCAACCCCAGGTTATTTCGAGTGCGAGTGCGGCTGGGAGTCACCCCCAAGATTTCTGTTTGAACTGTTTGCTGGGTGCCCCCCGAGTGTAGCCGTGCGTAGCTTATACTCGGGTTATGCCGCGACTGAATCATGATTATAACTGTAAAACAGATAGAAGAAAGTCCTCGTAGCAGAGGGTAATATTGATTTGTTCGATCCGAATACATAAATGGCTAAAATGTCCCTATTTTTAATTGTACCGAATTATAAACTATGTGTAAAAAAGACGTATCTGCGAGACGTTCCATGGATTCTTATAGAAGTTCCATGTCTTTTAGTCCTTGAGCTTGTATGTGTTGTTTTCGAGTACCTCTCCTATCACGTAGGGTCCTACCCATGGTGATGTTAGCTTGTCATGGCTCCCTTGCTTCAGTCGTAACACCAGGTGACCCACGTTGAAGGTTCTAGTGCGCACTCGACGGGAATGATAGTTATGCAAGACTTGCTTATATATAGTTGTGTGTGCGAGTGCTTCATCCCGTGTCTCGTGTGCTAGGTCGAGTGCGTCCTCGAGTGCTTGATCCGAGTCCTCTTCTATGTAATATGAGACTCGAGGCGCATCGTGTCGTACTTCTTCTGTTAGTATTGCATCTGCTCCATATACCATAAAAATGGAGTGCACTCTATTGGCCTACTTAGTGTTGTTCGCAAGCTCCAAAGTACTAAAGGTAATTCCTATGACCATGCACCCGCTGCTCGTTTAAGCGGCGTGAGTGATGTCTACGTACGCTTCTATTCTTATAGACAATGTTGGGCCTCCAAGTGCAGAGTTTTGTAGAACAACTTCAAGCTTCAGACAAGGTTTATCGAACTGAGGAAGGAAGAGGTAAAAGATATCCCTCTCAAGCAACCCTGCAATTACGATACAAGAAGTCTCTTGTGTCCCCAACACACTTAATACAATTGTCAATTGTACACTAGTTCGGCAAAGAGAGAGTGAAATACAAGTAATATGAATGATTATAAGTGATAATAGCAATCTGAAATAAAAAATGGCACCAAGCAAACATGTAGCAGAACTGATTGTAAATGGTGTTTCAATGCTTAGAAACAAGGCCTAGGGATCCTACTTTCACTAGTGAACACTCTCAACAATGACAAAATAATTGAATGCATAAATATCTCTGTTCATTGTGCTACTCCGAACCACTCTCCGATTGAATAACAAACACCAATTCATTGCGTAGGGTGGTAACAACACTCCTCAAAGTCGCATTCCCATGTCTAGTTAACCCCATGTTGTCACTATGAGCGCCCTAGATGGTACTAGACAAACACCACAATTTCATAGGGTCATCCAACACACGATATAAATATCATGCTATACCACACGATGCACACGCTGTCACCTTTACACCGTGATCAAAGTGTTTACGGAGATCTCATAACAAAACCACTTGAGTAGCATAACAAATGAAGAGTAACATCTACTAATTCAACTAGATTACAAAGCTCACGATCACATGAAGATCACACCATGGGAGAGAGAGATGAAACACATAGCTATCGGTAGAGCCCTCAGCCCCGGGGGAGAACTACTCCCTCCTCATCATGGGAGACAACAATGGCGATGAAGATGGCGGTGGAGTCGATGGAGATGGATCCGGGGGCACTTCCCCGTCCTCGCACGGTGCCGAAGATTTCTGTCCCCCCAAAAATTGTCGGCGGCAGTGGCAGAGCTAGGGATGTTTTTGGTAGAAAAGGCCGATTCATTTAGGGTTTATGCATCGGGGGACATATATAGGCGCGAGGGCGATGCCGAGGGTGGCCAGGGGGGGCACACCACCTGTTGTCGCGACCATGGGGGGACCCGCGCCACCCTATAGTATGGCCACCCTGTGGCCCCCCTCTGGGTCTCTTTGGGACTTCCTTGACCCTCCGGGGCTTTTAAGACTTCTGACTTTTGAATCGTCCGATTCCGAGAATATTTCCAGAACAACTTTTTTGAAACTAAAAACAGCAGAAAACAAGAACTTGCTCCGTGTCATCTTGTCAACAGGTTAGTCCCGAGAAATCGATAAAAATGACATAAAGTGTAAGGAAAACATGTATCATATGGCATGAAAACAACATGGAACATCAGAAATTAAAGATAAGTTTATGACGTATCAACATCCCCAAGCTTACTTCCTACTCGTCCTCGAGTAGGTAAACAACAAAACAAATAATTTCCGAGGTGACATGCTACCAACATAAACTTAATCATCATAATAATGTAAAGAATGTAAAATAGGATCAAATAAATAAAGGTTGTGGTTTATAGTTGATATCAAAGAGTAATTTATAAACCATTAGGAATAACAAAGTAAAACTTTTCAATGAATCAATACTAAAAGACAATCCACTGTGCAAAGTATATTAAAGATGATTTAAGCTTCAAGAACACCAATATAATCATCCAAGGCATCAAACTATCACAACAACTCCTTTTAGGATCAAGTCAAGTGACAACAATATGCACATAGGAAAATCATTCAAATAAATGTGCACTTAAAACAAGCAAGCGTTCTGTATTGGTTCCTGGCACCAGGATGTTGTGGCTAAAAGAACATTATGGGGGGTTTTGATGGTAAACGGAAGAAAGTCTCACACAACTGAAAGTGATCATTATACAAGAGGAAGTCTTATAATCAAAGTATTGAAGGAGTAGTGATTGCCACACAACGGATGCACAAAGAGCTATAAGTGTATGAAAGCTCTCCAATGGAACTAGTGGGGGTGCATCCAACTTGCTTTCTCATGAAGACCTAGAGATGTTTTGAGGAGGCTCATCATTGGAATATACAAGCCAAGTTCTATAGTGCAAGTTCCCCACATAGTTATGCAAGTCATAATATAAAAACTCTCTCCAAACTGAAGTAATGATGCTAAACAAAGCACAAGTGTGGAATAAATGATAGTAATGTTGCCCCCTCTCTCTTTGTTTCCTCTCTTTTGCCTTTTTTTTCTCTCGTTTGGGCTTTTTTTGATATATAACCTCACTGGTAGGGGCAAGAATCTATTTTACAATGAATCAACACACTTTTACTACTCATAACTCAAACTGAAATATCCCTGATAAATGAAACTAAATGCTCCTGCCAGTGCAGCAGTATGCAAAAATAATAATGAAGCCTCACAAGTAACATAATGATGATGGATGTTGTATGGCAATATATCTCGGAATGGCTATGGAAATGCCATGGTAGGTAGGTATGGTGGCTATTTTGAGGAAGATAAATTTTGGCTTATGTGTAGAAGAACAAAGTTCTCCCACGGGGTTTGGATGTACTGGAGAACTTTGCACCAACTCTCAATGTGAGAATGAGCAATGCACAATACCGAAGAGACTAGCAAATATGGATGGTGGAAGTGCCAAAAAACCGCAACATAGAACTCACAAGTTAAAAGATTCCAAATAAAATCATGATATCACAAGGAATAATGAAAATCACTCCAAGAGGGTCCGTGGCAGTGACAAGTCACTGTTAGCTACCCCGACCGTAGCGCGTAAAAAAAAGGCATTACGATTGCTATCAGCAAAGGAAGTCATATACCATTATCCTATCAACTGGTTATTTGAGTGTGGCACAGTTTCAACCTTCTAGACCAACCATTAATTGTTTTTACTCTACTAGACCAGCAAGTTTACCATTAAGCATATTAATTTCTCAAAACAACAACAAATAATCAAGTGAAACGGTTTAATGATCTACAAGAATATGAAAACTTTTTCGTTATACCATCTACCACATGTAGCATTTTCTACCAAACACCAAACAACAAAAAATATCCAAGAGATATAGCAATGAAACAAGAGAGTACTAACACAAGGTTACTAAAACTAACAGCTCTAAATAATAGATGCATGAAAAACGGGAGCTAAAGGCAGTACTAGCAAAAAGTGAACACTAGAGTGTTCTAAGCAATGAAAACGGAGCGTGTCTCTCTCCCACACAAGTATGATAGGTTCCAGTGATGTTTATTGCAGCAAGGAAACAAAAGAAAACAGAACGGAAAATAAAAGACGCTCCAAGTAAACTTCATATGATGTGACCGAATAAAAATATAGTTTCACTAGAAGTGACCTGATAAATTGTTGATGAAGAAGGGGATGCCTTGGGCATACCCAAGCTTAGATGCCTGAGTCTTCTTAGAATTTGCTGGGATATACCACGAGGGCATCCCCAAGATTTGTCCTTGCACTCTTCTTGATCACATATATCACCCGCTTCTCTTGACCCTTGAAAACTTCCTTCACACCACACTCAAAGAGTAATTCGCATTAGAGGGTTAGTGCAACAATAAAAAATCCATGGTTTCTGTATGGGCACAAGTTCTATTGATACTTTTAAATATTATCGACAGCCACTGATGTTTCGTGAAGCAAATAAATCCACTTGGCATCGTAAAAGAGCAAATGCAAGAATATGTCAAAATCAAAACAGTCTGTAAAGACGAATTTTTTCGGGGCACTTACGTTGCTCAAATCAAAAAACTTAAAAACAAAATAGTTTCAAAATTAGCCGAGGAATAAGCATAAGAAATTTCAGGTCATTCTGAGTTTTTCGTGAATTATACGATTTTTTACGGTGGAGAGCAGAAATCTGTTTCGTGTGCAGAACTCAAAAACCAGCTCCAACTTTCGTTAGAACTTCACTTGGCACAGCTAAAAGATGAAAATAAAGATACAAAGGAGTTGCTACAGAAGTATACAACCCCTTGTCTCAAATAAAACATAGAAAAACAAAGCAAAAAATTAAACCATGGGTTATCTCCCAAGAAGGGTTTTTCTTTAAAGCCTTTTAGCTAGGCATGATAATTTGAGAAGATGGTCACATGAGAAATATTAATTGAAGAAAAAGAGAGCATCAAGAAGCAAATGTAAAACAAATTTAAGTATAATACACTTACTATGAAAAATAATCTTGTAGAGAAATAAGTTAATAAAGCACAAAATGGCTAGCATATGAAGACAAAATACGTGCAAGTTCAGAAATTTCAACATAAAGAAGGGAAACTTAATATTGTTGAGATGCATAATACTATGTTTCCCTCTCTAATAATAACTTTCAGTAGCATCATGAATGAAATTAATACTATAACTATCACATATAACATTCTTATCATGAGCCACATGCATAAAAGAATTAATACTCTCCACATAAGCATAGTCATTCTCAATAATAGTAGTGGGATTCAATTCAACAAAATAGCTATCATTATTATTCTCATCACCATAATCATCAAATATAGGAGGCATATTGTAATTATAATTAATTTTCTCCTCAATAGTAGGTGGACTAAAAATAACATAATCATCATATATTGGAGGCAAAATATCATCAAAGAAAATTTCCTCCTCAAGACTTGGGGGACTAAAAATATCATATTCATCAAAAACAGCTTCCCCAAGCTTAGACTTTTCCATAGCATTAGCAATAATGGTGTTCAAAGAATTTATACTAATAACATTGCTACTAGCATGCAAATTAAGTTCCATAGATTTTTTAATTTTTTCTTCAAACACTTAATGTCATAACTCAAGATAAAGATTATAAAGTTCTCTCATATTTTTTTTCCATTAATCCTAACTAGTGAAAATAAAAACAAGGAACAAGTGAAAATAATCCTAACTAGTGAAAGTAAAAACAAGAAACAAAATATATAATTGTAGAATCTAAATAAAATAACTTCGAGCACTCACACAGGATGTGAGCACCTTTTACCTTACCTCCCTGGCAACGACGCCCGAAAAGAGCTTGATGTCTATGCACGCTTCTATTCTTGTAGACAATGTTGGGCCTCCAAGTGCGGAGGTTTGTAGAACAACAACAAGTTTCCCTTAAGTGGATCACCCAAGGTTTATCGAACTCAGGGAGGAAGAGGTCAAAGATATCCCTCTCAAGCAACCCTGCAATTACGATACAAGAAGTCTCTTGTGTCCCCAACACACCTAATACAATTGTCAGTTGTATGGGTGCACTAGTTCGGCAAAGAGAGAGTGAAATACAAGTAATATGAATGATTATAAGTGATAATAGAAATCTGAAATAAAAATGGCAGCAAGCAAACATGTAGCAGAATTGATTGTAAACGGTGTTTCAATGCTTAGAAACAAGGCCTAGAGATCCCACTTTCAATAGTGGACACTCTCAACAATGAAAAAATAGTTGAATGCATAAATATCTCTCTTCACTATGCTACTCCGAACCACTCTCCGGTTGAATAACAAACACCAATTCATTGCGTAGGGCTGTAACAACACTCCTCAAAGTCGCATTCCCATGTCTAGTTAACCCCACGCTGTCACTATGAGCGCCCTAGAAGGTACAAGACAAACACCACAATTTCATAGGTTCATCCAACACAAGATATAATATCATGCTAAACCACACGGTGCATACACTGTCACCTTTACACCGTGATCAAAGTGTTTACGAAGATCTCATAACAAAACCACTTGAGTAGCATAACAGATGAAGAGTAACATCTACTAATTCAACTAGATTACAAAGCTCACGATCACATGAAGATCACACCATGGGAGAGATATGAAACACATAGCTACCGGTAGAGCCCTCAGCACTGGAGGTGAACTACTGCCTCCTCATCATGGGAAACAACAATGGCGATGAAGATGATGGTGGAGTCTATGGAGATGGATCCGGGGGCACTTCCCCGCCCCGACAGGGTGCCGGAACAGAGATTTATGTTCCCCGAAACTTGTCGGCGGCGGCAGAGCTACAGATGTTTTTGGTGGAAAAGGCCGATTTATTTAGGGTTTATGCATCGGGAAACATATATAGGCGAGAGGGCGATGCTGAGGGGTGGCCAGGGGGCCCATGCCACCTGGTGGCGCGACCAGGGGGACCCGCGCCACCCTATGGTGTGGCCACCCTGTGGCCCCCCTCCGGGTCTCTTCGGGACTTCCTTGACCCTCCGGGACTTCTAAGACTTTTGGCTTTTGAATCGTCCAATTCCGAGAATATTTCCAGAACAACTTTTCTGAAACTAAAAACAACATAAAACAGGCTCTGTGGCATCTTGTCAATAGGTTAGTCCCGAGAAATCGATAAAAATGACATAAAGTGTAAGGAAAACATGTATCATATGGCATGAAAACAACAAGGAACATCAGAAATTAAGGATACGTTTATGGCGTATCAGTGAGCAGTCATTTTTTTAACCCTGTCGTGACTAGCCCGTTTGATCGTTGTACCTGTCCATTAGTTTGTGGGTGCGCAACCGAGGCATCAGCGACCTTGATCCCTACCTCCTTGCAATAATATTAGAACCCTTATGCTGTGAAGTTCGTTCCATTGTCCGTGATGATACTGTGTGGTACTCCAAATATGCGTACTATGGACCTGATGGATTTGACTGCTGACTCTATGTCCGGTTGTTATTAGCATGGTCTCGATCCACTTGGTGAGTTTATCGACCGCCACGATAAGTATAGTGTATTTGACATTGGATTATCGACTAAGCGGCCCAACCATGTCGAGTCCCTATTGTGCGAAAGACCATGCGAGTGGTATCATGTATAATTCTGTGGCTGGTACGTTTGGGCGAGTTGCAAACATTTGATGTGCTTGGCATCGCCACACGATTTCCCTGGCATTGTACTATGTTGTTAGCCAGTAGAACCCGGCTCGAAAAGCTTTGCGGACGAGATTTCTGCTCCCTACATGGTCCCCACATGTTCCTTAGTGTATATCTAAGACTATTTCTCTTCCCTCCTCTGGGTTGATGGACCTCTGCAATATGTCTGATATGATGCGCATGTGCAGTCGTCCATCGTAAATAGTGAATGCTTTAGCTCTGCGCATCATCCGGCGTGCTTCTGCTTGATCCTTCGGGAGCTCGGTTCGAGTCATGTAGTCTAGCAGTGGCTGCATCCATGTTGTTTCCACTTGATTAACTTGTTCTACAGTAACCATGGTTATAGGTTCTGCTTCTTCTTTCGACTGCTCTGCCTTATTCTCCTCCGAGTGCTCAGCTATTTCTTTAGCTGGTACCTTTCGTTTTATCGAAGGTTGTTCAATCTCCTCGTAAAAGACATCGGGTTGTATTGGTGTGCAAGTGGACCCAATATTTGCTAGAGCATATGCCTTAGTTTTGCTTCCTCTTCCGATGTGCTATAGCTCGCATCGATCAAATGCACCTTCAAGCTTGTTGTACATGTCTCTGTATGCTACCATGTTTTGTGCTGGTGCATCGCACTCTTTCATGGTTTGTTGTACTACAAGGTTCGAGTCGCCGTACATGATGAGTCGAGTTGTGCAACAAGTTTTAGCCATCTTCATCCCACGGATAAGCGCTTCGTACTCGGCTTCATTGTTTGATGCGTTTTTTAAGTTCATCCAAAGTACATACAATAATATGTCAACTCTAGGGGACATAAGTATTACTCCTGCTCTGGATGCTCTCTTCGAGCCGTCGAAGTACATTTTCCAGCAACTCGACATATCTGGTAATCTTGGCTGTTCCAACTTGAGGCATTCTGATACGAAGTCTAGGAGTACCTATGATTTTATTGCTTTTCGTACGTTGTATGTTATGTCTCATGGACCAAGCTTGATTCCCCACTTTGCCACTCGTCCTGTTGCATTGTAGTTATTGAATATATCTGACAATGGCGCGCTTGATACCACTGTAATCAGGTGTTCCTAAAATTAATGCCTCAACTTTTTTGCTGTCAAGTATACTCCGTACGCATGTTTCTGATAATGAGGGTATCGTTGCTTGTATATTGATAACACCTTGCTGAGGTAATACACCGGTCGCTGCATCCTGTAGATGGACCCTTCCTGGGGTTATTTGACTACTAGCACAGTACTGACCACTTGTCTCATTATTGAGATGTATAAGTACATTGGCTCTTTTTTTCCGAGGTGCCACCAAGACAGGTGGAGTCGACCAAGCTCGTTTGAGGGCATGGAAGGCCTCTTAGGCTTCGGGTGTCCACTCGAACTTGTCTGACTTTTTTAGTTATTTGTAGAAAGGGGAGTGCTTTCTATCCAAGCTTTGCTATGAATCTCCCGAGTGCTGCAATTCTTCCTGCGATTAGATGTACTCCCTTGATGTTTGTTTGTTATTTTATTGAAATCTTTGATTTTTACTGGGTTGGCTTTGATTCCTCTGTCGGACAAGAGATACCCGACTAAATTTCCCTGATGAGCTCCAAACGCGCACTTCTTCGGGTTCATCTTGATCCGGTACTCGTCGAGTGATGCGAATGTCTCTCGAAGGTCGTCAATGAGGGTTTCTGCCTTGTTCTACTTGACCATGATATCGTATAAATATACCTGCACCTTCCTGTCAATATTCACTTTAAAGCAATTCTGCATCATGTGCTGGTCCGTGGCACCAGCGTTTTTTAACCCGAAAGGCATCATGGTGTAGCAGGATACGCCAAACGGGATAATGAATGTTGATTTTCTTCGTCTTTTGTCTTCATGAAGATTTGGTTATAGCCTGAATATGTGTCAAGGAAGAAGAACCTCTCGCAACCTGAATTTTAGTCAATGGTCTGATCGATGTGCGGTAAGGAAACCAGTCTTTAGGGCAATGCTTGTTTAATGACGTGTAGTCTATGCACACCCGGAGAATTTTAGTGTTTTTCTTAGCCACCAAGACCGGATTTGCGATCCATGTTGCTATCTTGATCTCTTGGATGAATTTTGCTAAGAGTAACCTGTTTAACTCCTCTGTTATGGCCCTTCGCTTCGGCTTTGAGAAGCGGTCAGTGGATTGTTGTATGGGTTTTGCATCTTTGTAGATTTCTAGGAAGTGCTCGGTGAATTTCCTAGGTACTCCTGGCATGTCCGCTGGGGCCCATGGAAGATTTTCCAATTCTCATGGAGAAATTCGACGAGCGTGCTTACCTATGAATAGGCAGCATTTTCGACACGAGTAGTGTCTTTGATTGATCAGTAGGATGGACTTGATATTCCACAATGTCTTTCTTCACGTCGAACTCCATCTCTGGTGTCGTTTCTATGATGGAAGGATCGAGTGGTCAGTCGTGGCTGCAATATATGCTACTTCCTACTGTGTTCCGAACGACTGTGATATCTTGTTGAACTTGACGTCGCAGATGTTGAAATTCGACGATCACGCTCTTGTTCACACGGCTGCTCTCGCCCCTGACGGCGGTAGTTGTTACTGCGACTACCCGGAAATTTGGTTGCGACTAACTCGGGTTCCACTTCGTCGAAGACCCGATTTTTGTGCTTCCCTCTTCTGTTTCTGTCATTTTTGTACCTTCTGTTTCCTTCGTGAGCATAGGGGGTTTCCATGTGATCTTTTTCGGGTGAGGGTGGGCGGGTATCGCGCGCTGATTCTTCACCCGCCGCCCAGCTGCTCGCCTCCTCCATGAGTTTACTCACGTTTTTTACCCAAATTCGGCTCATGTACTCCCTTAGGCCCATTCGGTGGAGTCCATCTTTGAATCTGTCAATTGCTGTTTCGTCTGAGATTTCTTCTGCGCTATTTTTGAACGTGGTCCACCTTGTATGTACCCGCGAATGTTCTCATCCGATCTTTGCTTGCTAGCTTTTAACTGTGCGACTGTTACTGGTCATTTACAGGTGGACCTGAAGTTCTAGACGAAATCGTACTCGGATTCTTCCCAACAACTATATTTATTCTTGGTCGATTCTTCAGCCAGTTTCTTGCCGCTCCTACCAACTGTAGTTGTATGTACTGCATTGATGTTGTCTTTCTCCCCTTTTGGAACCTCATAGCAATCAGGTAATCATCTAGCCACGCCTCGGATTCCTAATCACCGTCGTACTTGGGCGTTTCGGCTGTTAGCTTGAATCGTCTCGGCTTTCTGGCCTGGCGAATTTCTCGAGTGAAGCAGGGAGGCCCATAGAGATCCTCATCGTACAAGTCAGTCGAGTCGTATTTTGGGCTCTCGTCTTGGTCTCTAGCCGTCCTTGGGGGTGGCGTTTATGCTGCCCTTTGTAACATCCCAAGTATGAAAAACAACCTTTAGAATGTTTGCTCTTTGTTATTTTATGTTTTGCATCATGGCATCATAAGTTTTGCACTTGTTTTCCTTTGTTTTCCCTTGTTTTTCAATATGAATTTCAAACCAATTTTCAAATGCTTGTTTCATACTTGTTCTGTTACAATTTTCAAATAAAAATATTCAAATAAAAACATCAAATTCTTTCCTATAAACTTGAAGGTTCAGATTATTTAAATGGTTCTTTTAAATAATTCTTTTAACATCAAATTCACTCAATTCAAATAAAATACAAACAACAACCTTTTTTTGAAATTTTTGAAAAACAGAAAGTTGCACATCTGTGCTTTCACAATAACTAAACTATAAAAATTATACCCTAATTTTTCTAAACCCAAAAAACCCTCTCTTTCCTTCCTTTTTCTTTTTCTGCAAAAAAAAAAACAGAACAGAAAAATAGTAAAAAAAAAATAGCAGAGAAGGGAGAGGGCAGGCCGGTGGGCTGAGCCCAGCCCACCAGCACGGCCTGGTACCCCCCCTCGTCCCTTACCTGTACGGCAGCTCATCCGAGCTGCCCACGTCGGCAGCGGCGTTGATGGGACGGCCACGAGCACCGCCCCTCCTCCATATAACCCCAGCCACGAGCTCCTCCCCTAGCCCTAGTCCTCCCTCCTCTCTCCCTCTCACCGCCGTCGCCTAGTTCTTCCTCCACCTCTCTCTCTGTCTCTCTGCACAACCACCGATCACCACCGACGCCATCTCCAGCTCGTCGTCGTCGCCACGATGCGCCACCGTGCAGTTTAGCCACGGGAATCGACTCCCCGTGACTTCCTCTCCCTCCTCGACACCTCCTCGGTGGCTGAGAGCCACCGGATCGTCGCCGCCATCCCTGTCTCTGTCGCCGTCGTCGACTGCCGCCGCGTCGAGCACCTCCTCCTCCCTCTGATTCCCTCGGTGAGCACCACCTCTGTCTCCTTCCTCCCCTGCTTCCTCTCTGCACGCGCACCCACAGCACCCTAGCACACCCGCACGAGCATCAGCAGCAGAGCAGCGGCCGCCGTCGACGATCGGTGCCTCGCCGTGGTTCAGTCAACTGAATAAAATTCAGTTTCGTCAGTTAGCACGCTAACTGAACCTTATCCTCCCTCGCGCTCCTATACTGTCAACAAACGCGCAACAGCGCAGTGGCAACAGCACTGCACGCACACGCCGCGGCGCGGGTTCGAGCCCCCCGCGCGCAACCTTTTTAGGGATTAAATCCCCTCGCCCAGGCCCACCTGTCTGTGGCTCTGCGAGCCCAGTCAGCACGCACACACCGCCACCTAAGCGCCACGGTGGCCAGGGCCCGCTGGCAGTGGCCCAGGTTGGGCCGCTGCGGGGTGGAATTCGTTCTGCCCCTTTTCTTTTTCAATTTAAGTCCATTTTATTTACAGATTAGTCCCTAAATTCCAAATACAAATAACTTCTGAATTTCAAATCCAAATAATATAAATAAATTATGTATTCTCAACCAAATTTAATTCTCTACCTGTTTAAATCATTTGTTTCCTGTTTTGAACATTTCAAATGTTTTCAAAATTCAAATTCAAACAATTCATTTCAAATTTGGTTAAATTCATAACTAATTCAAACTTAATTCAAATGTCACATATAAAATATGTTTTCCATGCTAAATTGAACCACCTTTCCAAATATAAACTTTGTTTCATGTTTTGAATAATTAAAATTGGTTAAATAATTTAAACCTTGTTTAATTCATTTAAAATTGCTAAATTCATAACTTGGTCAAATTAAATTCTTTTTGAACATATAAAATATGTTTTCAAACCAGAAAATTACAATCTTTTCAAATATGAATTTTAATTAATGTTTTGAACAAATAAAATTCAAATAAATTCATAATTGAATTAAATTCATTTAAATCTTGTTTAAACTTGTTTAATTCATAATTAAATCATTCTAAATCCTTTTTCAACAAATGAAACATGTATTCCACCTAAAATTTTGTGTTCTTTCTAAATATGAATTTTGTTATCCATTTTGAACAATTAAAATTGGTGAAAACAACAAATGCTTGTGTAACTCCTTTAAGAAGCAAATTTTCATAACTTAATAAATAAAATTCCAAACTTGGTAAACTTCATTTCAAATTGAATCTATTGTTGTTTTCCCATTGTTTTCCTCATCCATGCATCATGCTAATTCACTTACACATGATGATTAGTTGTAGATCATTTAATCCCACCTTAATTCATGGGCTTTCCTTATGCAATCCAAATTGCATATGGGTCCATTTAAACATGTTATCATGTCAACTAGCTTATTTTGATGCATCAATTAAATTGCCATGCATCATCCCATGATTGTGCATTATGCCATGTTATTGATTGTTTGTCTCTCTGCGTTGTTTGTTTGCTTCTTCTCGAATAGACGACGACGTTGAGGCAGACGAGGTTTACGACACTACAGGAGTTAGCCCAGTACCAGGCTACTGAGTTTGCAGGCAAGTATTCACTCACATGAACCATTGTGTTCCTTTCCACACTGGATACCGATACTTTCCGTTGTCTATTCTGCTAGCCTTAAGATTCGTTGCTTGTGTTCGATCCTATCACATGTTATCATGTAACCCTGATATAGCCTAACCTCCACACCTATACCCCATTGCTTGTTGCCTGTGTCCTACTAGCATGCTTAGGGTTGTTTATGCTCGAGTCTGCTGTCCGTTATTACTGTTACCTTATTTATTATGTTCTGGGGCTTGATGTTTAAACTACAACCTGTTAATGTTTGAGGTAATGCTAATTTGATGATAAGGCACCGGCAGGAGGCCGGGTATGGTTTTGAGGCCTGCTAGTGTCGACCCTAATTAGGAAAAGGGTCTTGTCTACTGATCCATGATGATCTCACTAAACGCATGTGGGAAGCGTGTATGGGCGCCCCCCTCAATTTGATTCGATTCGCATCTCGTCCAAATCGCCTCATTTAGTTCGGGTTTTCCATTTGCCGCACGCATATGCAGGTACGAACCCGAGGCCAGGGTGGAAACTTTTGTAGTCGGCATTTAGGGAGACACGTTCTTAGAGTGCTATGAGGGTCCCCTTTTCTTCGTGGGGCTTGATTAGCCGTGCGCTCAATTGCACGGGGTTCTTTGGGCTTGATGCGAAGAAGAGTTGAGTTGTGTTGAGTGCCCCGCTTGGTGGAAGGGCCATTCCATCTGGCGGGTTATTCTTACGTGTACGGCCAAATTGGTGCATCCCTGCAGGGTTAAATCTTCTCGAGAAGCCGTGTTGTCCGCGGTTATGGATGACTTGGTGAAAGTACTGGCTAACAAGTACTCAGAACAAGTTACACCTAACTAATGATAACTTGACTAGTAACGGTCTTATTGACACAATAACTTGAACCATCATTAATCCAACTGTGTGAGTTATCCTCGGATTGCTTCTTTGGATAAGGGGCGGGATCCAGGATGGGTTTGTTTGAGGTTAGTGGTAGTTGGTTACGATACGCTATCTTATCCCCTTCTTTTAGCCGGAAGTTGTAGCGTGTTTCTGTAGTTGGTTAGAGCAGCCTGCTGCCGCACTTTTGTATCACCTATTCTTCCGTTGAACCCAAAGCATCTGTACTTGGTGTTGCCGGGTACACTATGGTATCTTGTGAGTCTTGCTTGCCAGTACTTGTCTGTACTGACCCCTTTGGGGCTGTGGTTTCCGCAGACTACGTTTCCGAGGATCCCCATGGTGGCTACTACGTGGAGTATGACGAGACTGCTGACGAGTAGATAGCGGACCCGGGCAGGATCCGAGACATCGTGGATGGGCTCCGTCTTTTCGTTTCCGGCCTCTTAGGCCTATTTGGATCTTGTCTGTATTCAGACACTTTGGATGCTTCCGCTGTGATGTAATGATGAATTGTTGGGACATGTGTCCTCTGGATGATTGTATTTGCTATCTCTGCTCTAGTGAGAGCTATTTGCAACTTATTTCAATCTTTTGTGTCTTAGAGATATGTTGTGATATCACTTGTTCAAATGCCGTTGACGTACCATGTGTGTATGTTATGAAGTACGTCAACGGAAGTAGTCGGATTTCTATGGGATGGTTTACGCAGACGATGGATAGTAGAGAATGGTTGTCACACGTATACGTGTTGGCCTGCTCATATTGAGATGCGGGTGCTGGTATGCCCCGTAAGCCATTTACCTACTGTTTAGCGGGCTGTGAGTATCCTCTAGAAGTCCGGGTGCGACAAATGGTATCAGAGCCTGTCTGCCTGTAGGATCCCTTTTACTGGTCGCAGTTGAGTCTAGAAACTATTTTGTAGCTATATAGGAAAAATGAAACGTGAGAGTAGGAATTCTGTTCTTTTATTTCTTTCCCCACCCACCCTCCCTTTTTCTGGTAAGGAAGTGCTACGTTGTTTTTTTCTTCTCACCTAAACTTTCAAGTTAGGATTTCTCGTATCCTGGTTTCTCTAGGATAGTTATATCTACTAGACCATAGGAATGGAGGTGGTTGTGACATGATTTATCATGTTGCCTACTCATGATTGAGAACGGAGGCGTGTAAGCCCCGGAAGCAGATCCTCTATTCCTTAAGCAGTAGATATTGATACTTTAGAAGCCCGGATGGGTTTTTCGTAGTACCTCAGGAGTGTTTGGTCTCGTGTTTCCCCAATTTTGCTTCGATATCCTGTTCTTCTCAACATCCTTTTCGTCCGTTGAAACCTTGTTGTTGCTTTCCACTTCAGTTCTTCTACCGGCGTCTAATCAAAACTTCCCCGATCATCTGCAGATGGATCTCAGGTTCTACCCGCAGGTGGTTCGTATGACTCGTTGCGAGAGCACTGCCGGTTATCCGGAGATGCTGAGAGACATGGTCACTTTTCTGGGGTTCCGTTGGGCACCAGAGTACCAGGTCTACGAGCACCAGCGAGAGTTTGACCAGACCTACTACCAGGCTATCGTCTACATTCTGTCAGATGATGGCATGAGCGTAGTCCACCGCTACGAGGCAGTAGGTTCCACAGTGGATATGGCTGTGCAGCAGGCAGCTTACGTGAGTCTCACCGTCCTTCGTGCTGACTACTGGGGATTTGACGATTCCATCTATCGCCACATCCCCCGTGGTTACATCACTTCGGAGGGAGCTCACTTCACTCTCTACGACAACTTGGATGTCTACGAGCATGATAACTCCAGGCTGCACACCACCGCTCAGTTTGTGAGGCACAGTGACGCAGTTGCCAGCACACTATCTCAGGAGTTGGCTTCAGTCAGAGAGCAGCTCTACCTTGCTTTGACTCGTCTAGCGACGTACACCACAGACTTTGTTGGAGACGAGCGCTTTGCACGTTTCGATCAGCCAGTTGGTCGTCGTCTGCCAGATGCTGGAGGTTACGAGCCGATCAGAGGTCCACTCCTCAACCTCGGTGCTGGTTACACTGGGATTCCACGCTTTGGAGCACAGGGAGTCGACGCTATGTACTTCACCACACCTAGAGTCGCTCTCAGACCACGTCAGATCTATGTGGATCGTCGTTCTACCTACTTTCGTGGGCGTGCTCCTCACCATACCTCTCGCCGTACTCCTAGACGCCGTCCTGCGTGATGAGCATGGGAGTACCGATGTATCCATTCTTAGCTATGTTTAGTTATCCTTTGGCGTTCGAACCATTTATGGTGTGTTGGATATTCTGATGTAATTGAACATGTGATGATGTACCTGTTGGTTATCTATTCATCCGTCGGAATAATCTCTTTTTCGGTTTCCAAGTCTATCCTTTTCTATTGTTGTGCTAAAATGCATTTCCATTCAGGATGCCGCCAACAAGGAACAACCCGCCTGAGCCACCGCCAATCACGGAGCTGTTGACTCAGATGACCCAAGTCATGGCACAGATGGCCCAGTTTCAGACTAATCAGCACAACAACCAGACGGCTCCACGAGTCAGCATCAAGGAGTTCCTCAGTCTGGGTCCGAGAGCTTTCGTGGCCACACGCGAGCCTCTGGACGCTGATGACTGGATCCGTGAGATAGCTAAGGCTCTGGAGATTGCTCAAGTTGCTGAGGAAGACAAGGTCAAGTATGTCTCCTATCTGCTGAAGGGTCAGGCAGCTACTTGGTGGGAAAACTACCAGGCCATGAGAGCTGGCTTTCCAATCACGTGGAGTTGTTTCAAGGAAGCCTTCCTGAAGCACCACATTCCAGATGGTCTCATGGAAAGGATGCATGAAGAGTTTTGCTCACTCAAGCAGGGCAAGTTGGACGTCATCGGCTATCAGAGTGAGTTCAATTGCCTCGCTCGTTACGCTGGTGATGAGGTGTCCACTGAGGCTAAGAAGATGGCAAGGTTCCGCAGAGGTTTTAACCCGGAACTCAAGTATGCCCTCACAAACGTCAAGGCCAACAACTTCGAGGATCTCGTTAACACCGCGCTCAATGAAGAAAATGGGCGCAAGGCATTCGAGGAGTCTCGCAAGCACTCGCGTGAGGGTGGTTCCTCCTCCAACATGACCACCCCTCCGCAGAAGCGCCGCATCTGGGTACCAAATGGTGCTGTCACTCGGGCTCCATACGCCCAAGCTTCTCCAGGCTTCGCTCCCCGCCCACCCAACCCTGCTCAGATGCATGATCAAAGGGCTTCGATGGGGCAGCCAAGGCCAGGGCCTCCTCGTGTCGTCACTTGCTACAAGTGCAAGCAGACGGGTCACTACGCTGACAAGTGCACGCAGAGGCAGCTACCTCCACCACCAACTCGTCCCAACACAAACCAGGCAATGGTGCGCGCTCCCCCGCCTAAGGCCTTCAACTCCAACAACAGGCCTGTCGGGAGGACCGCAAGGGTGAATCATGTCAAGATCGACAAAGCCGAGGAAGCTCCTGACGTCGTTCTCGGTATATTACCCGTAAACTCTTATCTAGCTAAAGTGTTGTTTGATACCGGAGCATCGCATTCTTTTGTGTCAAAGATTTTTGCCGCAACAAACAACCTAATTGTGGTTCCACTAAGCAATCAAATCACTGTTCACTCCCCGGGATCTCAAATGTTGACTTCTAAGATAAGTAAGGACAATCAAATCCTAATTGGAGGTCACATTTTCCTTGCCTCTCTCATGTTGCTGGGAAGTTCTGACATTGATGTCATTCTTGGTATGGATTGGCTGAAAGCTAATAAAGCAAGGATTGACTGTGCTCAAAAGTCAATAACTCTGTTCCACCCTTCTGGCATGATAGTCTATTCTCCACATGAATCAAGTTCCATTCAGCTATGCAACCTCGATGCAAAACCTCTACCTTCGCTTGAGAATGTTCCGGTGGTTTGCGAATTCCCTGACGTCTTTCCAGAAGAGTTGCCAGGGATGCCTCCGGACAGAGCTGTTGAGTTCGTGATCGAACTTGAGCCAGGTACTCCTCCAATCTCTAAGCATCCTTACAAGATAGGAACTCCCGAGCTGAAGTTGTTAAAGGAACAAATTGATATGTACATGGAAAAAGGTTACATTCAACCTAGTTCCTCGGCTTGGGGTTGCCCAACTCTGTTCGTTGCGAAGAAGGATCACACAAAGAGACTCGTTGTTGACTATCGTCCTCTTAACGAGAAAACCATTAAAAACAAGTATCCAATTCCTCGTATCGATGATCTTTTCGATCAACTTGCTGGAGCCTCAATATTCTCCAAGTTGGACTTGAGAATGGGTTACCATCAAATAAAGATCAGAAAAGAGGATATTCCAAAGACAACCTTCACCACTCGCTACGGTCTATATGAATTCACCGTCATGTCCTTTGGTCTCACCAATGCACCGGCGACATTCTCTCGACTCATGAATTCTGTCTTCCATGAATACCTCGACAAGTTCGTTGTAGTATATCTTGATGACATTCTTGTCTACTCCAAATCCGAGGAAGAGCATGAAGAACATCTTCGTCTCACTCTCATGAAACTTCGCGAGCATCGTCTATATGCCAAGTTCTCCAAATGTGAGTTCTGGATTCCAGAAGTTGCTTACCTTGGTCATATCATCTCTGCCAAGGGCATAGCCATTGATCCAAAAAAGGTTAAAGCAATTGTTGATTGGAAACCTCCAAAGACGGTGAAGCAAGTAAGAAGTTTTCTTGGCTTGGCTAGCTATTGCCGTCGTTTCGTCCAAAACTTTTCCAAGATCGCCAAACCTCTCACTGATCTCACAAAGAAGGACAAGAAGTTCGTTTGGTCTCCACAATGTGATGAAAGTTTCAATCTCCTGAAGACTAAGCTTACTTCTACACCAGTTCTGGTTGGTCCAGATCCTTCCAAACCTTTCCAGATATTCTGTGACGCTTCTCTCCAAGGTCTAGGTGCAGTTCTTATGCAAGAACGTCAAGTTGTGGCTTATGCTTCACGTCAGTTGAACGCACATGAGCTCAATTATCCCACTCATGACCTAGAACTTGCAGCAGTTGTTTTTGCCCTCAAGAAATGGAGGCAATACTTGTTGGGTAATCGCACTGAAATCTTTTCCGATCATAAGAGTCTGAAATACATCTTCACTCAACCAGATCTAAACCTCAGGCAAAGGAGATGGATTGAAAAGATTAAGGACTTTGATCTTACCATTTCTTACACTCCAGGCAAGGCTAATGTTATGGCCGATGCTCTCAGTCGCAAGTCGTATTGCAATAATCTCATGATCATGGAAAGCCAACCTCCTCTTCATGAAGAATTCTAGAAGCTCAACCTTGGTCTTGTTCCTCAAGGCTATCTTGCAAACTTGACAGCCAGTCCAACTCTCGAGGACAAGATTCGTTCTGAACAACTTCGTGATGCTGAAATCAAGAAGATGGTAGAACACATCAAAGAAGGCAAGGATAAATTTAAGTCCTTCTCAATTGATGACAAGGGAACTGTGTTCTTCGAAGGACGCATTGTAGTTCCTCAAGTTCAAAGTCTCAAAGATGTAATTCTCAAGGAGGCTCATGAAACTCCTCTCTCCATACACCCAGGAAGTACAAAGATGTACCAGGATCTCAAGACACTATATTGGTGGCCTGGCATGAAACGTGAAATTGCTCAATACGTTTCTGAATGTGACGTTTGTCAACATGTTAAGGCAGTTCATCAGAAAACAGCTGGTCTTCTCCAACCTCTGAAAATCCCTGAGTGGAAGTGGGACATGATTGAAATGGACTTCGTCACTAGTTTTCCAAAGTCCAAGAGGGGCAACGATGCAATCTTCGTTGTCATTGATCGTCTCACAAAAGTAGCTCACTTCTTTCCTGTCAAAGAAACAATCTCAGCTAGCCAGTTAGCAGAGCTCTACACAGCAAAGATTGTTCCTCTCCATGGTGTTCCATTGGAAATAAGCTCAGACCGTGGAAGCATATTCACTTCTCATTTCTGGAAAAGCTTTCAAGAAGCATTGGGCACCAAACTTCTGTTCAGCACAGCCTACCATCCTCAGTCTCAGGGGCAAGTTGAGAGAGTCAATCAGATTCTCGAGGATATGCTCAGAGCATGTGGTCTCTCCTTTGGCATGGAATGGGAGGATTGTCTTCCATATGCTGAATTCTCCTACAACAACAGTTTCCAGGCAAGCCTAGGCATGGCACCATTTGAAGCTCTCTATGGCCGCAGATGCAGGAGTCCAATCAATTGGTCTGGAGCTGGTGAACGTTCACTCTTAGGCCCTGACATTGTTAAGGAAGCCGAAGAGAAAGTTCGCATCATTCGTGACAATCTCAAGATTGCTCAGTCTCGTCAGAAAAGCTATTATGACAGCAAGCACAGGGATATGATCTATGCACCTGGTGACAAAGCATATCTCCGTGTAACTCCCCTCAGAGGCACTCATCGTTTTGGTGTGAAAGGAAAGCTTGCACCAAGATACATTGGTCCTTTCAACATTCTCTAAAGGCGTGCAGAAAATGCCTATCGTCTTGAACTTCCAGAAAAACTATCCAAGGTGCACGATGTGTTTCACGTGTCACAGCTCAAGAGGTGCTTCAAAGATCCAGATCGTGCAGTTGATCATGATTCCATTGAACTGCAAGAAGATCTCTCTTATGAGGAGCACCCTATTCGAATCCTCGATGAGACCGAGCGTAAAACTCGCAATAACTAAACTATAAAAATTGTACCCTAATTTTTCTAAACCCAAAAACCCTCTCTTTCCTTCCTTTTTCTTTTTTTGCAAAAAAAAACAGAACAGAAAAATAGTAAAACAAAAAAAAAATAGCAGAGAAGGGAGAGGGCAGGCCGGTGGGCTGAGCCCAGCCCACCAGCATGGCCTGGTACCCCTCCCCCTCGTCCCTTACCTGTACGGCAGCTCATCCGAGCTGCCCACGTCGGCAGCGGCGTTGATGGGACGGCCACGAGCACCGCCCCTCCTCCATATAACCCTAGCCACGAGCTCCTCCCCTAGCCCTAGTCCTCCCTCCTCTCTCCCTCTCACCGCCGTCGCCTAGTTCTTCCTCCACCTCTCTCTCTGTCTCTCTGCACAACCACCGATCACCACCGCCGCCATCTCCAGCTCGTCGCCGTCGCCACGATGCGCCACCGTGCAGGTTAGCCACGGGAATCGACTCCCCTTGACTTCCTCTCCCTCCTCGACACCTCCTCGGTGGCTGAGAGCCACCGGATCGTCGCCGCCATCCCTGTCTCTGTCGCCGTCGTCGACTGCCGCCGCGTCGAGCACCTCCTCCTCCCTCTGATTCCCTCGGTGAGCACCACCTCTGTCTCCTTCCTCCCCTGCTTCCTCTCTGCACGCGCACCCACAGCATCCTAGCACACCCGCACGAGCATCAGCAGCAGAGCAGCAGCCGCCGTCGACGATCGGTGCCTCGCCGTGGTTCAGTCAACTGAATAAAATTCAGTTTGGTCAGTTAGCACGCTAACTGAACCTTATCCTCCCTCGCGCTCCTATATTGTCAACAAACGCGCAACAGCGCAGTGGCAGCAGCACTGCACGCACACGCCGCGGCGTGGGTTCGAGCCCCCCCCCCCGCGCGCAACCTTTTTAGGGATTAAATCCCCTCGCCCAGGCCCACCTGTCTGTGGCTCTGCGAGCCCAGTCAGCACGCACACACCGCCACCTAAGCGCCACGGTGGCCAGGGCCCGCTGGCAGTGGCCCAGGTTGGGTCGCTGCGGGGTGGAATTCGTTCTGCCCCTTTTCTTTTTCAATTTAAGTCCATTTTATTTACAGATTAGTCCCTAAATTCCAAATACAAATAACTTTTGAATTTCAAATCCAAATAATATAAATAAATTATGTATTCTGAACCAAATTTAATTCTCTACCTGTTTAAATCATTTGTTTCCTGTTTTGAACATTTCAAATTTTTTCAAAATTCAAATTCAAACAATTCATTTCAAATTTGGTTAAATTCATAACTAATTTAAACTTAATTCAAATGTCACATATAAAATATGTTTTCCATGCTAAATTGAACCACCTTTCCAAATATAAACTTTGTTTCATGTGTTGAATAATTAAAATTGGTTAAATAATTTAAACCTTGTTTAATTCATTTAAAATTGCTAAATTCATAACTTGGTCAAATTAAATTCTTTTTGAACATATAAAATATGTTTTCAAACCAGAAAATTATAATCTTTTCAAATATGAATTTTAATTAATGTTTTGAACAAATAAAAATTCAAATAAATTCATAATTTAATTTAATTCATTTAAATCTTGTTTAAACTTGTTTAATTCATAATTAAATCATTCTAAATCCTTTTTCAACAAATGAAACATGTATTCCACCTAAAATTTTGTGTTCTTTCTAAATATGAATTTTGTTATCCATTTTGAACAATTAAAATTGGTGAAAACAACAAATGCTTGTGTAACTCCTTTAAGAAGCAAATTTTCATAACTTAATAAATAAAATTCCAAACTTGGTAAACTTCATTTCAAATTGAATCTATTGTTGTTTTCCCATTGTTTTCCTCATCCATGCATCATGCTAATTCACTTACACATGATGATTAGTTGTAGATCATTTAATCCCACCTTAATTCATGGGCTTTCGCTATGCAATCCAAATTGCATATGGGTCCATTTAAACATGTTATCATGTCAACTAGCTTATTTTGATGCATCAATTAAATTGCCATGCATCATCCCATGATTGTGCATTATGCCATGTTATTGATTGTTTGTCTCTCTACGTTGTTTGTTTACTTCTTCTCGAATAGACGACGACGTTGAGACAGACGAGGTTTACGACACTACTTCTGAGGAGTTAGCCCAGTACCAGGCTACTGAGTTTGCAGGCAAGTATTCACTCACATGAACCATTGTGTTCCTTTCCACACTGGATACCGATACTTTCCGTTGTCTATTCTGCTAGCCTTAAGATTCGTTGCTTGTGTTCGATCCTATCACATGTTATCCTGTAACCCTGATATAGCCTAACCTCCACACCTATACCCATTGCTTGTTGCCTGTGTCCTACTAGCATGCTTAGGATTGTTTATGCTCGAGTCTGCTGTCTGTTATTATTGTTACCTTATTTATTATGTTCTGGGGCTCGATGTTTAAACTACAACCTGTTAATGTTTGAGGTACTGCTAATTTGATGATAAGGCACCGGCAGGAGGCCGGGTATGGTTTTGAGGCCTGCTAGTGACGACCCTAATTAGGAAAAGGGTCTTGTCTACTGATCCATGATGAGCGCACTAACCGCATGTGGGAAGCGTGTATGGGCGCTCCCCTCAATTTGATTCGATTCGCATCTCGTCCAAATCGCCTCATTTAGTTCGGGTTTTCCATTTGCCGCACGCATATGCAGGTACGAACCCGAGGCCAGGGTGGAAACTTTTGTAGTCGGCATTTAGGGAGACACGTTCTTAGAGTGCTATGAGGGTCCCCTTTTCTTCGTGGGGCTTGATTAGCCGTGCGCTCAATTGCACGGGGTTCTTTGGGCTTGATGCGAAGAAGAGTTGAGTTGTGTTGAGTGCCCCGCTTGGTGGAAGGGCCATTCCATCTGACGGGTTATTCTTACGTGTACGGCCAAATTGGTGCATCCCTGCAGGGTTAAATCTTCTCGAGAAGCCGTGTTGTCCGCGGTTATGGATGACTTGGTGAAAGTACTGGCTAACAAGTACTCAGAACAACTTACACCTAACTAATGATAACTTGACTAGTAATAGTCTTATTGACACAATAACTTGAACCATCATTAATCCAACTGTGTGAGTTATCCTCGGATTGCTTCTTTGGATAAGGGGCGGGATCCAGGATGGGTTTGTTTGAGGTTAGTGGTAGTTGGTTACGATACGCTATCTTATCCCCTTCTTTTAGCCGGAAGTTGTAGCGTGTTTCTGTAGTTGGTTAGAGCAGCCTGCTGCCGCACTTTTGTATCACCTATTCTTCCGTTGAACCCAAAGCATCTGTACTTGGTGTTGCCAGGTACACTATGGTATATTGTGAGTCTTGCTTGCCAGTACTTGTCTGTACTGACCCCTTTGGGGCTGTGGTTTCCGCAGACTACGTTTCCGAGGATCCCCATGGTGGCTACTACGTGGAGTATGACGAGGCTGCTGACGAGTAGATAGCGGACCCGGGAAGGATCCGAGACATCGTGGATGGGCTCCGTCTTTTCGTTTCCGGCCTCTTAGGCCTATTTGGATCTTGTCTGTACTCAGACACTTTGGATGCTTCCGCTGTGATGTAATGATGAATTGTTGGGACATGTGTCCTCTGGATGATTGTATTTGCTATCTCTGCTCTAGTGAGAGATATTTGCAACTTATTTCAATCTTTTGTGTCTTAGAGATATGTTGTGATATCACTTGTTCAAATGCCGTTGACGTACCATGTGTGTATGTTATGAAGTACGTCAACGGAAGTAGTCGGATTTCTATGGGATGGTTTACGCAGACGATGGATAGTAGAGAATGGTTGTCACACGTATACGTGTTGGCCTGCTCATATTGAGATGTGGGTGCCGGTATGCCCCGTAAGCCATTTACCTACTGTTTAGCGGGCTGTGAGTATCCTCTAGAAGTCCGGGTGCGACACCCTTTCTCTTTTTTCGCAGTTTCACCTTGTTCGGCATGATCCGTCCTCGCAAATATTTCGGGACCTCTTCCACTCGCGGGGCATGTTCCTGCTTTAGTTCTGCGCTCGCCATGCTGAGGCCCCGTAGCATCTCCTCGTGTATTTCTCCGCGAAGGTCACCCGGCGATGGTTTGAAAGACATTAGGTACGTATGGACTTGCAGAAGCTTTTCCTGAGACGTTCCGGGTGCTACTTTTTTCTGTAGATTTGGACTCCTCTAGGTCCTGATCAAGGTCAAGAACTTTTTGGGTGTGTCTCATACGGTCAGTCAGCTTTTCCGTTAATCGTGATCGTTGCTTGGAAGCGGGAGGTTTCTACAGCCCGCTACCTGAGCCCTCCGTCGAGTGCATCTCTAGGAGACTCGTGTCGTCTTACTCTTTGTACATCTTGCTCAGATTCTTCCTGTGCTGGGCTAATTTCCACTTACATAACGTCCGCTCTTCACGGGTGGCATCCGCTGGGAGAGGGAGGCCCTGTTCGACTAGAGAGGTGACTAGCCCCATTGTTTCCTTTGATAGGAATAGCTCTGGTCATTCAGTTCTTCCCTTCTTGCTTTTAGTTGTGGTTCCGGAGTTGGAGGGTGGAGGAAGTTCTCCGAGCTCACCATCATTGTCGATTGAGTTCTGATCCTCTGGCGATGGAGATTTTGCCGGGTCCTCCTCGTTGTCTTTCTCAGTCGCGTGCGTCGCGTCGGTGTCCCTAGGTGGGTCGACTATCTTGTCTTCTCCGTCGCTTTCTGAGGACGAGTGCTCGACGCATCTTTCCATCGCGACGAAGTGTACGTGGGGGTTGGCCGGGTAAGTGTATTGGGGCTTGCTTCCTCGAGCGAGAGCAGTGAGAGTTCTCGAGGCTTGCTTACGATTGGAGTTGGACAAAATCTTCCAGGTGTATCACTCCCGCGCGTTCCGCGCGGAAGTTGAAGTTACCTATCTTTAGACCGATACCTGTGTTGAGGCAGTCAAATGCCGGACATCATGCTGGCGAGTGCTTGGTGAAGTCGATCGATCCGAAGCGGGATCGAGTTTTCCCAAATCGTTGAGTCATAGTTTGTCGGTGATGGGGTCGAAGGAGCCGCGAATCCAGCACCTCTGATCCCCACAGACGCGCCAATGTCGAGGGGGTGAACTCAATAAACCCCATAGTTAGGGTCCCGGGGTTTAGTAAAGGAAGAGCATGCTGGTGGACTACTCGACTTGACGGGTTACTGCCTGTTGTATTTATTCCGATGGCGTGAAGAGTATCAATTACAGGGGGTGCTCTCCGTAGATTGAATCTAGGCTAGCTCTAAATATAGGATTGTCTCTCTTGTTCATGACCCCCTCATGTGCCTTAGATAGGTAGCAGGGGTCTCAGGGGCCGTACATGAGGTGGACTTCAATTTGAGTCGGTTTCTAACCTTTCCTATTCTTGCTGACAAAGTCTTTCCTTCTATTGCGGTCTGATTCTTTATGGGCCTTCGCGTATATGCTCGAGAAGCCTCCCAATGTACCCCTTAATGGGCCGAACCGGGTACCTTCCTAATGGAGGGCCTCTTGGGCACCCCCACACCAGGAGATAAGGTTTTTGGGGAGAGCTCCCGCGTGAATATTGGCTTCTTTGTCAACACGAACAAGGATGACCACTTCCTGGATGAAGACTTCTTCCCCGACGCCGACCACCTCTTTGACAACATGTCTGGTCCAGCCAACACTGTCGATGCTTGTTCTTCCACTGGACCGTACGTGTTTGCTATGCTTTATTTATCATGCTACATATTATATGTCTACCATTCTCCTTAGAATCTATCATTACATACTTTTCGTAGATCACATGTCTATTTTATTTCATCTTATTCTAGCCATGTTTTATCTACTGCTTTAACTTAGAAAATTTCTCATATATCCAACAGAACTGACCCAAGTATATGATCTTGCTAAAAGAGACTAAACAATTGTAATTTATTTTAACATAGTACATATGAAGTTGGCATTGACTATATGACTTGTTGCTTTTTGCGGCCCAACCCCCGATATGGAGTGGCCCGATCTTCTCGTTGAGCACTCGATAACTTGATGATAGATAACATGTGTCTCGTTGAAACCTCTCCGGCTGATCCCTGATGCCAATGCAACAACTTGCAACCCAATGGATATTCTCAACTCCACAGACTTGCACAACGTATGAGCTGATTGCAAGTGGTCTTGTACCTTCTTATTCCCAGTGGAACAACACATAACACGCATAATTTGCAAGGTAACACCACCAGATCGATACGAATTGGTGGGGATAAATTTCAGAAGAACATTGTTCAAGTCTGGAAATCTAGGGTTTAATTTTAATCTGGTCTAACCCAAAACCAACGAAAATGGAAGCCTATAAAGGCTGCTGGACGTCCAAGCTGTAGTTGGAGTCGTAAACAAACTAGTCTCTAAGTTTCCAAACTTGACAGGATCTATTTGGAAAATGGCAGAAAAGGACCCGTGAATTGTTTTGGTCGCCGCGCCTTGTACGAGTCGAATCGATACATGGGTCTAAATCCATTCGAAAGCTCTTCGAATCTTCTTGTTAGATTGTGCTTATTTGCTTTATCT
Source organism: Alopecurus myosuroides (assembly GCA_028641055.1). NCBI lineage: Eukaryota > Viridiplantae > Streptophyta > Magnoliopsida > Poales > Poaceae > Alopecurus > Alopecurus myosuroides. Next base: position 82,456,644 of record CM054060.1, read on the forward strand.
GGAGTCTATATTAAGATTCCATGATTATTTCAAATCCGGGACTTCTGCAAGTCTATACTGAAATATCATTTCCTTGACGTTGTTTTCCACGATAGCAACTTTGTTCTCCATGCCTCCCTCTCCTCCCTCAAGCACCTGTGGTGAAATATCTTCATTGTTTTCCACTTGTTTCATCTTGTTTCTAGCAGGTACTTGTTGTTTTCCAACATGTCTTAAGGTCCTCCTCCACCATTGTTTGTGTTATCAATAAACCTGCTCATACATAAATGCATAGGCTTGGGTAGTATAACATTCTCATAAACACAAACATCACATTCAATTAAGAAGGAATTCACCTTATAAAAACCATCAATTAAATTCAATATTTTCTTCCAGTTCAAGCATGCACAATCATCATATACCCCTATTATATCCTCATCATCCTCCCTTTCTTCAAGACAAGACGTCCTCGGCTTGTGGTAAGCTGAACGGGGAAGAAACAAAAAGAACAACGTGTATGCACAATACATGTATCTATAATAGGATGCATCATTTTTGTGGGTATGATTAATATTTTCACATGACATAAAGCAACGAAATTTGCAAATAATTAACACATAATTGTCATATGAAAACAAGTGGTATCTCATCAAATAGCAATCATAATTGTAGGTATAAGTGAAGTTCAGATAATCATGATCACAAGGAGAAAAAACTATATATAAATTCTTATTTTTTAATATTAAATCAAGTGTTTTCACAAAAGATCACTGATCAAATTTTGTGGTAGCAAGGTCCAAACGATCCAAACAATGTAACTGAGTAGATAGTGGATACCATGCTTCAACTACGTTACTCTGATATGTATCACAAGGTATTGACCTGATAGAAGTACACTTATTTGTATTATCATGTTCATTATGTGCATTATGCAAGTTGCAACTCAATTTGCAAATATAAGTGAAGTATAAATTAGTAGCATATTTATTTATCAAGTTCTTGGCCAATCAAACATATGCGTAGAATCATGCTCAGATTTAGCAAATTGTAAGCAATCCAACCGAGGTAACACAATGTTCAATTAAGCAATTCTATCACATGTAATACATATGTGAGCCACCATAAAAAATTAATTCATGCTATAGTCACCAACTAAATTAAAATTGAAACAAGGAGCATAGGTGCTAGAATTGACATATGAAATTTCACAAATCCTATTCATAACACATTGCACAATAATGTGTGCATTTAACATGATGGTATACACAATATTAACAAGTGGTATTTTAGCAAGCACTTCTTTATGTGTAATCAATACCAACATGCTCAAAATTCAAAATTTTCAAATTATCACATGGCGGTAAACTATATATGCTTGTCAACTCAAAATAATCAACTAGCAAATTAGTAGACTCACAAAATATAGTACTTGCAAGCTGCAGCTCCAAATCAACACCAGTATCAATAGCATTCTCCTTAGATGTAGGAGGTACTGATTCATATTTCTCAAGTGGTGTTGTAGGTTGTACTAGAGAAGTCTCCCTTTCTTCAAAAGCAACCTGCATAGCACAAGAAACTACACTAGGAACAATGGCATGCTCCTCAGATGTAAGTGGTGATGCAGGTTGTACCATAGGTGGCTCCTTTGCTTCAAAAGCAACCCGCATATCACAAGAGACAACACTAGGAGCAGACATGATTACATTAGTAGAAATGACCTCACATGTCTCATTAACTTCTATTCCCACGTTTTCTACAACTCCCAATCACTCATCGTTTATGTCCACATGTTCACTTAATTTAATTATCGGAATTGTAGGCGCACATAGGTTTTTCTTCATAACCCCTTGCAAGCCTTTAAGTGTGTCATGTATTATCCAATTTTTCTTATTGTTCCAAAAGAATTGTACATCAGGATATTTTTCTAACAAAACAACCTTAAATATGTTGCACCACTCTTTACTCAACAAAAGATGACAACAAGTAAACGCTCTAGGAATCACCCCACAATAAATTCTCACTGTATGCCCATTAATGGTTAAGGGAACAGAAACACCAAGAATAATGTGAAGTGCATCATCATTAGTTGTTAACATAAATGGTTGCTGAAGTTTCTTTGGAACCAACTGTAATTTTTGAACAACCTCAATACTAACAAAATCATATTGTGTACCCTTATCAAGGGTACTAGCAGCATGTCTACCTTTGATGTCCGCGGTAAAGTGGAACAAGCCTGATGCAGGTATCCCACTAGAATCCTCTTCCTCGAATGTATCACTGCAAAAAGAATATAATGGTAATGGGTTCTCCATGAGAGGATCAACCATTGTTAGTACATATAAATAGATGTCAGTATGTATATGGTGGAACTCTCACAACTCACTCAAAACGACAAAGAAAGGTGTATCTTACCGCTCCAAGGTGAATAGCAAGTACTCACCTACCAAGTAGTAGCAACACGTGTACGGATGCGAAGAAGTGCATACTCGGGGTTTTAGCCACCACAAGACAAAACAGGGTATACGGTGGGGCTTGGTTGGGATACCTAACAACACCAAATAACAAGTCCTATTTGCTGTTTGTGTGATACAAAAATGCACCTAGGAAAAACACACCAATATTGAGACAACTGTGGCAAGCAACTATATGGACTGAATTGTTGCAGTGCACTAGAAAGAAACTAGCCAAGCTCAATGAAAACAGGCACAAGATTGCTCAATTTTTAGAGTCAGTGTATAGCAATGATCAAAATTGCTCCACTCACAATGTGTGATATACTCTTGGCCTATTTTGTTTTTTCTTCGTTTTTCCTTTTTCTCTTTCTATTTTTTTATACTTTTTGTAATGGGCACTTACAACTAGGAGCAAAATAACAAGATGATAACAATGTACACAAATGTACGATGATATTGAGAAGCTTGTAAAGAGCAAAGAAAATTGCTAGTCTTGTGGGCAACATACCTAATTTTTGTGGATGTGTCTATGTCTCACAAAGTTCAGAATTGAAATCCTAAAGAAATTGTAAAGAAAACAAACTAATACGACGACAGCAAAACAGACATCTTTGGTGCCGGCACGACAGCGTACAACAGCTGGGAACGGCGCTACAGCGAATTGAGCACTTTTGTGAAGCGACAAAAACACGAATCCGAGACCAACTAGAGGTAGGGGTGGCAGAGATTTGGCAATTTCTGTGCGCGGCACGACAGCTATCCGAGAGCAACTAGGAGACACGGGCGCGATTTCAGCAGATCCGTGCCACGGCAGAGTTTGACTCCGATAGGGACAAGGAAACCCACGACAGCGTTTTGTTATTTTTGTGCCGCCTCGACAGGAACACGAGTACCACTAGAAACCAGCGGCAGGGAATTAGGGTATTTTGTGTCGCGGTAGAAACAAAAACCAAGACTCGGACTGGACTAGGAAACAACTCATATACCTAATTTTTGTGGGATTTTCGAATAATAACTATAACTAGAACTCGAAGAACACAAGAACCCTAAACCTAACCGAAAGTAAAGGACTCAAAAAAAAAAGAAAAGGAAAACGCACGATCAACACAAACATCAACTAGGGATTGCAAATTGGGCTGATCTAGGCAAGATCAACACAAACATCAACTAGGGATTGCAAATTGGGCTGATCTAGGCAATGGCACGGATCTAAACACCTATTTTGTGGACCATTTTCTGTATAGGATGAAAACACACAAATCTATGGATAAATTACTCACCGAGTAAATCTGTAAATCTGATACCAGATGATATGGGGTGGCCCGATCTTATTGTCGAGCACTCAATAACTTGATGATAGATAACTTTTATTCTCAACTCCACACACTTGCACAACATAGCCGCTGACTACGAGTGGTCATGTAACTCCTTATTCCTAGTGGAACAACAGATAACACGTAGAATTTGCAAGGGTAACACCAGCAGATCGATACGAATTCGTGGGTATAAATTTCATATGAACATTGTTCAAGTCTGGAAATCTAGGGTTTAATTTTAACTTGGTCTAACATAAAACCAACAAAAATACAAGCCTATAAAGGCTGCTGGACGTCCAAGCTGAACTTTGAGTCGTAAACAAACTAATCTCTAAGTTTCCTAACTTGATGTGACTCTATTTGGAAACTGGCAGAAAATGATTCATGAATTGTTTTGGTCACCACACATTGTACAAGTCAAATCAGTACATGGGGCTAGATCCATTGGAAAGATCTTCGAAATTCCTTTTCAGATTGTGCTTATTTTCTTTATTTGGAGTCCGTATCAAGATTCCATGATTATTTCAAATTCGGGATTTCTGCCAATACAAACAGAAATATCTTTTCTTTGATGTTGTTTTCCATGGAAACAACTTTTTTCTCCATGCCCCCTCTCCTCTCTCAAGCACTTATGGTGAAATATCTTCATTGTTTTCCACTTGTTTCCTCTTGTTTTCCAGCAGGTACTTTTTGTTTTCCAACATGTCTTGAGGTCCTCCACCAATGTTTGTGTTATCAATAAACCTTCTCATACATAAATGCATAGGCTTAGGTCGTATAACATTCTCATAAACACAAACATCACATTCAATTAAGAATGAATTCACCATATAAAAACCAATTAAATTCGATATTTCCTTCCACCTCAAGCATGCACAATCATCATATACCCCTATTATATCCTCATCAACCCCCAAGTATTTCGAGTGCGACTACTGCTTGGAGTCACCCCAACTTTTCCCGAGTTGTTGCTTTTTGCGGTCAGGCTCCGAATATTACGAGTGGGACTACCGTTGGGAGTCACCCCAACTTTTCATGAGTTGTAACTTTTTGTGGCGCAACCCCCGATTATTTCGATTGCGACTGCCACTAGGAGTCACCCCAACTTTTCATGAGTTGTAACTTTTTGTGGCGCAGCCCCCGAGTATTTCGGGTGCGACTGCCCCTGGGAGTCACCCCCACTTTTCCTGTGACGGGTCCGTTAGTAAATATTTCGTCCGCGACACAACTTTCTCGAGTATTTGACTGATGTTAATCCTGTAGACTATAAAATAGATAGGAATGCGGGAAAAATATCTCATGGTAGAGATGTAAATTGCTGGTTTGTTCATGCAGATTACGGAAGTGGTTAAGCAGCCTTATTATAGATGTACTGGAATAAAACTAAGCGTAAAAATGACGTACCTCGGAGACGTTCCACAGATTCTTTTAGAAGTTGCTCGTCTTCTTGTCTTTGAGCTTGTATGCGCCTCTTCCGAGTACCTCCCCTATCACGTAGGGGCCTTCCCAAGAAGACGTCAGCTTTTCGTGGCTACCTTGATTCAGGCGTAGCACCATGTCCCCGACATTGAATGTTCTGCTGCACACCCTACGGGATCATAGTTGCGTAGGCCCTACTGGTACACAGCTGACCGTGCGAGTGCTATGTACCGAGCTTCATCGACTAGATCGGCATCGTCTTCGAGTGCTCTGTTTGAGTCCTCTTTGTTGTAAATAGAGACTCGAGGGGCATTGTAGCGTACCTCCTCCATGAAGAACGGCGTGTACTCGGTTGATCTGTTTGGTGTGGTCCTCAGGCTCCAGAGTACTGATGGCGTGTGGACACACATTCGTTGGGAGACCCCAAGAGGAAGGTATGATGAGTACAACTGAAAGATTTCCCCTCAGTAAGAAACCAAGGTTTAATCGGACCAGTAGGAAAAGAAATCACTTCTGAAGGTTGTTGACAGTTGATGTTGGCAGGGTGCACTACCAGGCTCAGCATCAACGTGGAATCTGCACACAACACAACGAAGATACTTTGCCCCAACGAAACAGTGAGGTTGTCAATCTCACCGGTCTTGGTGAAAACAAAGGATTAGATGTATAGTGTGGAAAATGATGTTTGTTTGCAGTGAATGAAATGAGAACAATGTTTGCAGTAAAAAATAACAGTGTTTGCAGTAGGTTGTATTATCAATATAAAAGAATGGACTGGGGTCCACAGTTCACTAGTGGTGTCTCTCCATAACAAATAAATAATATGTTGGGTGAACAAATTACACCTGGGCAATTGACAAATAGAGAATACACCGTAATGCATATACATGACATGTTGACTACTATGATATTCATTTGGGCATTACAACATGATACATAGACCGTTACCCAACTGCATGTATGACTAATAATCCACCCTCGGGACATCATCTAAGCAAACTTTGGGTATTAAGTTACAAGAAACAAATTATTGAATTAAGTAAAGTGTGTAATGTAAACTACACAATTATCCTTAGAAAAAGCATTGATGTTTTACCCCTAGTTGCAACATCACATCCACAATCTTAGAAGTTACTGTCACTCTCCCAGATTACTGGAGACATGAACCCACTATCTAGCATAAATACTCCATCTTAGAGTCACAAGCATCTATTTGGCCAGAGCATCTACTAGCAACGGAGAGAATGCAAGATCACAAATAACATATATGATAGAGCCATAATCAACTTTACATTGTATTCAATATTCATCGCATCCCAGCAAACACAACATGTAGCATTACAATAAGATGATCTTGATCATGTTAGGCAGCTCACATGATCTAAACATGATGACAAAAAATTGGAGAAGACAACCATCTAGCTACTACTATGGAGCCGTAGTCCAAGGATGAACTACTCACGCATCACTCCGGAGGCAGGCATGGTGACGAAGATCCCTCCGATGATGATTACCCTCTCTGGCAGGCTGCCGGGAAGAGCTTCACAATCCTCCCGAACTAGGGTTGAGGACGGCGGCGGCTACGAAACTTTTCGTGGATGGAGGCTCGGGTACTTAGGGTTTCCCCCAGGAAGGAAATATATAGGAGGAAGGGTGATGTAGGTGGGCGACTAGGGGGGGTCGAACTCAGGCAAACCCATGCCCGACCACCTTAATGGGTCAAACTACGACCCAGGACCCGACCCATGGGTCATCGAGCGGACCCATGCCCGAACCCGATTAACAACCCGACTTAATCGAGCACCCATCGGGCATCAAAATAAAAGATTTAGATTAATTTGAAGCCGATTTTTTTGTTTAAAAATAGATTTCAACAGAGAGTACAGCCTACACAATTTTTATTTGTTTCCGCAGTCAATGTTGGAACAGACCGATCGGCCACAAGTCATCTTTATAGAGTCGCTCATGCTCCCAGTTGTGTGGCTAACCGAGGTGGGACTAAACAACCTGTACTCCTGAAGCTGTGTATACACCGCGTCGATTTTTGTTGCCGGTCGACAGGCCTATATTCATGGACGGATGGGCCGTTCTTATGGTGTATTTGGGCTGGTGGTGATGCTTTATACGTGTGCATGAGAAAAGGAGCAATGACCAGTCACATGTAACGTGGGCTTTTTTGTACTATTGGCAAAAGGACAACGTCCAAATTGCACACGATATTGCTGTTGGGTATTTATTTTTGTGCACAGCATTGCTCCTAGGTCTTAATCCTAGTTCTAAAAATGTGTATATAGTAAAATTTTCCACATAAAATTGACATGTATAAAATATAATATGATAATTAATATTAATCGGACGACCCATCGGGTTACCCACGGGCGTAAACACGTGCCCATACCCTACCCACGACTAATCGGGTCGCCCATGGGTAAGACCCATGGGTGAAAATAACGACCCATACCCTGCCCATTCGGGTCGGGTGCCCATGGGCGGACGTACCCATGGGTCAAACTGCCGGGCTGAGGGGGGGGGGGGGTCGCACCGCCCTATGGTGTGGCTGCCTCCCTGGCCCCCTTCGAGTCTCCTTCGGAGTCCGTGTACGTGACATAAAAATAGGGACTTCGACTTTTGTTTCGTCCAATTCCGAGAAAATTTCTGGAACAACTTTTCTGAAATACAAAAGAGCAGAAAACACGAACTGGCACTGTGGTATCTTTTCAATAGGTCAGTCCCCAAAAATGCATAAAAATGCTATGAAGTGTGTAGAAAACATGTAGCAATTGGCATAATATCAACATGGAACATCAAAAATTATAGATATGTTGGAGACGTATCAAGTACTGAGGGAAGCTCCTCTTACAAGGCCCCAGCGGGTCACCTGAGTGGTGTAAGGAGGCGTTTGTTGCGCCCAGCCGTGATCAGCCCATTTGATCTTTCTACTTGTCCGTTGGTTTGTGGGTGCGACAATGACGCGAAGGTAACATGATTCCCAATTCTTTGCAGTAGTCCTGGAACTCGGCTGTTGTGAAGGTGGTACCATTGTCTATGATGATGTTGTGGGGGACTCCAAACAGGTGGACGATGGACCTTATGAATTTCACTTCCGATCCCGCATCCTGGGATGTGGTGAATTTTCCGACTTCTACCAGTAGCATGGTGTATCCTTCGCTGGATGATCGACAGAGCAGGCCAACCATATCTAGTCCCCACTGCGCAAAGGGCCACATGAATGGTATCCTGTGTAGTTATGTTGCTAGAACATTTGGTCTTGTTTCGAACATCTGGCATGCTTCACAGTGTTGGACGATAGACTTGGCGTCGAGTTTTGCTGTGGGCCAGTAGAACCCTGCTCTTAAGGCTTTGGGGACTAAGTTTCTGCTCCCCATGTGGTGCCCATAGGTCCCTTGGTGTATATCGAGTAATATGGCCTTCCCTTCTTTGTGGGTGACACACCTCTATAATAAGTCTGATATGATGCGCTTGTGCAGTTGTACCCCGTGTATTGTAAATGACTTTGCACGACGTATCACTCGTGTGCTTCTGCTTGATCCTCTAGTAGTGCTTTCCTTGTCAAGTAATTGATCAGTGGCTGCATCCAAGTGGACTCTACTTGGAGGACTTTCTCTAGCACGTCCATGGGCGTGGGTTCATATTTTGCTTCTGATTGGTGTGTTGTGCTGGACTCGACTGCTTTTTCTGTAGCTACCACTTTGCGCTTAATTGAGGCTGATCAAATTCCTCGTGGAAAATGTCGGTTGGTATGGGCGCATAGGTGGACCCGATGGTGGCTAGTGCATCTACTTAGGACTTGCTCCCCCTTCCAATATGTTGCAGATCACACCCGTCGAACTCACCTTCGAGTATATTGTAGAGCTCTCGGTATGCGGCCATGTTTTCATCCAGGGCATCACACTCTTTCATGTTTTGTTGTACCACGTGGTTTGAGTCGCCGTGGATGACGAGTGAACGTCGTAAATGTATCCTTAATTTGTGACGTTCCATGTTATTTTCATGTTGTTTCCCACATGTTTTCTATACACTTTATGTCATTTTTATCGATTTTCCGGACTAACCTATTCACGAGATGCCACAGAGTCAGTTCCCTGTTTTCTGTTGTTTTAAGTTTCAGAAAGTTGTTCTGAAAATATTCACGGAATTGGAGAATTCGAAGTCCGGAAGTCTTAGAAGTCCCGAAGAGGCCCGGAGGGGGGGGGGGGCACACCATAGGGCGGCACCCCCCGGCCGCGCCATGGGGTGGTGTGGCCCCCCGGGCCTCCACCACCTTTTCCCTTTCTCCTATTTATAACCCCCAATATTTCAACCCTAAAAATATACCACTTCGTCCCGAGAAATACCGGAGGCCGCCGTCATCGTCATCCCAAGATCGGGAGGGTTCTGGAGTTCTCCCCTGCACCTTACCGGGAAGGGAATTCATCACCGGAGGGGTCTACACCACCATGCCCTCCTCCAAAGTGATGCGTGAGTAGTTCATCCCTGGACTACGGGTCCATAGCAGTAGCTAGATGGCTGTCTTCTCCACTTTGTACCTCATGTTTAGATCTCGTGAGCTTCCCTACATGATTGAGATCATCTTTATGTAATGCTACATGTTGTGTTTGCTGGGATCTGATGAATGTTGAATGCTATGTATTCTGATTATCAATGTATCATGTTATCTTCATGCCTATGTTATTTATGATCTTGCATGCTCTCCGTTATTAGTAGATGCTTTGGCCAAGTAGATGCTAGTAACTCCAAGATGCTCGATAGTGGGTTCATGCCTCATTTGCATCTGTGCTCGAGTGACAGAAACGTGATGTGTTGTTGCCATTAGGAAGAAAACAACGGTGTTCACTTAGTTTACATTGTTTACATTAGACACTTTGCTTACTGCGATAACTTGTTGCTTGCAACTTAATACCCAATGTTTGTTCGGATGATATTCGGAGGGTGGATTATTAGTCATAGATGTAGTTGGATGACGGTCTATGTATTTTGTTGTAATGCCCGCATGAATCACATAATAATCCTTATGTCTTGTATATGCACTATGGTGCAACCTTCATTTGTGTGAATTGCCGAGCTGTAATTTGTTCACCACACATGTTATCTTTCACGGAGAGACACCACTAGTGAACTGTGGACCCCGATCCATTTTCTCATACTGATAATACACACACTGCTTTCATACTGTTACTACTGCTTTCATACTGTTTTCCACACCATACATTTAACCTATTTGTGTTCAGCAAAACCGGTGAGATTGACAACCTCACTGCTACGTTGGGACAAAGTGATTTGATTGTGTTGTGTAGGTTCCACGTTGCTGCTGAACCGGTAGTGCGCCCTGCCACCTCAGCTGCATCAACCTTCAGAGATTGCTTGTCCTCCTACTGGTCGATTCAACCTTGTTTCTTTTCTGAGGAAAACTTCCTGCTGCATTCTTCACACCTTGCACTTGGGGTCTACCAACGTTAGTCATCAACAAAGTTTTCTGGCGCCGTTGCCGGGGAACGAAGTTTTCGAGAGCAAGCATCCTCCCCTCAAGGCACCCAACAACGAGTCGAGTGGCTCCGCATACCTTGGCCATATTTATTCAGTGTATGAGTTCCTCATATTCTGCCTTGTTGTTTGATGCGTTTTTAAGTTCATCCGTAGCACATATAGCATTTTGTCTCCTTTGGGTGATGTCAGAACGACTTCTGCTCCTGCTACTTCTTTCCGCTTGGAGCCGTCTAAGTACATTGTCCAATTTCTCGACATGTACGGCCTCTTCGGGTGTTCCAGTTCTATCCATTGTTAGAGGAAGTCAGGGAGTACTTGTGATTTGATTGCTTTCCTCGTCTCATATGTTATATTGCAAGGACCTAGCTCGATCCCCCACTTGGCGACTCGGTCTGTTGCATTGTAGTTCTTTAGTATCTTTGATAGCGGGGCTTTGAACATCACCGTGATTGGGTGCTCCTGAAAATAGTGACTCGGCTTTCGGATTGTCATGTAGAATCCTTAAGGAAGCTTCTGATAATGCGGGTAATGCTGTTTCGATATTGACACGACCTCGCTGAGGTAGTAGACTGGGCGATGTGCTCCGTGTGTAACACCTTGCTCGGGTCGCTCCACGACAAGCACTGTACTTACTACATGCCTGGTTGCTGCAATGTAGAATATCATTGGCTCCTTTTCCTGAGGATCTACCACTACGGGCGAAGTCGAAGGGGTGCGCTTGAGTTCTTGGAAGGCGACCTGGGCTTCGGGTGTCCACTCGAATGTTTATGATTTCTTCAACAGTTTGTAAAAGGGGAGTGCTTTTTCTCCAAGTTTGGATATGAATGTGCGGAGTGCTGCGGCTCTCCCTACTAGCTGCTGGACCCCCTTCACGTCTGTTAGCTCTTTCATTTTCAAGATGTCATGGATTTTCTCCGGGTTTGCCTTGGTCCCTCTAGTCGACAGGAGGTAGCCGACTATGTCTCCCTTGGGGACTCCGAACGCACACTTCTTTGGGTTAAGCCATATGCAGTACTCGTACAGTGCTGCAAAGGTATCGCAGAGGTTGCCAATAAAGGTTTCTGCCTTTTTTGTTTTGGGGACAATTTCATCCACGTAAACCCGTGCGTTCCTACCTATATGTTCCTTCAGGCAGTTTTGCATCATGTGCTGGTACCTGGCACCCGTGTTTCTTCAACCCGAAGGGCATCGTTGTGTAGTAGTACGCTCCAAAGGGTGTGATGAAGGCGGTTTTATCCTTGTCCTCCTTTGCATGTAAATTTGATTTTACCCAGAATATGCATCAAGAGAGGAGATTCACTCGCAGCATACAGTGGAGTCGATGATTTGGTCGATGTGTGGCACTGGGAACCAGTACTTGGGGCAGTACTTGTTTAGAAAGGTGTAGTCAATGCACACCTGTAATACATCTGAGTTTTTTTTGGCTACCAGCACAGGGTTTGCAAGCCATGTGGCTATTTTGATCTCCTAGATGAACTTTGCTGCTAGTAGTCTATTGATTTCTTCTCCTATTTCTATTTTTTTCGGCTTGGAGTAGCGCCATGTGTATTGCTGTACCGGCCTTTCCTCTTTGTAGATTTCGAGTGAGTGATCGGAGAATTTCCTGGGGACTCCTGACATGTCCGTTGGGGCCCATGCAAAGATTCTCCAGCCCTCACGGAGAAATTCGACGAGCTCACCTATCTATGCGATAGGCAACGAGTTTCACATGTGCACCGTCTTCTTTGGGTCAGCTGGGTGAAATCCTTGTGGGTTGTTGTGTCTTTTTATTAGACCAAACTCCATCTTGGATGTTATTTTTGAATTAGCGGGAGGATTGAGTGATCAGTCATGCAAGCGATGTTTGCAAGTTCATGTTGCATCCCAAACGACTGTGAGATCTTGTTGAACTCGCCATCACAGCTATTAGATTTCTTGTGATCCCCGTAGAGAGTTATGATTCCTTTGGGTCCTCACATTTTGAGCATGGGGTACAAATAGTGGGGGACGGCCACGAACCGTGCAAACCCTGATCTTCCTAGTATGGCAGTGTACTGTGACGACCATTTGACCACTTCAAAGTAGAGTCTCTCCTTTCTGTAGTGTTTTCGTTCCCCGAAGACGATGTCGAGTGCTATCATCATCAAAGGCCAACTCTTTTCCCGGCACAATCCTGTGGAATGAGTTTTCCAATGGCATCAAGCTGCTTATTGGTATGTTTATTTTCTTCAGTGTTTCAAGTTTCAACATAAAGGATGTTGACCCCGCTTCCTCCATCCATGAACACGCGGCTTAATTCGTAGCCCTCAATTTGGGTTTCGAGTACTAGTGTGGCGCTTCCTGGGTAAGGGACTGGAGGCGAGTGGTCATCTCTAGAAAACATGATGCATGTGTTTGACCAGTTCATGAGCTCTGATGTCGCTGGGGTTGTTGGCTCGGCTAAGTTGACATGCCTGGTGACAAGTTTTTTACTCCTCTTTGGACGGTGCACCTTTTTGTGTCATGAACACCCTTCCTTTTTACTCTGGGTACTCATCCTCCTCCGCTGGGTAGTTTACCCTGTGCTGGCGTTGTACTGCGGGTGCTTGCTGAGCCCTGGGTGCTAGCTGTGCTCGAGGTGGTGGTGGTGTTCCTATGGTCAACGGTAGTGGGGGGGGGGGGTGGCGCGCCTACTGCCAATGCTCCTGGCACAGCGGGGAAACCCGCCTGTTTTCTTCCCTCTACCACATGTACGATGCTTCCACGAGGAGTTGAAATCTACGATAGTCCTTAAGCTTGTGGCTTGACTTACGGGCTCCGTTGTCGTCTGTGTACATGTGGTTTGGGCAGGGTCGTTCGAGTTTCTGTTAGATCGACATGGGTGGTAGTCCGTCTTCCTGGATTTTTCGCGGCTATCACTCTTTCCTCCGCTCTCGGCCAGGCTCGTGTCTTGTTTCACGTGCCGGCTCGCGTGATGGCTCACACACCGGGTCGTGTCCTTGCCTCCGGTAGTCATTGCTGCGACTCTCTGTGAGTTTCGCTGCCACCAGCTCGGGTTCCATCCCGTCTAAGTTGCATTTTTTGTGTTTCTTTCATTGACCCATGTCCCGGGTGTATCTCCTGCCACCATTGTTAGCGTACTAGGTGTCCATGTTGTCATCCTCGGGTGAGGGGGAAGGAGCGCCATGTGCCGACTCTTCGCCTTCTACCTAGCTGTTGTCTATTTACATGAGGCCACTTCCATTTTTTACCCGGACTCGGCCAATATATTAATTCAGATCCACCCGACGGAGACCATGCTTAAAGTTGGAAACCGCTGTTTTCTCCGAGATGTCCTCTGCGCCGTTCTTTAGCATTGTCCATCATTGGATGTATCCACGCATATTTTCGTCCGCTCGCTGTCTACACGCCTTTAGCTGCCCGACTGTTGCCGGTCTTTACATGTTGACTTGAAGCTATGGATGAAATCATACTCGAAATCTTCCCAGCAGCTGTATCTGTTTTTGAGTCGACTCTTCAACCAGTTTTCTGGCGGCTCCCACGAGCTGCAGTTGTATGTATTACATTGCCATGGTTCGACTGCCCTTATGGAATTTGGTGGTGGTAAAGTAATCGTCCAACCTGGCTCCGAGTTTCCGATCACCGTCGTACTTGGGTGTTTTGGCCGTTAGCTTGAATTGCTTTGGCTTCTTGGCCTAGCAAATCTCGCGAGTGAAACAAGGAGGTCCGCATAGTTCCTCCTCATCTAAATCGGGGGAGCCGTGTATCAAGTGCTCCACCCAAGATTTGCTAGCTCGTGGTTGTGTATCTTCTGCGTCTCTCCCTCGACGTAGCCTATCCACCTTATTATGCGTGATCTTTCTTTGCGCGTCCTTTTGATCCTCCTCGTGACAGGGTGGGCGAGTCGGTTTTGCCTTTTCTGTTTTAGCTTATGTGGGCACAACCATCACTCGGGGGCTGCCCGCTCACCAAGTGCTGCACTCCTGAGGTTTAGGCCCTGTAGTACTTTTGCGTGGATTTCTCCGCGCGGGTCACCCGTTGTCGTTTGATGGACATCAGATAGGTTTGGACATGTAAAAGCCTCTCCTGCGAGGTTCTGGGCACAATTTTTTGCGAGGATTCGACTGCTCCAGGGCGATGTTCGAGGTCAAGCACCAGGCATGTGTCCCCCATGTTAGATCTGTCATATCTTTGGTGCGGAGTGTAGCTTGTGATGGAATGGTTTCTGCACCCCATCGCCCGTGATCTTGGTTGCGCTTGCTCCTGCGCGGTTGTCCATATTTTTCCGTATCTTGCTCAGATTCCTTCTTTCCATGGCCAATGTGTAGTGATAGGTTTCCCACTCGTTGGAGGTGGCATCCTCTAGGAGGGGACGACCTTGATCAACGAGAGTCGTGACTAGCTCCATCGTCTCGGCCGACAAATGAATTGTGGGACGACACTCTTAGCTTTTGTTGCTTTGGTCGTGGACTCCTGATGGGTTGATCGAGTGGGCCCATTGAGTCCCTCTCTGCCATCTTCCGGGTCTCTTCCTCTGGGTGGAGGGGATTCTGGAGGATATCCTCCGAGTTCCTGGCCGTCGCCGTCCGTTCCGTCGTAGGTTGGGTCCGCGTCCTGGTGCAGGTAAGTCGGGTCATCGTCGTCGCTCTTGTTGTCCATGTCCGAGTGCTTGGACCGCCTCACCATCTCAACTAAGTGGAGACGAGGGTTAGCGGCATGAGAGTAGTCGAGATCTTTCTCCTCCTTGAGTCGTGGCGTCAGAATTTCTAGGGATGTCGTTGATGCGATTAGCCCCGCTAATTGGAGGCGGGGCGAGTCTAAGAGGTGTCGCGGGATAATCACGGCAGACGTTACCGGGGGTAACTGATCTTGGGGCAAGACGACACAGGCGTTTGGGAGAGGGTTTAGCTCAGAGGGAAACATGATGGAACTCGATCTGGTAGCCGGCAATCAAGTCGCCGAGTCTCCGATCTCGATATATTAACTCAACTCTCGTGTTACACTGGATACTCGATATCAAGCGATATTGCTAGAACTCTTGGATCTCCTCTAACTAGACCTAGGGGCGGGTTTATAAAGCACCCGTGCCCCTTGGCTTGCCCTCCAAGGCGCACCTGGAGTCCTACCCGGTCACTGCATATTAAACCCTAACTTTCCTTACCGTAACCCACAATCCGGGTTACGAGGCCTACAATCTTGGGCCTTCTAGAAGTTCTTTTATCCTCAGCCGGATCTCGCGCAGCATCCTTGGGGCCGAATTACACCTTGGAGTTGGCCTACCGGGTTATTATCCCTCCATCAGTAGTCCCCAGAATAGCTTGGGCTTCATAGGATCCTCTTTGAAGCGCACGCTATTCCCTGCAAAATTATCAAACTTACAAGTTTCAAGGGAGGCCGGGTTGATTCGCTTTGATAAGTAGCTAGGCCTAACTCCACGGTGGCCATATAGTAACCCAGCTTTCTCCAAGTCTTTACTTGTCTCTCCGGGTCAGCACCCTGATAAGAATGTTAAAGATCCGGCTAACTTTACTCGATAATTGACCCTAATATTGCAGAGAAGATCCCATTCTTGTTTCCGTCCGGATATCTCGTTTAGCACTCAAAGCACACCCCACAGAATCCAGGTAAATAGCCGTTTAACCCGAAATTTCCGGCTGCCAACCGTTGAGCTAGGTTTAGCCGCCCACACCCTTATAAATAGGCACATAAGGGCAAGTCCAACCCCAACGGCTCATTTTCCCCTTTCTTCTTCCTCTTCGCCTCCGCGCCCAGGCTCACAGAGCATCGCCACGGAGACCTCACGCGCATCACCAGAGCCAATCCGCTGCCGGTTGCACTCCGCCACGGTTCGCCCCGTGCCGCCGCCAAGATCCGCCGCCGCACCCCCGACCTTTCCGCCGGGAATCGCAAAGGGACACCAAGCTTGTGCTATTTGCCTCCGTCGGGCTTCACTTCGAACTCCTCCAGTAAGTCTCTCATATCTATCAACTTGCCCTTGCTATTTCTCGATTTACTTCAGATTGGATCTAAGTCAACCCGCCGGTCATTTTTCTGGTCACGCCGAATTAGATCGCTCGAATTCATTCTAGCTAATCCAACGGATTGAATATAGACTTTACTTCACTCCCCTACTGCCCATAGTCACTAATTTCACCACAAATTTGGAAATGGAATCTCCAACCTAGGCCCGGGCCACCCAAATTTTCCGCCCTGTCGCTGTTACCCGGAAAATCCTCTTTTTCCGGCTCTTTTGCTTACAGTACATACATGGGCAACCATCCAACTTCTTCAAACACTTTTCAATACATAAGCTCCCCATAATTTTCATAATGATGCTTGATACCCGGATAACTTGTAATCTTGCTCCGCAAAACGGTACCCGGATAATACTTAGCTTCCATGTTATCTTGATATCGCTCATCAATACTCAGACAACTCATGGTTTCCAATTCTTATTCCTTGTTCCCTTCTACCTCGTGCTTTGCAGGTCAATCCCATGGCTCCCAAGAAGCAGGGGAAAACGCCGGCCAAGGCCAAGACCACCAGCTCCATATCCGCCAATTGGGCGCGATCCACGGTTACGAAGGCCAAGTTGGAAGAACTGGCCGAGTTAGGGGTTCTACCCCCTCAAAAGGAGATCCACTGGAGGGTGCCGGGTAACGAGACCCGGCCTACGCCCGCGGATGATGAGGTAATATGCTTTGTGGAGCACGTGACCCGGGGGTTCCGTCCTCCGGGTCACCCTTTCTTCCGAGACATTTTGAGCCACTATGGCCTCCGAATATTTGACATAGGGCCTAATTCTGTGTTAAATATTTCCCATTTCATCGTTCTTTCCGAGTCATACTTGTGCACACCGCCAAGTTTGGCTCTTTTTATCGAACTTTTTCAGTGCAAACCGTGTCGCGAAAGCGGTGACGGGGCACTTCTCGCTTGCGGCGGGGTCTCTATCCAGCGCCGCAAGAATTCTCTAATGCCACCTCTCACTCTTAACTCCCACGTCAAACACTGGCAACTCTCATATTTCTATTGCCGAGACACCTCCCCACCCGGCCAAAAGAAACTGCCGGGTTACTCGGAGGGCCTTCTTGATATCTCCGAGACCTTCAACGCCTTTGCCCCTGACTCGGACAGGGAGGCAATCCGGTCTTTATTAGCCAAAATATCTATTCTTTCGGCCCAAGGTCTCATTGGGCTTAACCTGGTGAAAACTTGGGTTGATTTCCGGATCCAACCCAATTCCATCCGCACTAAGTTAATGTGCGAGTATTCGGGGCACACCACGGACTCGCTCCGATACTCCACCCATAGCTTTGCAGCCGGAGACACCAACAAGACTATCAAGAGCTTCTTGACAGAGAAGTTGGAGGTAATCCGGAATATAGCCGGGTTAGAACCCTTCACGCGTGAGAACCCGGCCCCCAAGGTAAAGACTCGGCTTCCATATATTTACCTTCACACTTTCCACTCGATATGGCCAATAACCTTTATTCTTATATCTTCCTCTCAGGCCGATGATCCTTTTTGGAAGATTGAAACTCCTCCTAGCTCTGAAACTCCAGAGGAGAAAGAAGACGCCGTTAACTCGGATGAAGGTACATTCCGAGTTTCACTTAGCTTTTTTGAAATTGCTATTGCTCGTTCTTCATTTTCCGATTGTAAATCCTGATAACTTTCAGAACAAGAAGAGAAGGACGACGAAGAAGAAACTGAAGGCAAGGTGGAATCAGCGAGTGACGAGGACGACGCTGAGCCAACAGTCAAGGTCGGAGCAAAGAGAAAACCCCAAGGGGTCGTCTTCAAGGTTCCATACCTTTTCCTTGCCTCTAAACCATATTTCTTTGATAACATGCACGAGCTGAACCGGAAATTATCCACTTGGTCGTATTTGAAGGAACCGCTCGTGACCAAGCGTCGGGTGACTCGGAACTTTCCGGGTGATGGCGCTCTTAATCCGGGCATTTCGTCGTCTCCGACTCAACGCGCTGGTATTTGACTAATTCCTTCTCGGGTATCAACGCCTCTCTGAACCATCCCCTTACAGGATAATCCTATGTCTTGCTTGATGTTTTTCAGCTTCATCCGGGTCCAGCAGTGAGCTCCCCTCGGACTTCGTGGTGAATCCCGGGTAAAGTTCCCTTCCTGATGCTTTATCACCTTTTCATCACTTTTTTCCAGTTATACGCTAACTGCCTGCTTACATTGTCCATAGAGCCGCGGTCACTGTTAGTGACCAAGAAGATATGGAGACCGATGACCCGGATACAGAGAACCTGACTGATGATATGCATGCCGCAGCTGGCGGAGGACAACAAGTGCCACCAATAAACCCAGCCGACCGAGAGGCCGAGTATCCCATAGCTTCGCACGAACTCGAGGAGGAAGAAGCTTCAAACTTGGGCGCGGGAGAAAGGGCACCAGGCTTCGATACTCGGACGACCCGGATACCCTCTCGCACCAAGAGGAGAGTCCCTTCTCCAACTCCCCAAGGTCCCGGGTCTTCCAATTTGGGCAACGAAACTTTTGATCAGATGATGAACACTCTCCTTGCTATGAAGGCCTCGGAGAGAGATGTGCTAGAGCGCATGGCCGCGGAGCACCAGGTAATGTTACCTAACATCTTTCTTATCCATCTAGTCCCCAAGTGCCGAGTATAATTTGTTAAAATTGTGCTCGGTATTCTGCGCGATAACCGGCTTGCCATGATACCCGACTAATTCTCATACTTTGATTCCTCACAGGCACAGGCCACCCGGTCTGATGAACTTTTGCTCAAGACCGAACAACTGCTTCTTGCCGAGGTAAAGCGGAGGGAGGCCCTTGAGGATGAAGTGGAAACTTTGAAGAAAAATGTTTCCAAATATAAGAAAAAGTGTACCACTGCTCGAACCGCACTGAAAAAGTTGTCGGAGCAAGTTACCGATACTTATCGTATTTTGCTTAGTAAGTTTCTTGCTGCTGACTGCTTTCACGCCTCTATTTCGTTACAGGATACTCGGAATTACTGATATGGCCTTTCTTTGCTTCAACTGCAGGTGCTAACCTTGCAACCCCAGAAGAAGATGCTGTTGCAAAGGCTAAAACTTTAAAGACTGTGCTCCGGATTTTCTTTGCCGGCACCAAGTATATATTAGATGCCGTGAAGTGGCCGACTGAGGTATATCCGGGTGAAGAAAATCTTATCCAAGCTTGCTCCACTGTGCCCGCATGGATCGAGATCTGGAAACGCTCGGCATGCCGGATTGGTATGACCCGGGCCTTTGCGCTGGCGAAGGCTTATTTTCCTAAGCTTGAGCCGGCAAAAGTGATATCCGGGTTTCCAGAATTCAAAGCAGACGGCTCCAAGTTTGGGCCCAAGGACTTCAAGGCCGTACAATCCGCAGTGCGTCACTCGGCAACCGCTTTGGCCGATAGTATGGATCTGGGTACGCTTATGAGTTCGTACGATGCTGAAGGCAAAATCGTGAAGGAGGAAGCACCCCCGCCCTTCGATATTTTGGAAAAATGGGCTGCTGATTCGGCCAGGAAGAGGGAAGAAACCGCGAAGAGGGAGGCCGAGTTAGGATCGGAGCCAACCACTTCTACACCGGCTGTCCTCCCGCCTGTCCGTCCTGATGCGAAGAACCCGGGTGATGATGCCGGGAGAGCTGCGGAGCAAGCCCAGGACCAAGACCCGGAGGGCAAGGGCAAGGGTGTGGACCCTACTCAAGAAGCCGAGTAAACAAATGCTATCACGATACCTTGGTTGTTTCGCTGCTCTTGCTCGAAACAGATATTCTTTTGTCGGTGCACCTATGCACCTTTGATACTAGTACCAAGATTTGTAACGTACTGTAATTCCTTGATATACCTCGTGCCTCTTCTGGCCTCTGGATGAACTTGATATTTTATCTGGTTTGTGAGCTTATTCTCGATATCCGGCTTTCCTTATGGTTCCTTTTGTGAGACTCGGTTTCCGAGCATCGTGGGTTCTGACAGGCGGACTTTTCTCTAAGTCCCCAAGACTTGGATGTTAGGGTTTTTTGAGCTTAGTAACAACTTGTTTCTGTTTCAAAATCCCCAGTCCCCAAGGCCCGAAATCCGAGTCTGAGATGTGTGGTCTTTTCCAGAGAACAAATTATTTTTACTAAGCCCAAGCCCTAGAGCCGTTTCACGTGAGTATTGAAGTTATGCTTGATAAACGTTGAGTTTCCAGCTATTATCCTTATACTCTGCATAACTTGTGGTTTAGATGACCCTTTTGACAATCTTGTACTATAAGCCGGCTTTCGCGTGGATATCATGTTGTTACATCTATACGAAAACAGGGTCAGGCAAGTCCCATTGGGCTTCATGGCTGATTGTAATCGTAAGCGAGCAAATCATGCCACTTTAGTGCGAGTCACATCGAGCTTAAATAAGAAAAGTCAAGAAAATTTGGCTCCTTTGTCCGGTTATAAGATTGCAGCCGTACTCGTTTGCGAGTAATCGGCCCTCATAACTCATAGGCATCGAGGCCGGGTCCTTGGGTTTGCAACTGTGCTGTTTAAGCAATCAACCCCCAGGACCTATATATGTGAAACATACTTGGTGATACTGATGTACTGATAACAATAAATAATGCTTACCTGTAACCAAAGTAAAGATCATAACAAAATAGGATTTGATAACCATCTCTTTATTGATACGAGAAAGTTTGGGTCAGCAGGCCGCCTCATTAAAAACCTTCCAGTCCCCTTAGGTACCCTGGATAGGAAAAGAGTGTGTCTGGAACCTGCTGCCCGTTACATTGTTTTAGTTCTTCTTGGGATTCTGTCCGGAACTGACATAATCGATGCACACTCTCCACTTGTTGATCTTTTTTACTATGAGTACCGGGTTTGCCAGCCAATCCGGATAAGGTGTTTCTATGACGCGGCTGGCTGTGAACGGCTGCGCAATTTCTTCTTTTGTGGTGGATTGTTTGAGTAAATCACCCTTGATGAAAGCCACCATCTTGGTGTCTCGTGCTGCCTTGAACTTTGCCCTTTCGCCTTCAGTACTCGGCTTTTTCAAGGCTGTTCTGTCGTCCGGGTCTGCTTGAGACCGGTAATATTTGAGTTCCTCTTTTCTACAAGCTTGTTCAGCCATTGCTGCATCTCCTTCATCGCACTCAGCCGCTATGTCCCGGCTTCCATGTATGGTGATGGTCTGTTTAGGACCCGGAATTTTTAGCTGTAGATACACATAACACGGCCTAGCCATGAATTTAGCATAAGCCGGCCTTCTGAATAGCGCGTGATAAGGACTGCGCAATTTGACCACCTCGAAAGTGAGCCACTCAACTCGATAATTGTCCTTTGATTCCCCAAAAGCTACCTCCAATGCGATTTTTCCCTCGGGGCATGCTGAGTGACCCGACACTATCCCATGAAAGATTGTTGAACTTTTTTGTAGCTGAGACTCCTTGAGACCCATGCGTAGAAAGGTTTCCCAATACAGTATATTTATGCTACTTCCACCGTCCATCAAGACATTTTTCAGCTCATACCCATTGACCTGTGGTGCGACTACCAATGCTAAGACTCCCGGGTGTTCTATTCTTTCCGGATGATCCCTTCTGCTCCATGTTACGTCCTGTTCTGACCATCTCAGGTATCTCGGGACAGCCGAGGACACCGAGTTTACCGCCTGTTTCAGTATCTTCTTGTCCTTGTTGGAGCTTCCTGTAGTATGCACGTGATATTGACCCAACTGCTTGGGGTTGGCCTGGAAACCTCCAGCTCCCCCTTGGTTGTTACCTTGATTTCCGGCTGCCGGGTTACCGGCTGGGGGTGGGCCGTTGCCCGGGTTTCCACCTGGACCCGGTCCTCCTCCCCGACCTGCACCTCGCATGGCTCTGTTCACTTCCTCATTCTTCCACCTCTGTAGGTCGGCGCACTGTTCCAAGGAGTGGTTAGCTGGCCTACCGTTCCTGCTGTGCTTCGGGCATGCCATTCTGAAGATGTCCCAATTGTTATTTGGCCTTGGTGGCCCTTGGTAGTTTCCTCCATTGTGATTACCATTATTCAAATTTCCTTCTGCCCTGGGTCTTGAAGATCCGGCTTCAGTGTTGGCGACAAACTCGGAGCCTCCCTCAAACGGGCGCTTGTTCTGGCTGTTTCCGTTGTTACCCGGCGCTGATCCATTGCCGGTTCTTCCATTATTACTTGTGTTTGCTTTTGCTTTTTTATCGTCAGTTTCCTCTTCCGTAGTGTCTGTTGCGGCGTGTTTGTTGCATGCATCCATCAGTTCCCCCATCGTAACCTCTGAAGCATTCCGACTAGATTTCATACGAGTTAATTTTTGTACTAAAGGTGTGTACTTGCAGGTCTTTGCCATAGCTTGCAGCGCATCCTTGGGCTGAATATCTGTAGATGAATGAAGTATTTCCGTAACCCGGCGCACCCAGCTGCGCGCCGATTCTCCCTTCTTCTGAACACATCGCTCTAGGTCATCAATAGTGAATAACTTTCTGCACGTCCCGTGAAAGTGCTTAATAAACGCAGTTTTCAATTCTCCCCATGACTTGATAGATCCTTCCGGTAGATTGGTGAACCATAACTTTGCTGCTCCCTCTGACATCATTAGATACATGAATTTGGCTTGAAGATTCTCGGACGCATTGCGAATCGACATGGCCATCTCGTAACTGCTCAACCATGTTTCCAGATCCATAGTCGGCTCATAATTCACTACTTTACCCGGTTCTTTGAACTTTTCCGGGTAAGCTTCAGCCCTGATGCTGTCCGAAAGACACTTAGGTCCTGCAAGAATGGTCGAAGCTGGTCTTACCTGGGAAACGTGTGATCCTGCAGGGGGTACAGCTGGATGCGGTACTGCTGGTGGCCCATGTGCCGCAGACCCGGCCACGGCTCTCCTGGCTCTGGAACTATCCACGATGGCCTGTGCTGCTGATGCTGGTGGTACTGCCTGAATGTGTGGAGGAGGCGGCATTTGCTGCTGCTCTTCCCTCCGCCGTGCCGAACTTGTCTGGATATTGCCGGCATTACCTTGCTGTTGGCTGACATATGGTGTCCCATGCATTCCACTTCTGTGATCCGGGTAATTAACTTGTTGTGCCACCGCAGTACGCAGCATATCTATCGCCCGCCGGGTCTCCTCTGCGTGGGGTGACTCTCTCACGGGGATTTGATTCAGTGCAAGCGTTGCCGCGTATACGTTGTCCATGGGATTGTTGTAATGACCCGCGGGTGTACGAAAACGTGATGGTGGTGGTGGTGGTGGTGGTGGTACAGTATTGCCGGCAGTAACTCCAGTCTGTGGTACGGGTAACCCGGCCTGCGTGTCTACCGGCTGTACTCCTCCGGTTGTCGGCTGAGGGGCGGTTCCTTGATTTGCCGCTGGGATCGGCTGATCCTGAGGCGTGATAAATAGCGCAGCCGGGTTTATGACTCCTCCCAATGCTGGCAATCTCGTTTGGTGCCTTTGATGTATTCTAGTCGTTTCCTCTCGGAGCCGGGTTTCCAGTGCATCCATCTCGCGTTGTCGTGTGGCCATCCCTTGTCTTTCTGCTTCTACTTGTCTTCTCTGCTGCTCCAATGCACGACGGGCTACGTCCAAATCCCTAACACGTTCTGCCGCGTTCTCTGGAGTGATAACTGTGGCAAGAACTGTCGGATCTAGGATCAGATTATTGTCGAACAGGGCCGGATGTTGTGGATTGGAAGGACCCGCTCCTGGTGTCCGGTTTGCTAGGAATCCAAACGTGTTCGCGTGTAACTCGTTTTCTGGCGCTTGACTGGTAACCGATGCCGACTCTCCGTCAACCTGGGCCAAAACCGTGTTTCCGTTAGCCGGTCCTTGCTGCCGGGTCAATGCTTGTGCTGCCCCGGCTGCGGCCGCGGTTACGTTCTCTTGGTTGAGATTGGTCGCGGGAGCCGTGTAAACCGCAACCCGGCGCACAATGCTTGGTGCCAATCCATAATGTTCCTCTTCGCTGCTGTGTTCCTCGTACCGGTTCTCCAGTAGACGCAGGATAGATTCGGTATCATCTTCTTTCTCGACCCGGCCACGCGGGGTCCATGCCGGCTCCTCCGGCTGTTCCCACTTCGTGGTGGGCTCTTCTGTCGGGTTTGTTGTCCCGACTGATTCTTCTCCATCTGATTGGATATAGCTGGTCTTCCCTGACACAGAATCAAACCCAAAGTCGTCAGGGATCGAACCGGAAGTACGTACCATACCGATGAAGACGCTGATCTGGCCGATTGTCATGATAGATCCGGATTCGAGGTGATCCGACTCTGGTCCCCAGCCGGAATCGTCCACCATCTTCTCTCCTTCGTGGTCGATGTAGATCTCGCCGATGACTAGATTCTCCATGTTTTTCCGAGCTTCTCCCGTGATGTAAACACCTTTGGACGCAGGCCCCACGGTGGGCGCCAACTGTCGCGGGATAATCACGGCAGACGTTATCGGGGGTAACTGATCTTGGGGCAAGACGACACAGGCGTTTGGGAGAGGGTTTAGCTCAGAGGGAAACATGATGGAACTCGATCTGGTAGCCGGCAATCAAGTCGCCGAGTCTCCGATCTCGATATATTAACTCAACTCTCGTGTTACACTGGATACTCGATATCAAGCGATATTGCTAGAACTCTTGGATCTCCTCTAACTAGACCTAGGGGCGGGTTTATAAAGCACCCGGGCCCCTTGGCTTGCCCTCCAAGGCGCACCTGGAGTCCTACCCGGTCACTGCTTATTAAACCCTAACTTTCCTTACCGTAACCCACAATCCGGGTTATGAGGCCTACAATCTTGGGCCTTCTAGAAGTTCTTTTATCCTCATCCGGATCTCGCGCAGCATCCTTGGGGCCGAATTACACCTTGGAGTTGGCCTACCGGGTTATTATCCCTCCATCAAGAGGCGCAGAACATCTTGCAACTCGTGCGTAAGTTCAGGTCGCTAGACATGAGGGAGATGCTTCTGTCAATGGATTTGAACACCGAGCATAGCGCCGATGCGTGCTCTGTGAAGTCGCCGGATCCATAACGAATCGAATCCGCCCAGACCGGCGAGTCGCCATATGTAGAGGAAGCCTCGGTTCCAGCGCCCCAGATTCCCATAGAGGGAGCCAATGAAGAGGATGTGACCTCAACAATCCCCATGGCGAGGGACCCGGGGTTTCGTAGGGAAAGGCACTAGTGGACTACTTGGCTTGACGGGTTACTACCCACCTGGTGTTTATTCCAATGAGGTGAAGGCAACAGTCCAGGTTGCCGCACAGATTGGATCTGGCGCGTGTTGTCGGATATATAAAGATTAGGGGTATGTACGGCATTGGCCTAAAAGCCGGATTACCAGGGTGGCCTATTGGTAATGGATCACAGTCCATTGGGCGGCCCAGTAAGATCATGCGCAGGAAGCCAGATTTTAGAAGAACCCGGACCACGGCCCAAAGTGGTGTGGCTTGGAGGAGAAGACGGATTCCTTACTTTCCAAGTTAGATACTTTCCGTAGTCTTCTAAGTTTCCTTTGTGTAAGCCTTCATCCGGCTATCTATATAAAGCCGGACGGGAGAGAAGAAAGACACAAACAATTAGCTAGAAGCCAACTCGCCAAGAAGTTGGTCCTCACCGAGTTAGCGAAACCCTACTCACATTGTACTTTTCATACTTCACACTTCAGCCCTGATTTAGTGAGATTGCACGAGTAGGAACCCGGCCTTAGTTGCGACGTACCGAACCTGGGTAAACCTGGTGTTCTCGTTACAGTACTTCCACGTTCCCCCCATGACTCTACCAGTAGTCTCATGGCAGCCCCATCTATGAACTCTACTACGATGTCTCGACAGTTGGCGCCCACCATGGGGCTATCGACGTCAGGAGTTACATTCCGAGCAGGAATACTCGGCGGAATCGCTAGCACCATAACTGTCGGGAGCCTAAAGTTTGATGGAGACGTCGGACGCTTCCTCGACAACGGATCATACATGCCAGCACGGAATCACCTCATAAGTGACTGCGTTTTACCGATTGGATCTACTAATATCTTTATCGGATTAACAACAGAAGCAATGAGATTCTGTGGTGGAAGCAAATTTATCCCACCCGCCCTATGCCGAATTGAGGAAAACTATGATACCGGATTATGCTCATATTGCCAAAACTCTGCCGAATTTGTTGCCTCTTCGGAGATGCCCGCAATCAGATCTCACTTCATTGGCATGGTGCAGTCTGAGATCGCTGAAAACACAAAAGAAAAAAGTCCCGCGGAAGAAGCAGAAAAGCATAATCCCACGGAAAACGTGGAAGATTTGACATCCTCCGATCACGCGACGAACTCGGTAGCCGAATCTGTTTTAGCTTCCATTGAGGCAAGATTAGAATCGGAACCCGGATCTGATGCAGATTCTGAAGATGAGGACGATTTCGAAAGAAATGTCAAATCCATGCAAGGGACCTTCCACGAAGTACTCATGGCAAAGCCGACTGGAAACTCGGATCATGAGGAAGATGAAGATCGCAAAACCCCTCCGCCTGAGGACAAGGATGATGACGAGGAAGAAGAGGGCGAAGTTAGTCCGACTTATCATGACGTCAAATAATTGACGGAAGAAGAACCTAACAAGAAACCCCCATCTTCCAAGAAAAATAAAAAATCCTACAGGAAGTTGTTGTCCAAGTTAAAGAAGAAAAAGCTGGCAGAAACTGTCACTCAGAACCTGGAAGCTGGAGGACGCAGCGGTGCTAAACCAGTGGAGAAGAGAAAAGAATTCCCTATTCCCCAGATGTCGGAACAGGACGAGATCGATATGGACCTCACGAACCACCGGAAGTGCTGGAAGCCAGAAGGCAAGCCCTTATACGGCAGCAGCAACATCTATTCCGATCCCAAGAAAACCTCCTCAAAGCCCAAGCTACTGTAAAAGCAAAGCAGGAGGAAATTGAAGAATTTGAACAACGGAATATGTCCCGGATAAAACCCACGAGATTACCCGGAATTGCAAAGCCGAATGTGCTGCCAGCAAAAGAATGGTTCCAAAACCCTTCTTGGCAAAGACAAGTTAACAACTTAAATGCTAAGGGCGAACGCATTTAAGAAACTACAACAGAAAACGCAGAATCTGTATTCTTATCCTTAATGACGATCTGTATTCAAAGGAAGAAAATCGACAAGGAGTGTATGCTTTCTTAGGAAAAGCATTACAACAGCAACAACGAGGACAATCACGTTCCGACAAGTTGCATGATGACTCGGCATTATGCAAAACTGCCACGTGTGCTGCTGGAGCACCTGGCCTAGGCCAACCCGAAGATTCAGGTGATTCTAAGGAAAAGAAGGGAGAGCCTAAGAAGGACAAGAAAATCCCCGATAACAAGGACGCATCGTCCAAAACAGGATCCCACATGCCGAAAGGCGGAATCAATCCCCAAGACAAGGAACGGGATGAACAAAACCGGAAAGATGGCAAAGAAATGCCGCCTCCAAGATGCCGAGATGACAAAGACGGAAGATATGATAACCCTCATAGGCGTGAGAGATCCCGAACTCCCCAAAGGAACAAAGAAAGGCCAAGGAGCAGGACTCCGCCTAAATCCAAAGGGCATGCTATCGTAAGAAACAAGGATAATCCAGGAAGAGCGCATTCATGCAACAATAGACCAGAACGGAGCAGATCCCCTTCTGTTCATTCACCCGAAAGATATTCTACGCATGTCGATAGCGCGGAAAGAGACGATCTATAATTTGGACCTAAGTGTTTCACTGACAGGATCCGAAGAATAACTATATTATGGCTTTGCAAAGTTGGTCCAACTTATCAAAAGTATACCGGAAGTACAAACCCGGATACATGGCTCTCAGATTACTATACTGCTGTTCAGATCAACAAAGGGACAGACCTAGAGGCAGTAAATTCCTCCCCCTAATGTTGCCGGATGGATCCAGAGATTGGATCAACGGGCTTCCGTCAAGAACCGTTGATAGCTGGGATGACATGGCTAGAGTGTTTGCTCAGCATTTTCGGGGTACGTACAAATTCCCTAGGAGCATCAACCAGCTACCGCGTCCAATTTGAAGACGAGTCGTATGTCGACTTTATATCAAGATCGGCAGCAATGAAGAATACTTTCTCTGGAGTAAGTGATGTACAAGCAATGCATGCTTTCATCAACGACTTGAAACCCGGACTCGTACCGTTCATGGTTGGTTCAATGGAGCACAAAGATCTCGGATCTATGCTTACCACCGCCAATGAGCACGCAGCAGTCGAAGATGATATCAGAGCGAGACGTGTAAATATTGATGCTTTGGTTCATGCCAAAAGGACGCCTCGTTCTGAAAAGAAAGCTACTCCAGAAGCGCAGCCAAAACCCAAAGAAGTCAACTTAACCTTTGGAAAGGATAATGGCAGCAAATGGAAGGGAAGGAACACATAACCTATCTCCTACTCAAAGAAAGAGTGAGAAAAGATTAAGTTGGAAAACTGTGTCCACAATTCGCCATTTGGGAAACCTACCAACACAAACGCGTAGCGCCGGCTTAACAAACACATGAAAGGCACTGCAGGATCCGGGAACAAAAGAAAGAATTCCAAGCGGAAGTTCAACA
The DNA here is from genome assembly GCA_028641055.1 of Alopecurus myosuroides. Lineage (NCBI taxonomy): Eukaryota > Viridiplantae > Streptophyta > Magnoliopsida > Poales > Poaceae > Alopecurus > Alopecurus myosuroides. Next base: position 82,485,845 of record CM054060.1, read on the forward strand.
AGCAAAAGCCAGAAGCTGAAAAGGAAGAAAGTGAATCGAACACTGATGACAAAATCCAGTAATAACTGCGGAAAGGCGAGCCAAAATTCCCGAGAGTTGAAGTAGAATGTAACTTAACTTTCCTGGAAACTCCCTCAGCAAAACAGGCGAAAAGAACACTTCGAGAAATCAACGCGGTTGTACCTCCAACTCCAAAGTACTTGAAGTATTCGAATACGCCAATCACTTGGGATCAATCCAATCATCCCGGAAACATCCTAGAACCATGCACACATACTTTAGTCGTAAGCCCTATTGTTCAAAACACTAGTCTCAAAAGAGTGTTGATGGATGGAGGATCTAGCATCAACATCATGTACTTAAGTACATTGAAGCATCTACGTATCTCCGAGACCCAGCTCAATCACAGTAACATACGTTTCCACGGCATTGTTCCTGGTAGACAAGCACAATCCCTAGGAGAAACTTCCCTAGACGCAACCTTTGGAAAAAGAGAACACTTCCGCCAGGAAAAGATCTCATTCGAGGTGGTGCCGTTCGGAAGTGTTTACCACGCAATACTCTGACGTCCGACTTTCGCCAAATTCATGGCAAGATCATGTTATATCTATAACAAGCTGAATATGCCCGGGCCAGAAGGAGGAGTAATCACCATATCTGGAGACTTCAAATTGGTGAACGAGCTGGAAAAAGGAAACACCCTTTGCGCCGAACAGGTGATTCGAAAGGAAGAATTGAAAGAGCTGGCTAAGGAAGTATCTCTGACAGAAATGCCGGAAGGAAAAGAAAGATGGAAGCCAACGGATAGCTTCAAAGCATAGGAGAATACAAGGCAAGTTATCCTAGATCCCAAAGATCCGACAATTTTTTTTGTTGTGGGGACAAGAATGACTGACGCATAGGAAAGCACGCTCACCAAGTTCCTCCGTGGGAACTGGGATATTTTTGCCTGGTGTCCTGCGGACATGCCTCGTGTACCCAGGGAACTTGCTGAGCACCAATTGAAAGTGATTCCAGGATTAAAACCCGTCAAGCAAGGTCTCCGTCGTTTTGACGGAAGAAGACCTAACGCTATTGTGAAGGAAATTATCCGGCTTTTAGCAACTGATTTATCCGGGAAATAATACATACTGATTGGTCTGCGAACCCAGTATTAGTCCCGAAGAAGGATAGTATTATTCTTAGGATGTGTATAGATTACACGGGATTGAAAAAATTGTGTCCGAAAGATAGGTTCGCGTTACCGCGGATCGATCAAATAATAGACGCCACTGCTGGCTCTAAGCTTTTATGCTTTTTGGACGCTTATTCCGGGTACCATAAAATACGCATGAAAATAGAAGACCAAATCAAAACCTTTTTCATAACACCCTACGGAACATACTATTACATAACCGTGCCTTTTGGCTTGAAGAACGCGGGTGCAACATACCAGCGTTGCATGCAACGTTGTTTGCATAGTCAGATTGGCAAAAACATGCACGTTTACGTGGACGACACTGCCGTGGTTTTCAAGGAAAAGGATACACTCCTTGAAGATCTACGAGAAACCTTCAAAAATTCGCGCACTTATAAAATCAAGCTGAGTCCATTAAAGTGCGTATTCGGGGTTCCCTTAGGAAAGCTTCTGAGTTTTATCGTTTCTCAGAGAGGAATAGACATAGAACTGGAAAAGATCAAAGCAATCTTAAACATCAAAAGACCAACATGCCTAAAAGATGTCCAAAGATTGATGGGTTCTGCAGCCGCCGTGAGCAGGTTTATAAGCCGGCTTGGAGACAAAGCTCTGCCATTATACAAATTGTTGAATAAATCCGACAAATTTGAATGGACAGAAGAGGCGGAGAAAGCATTAACCCAGTTAAAAGAAACTTTGATGAAAGCTCCGGTTTTGGCATCCTCAAAAGACGAAGAACCCATGTTACTGCATCTTACAACAACTAACAGGGTTATCAGTGCGGTAATAATCGTGGAAAGGCGCAAGGGCGAACAAAGCATACCAGATCAATATCCGGTTTACTACGTCAGCGAGGTATTCTCTGAATCAAAACAAAGGTACCCACATTATGAAAAACTGGCATATGGCGTGTTTTTCGCATCTCGGAAACTCTGTCATTATTTCCAAGGACATTCCATAACAATGGTAAGAAAATAACCAATAGGGGATATCATCAACAATGCGGACGCAACAGGCCGGGTTGCCAAATAGGGCATTGAACTGGCTGCGTTCGACATTAAGTACCAACCCAGGACGACAATTAAATCCCAGGTTTTGGCAGATTTTGTCGCTGATTGGACAGAAGCAATGGAAAACACACCAATGCCGGAGTCGGAATATTGGATCATGCATTTTGATGGATCCAAAATGAAAGAAGGCGTCAGAGCTGGTGTAGTGCTAAAATCTCCAAAAGGTGAAATTATGGAGTATGTATTAAAAATACACTTCAACGCCAGCAACAATGTGGCAGAATACGAAGCATTGCTTCATGGCTTGCATATAGCAAAGGAGATAGGTGTTAAGAGTATACTTTGCTATGGTGACTCGGATTTGGTACACCATCAGCTAAACCAAACATGGGATGTCAAAAGCCCCATCATCGACGAATACCGGAGAACGGTGGACGAGTTTGCCATTTGCTTCCTAGGATTTGAAGTACTTCACATCAAAAGGGAAGGAAATTAGAACGCGGATGCTTTAGCCCGCATGAACTCGGAAATGGTTAAAACTCTACCGCCTTGTGTGTTTGTACAATATTTGCATGAACCATCAATAAAAGGCGGAGATATTGACTATACTCTAGTTTTCGAGTCAATAGAAGTTCTGCTCGTTAACCCGGATTGGAAAATTCCACACTTAACCTTCTTAGTTGATCAGAAGTTCCCGTATGGAGCACATGAAGTCTTGCAAAGGCAGATACAGCACCGATGCCAAGGATACATAGTTATCAATGGTTGCCTGTATAAACGCGGTACTATCCGATTTTTTCAGCGATGTATTTCGCCAGAAGAAGGCTGAGAAATCTTGCCAGAAATCCATGCAGGAGATTGCGGACATCATGCTCAATCAAAAAGCATAGTTAAAAAAAGCATTCCGTTAGTATTACATGTGCCGTATGTCGGTATTGAAAAAGCATTCCGTCAGGTTTTTTTGGCTCACAGCCAAGACAGACGCGAAACACATAGTAAATGAATGTGCCAGATGTGAGTATTACGCCAAGCAAACGAATATGCCAGCTCAAGCACTCAAAACTATCCCCATAACATGGCCATTTGCGGTCTGGGGACTAGATATGATGGGACCATTCAAAACTGCAAGAGGCGGACTTACACATCTACTCGTCGCAGTGGATGAGTATACCAAGTGGGTGGAAGAAAAACCCATAAAAAAACTTGACGACTAGAAATTTCGTCATTGACATAGTCATGCGATGGCGTTCCGCACAACATAATCACAGATAACGAGACAAATTTCTCTGTTGGAGAGCTGGCAAAGTACTGCCGACAAACGGGAATCCGCCTAGATCTCGCATCTGTGGCACACCCGCAATCCAATGGGCAGGTTAAAAGAATGAATAGCTCAATCCTGCAAGGAATACGCCCAAGACTCGAATCTCCTCTTCATAGAGCAGCTGGTGCATGGTAGAAGAACTACCCTCTATACTTTGGAGTATTCGAACGACGCCAAATAGAACAACGGGGCAAACACCTTTTTCCTGGTTTATGGTGAAGAAGCAGTGCTTCCTACGGACGTGATTCATGATAGCCGAAGAGTGCAGGTTTACAATGACTCGGATGCCGAAAACGTACGACAGGATGCCGTTGATCTCTTAGAAGAAGAACGAGAGCTTGTGCTACAAAGATCCGCCATTTATCAGGAAGGACTGCGACGTTATCATAGTCGAAAAATCAAACATCGTTCTTTCAAACAAAGTGATTTGGTGCTAAGATTGGTACAGGAGAGGAAGCACAAATTAGCCCCAGTTTGGGAGGAATCGTTTGTCATTAGCAAGACTATGAAAAATGGATTATACTACCTTGTAGATATTCGATATACGGAAGATGATCCTAAAAACTCGAATCGCAAAAGAAAGAGAAAGATAGATGTCGAACTAGGAGAGATAAAGAGACCCTGGAGCATCCAGCAGTTACGTCCCTTCTACACTTGGTTCAATTTCTATGTAAACATCTTTGAGATCATGAAATAAAGTTGTCGGAATTCATGCATTTCTGTTTTATTTGATTATACTTATTCAAAGCATAAGTCCGTCTTATCTATTTCCCAATGATCTTTCAAAATGCTTAAATTTTAACCCGAATTGTGCCTGCATGCTCGGTGTTAAAAAAATTGAATGCTTTCAAAGCCTGAGGAGGCTAAAGAAACACAGATTGTGCCTGCGTGCCTCAGTTTCATAATTTTCCTAAATTCCTTACTATTTTCTAAGTATTATCTGATTATTCGTGTGTTGGGTCACTGGAATTAGTAAGTAAAAGTGCCTAAGAATGATCCATCTTTCCGATTTTTGACTGGTTGGTCCATACCCAGTCACTCGACGTGAAGATTAAATACTTTCAAGCCACTTCAAACACTAAGGAAAGTTAAAACATACAAAACAGAGAACTTAGAAGGAAAGGAATTAAAACCCAGAACAAACTTTGCAAAGACTTAGAAATTTTACTGCAAAAGGGGGTGAATACTTATTTATACAAAAGATAGATCGCACTACAAATGATATTACATTCGAAGAATAATAATTCTTTCTATGCCTTGGCCAACTATGCAGGAATCAGGCGGCGTCAGAAGAAACTGAGTACTCCTCGTCGCTGTCGCTGGGGTTCTTTGGAGTTGTCGGAATTTCTTCCTTCGGGTAGAACATTGAGATCGACACCATTTGAGCTATCTTGGTGGCATGCCCCTGGACAGACTCAAAAATATCGGCTCTCTGCACATCCGTGTATCCTCGAGGGATACTGGTAGCGACACGCCAGGACTTCGCGGTGGTATAATGCATACGCATAAGCCCAAGGGCCATGCGCGCACCACCACGAGCAGCAGAGCGGAACCAGGACTCCTTCTGGTTTGCCACCTCTTCTATCGCCTCTACAAGTTTCCTAACTTCCAAGAACTCTTCAGCTTTGTCGGGAATGTACTTGTTCACAAGTAACATCCCCGCGGTCTTGAGGTTGGCGAAGATATTCCCGAAAGCCAGGATTCTATCAATCCGGGTAATCAAGGGATTCCCTTCTGTTGGAAGAAACAAAAAATGGTTAGAAAAACATAGAAGGAGAAAAAATAAGGCGTGTTATTAAAGTACAAGAAAAACCTTGGTAAAAGAACAAAAAAACTTACCCATGATTTTATCCATCTCAACGCCTTCTTTCAAGGCGTTGGTTGAGGTCGTTCTCCAAATCCCGGATAGTCGCTTTGTCCTTCTCGGCCTGGGCGGAAGCCTTGGACTCGGCAATGCCAGTAGCTAGCTGGATAGCCTCCAGTTCCTTCTGAAGCTTTACCGTCATTTTGTAAAGCTCAGAATTTTCCTTTCGGAGGTTCTCGGCATTGCCAGCATCTTCAGCAATTTGTTTGGCTTTAGCCAAAGAAGCTGAAAAGAGTAAAAAATGAAGAGATCAATACCCGGAGAAAGATTTAGAAAAAACAGAAGTACAAATGAGAAGACATTTACCTGCTGAGTCCTTCAGTTGTTGCTGAACCTAGGCCAACTCTGAGTCTTTGTCATCAAGAATGCTAAGGAGAGTTTTAACCTCCTTGTTCTTGATTGTAAGCTTGTTGAAAACTTTCATGTTTATGGTCTCGGCAGTTTTCTGAAACATAGATAAGAGAAAAGTCCCATAAGTCAAAAAATAAGCAGACATAAGAGAAGAGCATGAAGTAAAAAAGAATACATGTGTCTTTATGCTTGGGGGATAGAGATATTTTCCTGGCTCATTCTATGCAAGCTCGCCAGATTCTCGTAAAATTCCTTAGCATATTCTGCGAAGGTAATTCCGACATGGCAAAGGCATGACCTGGCGAGGCGAGAACACGTAATTATTCCTAACAATAAGTCCGCCTTGCGGCCAAGGATGGATTAAGGGAGCACAAGCGAAGTATTTTTTCGCCCACGGATGAATATATCTGTGTTTGTCAAAATGTTCTTCTTGCTTTACCTTGGACTCGCTGTCAAAATTGGGGATGGGCTCCTCCTTCGGGATGTTCGAAGGCCCAACCTCATCCTGCACCGCCCTTTCCCTCGCATCCGAGTCGGATGCAATGGGCTGTCTGGACGGCAAGGGATGTTCTTCTTCTCGGGCAGCCGAGTTTTCCTTCCCCAGCTGCTACTGGAGTGTCTAGCGCAGCGGCGGGAGACGGCTTTGCTCCTCTGTGAGCAGCAGCCTTGTGTTTCTTCCATATTTTCCCCTTCAAAGTAGTAGGGGCAAGGCTAAAAAGGAAAAGAAGAGGAAAATTCCGAGAAATGAGATTCCGAGAAAAAGAAAACATGCAATAAAAAGCATAGAAATGAAAAAAACCGGGTTCTCACCAGGAAGTAGCGAAGGCCACGCCGTCAAGATCAATGACATACTGAGTGGTGGATGGCTTTTTGAGCTTCCGTCCTCCATACTTGAAGTTGGCATGAAGAGCATCCAACTCTTCATCGGTAGCAAGCTCGGCCTTAGGAAGATCGAGGAGCTGTCATAAGAAACAAAGTCCAGATAAGACTCAAAAACATCCGATAAAAAGAAGATTCTAGGAATTTCCCAAAGAGATAGAACTATACCTTTGGAGCGGGGTTTCCGGCGTGATACATTTTCCGGCTCTCCTCGTATTGATCACGAGTAGAAACCAGCTGGTTCACGCGTTTCCGGAAGCCTTTCTTCGACAACAAGCGTTTCGTTGCTCTCATCGCGTCGTCGGGGCCCGTCTATTCACACAGAAGCCGAGTTCCGCGATACGCAAAGGGTTGAATGCGCTGTTCGAGCCAGCCAAGGATGGTATCCATGTAGGTCAGCGGGGGAACGGCGGAGACGAGTTTGGCGATTCGTTTCTTGATTCTCATCAGGTCCAGAGGCATAACCTGGACCGCGTCTACCGCCCAATTGTCTTGGGGAGTGGCTGCGGAATTGATGAAAGGCAGAATGCCCATTTCCTTTCCAGGAAACGGTACATCCGCATGGTAAAAGAACGAGCCCGTCCAAAATTTGACGAACTCGGAAGTCCTGATCTTGGGGAACCAATCCTCCCTAAACCTACGGAGGATGAAGGAAATGGTTCCACAAGTCGGAAGGACGCCCTCACAAGGGTTGCATTTAACCCCGAAACAATACTGCCAGAAATCCATACGGGGTTCTATGCCTAGGTAACTCGTGAAAAGGGCCTAGAAGCCGGCTAAATAGAGAATGGAGTTTGGTGGTAGGTTGTGAGGCTGAATCCTATAGTGATATAGGATTTGGAAAAAGAAGGCGGAAGGGGAGAATCCCATACCTCCATTGATATGAGAAGCTAGGAGTGTTGGAACGCGTAGAGATAAACAAAAACTTTTCCTACGTGGTACTTCCAAGATCTAGCCGAGGTAGAAGGCCACGACGATTACCACTAGACGCGCGGTTGCGGATTATCGATGAAGCGCGTCGGGGCAGTGCAGTCCACGATCCGATCCAGCCGATCCGACCCTCGAACGTCGAAGTGATGAACGTACAACACCTCTGCCGGTATCCACACGTACGAGGAGGAGCTCCGACGACAGACTGCTAGGTCTGGTGCGACGGCTGGACTGAGTGGGGCTAGGGTTCCCAACGCATGGGAGTGGACTAACGTACCCGCTGGGCAACTCTGATTCCCTCTTTACATAGCGAATGGTAGTGGGCTTCACAACACTTGTGGCCCATTCCCTCCGTGAGTCCGACTCACAAATCAGTCCATTTCCGGTTCGGGTCCAACCCGACCAATACAATTTCTCCCGCTCTTAAGTGTGCGACCCTACAGGCTCATGGCGACTTGGACACGATTAGAGTCCGACTCTCAATCGATCAATCGGTAGCGGCTCCTAGCAGAACGTGCCGACTCCCAAGTCCCAATGAGTCATGACGACATACCTTCCAATGTGATTTACATCTTAGTCCCTTTTGCCTCACGATATACCTTGTCGAACTATAGGCGATTTATCGTCATCCCTTAAATAGTTCGACTCTCTTCTCGATCCGTGATATGTGATTCATCTGACTAACTCTTAGTCAACCGACATAGTTAACATTTAACTGAGTCGCGCATGGCCATGCTTCCTGAATCATATCACTCGAGAGGGCCCAGAGAATATCTCTCCATTCGGAGGGGCAAAATCCCATCTTGATTATCCACATCATGCAGCTTGCTTCTCATTCGACCCGAACTCTGCCTTTATAGTTGCCTTGTCACAGAACAACGTTTGAGCAGAACCTAAGTCGGTGATCCACAACTCGGATTGTGCGACAACCTCAGGTCTAAGGATTACATTGATTGAGACATGCAAATGACGACTTGCTCGTTGCATCTCAATGTGGGTCAGTCCGACTTGCTAAACTCTTTAGCCAAGTCCGTGAACGTTGGATGGCATCACCATGCCCATGACAAGTGGAACCGTGTCATCAGCCAACACTCACATTAGTCTAGGGTAGGTGTCCAGCACAACCTAAATGACCAAGGACAATCTAGTATGAACAACATGAATATATAGTTCCACAATCGAATCACATATTCAATGACATATATCAGATGTTCAAAACAAGGACAACTTAATAACTTTATGAATACAGTGGGAATTACATCATACATGATTGCCTCTAGGGCATATTCCCAACAAGGAGAACCCGCTCGCCGGGTTCCGGAGACGGCTCGGTGTCGTCCTCGTTCACCCGCCATTTTCCCTTCACCACGAACCCTTCTTTCTCCAGTGTCGAGAGAAGGGAAGGAACCAAATTGCAGTGGCTCCAATTCCCGGCATTTTCCTCGCCTTCGTCTTCACCTCCAGCGGTGGCGGAGGCGGCGACGTCCTCACCGCCGTGAGTAGCATTTTCCTCCACAGGCTCGGAGGAATAAGGTGGGGGAGGAGCAGTGGATGTTGACGGCGGCGCGTTTCCAGCCACGGGAGGCAGATCCCCGCAGCCGGGGGGTCCATGTCGTTGATGATACTCTTGATGTCCACAACGGTGCTCGCCGCGTCAGAGGCACGTGGAGAATCTTCGTCGACCTTTTTTCGGCCGCGCAGACGTGAACTTGAACCTCCGATGGTTTTTTCCGAGGAATTGCTCGGGGGCTAGGCTCTGTGCGTTCACTCTTGTGCTCGTGCTCTGGTTGCTAGTGCTAGGGCACTATGAGCTCGAGAAGAAGAAGATGCGGAAGAAAATCCGGGGGCTCTGAGACGGCTATTTATAGCCATGTGCGCGTAGATTGGCTCCAACGGCTATTTTAGCCGTTGGATGCACGACACGTGTTGCGCCCGAAATTTCCGGGAAACGAGGGGACGGGGTGATAATTGCTATCTCTTCGTTTTCCGCGAGAGAATTTGTCAGAGGAGACGTTTCAGGGTTTTGACTGAACCCAAACGTCCATGACATCAACAGGATTTCATCGCTGATGTCATGAGGTTCCTTCTCCGCGAAGGTTCGTGGAAGAAAATACGGACTTTGAAAAAATCTAAGTTATGGGTTAAGAGATTTCGGTAAAAGAAGAATCAATACAAAACACCGACATTTCTCAGAAAAGAATGCTAAAAGACAAAGGGCGGTAGAATAAAGTCTTAATTCTTGTTGGGGGCTACTGTCGGATATATTCCGAGGGGTATGTCCGGCATTGTCCTAAAAGCCGGATTACCAGGGTGGACTGTTGGTAATGGATCACAATCCATTGGGCGGCCCAGTAAGTTGATGCGCATGAAGAAGGATTCTAGAAGAACCCGGACCACAGACCAAAGTGGTGCGGCTTGGAGGAGAAGACGGATTCCTTACTTTCCAAGTTAGATACTTTCCGTAGTCTTCTAGGCTTCCTTTCTATAAGCCCTAATCCGGCTATCTATATAAAGCCAGACGGGAGAGAAGAAAGACACAGACAATTAGCTAGAAGCCAACTCACAGATAAGTTGATCCTTGCCGAGTTAGCGAAACCCTACTCACATTGTACTTTGTATACTTTAGTCTTCAATCCTGATTTAGTGATATTGCAGGAGTAGGAACGCCGCCTTAGTTGCGACGTACCGAACCTGGTTAAACGTGGTGTTCTCGTCACAGTACTTCCACGTCCCCCCCCCCCGCGCGACTCTACCAGCAGTCTAATGGCACCCCCGTCTATGAAGTCTACTACGATGTCTCGACATGTGTTCTACACTAGGGTTTCATGTCCCCTTGTTATGTCCCCCTCCCAGCCCTTATATGGGGGCTAGGTCTCAGGAGTTTGTACACGAGTAGGACTTGATTTCGAGTCGTATCCGATCAACCCTAACTTCTTAGGCAAATCTTCTCCTGCACCACCTTTTGACTTGGGCCCTTAGTAGGCTTAGGCTTTGTCAGCCGACGATTCTTCTGGTGTACACACTGGTGGGACGCACCAAGTAGGCCCATCGTGGGGGCTCCCTTGGTCATTCGCACGTCAACGAGACCAACTATAAAGAGACCCAAAGCTAATGAAGCACTTCTTTGGACCAGACGAGATATTTGCCAGGGGCAACTCGAACATCCTAGGATTGCCAGACGTTTGTAAAAATATTGATATATCGTTGGAAACAAAACAATAAAACTTGTCGGGAAGCAATCATAAATATTCTGAATGTGGGAGAACTTTACAACGTACTTGCACAAACTTATGCAATGCCCTCGCTCACTGGTGTTGTAGATCAAATCTTGTATCTACGCATGTACCGCTCTGATACCATTGTTGGGTTGTGATAACCCACAAGTCTAGGGGGGCGCGTGGTGGCCGTGGAGCCCATCTCCAGGTTCCCTTTTGTATCGCAGAGTCTTCCGATGAATAAAAAATCCTTAAAAATTTCTAGCTCATTCCGAACACTTGTCTAGGGGGGCGCGTGGTGGCCGTGGAACCCACAAGTCTAGGGGGCGCGTGGTGGCCGTGGAACCCACAAGTCTAGGGAATTGTGTTTTGGACCTGTTTTGCAAAACACAAACAGAATAAACAGAAACTAGCACTAGGTACTGGATTAATATGCTAGTCCAATAAATAATAGAATCTAACAGTGTCAGAAATATGTATCCAACATCCCGGGACATCTCATTCCCTTCTGCACTTGCGCAATGAAGCGTGAAACATCTTTTTCTCTCTTAGAAAAAACTCCCGAATAAATTCTGGCATAAAGAGAAATTGTTTCTATTACTCCGGGACATCCAATTCCCTTAATATAAATTATCTCTGATATATAAAATATATCTATCACGTGTAACACCATTTCGATAATACTCCTTGTTGATTTGGACCTACCAATATACACCTAAACTAGTCCTAACTTAAGTGTGTTTCTCCGACAGGTTCGATAGTGTGTGGACATGAATCTGGAAACTCTTTCCTTTTTAATAAAAAATAGCAGGGCCATGGACGGCATATTGACTCGCACAAACTAAGCTCTCCTGAACCCGTTGGCTATTATATAATATTCCTATTACTCACGATACCTAACTTACCCGAGATTATAGATTCCGATATTGCCGTGAAACAATCTTTTGTTCACTGTACATTTATCTATCTCGTTAACCGGTGAGCTTCCTTTCGCTCTTTACTGTATTATGATATCCCACATGATATATCATCATCATGCATTGTATGTAGAACATATAGATATCAAGAATACCGAGTGGGTCCAGGTTTGTATCTCTCTTTTTACGAAGGAGTAATTGCCATCTTAGGACATCAAGATAATATATTCCTTTATAATTACCCAGTGGCTACCTTTATATTCACTCAGTTTACGGTGTGTCTCTAGATAGTACCAAAGGAAAACCTATAGAATATACAATCGTCATAACCTCATGGTCAAAGGATATATTGTAATATAACTCTCTTGTGATATATCGGTAAGGACAAAGATGTCTTATTGGAATCTCTTAGCATATCAATTACTAGGGTATACCCAGCCATATTGTTCCCTTCGAACAATATTTTGTTCATTGATGCTGACATAAACAAGTCCATGAACAGGAAAACAGAGCCATCCGGCATCCAGTGAATTAGTCATAAAAAGCAAGACTAGGGTTTCATACTTTGTTAATGTAACCACACGTGAGCGTGAGTTTTCCTACGAATCTCATATTCAGGAGCCAAGTCAGTAAAAGCATAGTAATATGAATCATAATTATGAAACAAATGTACAAATGTTATTTTTTTTTGGGTATATATCCTACAGTAAGAACTATCAATTCATTCAATACAAGTACTATTTTGTACACTATTTTCTATTATTGATCTGATAGCGATGTGTGAATAGTTCCTTCAGGTTAAGGGCCGAGGCCTAACCTCGCAGCTCTGCTTCATCTACCCATGGTATTTTAGTTTAATGAGTCCATTATGTTAATTGTGTTTGTTTCCAAATCTATGCCTTGCTTTTAGGACTTGTCAGGTACGCAAGACCCCGAAGAGTGATCAAGGTAGAGGTATGAAGATGTAGAAATGAAAGGCTGACTCGCGGAACTCTGTGAGAGGAGGAGGAGTACATCATTTGGAAGTGGATCTCTTACGAACAACAATGATGCCACCACACTTAAAAGCTTTCATCTGTTTATTCTTAAATACCAAGGAAACTGCACGAGGCGGATCTAAAGGGCCAACGTTTGGAGGAATTACTCCATGGTAACATGTGCTCATGTCCGTAGTGGCTTACAGATGAATTGCCTACACACAACTAAATAGCATGTGTATTAATTAATCTAACATTTTGTTTTATCTTATTTTTTCATGTTTACTAATGCACTGATGCACGTGAAATCTTAAACCCTAGCCTATTTTAGTCATTGATCACAAACACATTTTCCTAAACAAGTTTCGTACAGTAAACGAGAATTAATTAGACTCTTGGTGGGTTCAAGAATTGTCCTTATCAAGCACTTATTTCCTGGTTCGATAAACCTAGGGTCACTAGGAAAAAAGACACATACTACATTCAGAAATCCGGATCAAAGGTATCAACCTTTTTTCTGACGCCGTTGTCGGGGAAGTATAGCTGCTACCCTAATAAGGTCATATAGCACTTTTCAGTTTTGTTAATTTTAGTTTTAGTTTATTACTCTCTCTGTATCAAAATGTAAGATGTTTTAGTCTTTTTGTTCTATATGTATCCAGACATGTTTTAGTACAAAATTCATGTGAACCTTGCACTAAAACATGTCATAGATAAATATGGGACAAAAAAGGCTAAAACATCTTACATTTTAATACAGAGGGAGTACTTGTTTAGCTTATTTGAAAACTCAAAAATATTAGGTACATTTTGTTCTTATTTGAAAAACCGAAAAAATAGTATGGCAAACAAGAAGCTTAGAAAGTTTGCTACTACCAATAATGATTACTTACGTGCACCCATCACTCAAACCGCAGTTTTTGCGGAGAACTATGAAATTAAGCCTAATATTTTGAACTTGATTCAACAGAACATTTTAGTGGTTCAGCTTCTGAGGATGCAGGTTTGCACTTGAATACTTTTATTTAATTATGTGATATGACGCATATAAAAGTCATTTATCCAAATGCAGTCAATCTACACACCGACAAGGACGAGGATTATTAGGTTAGGGTTAGGCCGACCCGATTTGCAATTTCGTTCAAACTATGTAAAATAGTTCAAAATTTGAATGGAATTGCCAATTATATTTATATTTTGTGTTGATTTTTTTGGGTTTATATTGTTTTTCCACCAACACCCATTTAATTTATGCACGGCATCCCCCAATGGTGCCCTCTTTGGGGGGCGGGCGTACATGTGTCCGCTAATTTGGTGGTTATCGCCCACAAAGGCGACCCCCAAAACTTTGACCCCCCAAATGGAAGCCGGCTTTGATATGATTTCTATCTACAAACTTTCGATAAACTTGAGTACATATCTAATAAAATAGTTCAATAATTATGCAAAGATACCAATAGTTCAATAGATATTAAAAGATACCAGTAGTTTAATAGATATTACAATATTTCAAATTATTTGAATTCGGCAAGTTCATAAAAGCATATCATCGTGATCAAACTACTTAGTAACTCTGAAAGCCCACAAGTGCGCCACAAGATTAGTTTGCAGTTGCTAGTGAGTTATATCAACACGAATTTCCTAGTAGGAAATCTGTAAACTCGGCAGGAGCGCCTGGCTGTGGATCCGCAAGAGGGCCCTCGAAGTCAAACGGCTCAGCGAAAAGCCTTGTCATATCTCGCTCACTCTCGATGATCATATTGTGCATGATAATACAAACGTTCATGATACCACAACCATGATAGAGAAGGATATCTGATAGCAGCAAACCGTGCCTGAAGTACACCAAATGTCGACTCCACACCTTTCTGGACAGCTTCTTGCTTCTTAGCAAAATTTCTATTTGCCTCATCAATACGGTTACAAATTTTCTTCACAAATGTTGACCAACTGAGATAGATGCCATCTTCTAGGTTGTACCATTTTTCGTACTCATGACCATTGATCCAATACTCGCATTCCGGAGTATGGCCTTCAGTAAGTCTCTGAAACATCGGAGATCGTCGCAGAACGTTGATGTCGTTGTGAAAACTGGTCATGTCGAAGAAGGAATGTCAAATCCAAAAACCGTAATCTGCCACAACCTAAGTACATTACTGCACTTTCCATCATGACCTCATATGTACATCCCCTACCAGGCGAATGGGCATTTTTTTTCCAACGCCAATGCATCCAATCCCAAGAAACCCTCTTACTTGTCCTTGTGCCAAGAGACGAGTCGTAGCGTGTCTGATGCATTTGGTGCTATCTGATACTCGGTACCAAACACTGCCAATATTGTCTTGCAAAATAGGAACGTGGCTTCAACGACGCTTGTCTCAAATGATATTCATCCAACGAGTCTGCTGGAACTCCATAAGAAAGACACCGTACGACACCCGTACATTTGTGAAGAGACGAAAATCCAAGAAGTCTGGCGCAATCTCTCTTCAGCTTGAACTAGTCATCGTAATCCTGATCACCATGCACAATTCACCTAAACATTTCTTGGTTCATCCTAAAATAGGTGGATTCGTCGGCTGCTCCGAGAAACACTCGCTGTACAAAAGCATGTGGCCAGTTCTCCTATAATGATTCTTATCCGACTTGCGCCATTTCCTTGATCCTCCATATTTGGGATCGTCTTCCTCCTCGGCGAGCGCATCTAAACGAGCGGCCATGACCATCCGATTCTCTTATTCGTATCCAAGGATGACCTCCTCTCCATCATTCGTAAAACATGATCTCATGTTGCTATCCGTACCCTATTGGATAAGAATGAAATATTAGCATTGAACCAAGAGAAGGAAGCGCCGGTCAATCAACCTTAGGCAAACGGCCGAACACCTTATGTTCGTGGTGGCGGCGAGGAAGAGGCGGATCCTGCTGAATGGATTGCGGCGTCGCACAACAACGATGGGGACCGATGGCGAGCGGCAGGGCATGGGACTACGTCATACGTGCTCAACTCATGCGGGGAAATCACGCCGACCAGGGTAGCGGTGATGTCGCAATTCCACGACGATAGTAAGCAGCAGGACGGGGTGGGGGCAAATGACAACCGATCTATGTTGTCATGTGTATATGACAAGTTGCCTCCATTTTTTTTGAAGGAAATTATATTAATATCGCAAAGATACAAATTACACCCGGCCTCTGCAACAACGCAATGGATGCACACAGCCGAAAGGCAATAAAAAGAAGAAAATAAAAAAGAAAAGTTCCGCTACAGAGTTACAGTCCTCGCGGTATCCGCACAACCACCACATAAACAACAGCTGATGTCCATCTCTTCGAAAACAACGTCTTCAGGAAGAACGGTGCCAGACACAACCAATTAAGGCCAGACCTTGGGTTTTCATCCTGAAGATAATCCTCGCTTTCAAAACAACGGCTCGAAGAAGACCAGTGCCAGGAACAACCAATTAAGGTCAGACCTTGGGTTTTCACCCTGAAAGGTAGGACGTTGGACTTCACGCATATTGTCGCCCCCTCTGACACACGGCTGCCACGAATCTTGTAACTCCAAGCCAGTTCCCCATCGATGCAAAAAATCCGAACACCGTTGCTAGTCCTCCAATCTCACCTTCGATGACTGAGCATTGCGACCGAATTCCACCGATCCAGCAATCTCTAGGCGTTGCCCATGGGAGTTCGCCGGCAGAGCCTTTCGGTAGACACCCCGGATTGATCAAAGAGAATCTACATCAGGATCTTCATCTTCGCGCGATGGGAAACCTAGGACCACCGTCATTATTCTGAAGCCTCGCAAGCCCCCTCGCCGCGAGTCACTCCCCAGCATGAATGGCATCGGAAGATAAGGCAGTCCGGGGCGCAGCTGCAGGACGTCTCCGTCTTGACGACCAGATCTTCCCGTAGCGGTCCCGGCCAGCCCCCAACAGCCCAGATCGGGGCCTCAGCCCTAACCGGAGCATCGGCGGCCAGATCGCACGCCATGCCGGTGGCACACCACCTCCTCCTCCTCGACACCATCCTCTGCCGGAGGACCTCAGGCAGCAGCCAAGATGGCCGCGCCGCCCTATCCTCAGGTCGCGCCCCACCTCCTCCCGTGTTGCGCCTTCTAGGGATCTCGCCTGCCCACCCCCGCGCCGAGAGGGGGCGCCGCCGCCGGCATCGGCAGCAGCGGCGACAAGAGAAGGTAGGCGGGAGGGGCTTGTGTGCTTGCGGGAGGCGGCGCCTCCGGAGCCGCCCGGGAAGGAGGCGACCCAGGAGGGAGGCGGCTAGGGTTGGAGGGAGGGAGCAATTCTAAGTGAGCGTAGCTCAACTGGTTGGGAGAGTTGATGTACGAACCCAACACCCAAGTTCAAGTCCCCACGGGCACGAATTTAGGTTTCTATTTATACTTGAGAACCAGACCTTCCTGGTACTCATGCACTTTATCCCGATGACCAGTCTTGGTTTGTAACCAAGATAAAATTCTTGTTACTCATGCATATATGGCTGTGTGCATCCCTAGTTGGTGCAGAGGCCGGGGAACTGAAATTCTCCCCTTTTTAAAAAAAAAGTTACCTTCATGTCAGGTTGGCTACCTAAACCCTAAACCCTAAACCCTAAAACCATAGGAGGAACGAAGGCGACCACTCTGCTCGTGTTTCCCTCCAGCCTCCTTTCCGTGCTCCTCTTTACGAAACTTACGCGTCCAATCGAGGAATAACATTATTCCCGCGCTAGCAGGGTAGATCCCGATCGATCGACCTCTGGCCGGCCATGTGGGGTGGGGGTTCATCATCGTACTACTACTACCACATCTCGTACCCAGTCTGTTGCATGGGGACACGCACGTCGTGGGACGCTCATCTGCAGTCCTCACTCACCCCCGGTGGGTGCCGTCCAATTGTGTCCCCTCGCCGGGCCAGATGCGTGATCTCTTGTGGCTATCGCTGCCCGGTGATCTCCAGAAACGCCGTTGATGGGAGTGACGCGTGCTAATCCGGTCTAACTTTCCTGATTTAATTTGTCCGCCAGCGTCCATCTCACATCAGCTTGAGCTGGTGGTAATGCAAGTGGGATTTGGACTTGGACACCCCCACCTACCGAGTTAACCCGAGAAAACAAAACCTGCCTTTCTAATTTGAGGAGGCGAGGGTCCGAGGGCCCAACGGGCATCGCTTTTACGCCCATGTGGGAGGAAGACGACACGCGCGGGGCATAAAACTCTGCCCGCCCGTGCGTGCATGCATGCGATGCGAGCGTGCTCCACATCGACGCGGTTCTAGTATGTGCACGTCGTACTGGTAGAGCATTGACAGTAACTAACCCACTTGGCCACCTGCCCAGTTCCATTCATAAGAAATTAAGAAGGTAAATACTATCCGTCGGGGTCCGGCCGAAAGCAAAGCATCGGACCAATTGGACGCCACACATTTCCAGTCCATCCTACGGGCATGCATCAATGCTTCACAGGAAAAAAAAATCTGGTCATATAACAAGGGAGCTCCCCCATAATTACTGGCCTTAAATCAATCTCATTACTACGGCCGGATTTATCTCCCAAATCAAACCAGCATTTGCTCAGTATCACACCATCGGGGCAACCTCCAAACCTCGCCCATACCTGCACATCCACGTCAGGGCCTCTCTGACTGCCGGTGGCCGGAGGTGTGGAGTCGCAGCATAGCTGTGCCCTACCCCCTGCTCGTTTCTCCTCCGATTCCCCGACCCCAAACCAGAGCTCGCTTCCTCCGCTGTGCCGGAACGAAGAAATCCGCCGTTGCTTCCTCAGATTGCTTCCGCCGCCGCTGGTATCCAAGATCCGGCTTCCCACGCACCTCGTCCCCCCGACGGATTTCTTCATGGCGCTACGCGGCGTGGAGGACTCGCCGGATTGATGTGCTTCAGGGCGGCGCCGGAGTAGGTGACAAGGTACAAAGCAACTCGAGTACACTGTTGTTTAATTCTTCTGAAAATTATGGCCTTCAATCCACGTATCCGTCCATGATTAGATTCTTAAGTGTTGGTAGACACGGCCGATGCGTGATCTACAGCTAGACATCCGGTAGTCCTCAGTTCTTCTTATTCCCAATCCATGCTTTCTATATTTACGCCTCTGATGCATGCAAATATCTTGTATTCCCCGCAACAGATTTGACACTTGTACAGATTGGAGGTAATCATTGAAGCATTGTGCAGTTTGAAATATGAGTGATTTCCACATTGATTTTGTTGTGTTTTGCATGACAGAAATTTTATGCTATCCACCATGCTTCCCCGTAACATAATTTCCTTGCATACATATTGGCGGCAACCATGGAAGCATTATTATGTTCAAATATCTATGCTTCTACATTTATATTGTCATGTTGCGCATCCAAAATTATTGTGCTTCTGCTTCCAACTCACTAGGTATGTGTTACAGAAAGGTGACATGCTTGCTACCCCCAGTTAGTCCTGGTGATGCTTTTTCATCAATATTGTAATGTTGTGCGTGCAAAAAAAATGCTTATGCTTCCTATTTAGCTTATATTTACTATAGACGATATGCATGTTTCCTACCCATTAGTCATGCTTTCATATTATCAATCTATTCATATTTTGTTTTTTTAATGCAAACATTTCGGTTTAGAGAATGGGTTACAGAAATGTGTCATGCTTCCTACCCATTTGATGTGTTGAAGCTTCTACACCGAAATTGTAATGTTGTGCATGGAAAAAATATATGTTTTCACTTATTTTTATTCCTAGTGATGTTTGTTTAGACTTCCCCTTTTGGTTTGCCTTTGAGTACAGAAAATTCTCAATTTTCCTATCCCATTAGTCATGGTTTCATATTATCAAAGTATTCTTAGTTGTAATTTCAACCTTTCGGTTTAGGATAGGGGTACACTTTCTATTGTTTCCTGAATGTGAGACTGAGTACTGTTTCCTGTTTTATGTTGGCAGGGATAGCCTAAATAAGCATGAAGGAAACCAAGCAAATGTATAACCTGAAGAGTCGTTTTTCGGAATTGACGTGCTTCCAAATTGGTGCGTTCATCTTGGAAGCAATATTCAGGCCCAAATCAAAGTAGATTGTAATGGAAGCAAAATTCCAAATTGGTGCGTTCATCTTGGAAGCACTATTACGGGCCGAAATCAAATTGGTGCGTTCATCTTTGATGGTTGTGGCTTTGGTCGACGAGGAGTACCAACAAGCAAGGGAGCCCGTGGGTACATCATATCGTTCAAGCGCTAAATCATTCTGGTTGATGTCTCGATGCTTCCTAAGGAAATGAATCGAGTGTTTGTAACACATATTGTTGTGAACATTCGATGTATCCAAGAAAAAGATCGTCATGTATAATTAAGCAAATTTGTAACATGTAGAAAACATGTCATATAAACGTATAAAATTTGTGTATTTTGATGAATATGAAGGAAGCACATGTGTTCGTTGTCGAAAATATGCCACGTGAATGTATGAAACACTAATTTTTATCAGAGTATGAGAATGAAGCTTCTATAGTCGCACAAAATGGGACGCTACAAGTTTGACAATACATGTATACTTTAGATTTTCTTAACAGGCTAATCATGCTTCTAACAGGAGTGTGCTATGCTACCACGCACAACAACAAAGCTTCTGAAAACTAATTATTAACGTGCTTCCAAATTGGTGCGTTCATCTCGGAAGCAATATTCAGGCCCAAATCAAATTAGATTGTAATGGAAGAAAAATTCCGTTGCAACGGAAGCAAAATTCAATAACAATTGGAAAGATTTATTTCCGTCCTGCTGGAAGCGCTGCATGCTCGAAATTTTACTGACTTTATTAGTTTTCTTCAAGACATGATTTCATTTCCTATAAATCCGGAAAAACTAGAGTGGACAGCGAGAATCAGGAAAATCTAGATTGGGCAGCAATTAATTACCTATCCCATAAATTACGGAAATTACCTATCCCATAAATTACGGACTTATTGTGGAAGCATGCAGTCTGGCACTGGTTTCACGGAGAGATTGGCATTACTTGAAAATCCGACGGTCATTATTCTTTCAATCGTACGGCCTAGGCCTGGTCCGACAGGAAGCCATATATCGGCATCCGATTCCTAGCAGCGCCCAATTAAGAAGGCCTAGTTTGATAAAGTAGAATCCCTAGGAATTTAATACACGGATAACCATGTGTGGAGAACCACACGGAATACCTCCTCGTGGGTGCAAATTGCAAATATGAATATCGCAGCAGTGACCGACGACCCAGTGTGCTTGGAACATCTCCCTATTTAAATAGGGCACAAGAGCGCGCTATAACGCGTCCGCGCGAAAAAAACATCATTTTAGCGCGTCTCGCGCCATTTTAGACGCTCTAACATACGTTATATAAATGCACACACAATTTTTCATCTAGCGCGTGGAGAAAAATTTCATCTCGTGATGAGTATATTTCGCGCCGAACCCCGCGCGCAGGGAGACGCGAGCTCGCGCGCCAACTTTTGACCGCCGCCGTGAACTTTAAACTCGCGCCCGCCGTAGCTCCCTCCGCATTTCCCTCCCCTCCTTCGGTGCCAAGTCCCTCCCGCCGCCGCGCACAACTCACACCTCCCCTTCGCATGGCCAACCGGGAGACGCCGTCCCGGTGACCGCGCCTCGGCCGCCGACGCTTCACCAAGCTCTCCGCCGCCGCCATAGCTGTTGGCCATTTCCGGATCTCCTGAAGGGGTTCGTAGTAGAATAATAAAAAATTTCCTACCGAGGAAGTTTAGAACCTATCCAAGATCTGTCTACTAGTAATGCAGTAACACTTACGGTGTTTCAGTAACATATCTCGTGTAGACCGACGCGGGGATTACACTCCCACAAGCGTTGATGAGGAAGACGACGAAGCCGACCTCAAGGTCAAGAAGAACTTGACAAGTTGATGACGACCCGGGTGCAACGACGGTGTTGCTAGCACCGAAAGTACAACGCCTCCAAGTACTCGCACACGTACGGTGATTGACGTCGACTCTCGTTCTCCGATCCAGAAGAGGTTGCGGAAGTAGATCTTCTGCACGGGATTCTCAAAGAACGGCGGTGGTCTGAAGAGGAAGAAATCTTACGCGCATAACCCAGACTTTGGGCCACGCACCGGGAGAGATAGAGATAGTGGGTGGAGGGGAAAACCTCGACCAACTATTTTATTTGGGATTTTCCCCCAAAATTATTTAATAAAAATAGCCCTATGCCCCTCTTTATATAGGAGGAGTAGGGGAGCACCTCTCTTTAAGTCCCAAATGTGGGACTAAAGGAGCAGGAGGTGGGAGGGGGAAATCCGCACCCCTCCCCTTAGTCGCATGGGCTCCAAGGCCCATGAGGGGGATGCGAAAATCCCCCTTGTGGGATGCCTCCTTTTTCTTTTTCTTTTTAAATTATTATTTAATATTAAATTAATTAATATATTTAATTCCTTTTAATATTAAATTAACATATACATATATTTAATTCATAATTAATATATTAATATATTATTTAATTAATGTGACTCGGAAACACCTTCCGGATCTCTCCCGAACTCTTTCGGTCCTCTTCCGAACCATTTTGATGTTTTTCCCATTCTCCGGAACCCTTCCGGTCTCTCTCTTTCTTTACTCCGATAATTATGATGTTTCCTATAACGATCTCCGAGCGTCATCAAACCCTTAAGTGTGTTACCCCTGTTTTGGGAACACTGTACACATGATTGTGAACCCTCTCTGATCAATGATTAATAGCAGGGCGTGTATGCCCATAATGACCCCTGTGCATTCCAGAATAAAATGCCGTTGAACCATAAATACGGTGGCCTATTCCTTTTGTTACTTAGGTACACATCTTGACCTAGATATGATCGTTGACATCTCCATGTCATGTTCAATCTCGTTACCAACACGAATTGATTTACTCGTTACAGTGATATTACATCTCATGACCTAGTCATACGCTACAACTTTATGGATATAATTTCACCAAGTGGGCCCAGAGTATCTCTCTCTCTCACGTGGATGAACAAATCCCGATCTCGATACATATGCGTCAACCCATCTCTTTGGAGTGCCTAATGTACACATTTATAATCACCCTTTTACGTTGTGACATTGATGCAATTAAAGCAACCTCCGGGACAATGATTAAATATGATCTCACGGTCTAAGGATTAGGATACTATATCTTGCTAATATCGCAACGATAAACATTGTGATAGGATCACATTGCAATACTTATATTGGGTATGTCCATCATCTCATTCAACCAATGAAATGACCACATTGTCAGTTGACATAAATGTCACGTGATCGTGAAACCCTCGATCATCAATTGCCCATTGAACTAGTTTGTATAGAGTCTTAGTCGGGACTCTGGTTTGTTTATATATCACATATGTATTAAAATTTCCTATTTATACAATTATAACATGACATAAAACTTATTATAAACTTTAATGAGATATGACAAAAATCTTATGCTTTCCCATGTTTTTAACCCGAAATGAAGGGTATCCCCGGGAAAAGATCTAGTGGAGACGGATGGGCCTGTAGCTCACAGGATTAGAGCACGTGGCTACAAACCACGATGTCTCGGGTTCGAATCCCTCCTTGCCCAAAGCCTTCCAAAGGGGGAAGGGCATTTACTTTCCCCTTGAGGGTAGGAAAATCATTTTATTTTCCTCTAGGGCATATCTCGTGCAGTCTCCAACTTGCACCAGAGTACAAATAAACTAGGTGTATTTTACTTAAATATAACACCTTATTATATAAGTGTTTCTGCTAATGCTTGCTCGTGGAAGATGTGTTAGTCAACGATTTGTACTAATCAGTTATGTATGTTCTTTGCAAATCATTGATGTTACCTTGTTTGACTTCATTCCGTTATTACGATAATATTCAAGGATATAGTTCAAAATCAATATAGATTGTTATAACCTATTTCACAACACCTTGGTATTTCCACCATGCTTCTACGCTTTCAAATCCTTTTGAATCATTCAACTTGATGTTTGAAACTTTTTAACGTAATATTTACTGTTAAATCCACCAATCTTTACATATGCCTAATTTCATGCTAGCAAATTTCCAATAAATTTTCACGAGAACATGGGTCATATCATGTTGAACATGGTTTTATATGTTGTCAACTATGATCTATACATGGTCGTGCATCATATTTCCAACCAAACCCTTCTTTATTGGTTTATTCTATTCTGACTCCTTAGAATCCAATAAAACATCTTGATAATTAATATTTACTTTTAAAATTCATTTCCTTCCTATAATTACTCCTAATTGATTCTACTAGTACCACTTATTATATGTCATTCACATATAAGGATTAAGCTTCCACTCAAATATGGCATCTACATATTTGAGTAGGCATGCTCTCCAGATCCCACTCAAATGTGACACTACATATTTAGATAGGCAAGCTACTTGGCTCCCACTTAGATATGATATCCTCGTATTCGATTAAGTAAGTTATTTGGCTCCCACTTAATTTCGTGCAAGTATTTTCGATAATTTCAACTCCAGAAATTCCTTAGTCATTCATCAAGTCGAAAATTCAAACTACGATGTATTAATACTCTGCTAATACAAATCCAACAGACTCAAGCATGTCTACATTAATGTAGTAATTATATTGATATTGTCTAAGACAATCTTTATGACAAAATTAGCTTTATGCCCCTTTTAAAGTTCCATTCCTCCCTTTTAACCTTTATAGGGAAGATTAGTAAATATTCTTTTACTTAATGAGATCCAAGTAACTTTTATCTTGCAATCTCTAATGTAACTTTAATTAGATGATTTGTGACTCTTAAACATTTGGCGTATTTTAGGATAATAAAATTTTCTTTGTAGTCCTTAGGTGTACCATGAAAATTAATCTACAACTTGGCAGAAAATACTCTTGATGCCTATTGTGTTCCAGTTGCATCATAAAATTAATTTGTGACTTTGAAATATAAGATTATTGATGCTTACTGTATTTCCCTTTCAAAAAAATCTTTAATGAAATACCATGATCTCCGTCATTAATTTCATTTCCATTTGTAGAGTTTTGTTTCTGGAGCATTTTTGTTGCGCTACTCAACACTTTTTTGCACACAAGTTCAATCATCTCATTTAAGCTTACACTCTCTTCCATCAACACTTTCCTTGGACAAGACATTTTCTCCCAAAACACCAATTGTAGCAATACTTGTGCCTTTATCGGTATTTGGTTATGGAGGATATAATCATAAGCAATTATGAATATTATACAAATAAATTATCCGTTTATGATTTCACATTACTAAATAATTTTATAAACCACGACATCTCATAACTCGTATGTTGTCGTTACCATGAAGTTTGGATGAAACCCTTTTCAAATGGGTGCTTACTAATTTCTAACGAATTGCTCTAAATAAAACCAACCTTTCTAAGAAATATTTTAATACCATACTTTATCACGATAGAGTATAAGTATTATGCTTTATACATATCAACAAATTGATGTGCATTATAATTTGTGGAATTTTTTTGCACAAGTCTTTGTGCTAAAAATGTAACTCGAAATTCATGTCACTTTGATCAAATCATGGGGACTTGATTGTCTTGTTAATTTTATTCCCACCTTCATTCTAACAGCTTTTCGACCTAATCAATTGTTTTCAAACTACTCTTTCACTTAAGAGTCAAATAAAGGTCACGATAACGATTTCCACTACTTTTTGAATTCATTAATCATTATAGATTATATTCAACTATTCTCTTTACACTGACAATCAATATGAGGAGATTTTGAATCATTAACATGGCTTGCATATTTCAATAGATCAAAGAGTCTAGAGATGTTACACAATGCAAATCATGACTAAAATTGCTAGTGTCATTACGAAACAATGTCATTATTAACTTTCGGTAATTTTCTAGCATTTCTATTTATGTATAAATGTCTAACGCATTATCATCGAGATTATCATAAGAACAAATAAATTGCGATCGAATGTAAATAAAAAAATAATTTAAACATAATGATAACAAAAACTCCTTGTTCATATATATGAATAACCATCTCGCGAGATACAAGACACTCTTAATAAAAATCACACTCACACCTATTACAAAAGTTTTTTATTCAAATCCACTAATAAAACGATAATTGTATAGGGAGAACGTAGTTGTCCACAACCATTGCTTGACACCAACATGTACTATCGCCTCGTCAAACCATCTTCAAACATGTCCTGTTTTCATAAAACAGATTAAGTATCAAATACTCAAAAAATTGCAATAAGTGTTTGAAATAACATTTATAACTGATACATCAAATATACCTTCTCCGTCGATGACTTCACCAACAATAGGTTCCACCTGAACAGTCCTCAACTAGCTCATGAATTCAATGAAGGTGTGCGATTCACCTTGAGCAATGTATCCATGGATATAACCTTCGTAGCTTGGAGGAACTAAGCGCAACACTCCATCTATCACGAAGTCATCAGTCCTCCAGTAGTGAAAATCAATTGTGAGGAACCTATGAATTTCATACATTTTCTTCAAGTGACTCTAAAAACAAGTGTTCTCTTCCATCTTGGTAGACAGAAAAGTTTCCAGACACTTGTACTTCATTATCCTGACCTATCTTATGAATAAACCCTTGAGCCCATCAATCATATTATAGGGCTCACTGTTCCTAAAGCGAGAGTTTAATTGGCTCATCATGCCACTCAACATGAGTCACCGAACATTGATAACTCTATCTCGACGGTCACGAAAATCATCTTCCTCTTCTTGAGTTGCGGAGTCATCTGGTTTATCTCCTAGTGGTCCTTCTATCACGTCGATCAAGTCATTGAATCCAAGGACACTCCTCAAGTCTACGTACCAGTCTACGAAGTTTGATCCATCCACATGAAGTAGTGGGCGTTGGTAGAACGGAGTGAAGTAGTAAACGGGAGGAGTAGGGTAGGCCATCTACATATATATTTGCAAACAATAAGACTAAGTTTACAATAATAATGAGCTCAATTCACAAATAAGTTGAGTGAACTCTGCTAAGAATATTATCCCTCAAAACATTTAGCGAATACACGACCCTGATCCACTCTACCACCCCCGATCGTCATAGTCGGCGACATAACTTCAAAAGTAGACTCTACATGGTCAATCACATTAACTATGCGACTCATTCTTAACCTTTCCGTAATATATGTTACGAGGCCATGTATGTAAATGATAGGCTCGTCAATCTAACCTTTAGTATATTGCAGTGTAGGCATTACGTCAAGGCATATAGACCGCTATCCAGTATGCATCCATATCTAAAAGTCCACCTCAAGAAAGCTATCTAGCAAATCTCTCTGATATTAAGTTGCAGCAACGAAGTGGTTGCTTTATGTGCAACAGAAAAATGCATTAACAAAAATACGTCATGTAAGCAGTGGTCCTCCTCCGTAGACAAGAGCACCGATGTAGTCTCCCTAGTAGCAACAACACATCCCCCATCTGTCACGTTTCTGTTACTCGAGCATTGATGTAAGGGAGGCATGAACCCACTATCTAGCATATAAACCCTCTCTTGAAGGTGAAAACAACTACGTGGCCAAGATAATCATAAACACCGTATAGGATTGCAAGACAACATTAAAACTCTCTACAAATATAGGTGAAGCGTATCGGATTGACATGAACAAAATAATCATAATCTCATAGTTCATCGGATCCAGCAAACACAACATGCACAATTACATAACGGTAGTCTCGATCATATGAGGCAGCTCACGAGACTCTAAATTTGGAGGAATAAGGGAGAGAAAAACCATCTAGCTACCTCTATGGGTCCGTAGTCCCGAGATGAACTACTCACATATCTGTCCGGAGGCGATCATGGCGATGAAGAGGCCTCCGATGACGATTCCACTCTCTGACGGGGTGCTGGAACAGGGTTGCAGAAGCCCTAGATTGGGCTTTCAAGGTGACGACGCCTCTTTGTATGTTTCGTGGAAAATAACTCTGTCCTTGAACATTTTAGGGTTAGGGGCAATTTATGGGCGAAGAGGCGACGAGAGGCGGTGGCCAGGGTAGCCAGGGGCCCACCATGAGCCCACCAGGTGCAACCTAGGGTGGGGCTGGATCTAGCACCCCCCCCCCCTCGGGTGCCCCTGGCCAGCCTACGGATCTTCTTTGGACTCCGTCTTCATTCCGGATAAAAAAATCTCCATGGATTTTCAGCCCTTTTCGAGAATATTTCTTTAAGAACTTTTCTGAAATAGAAAAACAGCAACTGGCCTGGGGCATCTCGTTAATAGGTTAGTATATGAAAACATCCGGAAAACAAAGGAAAGCATGAGAAACCTTGTGGAAAATAAAAGGTATTGGGTAGAAAACAAGCATGGAGCATCAAAAATTCTAGATACGTTTGCAACGTATCAGCCACTATAGACTTTCATGGGTGGAATCCTGAGTGTGCTTGGAGACAATTTGGTTGATGCATATTTGCACATCAATGACGCTAAGGAACTGTGGGATGCTATGGAATCTAAGTTCGATGCATCCGATACCGGAGGTGAACTGTATATGAACGTACTCATGAGATATAGATCCTCGCTAAGAAACTCGAGCTCCTGAAGTGTGTGCTTTTGGACAAGTTTTTCGCAATATGCATTGTTTCTAAGCTTCCACCTTCATGGAGGAGATTTGTCACTTCTATGAAACATCATAGTTATGAGTTTTCTGTTGAGAATCTCATTGGCCCTCTAGATGTTGAAGAGAAGGCGAGGGTAGAAGACATTTTGCTGCCAACATGGTGCAGAAAAATGCCCAACAGTTCAAGGGATAGAATGTCTCCAAATCTACCGACTTTAAGAAGAAGATCAATAACATGGATAAGGATCCTTTCTAGATGTGCGACAAGATTGGCCATTGGGCCAGTCGTTGCCCTCTACGTTGGGAAAGAATGATTAGCCTGGATAGAGTTCCAAATCTGTCATCATGATGATTGGCAATATTGAAGGAGAAACTTTTAGGTCTGTTAATTTATTACCTAATGTTCTTTAGTATCTCAATCCAATGAATGGTGGAATTATACGGGTCCTAATATTCATGTGTGTTTTGATGTCTTCCTGTTTACTTCTTATTAGTCCCAACGAGGCTCCACCATCATGATGGAAAATGGGACACATGCTTCTGTTCTTGGCGTTGGCACGGTAGATCTGAAGTTTACTTTGGAAAGATCATGCAGCTGAAGAATGTGCAAAATGTCCCTTATATTAATAATAATCTCGTTAGTGAATCCCGTCTTATGAAAGATGGCTTTAAGTTGATGTTTGAGTGCAATAAAGTTGTATTGTCTAAGTATTGAACTTTTGTTGGTAAATGTTATGACTGCGGAGGTATGCTCCGTTTCTCTTTGGAGAACTTATGTGACAATTTTGTGAATCATGTAAGTGTTGTATGTATTCCCAAAATACAACAAAACATATCGATTTCATGATTAATGTATTATATTTTTATGCTATAACTGATGTGGTCACCGAATATGAGATTTAGAAGAAAACCCATACGCACGTGTAGAGACATAAACTTACTGTTATTACCCTTTGTCATGTCTGATAGACAAACTCGTTAATATTAGATGACCATGTTTTCCTAGACATTTGTTATGCCAATATTAATGGGAGCACATTGTTGTTTCAACATAGTGGCTGGGTAGATCCAATCAATTGAGATACTACGAGATTTTTTTAGCATTAATATGAATAGTATCATCACAAGATGGTTATTTTGTTTGCTTCCTTTTACCATAAGAATATTCATTCATGTTCGCTAGAAAGTTTATTTTGGTGTAGTCAAGTATCACACCATAAAGTGGGTGGTCAAAAGGGCTATTATTGGGTATTATCGAAGGTGTTCATTTCATCGTGATAGTTCAAGACTGGGAATTACGCCTCTAGCCAATAGAGAGATACATCCAGGATCCACTCGGTGTAATGGTATATGTTAATAAGTTTGCGCACACAAATGCATGCCATTAGTCATGGTGATACTATAACACGGTTGTGAGTAAAATTAATCATATCGGACATCAAGAATAATGTGATATAGTAATTGAAGAGTTTTATAAATGTCTTATCATTCATCTCATCGCGAGATATTGATTGGCATCACGAAGTAATGGGAACTTACTTAGTAGCCAGCAGGTTCAGCAGAGTTTCATCGTATAACTTGTAGGAATCAATATGGATGTTGATGGTCCCAATGTTGAGTATTGATCAGGAAAATAATTTTCCAAACCATGTATACTTGTTATCAAACCTATAGGGGTCACACACTTAATGCGTCTGATGACCCACAAGTATAGGTGATCGCAACAGTCTTCGAGGGAAGTAAAACCCAAATTTATTGATTTGACACAAGGGGAGCCAAAGAATATTTATAAGTCTTAACAACTAAGTTGTCAATTCAACTGCACCTGAAAGTAGACTTGCTGGCAACAGTTTATTAGTGGTAACAGTTTTATAGCAGCAGTAGTAGTAAAATAACAACAGGAATAAAATAGTAACAGCAGTAGCAATCGTGGAAAACAGCAGGATGAAAGTACTCTAGGCTTCGGGAATGGTTGAACGGGATTTGCATGGATAATATAGTTTATGTAATAATCTAAACATGGGTATTGCATATAATAATAATAAAGCATACAAATTCTAGGTAACCATAGGCATGTGTTCCAATATAGTCATATGTGCTCGCAATGAGAAACTTGCACAATATCTTTTGTCCTACCAGTCTGTTTGCAGCGGGGCCTCAGGGGAAACTACTGGTAATTAAGGTGATCCTTTTAATAAAGCATCAGAGCACAGAATTAACACTCCGTGAACACATGTGATCCTCACATCATAACCATCCCCTCAGATTGTCCCAATTTCTGTCACTTTGGGGCCTCGGGTTCCGGACAATGACATGTGTAAAAAACTTGCAGATATGATCAAGAAACATAATTATACTCATGAAATAATAACATGTTCGTATCTGAGATCATGGCACTCGGTCCCAAAGTGACAAGCATTAAGCATAAAAAGTTGCAACAACGGTAGAAAACACTAACGATGGATACTAGGCACTATGCCCTAACAATATGGCATTATTACATGATCGATCTCATCCAATCCCTTCCATCCCTCTTAGACTGCGGCGGTATTTACTCACACATGGACGGGGGAAACATGGATGGTTGATGGAGAAGAAGTGGCGGTGACGATGGCGATGATCTCCTCCGGATCCCTGTCCCGGCAAGGCGCCAAAACAAGAACTTCTGATCCCCGAATTGAGTTTCGAGGTGGCGGCGGCGCTCTGTGGTGTTTCTCTGAAATATGACGAACCCACTGTTTTTTAGGGTTACGGGCGATAAGTAGTCGAAAGCAAGCCCGAGGGGGTGCCTGGGGGCCCCACACCACCTGGTGGCGCGGCCTAGGGGGCGCCGAGGGGTGGTGTGGCCCCCTCCTTGCCCCTCTCCGGGATTCCTTCTAGCTCCGGGGGTCTTCGGGTGTTTTAAGGTCTTTGGAATCTTTTCTAGGCATTTTCCCGAAAGTTGATTTTTCTGCACAAAAACAAGACCCGAAGGCAATTCTACTGAAAACGGCGTTAGTCTGTGTTAGTTGTATCCAAAACTCACAAGTTTATAGGCAAAAAATAGCAAAAGTGTTTGGAAAAGAAGATACGTTTTGGACGTATCAGCGTCAAAGTCAGTTGTTCACATTGGATGGTCCGGAGAAGAGAGCGGGTATCATCCGGGTAGTGCCAGCGTGATAAAATTAGTATTCAGATATACTACTTGGGACTTGAGATTCCCAGGATGTCGTAAATATGTTTCTGACATCATTAGATAAGGTTAATGATTTTATCTATAGGGGTCATAGGGTGTCGGAAGAGTTTCGGACAAAACCATAATAAGGGGGAGTTCGAGAGAGTTAATAATTGGCCCCATGGCCGCACCTATTAATGGGGGTGATACGTCAAAAACGTATCTCCTTTTCCGAACACTTTTGCTATTTTTTCCCTCTAAACTCGTGAGTTTTGGATGCAACTAACACGGACTAACGCTGTTTTCAGCAGAATTACCCTGGTGTTTTTGTTTTTGTGCAGAAAAATCAACTTTCGGTAAATTGCCCAAAAAAAGATCCCAATGACCTTATTTCACCCGAAGACCCCCGGATCCAGAAGGAGACCCGTAGGGGGGACAAGGAGGGGGCCCACACCACCCCTGGGCGCGCCCCCCTAGGTCGCGCCGCCAGGTGGTGTGGTGGCCCCAGGCACCCCATCGGGCTTCCCTTTCGACTAATTATGCCCCATAACCCTAAAACATCACGGGGTCGTCATATTCCAAAGAAACACACACAAGCGCCGCCGCTACCTCGAAACCCAATTCAGGGATCAGAACTTCCTGGTCTGACACCCTGCCGGGACAGGGATTCGAAGGATCATCGCTATCGTCACCACCACCACTTCTCCATCAACCATCCATGACTCCCCCGTCCATGTGTGAGTAATCCCTGTTGTAGGCTGAGAGGGGTGGAAGGGATTGGATGATATCATTCATGTAATAATGTCAGATTGTTAGGGCATAGTGCCTAGTATCCGTTGTTAGTGCTTTGTACCGTTGTTGCAACTTGTTATTCTTAATGCTTTTCACTAGGGCCCGAGTGACATGATCTAAGATCTGAACATGTTATTGTTTCATGAGTATAATTATGTTTCTTGATCATATCTGCAA
Source organism: Alopecurus myosuroides (assembly GCA_028641055.1). Lineage (NCBI taxonomy): Eukaryota > Viridiplantae > Streptophyta > Magnoliopsida > Poales > Poaceae > Alopecurus > Alopecurus myosuroides. The sequence continues at coordinate 82,518,229 of CM054060.1, forward strand.
GTTGTTTACACATGTCGGTGTTTGGAACCCGAGGCCCCAAAGTGACAGCAATTGGGACAACGGGAGGGGATGGCTATGATGTGAGGATCACATGTGTTCACGGAGTGTTAATGCTTTGCTCTGGTGCTTTATTAAAAGGAGCACCTTAATTACCAGTAGTTTCCCTTTAGGACCCGCTGAAAACGGGCTGGTAGGACAAAAGATGTTGTGGAAGTTTCTCATTGTGAGCACGTATGACTATATTGGAACACATGTCTATCGTTTGCCTAGAACTTGGATGCTTTATTATTATATATCTACAATGCCCACGTTACTATTATTACATGAACTATCTTATCCATGCAACGCCCGTTCATCCATTCTCTATGCCTATGGTACTTTCATCCTGTTGTTTTCACGATTGCTACTGTTGTTACTATTTTACTCTTGTTGTTATTTTATTACTACTGCTGCTATAAAAATGTTACCACTGATAAACTATTGCGAGCAAGTCCAGTTTCAGGTGCAGCTGAATTGACAACTCAGTTGTTAAGGCTTATAAATATTCTTTGGCTTCCCTTGTGTCGAATCAATAAATTTGGGGTTTACTTCCCTCGAAGACTGTTGCGATCCCCTATACTTGCTGGTCATCAGGGGTCTGACATGTCGGCCCATGGGCCATACATGAGGCTCAACACATACCCTTGGTTCCTACCTTATTTGGTTCGATAGAGAAAATAAAAATACAAAAATAAAAAGGGGGGAATACAAAAGGGAAAAGGGGGGTGGAATCCAACTAGGAGTCCAATCGGACTCCTTCTAGGAGGGGTGGCGCGGCCAGCTTTAGGCAGCCCAAACCGGCATCCCCTCCTATGGGAAGTACCCCTTTGTTCCACCTACAAAAAGACCCCAAGCCCTTGAGGCAAAATACACAATTGGCCAAGTGTCTCTCTCTCTTTCTAGTTGAATGAGATGGTCTAATTAGATCCCCTCTAATTGAACTAGAGCTTCTTCTAATTGGGGTTTAAGGTGTCCTCTCCCGATTAGATCTAGCTCTGATATCTCTCTCATGTGTTGGGATATCTCCACCTCAATGTGCACCTGCGCTTCCTAGTTCTAGACGGCGAATCACTACAGGAATTTGACTGACATATGTGTGCAAACTCTCACAGGGGAAACACATGATACCTTCACTCTGCTGCATACGGAAAGCCACACATGGGGAGACGACAGCATTCCCACTGTTAGGCTTAGCCGTGGTACTCTTTATCAGGCATCACCGACATCATCATCAACACTATTTTTGCGCTTCATGTCGGCAACAATCAGATCTATCCTCGCATTTACCTTCATAGTAGATCATTTGTGTTGCGTAAGACAGAAAATTTAATTTTTTGCACCCGACCCAGTAGTGGTATCAGAGCGGTCTATGCGTAGGTACAGGTACGATCTAGAGCACCAGTGAGTGTGGTCATTATGTAAGTTTTTGCAAGTACATTGTAAAGTTCTCTAATATTATGATTGCTTCCCAATAAGTTATGTTGTTTTGTTATCAATGACATAGTGAGATTTTCTACAAACTTCTGGCAATCCTAGGACGTTGGAGTTTCCCCTGACATATCTCGTCTAGTCCAAAGAAGGGTTTCACTAGATATGGGTCTTGCTAAAGTTAGATTCATGGACGGCATAATGGACGGGGCATGTGGATTGCATCCACACGGGGGGTCATGGTTATGAATAGGTTTAGATTGAGGTTGTAGACATTTTTTTTAATGTATGTGTTTCAATCACCACGTAATGCCAATTTTACTAACTTCCTCCGAGCTCCGTGATGAACGTCTGATTGTCGATGTCGAACAATGACAATCCTTTGGCATTGGCCATCATGTCAAAACACAGTAACACAATATCTATACCAAACCACACGCACACTCTGCAAAAACAAGTTAGACACCTCTAACGTTTTGTTTGCAAGTTTTACCTTGGCTATAGGTTCTACAATCACTATCATCATCATCATCTACGCAATTCAAGGTATGTTTAATCTCGTTGCTAGATAAACTTTACGGGTGATTGAAACACAGACATTACGAAAACTTATTGAGCCTCAATCTAAACTTACTAATAACCATGACCCTCGTGTGGATCCAATCCACATGCCCCTTCCACCATACCGTTATATGAGACCAACTATGGTTCGAACCAAAGCTACTGAAACACTTCTTCAGATCAAGCGAGATATGCCAGGGGCAATTCGAGCGTCCTAGGATTGCCAAAACTTTCTAAAAAGTCAAACCATGCCGCTGAAAACAAAACAAACATGGCTTATATGAAAGCAACAAAAATAAACTGAATATTAGAGAGCTTTCTAATATACTTGCACAAGCTTCTACAATACCCGCAGAAAATTGTGCTCTAGATCCAATCGTATCTGCGCATAGTACGCTCTAATACCACTACTGGTCTACGTTGCAGAATTTTTTAAAAAAATCCCTACGTAGTCCACCAAGATCACATTGCAAATAACGAGGCATGCCCATACATGCAAGGATCAAGATCACGACACACCGAGCAGCAGATTCGATGTAGCCATAGAAGAGTTCTGAACAATCGTAGATCCTCACAACTAGGTCTAGTTGCAAGGATGTCGCTAAGTCTTCCCTCGTCAAGGATCAAACTTGTAATCCCTCTTATCATGTGCACACGTACGCTCGTGTCAACCCGTTAGTGCTCCACCGTCCAGGACTCGGTACCAACAAAGAGAGAGAACCAAAGTTGTCAGAATTGTGATTCTGAATCTGATCGGAGCCTCTAAGGTAGAATTGCAAATAGTAGAATCAAAACTTAAAGAATCGTAAAATCTTATATTCTACCTAGTAGAATTGCAGAATCGTTCTGCTCAAATTGGGTCATAAAGTCATAGAATCGCATGGTAGAATCACGATTAGCCTTCTGACGTTGCTAATTGGTAGCCGTAATCAACTGTGATTAGATATAATTATGAAACTGAAAGTTCTCAACACATGAGAGAAATCTAGAATTAGAGCTAGGTCTAATCGGGAGAGGACACCTCAAAACCCAATTAGAAGAGACTCTAATTCTACTATAGAGAGAGGACTGAGAACTAATTGTGTGTTTTGCTATGAGTCTTGGTGTGCTTTATATACTGGGAGGGAGGAGAGACTTGCCAAAGGGGAGGAAGATGATACCTAGTTGTGCTAGGAGGAGATGGCCGCACCATCCTCCCCTAGCCCAACTCGGCTTGGGTGAGGTGGAGTCCCTCCTTGCATTTTCTTTTCCGTCCTTTTTTCTCTTTTTATCACCAATAAAATCATGAAAAATAATGGGATGATGCGTACCAACTTGTGAAGGCACTGGGCCCACCTGCCATACCCCTAAAATAGGGTTCGTCCATGGGGGGAATGTGCCCCCTCCCGACACTTCTTCCTTATATGGAGAGTCCTCGAAACTCCTCCGGAACCACTTGACCCCTATAGATAAAATCATAGATATCATCTAACGATGTTAGAAACACATTTATAACATCCCGGGACATCTCATGTCCTCCGTTACCTCTCATATAAATTCTGCATAACACCGACATAATTCCTCTCTTATAGTAACTTCCCTAATACCACTCTGATTGACACCGGACTTGTTTCTCTGACATCGTAACGACATCAAACATTCATAAAACCAAAAACAACACATTAATTCTCTCAATAAAAGGTTGGCATGGCTTAAGCGTGTGACTCGTAAAGACTCGATAACACACGGACATGTTCAGAAACTTACCGAACAATAACAAACTGCGGGACGTGGATGTCCATGATGGCTCCCGTGTGTTCTCGAAGAAAGAGGGAACCTTATAAGTTACTCATGCAATTATTGCCTTATCTTCACTATACCAACGATATTACGAGGTGAGACTATGTGATCTGGTCTAACCAAACTCTTTGATCATAACACATAAAACTCGTTTACCGATATCGTTCTCTTTTCTCATACATATCGTCGATGACCTTGTGATAAATCACATTGTTTCTGGCCAGACGATATATCATTGGTGATACTGAGAGGGCCCAAGGAATGTATCTCTCTATAGTCTAGAGGAGTTAAGTACTAGTCTTGAATGATCTCAGTCCCATTACACTTTCTAGGTCATACCCAGATATCACCGTTATGATCCCCAGTTACGGCAAGACGGTTGATGATATCCAAAGTATAAATTTCGATTGTGCGGTCACTAGATATTCTCATAGTATAGGAATTATAGTCAATGTCAACTTCATATGTATTTTCTAAAATACATCATGATTATTTAGTCTCTTCTAGCAACAACATACACTTCGGTCGGATCAGTACTATTGTTATCCTAACAATAAACTCTTATGTTTTTCTAGACTTTCATCCAAGTACATGATCAGGAAAATATGATCATCTCACAAACCATAAGCTAATTTTAGATACAAGATTAGGAACTCTTGTTTGTTTATGTCTTTACACCCGCGCAAATATTTTCCTTTGAAAACGTACTTTTTCAAATGCTATAGCGGCTGTAGCATGATGATATAAACTTAATTCTGAACTTGGAGACAAAATAATAACTAAATATTATTATCTCTAGGGAATACCTCCAACAGATAATACTATTGAAAATTATAAAGCTTGTCTTTAGGCTGAAGGCTATACCCAAAAGGAAGGCGGATATTTATTCGATACTTACTCACATATGGCGAGACTGACCACAATTCGTGTATTATTGTCATTAGCTTCCTCATATGGTCTTCTCGTTCATCAAATGGGGGTTAAGACGGCTTTACTAAATGGAGACTTGGATGAGAAAATTTACATGGAACAACCTGACAGGTATGTACTTGAAGGTCAGGAAAATAAGGTTTGTAAGTTGAGAAAATATTTGTATGGCTTCAAACAAGCTCCAAAACAATGAAATTGGAAGTTTGGAAGAAGTTTAACATTCATAGGCTTGGTTGCAAATGATGCCGACAAATGTGCTTACTACCACCTGTTGAGACGCGTAGAGATAAACAAAATACTTTTCCTACGCGATGCTTCCAAGATCTAGCCGAGGTAGAAGGCCACGAGTATTACCACTAGACGCGCAGGTGCGGATTATCGATGCAGCGCGTCGGGGCAGTGCAGTCCCACGATCCGGTCCGGCCGATCCAATCCCTCGAACGTCGAAGTGCTGAACGTACAGCACCTCTGCCGGTATCCACACGTACGAGGAGGAGCTCCGACGGCGGACTGCTAGGTCCAGTGTGGCGGCTGGACTGAGTGGGGCTTCACAACACTTGTGGCCCATTCCCTCTGTGAGTCCGACTCACAAAACCAGTCCATTTCCGGTTCGGGTCCAACCCGACCTATACTTGCTCCCGCTCTTAAGTGTGCGACCCTGCAGGCTCATGGCGACTTGGACACGATTGGAGTCCAACTCCCAATCGATCAATCGGTAGCGGCTCCTAGCAGAACGTGCCGACTCCCAAGTACCATTGAGTCATGACGACATACCTTTCAATGTGATATTCATCTTAGTCCCTTTTGCCCCACGATATACCTTGTCGAGCTATAGGCGATTTATCGTCATCCCTTAAATAGCTCAACTCTCTTCTCGATCTGTGACATGTGATTCATCTGGCTAACTCTTAGTCAACCGACACAGTTAACACTTAACTGAGTCGCGCATGGCCATACTTCCTGAATCATATCACTCGAGAGGGCCCAGAGAATATCTCTCCATTCGGAGGGGCAAAATCCCATCTTGATTATCCACATCACGCAGCTTGCTTCTCATTCGACCCGAACTCTGCCTTTATAGTTGCCTTGTCACAGAACAACGTTTGACAGAACCTAAGTCGGTGATCCACAACTCGGATTGTACGACAACCTCAGGTCTAAGGATTACATTGATTGAGACATGCAAATGACGACTTGATCGTTGCATCTCAATGTGGGTCAGTCCGACTTGCTAAACTCTTTAGCCAAGTCCGTGAACGTTGGAATGGCATCACCATGCCTATGACAAGTGGAACCGTGTCATCAGCCAACACTCACATTAGTCTAGGGTGTGTGTCCAGTACAACCTAAATGACCAAGGACAATCTAGTATGAACAACATGAATATATAGTTCCACAATCGAATCACATATTCAATGACATATATCAGATGTTCAAAAACAAGGACAACTTAATAACTTTATGAATACAGTGGGAATTACATCATACATGATTGCCTCTAGGGCATATTCCCAACACCACCATGGTGGGGTGAGGGAGTTGTCCTATGTTTGTATGTGGATGACATACTAGTTTTTGGGACACGCCTTAAAGTAATTGAGGAGGTCAAAACATTCTTATCACAATGTTTTGAGATGAAATATCTTGGTGAAGCTAATGTTATCTTGAACATCAAGCTATTGAGAGATGAGAATGTTGGGATCACACTTGTGCAACCCCACTATGTGGAAAAGGTGTTGAGCAAATTTGGCTATGCTTAATGCAAACCTTCTCCCACACCTTTTGATCCTAGTGTGAAGCTTCAAAAGAATCAGAAGAGCAGTAGAGATGAATCGAGATACACTCAAATCATTGGTTCACTCATGTATTTGGCTTGCTCTACGAGGCCTGACATCTCGTTTGTTGTGAGCAAACTAGGCTGGTTTGTGGCCAACCCGGGAGATGATCATTGGCATGCTCTTGGAAGGGTGATGCGCTATTTAAGAGTAACCATGAGCTATGGAATTCATTATACCGGGTATCCAAAATTACTTGAAGTGTATAATGATTCAACTTAGATTTATGATGCCGATGAGACAAAGGCTACTAGTGGATATGTATTCAATTTTGGTGGCGTTCTGTTTCATGGAAGTCTTGAAAGCAGACCATCATTACAAGGTCAACAATGGAAGGAGAACTGACAACATGGGACATTGCGAGTGTCGAAGCAGAATGGCTTCGGGAACTCTGAATGGACTTGTCTATGATTGAAAAACCAATTTCTGCTATTATCATGAATTGTGACAACCAAATTGTGGTTGTTAAAGTGAACAGTTCTAAAGATAATATGAAAAGTTCGAGGAATGTCAGGAGAAGATTAAATATTGTCAGAAATTTGAAAAACTCTGGAATTATAGCATTGGATTATGTTCCAATGGCTAAGAATCTGGTAGATCTTTTTACAAAAGTATATCGAGAAACATGATATATCAAGCATCGATGGAGACGGGTTTGGGACCCACTTGAGCCACCAAGTGGGTAATCCAACCTATGTGATCGTAAATCCCGTGAATTAGGACCTGATAAAACAAACCGGAGCAACTGGATGAGAGAACTTTAATACTCTCACTCCGTTGAAGATGCAAATTCTCTCATAATATAATGTTAGGCAGGTTGACTATGTCTTAATGTGTTCTGATCGTCTCTTTGTGAGCAAAGTATCTGTCCTGCAGGGCGATCTTGAAAGAGCACACCTACATGAGTGACACTTGGTCACACAGTATAAGATTTGGGTGAATCTCTAGTAAGGCCGAGAAGTGACTTATAAGCTCCACCCGCGGAGAAATCTCGGCAGCCTTGTATCGGTGACGGCATTGAGTGCCACTTGCTACACAAGACAAACAATTCAAGGCATAGTCCATTGTTCAGTTGTAGTAAAGTGTAGCTCCTTATCTAGGTGGAATCTCAACTTAACAGTCTCCACTGAATTGCGGGTGTATCAAAGAGCAACTTGGGACTAGAGTGCAACATAATGAGTCTATAAGATCTGATGGGGGGTGTTAGATTTTTGTGGGCTTTAGGCCCACTTAGCCTAAACAATTCCTAAAAAATCTCAAGGACCATTTTGGCTATTTGCATGCAACGTACAGGAAGTGGAAGTGAGACTAAGTTTAGTCTCATACTGCTAGTTGTGAGATAGCTGGAGCAGCTTATAAGGGCAGCTCATTTACCACTAGTAAGTGAGTGAGAATAGGAGGAGTCCACGCACACTCCTCCTTCTAAGCCGCCCGTCTCGCCTCATGACGCACGCTGAAATTCGTGAATCGAGTTCGAGTTTGAGCCCTTTTTGTGGAAAGCTAAATTTTTGCACGGTGTAACAATTATGTGTACATGTCAACACATGTGCAGGTGTGGCACGTGCCCTTCTTCCTCGAATGTGTGTCGCTTGTGTTCTCGGCCTCCCTAGGCTATAGAGGACAGAACGAACGGATCCAAAACTCACTACGGACACCAATCTTCTGTCTCGCCAGGTTTCACCATCCTAGCGATTGCATGCACAGCCGTCTGAGAGGCCATGCCTCTGAAACCCGTCCCTAAAGATCCTACCCCGAGGTTTTTGAGGAGCGTATCGACGCGACTGCTCGTTTCTGTTCGACTACATCTGCACTGACTGTTCGTCTGCTTCCTCTTCTTCGCCATGACGAACGCCATCAACAACAACGTGGTAGGGACCTTCCCGGTCAACACACGTATGTGCTACTCTTCATGCAGACCTCTTAGATGTATTAGTGTGCCGTGTGTGGTTAGATGGGCTAGTGCAGCTGTGAGGGTGATTTCAGTAATTAATCAAACTGCCTAATATAACAAAGCTACACTAGTACGGAGTACATTAGAAATTTTTTTTTAAAAAAACCGGAATTTTAACTGCCCCGAGAAAAATACAAACGGGCTGGATGATGTAGATGGCGAGTGGGTCGACGCTCAATTAGCTGGCCTGTTCGTACCCGGGAGGTAACAATCAGCAGCCGCTGTCACGATAGGACGTGTATTAAATTGAGTGACTAGGTGATGGAGCCCAAGTCTAACAAGACAGGCAGCTGAGGAAAGCGACGGAAGACTAGATACACACACACCTACGTGGTGCTTTGGACGGGCGGACGCGGACAGGAGAGAGGAGAAAATGCCGGATGGGGACAGATGGGGATGGCAAATGCCCGGGCGGGGAAAGAGAGGCGCGCGGGAGAAGCAAGGAAGGTGGAAGGGAAAGAGGGGGGGAAGCAGCAGACAGGGACAGGGCAGCGTCGCGTCACGGGCCACACCACTGACCGCGACTGTCTCTGCCTCCCCCTCTCTGTCGGCCTGTCGACTTCCTCCTTTTTCCCCACCTCACTGCTGCCTCGTGGCCGCACTAGTTTACGTGGTTAAAGGGGCATCCTGTCCTTCCTCCGGTGGAGTCAGTGGAGCCCCCCGTCGCGTCACGCCCGTGAACGCGTCGGGAGATCAGATCACACCTTCCGTCCGTCCGTGCGTGCGGGATCGGGGAGACATGTCCACCGCTCCCCCTCTGCTCCCTCCTTCAACGCCGGGATCGGGGAGACCGTGTCAACACACTGCAGAAACATCAAAACATGGCAAGCGCAAATGGTTTGCGTCACCGAGGTGTCTACGCAAGGAACTCATCAGCATCAAGGCACAGGAGCACTCACCATCTTTCACCAGGTGCGGCGGTCAAAGATTTACTGACGCAACTGGCAGCGCCAAGATAACGGTTCCTGTAAATTTAACAGATGCCCCGTCCCTGTAAGCGGACAGTGCACGCAACCTCCAGAATGGAGCAAAATCATGAGATTATTACAAACAGACACAACAAGATTTAGCATGACCAAGAAGCACATGGAGACCAAGAGGTTAGTCAGAGAAAATTATGACTTCCTGAACTACTCATGTAACACTTCCCCGCAGAATACATGTCACGGCTAATTCATATGTTAAGCTGCAGATGCGCACAGCATTGTGAAGACGGTTTATCATAAAAGAAGAAAAACGAAACTAATTACAGCGGCTCCAGGTGTTTGAAGATGCCAAGGACCATATTACCGTTCCATCTCCAAACCCATACCCCCCCTCCTCCTGGGCAAAATAGAAGCAAGCCTGGCAGGTACAAAACTCTAGCGAAGCAACTGCTGAAGCTGAGGAAAACTCTTTCCAGGGAAGTATCGATATGGTTAACATTTACAGCAATTACAGCGAAGTCTCGTTCCTCCCACGACTCATGTCATCACGGACGTGAATCCATGTGTGAGTCATATATCCCAGCAGGTGCAATACAACGCCTGACTTCCACATGCAGTTGCCTCTGCAAATAAAAGCATGCCAATTACTTCATTTAACAGGAAAATTATATCTAGTCTTCAAGACCGAACCTAGTACAAGCAAGCTTACCAGACACTGAAGTCGCTGCGAGAAGATTCTTACTGCCATGACAATTGCTTGTATGACGACCTTTCGGCATCCCAACTGCCTTCAGGTTCTTTCCTCTTTATTCCTACACCAGGCATTTGGTACATTCTCGTTTGATCCTCCACAAAAGCTTGTGGCTGTCTAACCGATAAAGGTACCCGTTCATCTTTCCCTTCTAAATCTATAGCTCCAGGTCCAGAATTAAGATCAAAGCCCCCTTGTCTTCTCCACTTCCAATTATTGTCATGTCCGTCACTGCTGCTGCCTTCAGGGCAGTTTATTGCATATTGCCTCACATGTTGGGCAGGTAATGCACCTGTAGACCCAACAAGTGACGGGGCAATGGTTGGGAAGTATTGAACTCCTCCAGGTGCAGAACTGGGATACGAAGTCGACCCAATTGGAAATCCTGTTGTCTGAAGGTGAACACTGGAAGGGAATGGATATCCTGCATTTGGATATCCTGCATAAGGAAATGCAGGAGGGTGAAACACCATGCTTGGTGGTGCTGAAATAACTGGAGCCCTGCCGGAATCGCTTCCTACTTGGCTACTGTCTGCCACAGAAGCCATGATTCTCTGGGTTACAGGCGCTGTTTCTATTGGGTAAGGCTGTTCTCCTCTAGCTGGCAAAAAAGGTTGTATGGCTACAGGAGCATATGGGTTGGCAGGACCAAACCATGGTGACATGTTATTGATTTCAGTACCGTTCATTCTAAGGCCAGCAACTTGAGGCAAGAATGGTATGCTGCTAGCACCTTTAGATGATAGGCTCCTCTGTGCGGGCTCTGTACTAGCTTCATCAAGGCTTGGTCCATTATTGAGATCAAAGAAGTTCTTTGAGCTATTTCTATCATTCCTCGGTAAACCTCCTGTCGACGGTCTTGCTGGCAACAGTGTGACTTCAACTCTGTGGGAAGCATTTGACATAAATTGATTATTCTCTGCAACTTCATCAGCCCTATTCAAGTCAAGTTCCATGCCAGCACTTCGTACAGGACCATCACGACTTCTAGTGTTGCCAGATTCAGAACCAGTTGTCTGAGCAGAACTCTGTGAGATATCTTCCTCGAGAATCTGGTCATCTGCTACATTAAGATCAATGTCAAATGCTGGGCGAGACTGCTTACCCGCAGCATCAGATGCGACGATACCAGGTGCAGTGAGAAACATCCCCAAAGCCTTTCGTGGTTCTGCAGGACGAAATGCGCTTGTAGCTGCTGAGCCTTTCCACCCAGCCTCAGGCCGCACTCTTAGTAGGTTCTCAGGAGGGACAAAAGGTCCTTTAGCTGGAGCAGCTACTGTTATTGGGGCAGGCAGACCACTTAAAACAGGTGATAAAAATGGAGAAAGACCCGGTAAATGTACCGCAGAAGAACATGTAACAGGAGAGATAGCTGGCTCAGAATGATTCCCTTCATCACCCAGTTCATTCAAATCAAAATCAAGTTTAGCGCTACCATTTGACTTGGCCTTGGCAGCTATAGAACCCTCATCTGATGAGATAAGACCCTTTTTTCCAACCGCATCACCGCTCAGTTTCTGTGGACTGTGCTCAATATCCTGAGATTTGATAGCTCCGAGTTTTACATGGCTACTCGACTCACTGGAACTATCTTTTGACTCATTAATCCCATTTGCCACATCAACTGGGAATACACCTAACTTATTAACATCAGCTGAAGTGGAAGAAGGCTGCTCCTTTTCGTCCCCTTTGACCACTGTGCTAATAACTTCACCTTTTTTCGGAGAAACAGCCACTGGAGACACTGAAGACTTCAAATCTAATTTACCACAAGCATCAGTGACTTCCGACTGATCTAGTCCACCAGCAAGTGGATTTTGATCAGTTGACTTCGACAAGTCATGATCTTGTTTATCAAGGGCACACAACTGCAACTCCTCAGGAGGGCGTAATTCTGACTTTCCATTAGAAACAGCTGAATTACATTGGCCACCTGAAGTAGTACCGACAACATCAGGGCTTCTTATGCGACCATCTTCAACTGACCCACGGCTGGCACATGCATTGTGATCTTCACCTGCAGACAAATGCATATTAGATTCTATACAGATCTCAATAAATGGAGAATTGGATATATTTGAGTTTTGATCACCATCACCTTGTGAATCAACCCCAGGTTCAGAAAAACAATTGTTTGTGCACTCCTCTTCTTTGTTTTCAGTCTTTGCTGACGATTCAACGGCATTACAATTTGTACCATTTTTAGGTGATGGACCAGTAGATGTCGTACATTTATCGTCTTGCAGTGATAGGTGGGTCCTCTGATTCACTTCCTCTGGAATCAAACAAGCATCAGCTTTCTCTTGGTTCTCCAAGATGACTTTCCGAACAACTGATGGTCCTTGACGCTGAGGCAGGACTGTGTCACATTCTACGTTTAACTTCTGAATGCTGTCACCTTCACAGCCTACTTCATTTGCAGATGTATTTCTTGGTGAAATTGATGGAGAAATTAATTCAGATTTAGATATTTCTCCAGCCACACTAGCAAGAAGATTCATCGCGGTATCATCTCCAGCTTGCAAAGAAGGACCAGCTTCAGAGTATTTTATTTCAATTAAAGCATTCATAGGACTGAACGAATTTCCCCTGGTTTCACTTGAGCAGACGCCTTTCTCATTAGCTTGCAATGAACTTGCAGCAGGTAATGCACATGCATCCTTACTAGCTTCTTCAGTTGTCCTGTTGCTCTCCAACGTAGGGACTGCTGATTTATCACCTTCCTCCGAACCTGCAACCCCTTTAATCTCGTTAATATGCCAAGACTCTGCATTAGCATCCGAAGCTAACTGAGGCCGAGAATTTTCAGTCTTCATTTTCACCCGGCGACCATTCTGTTCATGCTTATCGGCAAGCACAGGAGATGAAGATCTACTCCCAGTGACAGATGGGTCCTCAAATGAGCCACCACTCACACTTCTAGCAGGACTACGGCTTGGATTCGGAAAGCGAACTATCAATCTATGGCTATTACCATTATCAGGCGGTGTGTCGCCTCCTTTCTCAGATGCCATTCCAGATTGTGCTGATTTTTCCTGGAACAAGGACCGATCGAGTGAGGTAGATCTTCCCACAGTAGCTTCTTTCTGTATCCCAGAACCAAGACGGGCACTTTTTGCCCTTTGATGGACACGTGAAGAGCTCCCGGAAGTTTTATTAGCATTGCCAGATGCAGCAGTAGAACTTCTTGCATCCTCCTTCCAAGAAGAACCAAATGCTTTTGCCTGATCACTTGAACATGAGTGACTGTTGTTCAGCGATTGGCTTGAACTGCTGCTTTTCTCCTCTCTCACTGTTGGCAACTCGGAACCACCAGTCGATTTGCAGGGTAGATCCTTCAAGTTGGTTGCAACATTTGCTGGCAGCATGTGTTGCGACTTTGAGGAACCAGATGTAAGAGGACTCAATTTTGCAACAGCATCAGAGGCACCATGTTTAGTACTTAAAACCTTTGAAGAATGATGAGATGCTGGGTTTTTGGGACTGGACTCACTCGAGCCGCTTCGTCTGTTTCCACCATTAGTAACTTCTGCAACACCCCCTTTCCCTGACCAGGAAACAGCTTGACCTGATACTACAGGTTTCGCCTCGTTTGACTTCATTTCAGCATCAACACGCTTTTTCCAATTTTCAACAAGACACTTCGCTCTCTTCTGTATCTCCACATTTTTATGGCTACGCAGATGGTTGACAGATTTCCCGATGCTGCAACTCTGCAAGGCGTTCAGATTGATAGGCAATTTTGCGAGAGCACGAAGCAGCGCCATCAGAAATTCTTCAACACGCTTATCAGTTTCTTTAGGACTACCACCTTCACCAGACTTCCCTTTGTGAGTCTCTTGAAGCCACTCATTCAAAACAGGAAGGCCCCTTAGTTGCACAAATCTCCTGAGGCATTCAGGACTTTCTGTAGCTGTGATAATATGTGCAAGCAGTACTCGACCACCAAGGTCTATCTTCCGTTCAGTTCGATCAACTTGCATTAGCTGAACAAGCTTCTCGACTGCTTCGTCATGAGGAAGTCCACCTTTTTCCGTAAACTTTGTCATGAACTTCGCGATTGTATGCTTCATATTGTCTACTTTGAAGCTTCCAAGTTCACCTTCTTCAACCTTAAGGGGACGATCACGTTCTCTCGTAGCTGGATCAATTCCTTGCTCGACTCTCTCCCTCTTCTTTCCTTTAGATAAACCACAATTTTGTGCGTCATCTGAACCAGACTTCTGCTGGGCAGACGATGGACTGTTAAGCCGCTTCGGTGAACGTCCACCTGACTGGACTGCGGCATGCATTTCTAACCTTGTTCTATGCAGAAGTCGATTTACTTCTTCCTGCCGTTCCTGATTGTAAGTCAAGACATAAGAACAGAATATAACACGGAAAAATACGGAAAGAAGCTGCAAACTTACATTAATATAATCCTTGTCAGTGAGCCACCATAAACACTTGTTGTCAATATCATACACACGCCGACACACAAATGAAGAAATTCCAGCTGGCAGCTCAACACCTTTACGTAAAAAGGCAACTTTGCAAGGATGTAGCAGAGAGACAGCAGATGTCTCGTCCTGGTGGAAAGAATAGAAGATCTCGTTTGGCGCGGCGTTGAGCTGTATTGCCTTGTTAAGCTTGACGTCCGCAGATCTATAGAGCCAACTTACACGTAACTTGGGAAAGCCTTCCTCCTTTTTCTCAATCCAACGTATCAACCCGATGAAAGGAGGAACATCAACAGCCTGAAAAAGTGCGCAATCTCCAACCCAGAATTCTCGTCCGTCCTGCAAAATAGATACATACTTTTGTTCAGTCTTTAAGAAACAAGAACATCGTCACATTGCCATGAAAACCATGGTGAAGAAAAAAAGCTTAACACTAGAAGAACACACATCAAAGCTAAAGGCACAGTTCTGCATAGCTGCAACCATAAATAGGAAAAGTCTACTTATGACAGCCAAATGGCTAAAAATAAGTAGTGTGATATCTAATTTGTCGTGTTGCGAAGCAAGCAAATGTTCGTGCAACAACGTACGTTTCATTAAGCTGCCAGCTGACAAAAAAGCCGTTTCGACGCATAATAAATTCCAAATGAGGCGCGTTTCTTATGTTAACAGTTAACATCCTATTTGAACTAATAAGATGATACCCAATTGAATGACTTTACGTGTCTCAAGCATGTAAACATTGAAAATCAAGTCACAGCAGAACCGGTAACGGTTGTCACGCTGTAAATTTGAGCTACTGAAATATATACAACCCTTAGACCACAAAATCTAATATTTCTATGATCTATATGCAATGTGTAATGCCTCACAAAAAAATCATGTTTTCAATTCTCCTATTTTCTTCATTTCGAATGGAAGATCAATCCTTCCTCGTATTATATTTACAAAAAAAACTTCCAAGGATACTGAAACAGTGGAAAATGCAGTATATTGATGAAGTTCATAACAAGAAAAACACAACGTGCACCACGTGAAGAATATGTGGTCCAAAATTAAATTAACCCAATTGAATGACTTTACGTGTCTCAAGCATGTAAACATTGAAAATCAAGTCACAGCAGAACCGGTATCGGTTGTCACGCTGTAAATTTGAGCTACTGGAATATATACAACCCTTAGACCACAAAATCTAATATTTCTATGATCTATATGCAATGTGTAATGCCTCACAGAAAAATCGTGTTTTCATTTCTCCTATTTTCTTCATTTCGAATGGAAGATCAATCCTTCCACGTATTATATTTACAAAAGAAAAATCCAAGGATATTGAAACAGTGGGAAAATGCAGTATATTGATGGAAGTTCATAACAAGAAAAACACAACGTGCACCACGTGTAGAATACGTGGTCCAAAATAAAATTTACCACGAAACTTATATATAGGTAATGCATAATGCCTTGCAACCAAGTCTTAGGGTTGTTTTCAATTTCTCCTATTTACTTTGTTTGGAAGGGAAGTCAATCCTTACTGCCTCCTTGTATATATATTAGCAAAAAAAAAAGAAGAACAAGGATATAGAAATGGTGGGCAAAATGTATCATCTTGATGAGTGCTTAACAAGAAAACACGACTTGCTCGGTTGCACCACGTGTACGGCTATGTGGTCCAAAACTACCATTGGACACTGAGTGCTCGCCGCTTGTAGAAACACCTTCAATTCGAATAGTACAGCTTCACTCTATCCAATAGCCATACGATGCGATCCAAACAATTCTCACCATGCACGCAACAAGGGCACACGGCGCCAAATTTCCACACGGGCAGAATCCATGGAATCACACGTGTTAGCGATGGCACGCAAGCAACCCGGTGCAGATGTTTACTCAGCCAGAAACTTCCCTACAAAGGGCAGACTACTAGTGTAACCTCCAACCTCTCAATCCGGCTCTCTGGATAACGTCTTGGAAGCACAAAGTAGGATAACCATTTAATGAATCCAATCCATCATATTCGATTTGGTCTAAAGGACTTGGAGCTTAGCAAATCCCAAAGTGATTTTCCACCAGTAGGCACCTTTATGAAGGAGTCTGCTGAAGCCGGGCGGGGAGACAGGAGGCGGCCCTCCTGCTTTTGGATCGCCGCTGGTGGGGGAGTCGTCGGTGCGGGTGGGTGACAGGTGGTCCGGAGCGGATGAAGAGAGGAGCGGGAAGAAGGGGGAGAGGCTGGTCCCTTTGCCGGTGGTGGAGCTGCCTCTACGCGAGTTGCCGGCCACATGTGCCGGACGAAAGGACGCCGGTCGCCGCAACCCTCACCGCGCCCATGCATAGCCTCGCATCTTCCCAGCCGCCGATCCCTCCTGGCCGAGTCCCGGCGCCGCGCTGCACCATCACCAGATCGCCGCTGCAGGCACCGGCGGTAACCCTAGCTCCGGAGGCGCGGATCCGCGGGGGCTTCCTCCATGCGGCTGAGGATCGTCCGAATTGGACCCGAGCGCGGCCGATTCCGACGAGCCGCCTATCCGAGGACCGCAGATCGGGGCTCGAATTCGATGGAATCGGGCTCCAGCCGCGGCGGGGAGATTTGATCGGGAATTAGGGGGGCGGGCGAGAGAAAGGGGCCGAGCGGGCGGGGTCGGCCTCGATCTATGGTGGTGGGGATGGTGGCGGTGGTCGAGAGGGGGAGAAAAGAAATGGCGATTTGGGGCGAGATTTGGAGAGAGATGGTTATATGGAGCACGGCACAGACGGCGAGAGAGCGAGATGGGGAAGAGAGGAGAGAGGGGATGCGGGGGCCGTCGTCGCGAGAGGAAAGAGGCAGGGGCACTCCCGACATTTCCCCCGCCCGCCCGCACGAAGATCCCCTGTGCAGTGCTGCGCGAGCCCGACGCCACCTGTTGCGTGCTTCGCGCGGTCGCGTCGAGAGAGAGAAGGTCGCTGCCCGGTGGGACAGATGTTGACTCGCGGTGGGCGAGGGCCGGGTGGTCGTAGCGCTGCCCTCGGGAGATGACGTGGGCGCGGTGGGTGGACTGGACGAGTGGTCTGAACCGTACGTGCGCGTTTGCTGATGTGTCACTGACGTGCTGATCCGGGTAGTTGGGGTCCCGCGTGGTATTGAGGCGGGTGGGTGGGAGTTCGGGTGACGACGGGCCGTGCCTGCGCGGTTGCGACGCGCCGTGCAAGGCGGGGCGGGCGATGGCTACGGCCACCGAGGTGCCACGAACACGTCTCACTGTTTGGTGGGACACTGGCTGGTGGTGCTTCTTGTTGGGTCCCATACTTCCCATGCGTTTCCCGACGTAAAAAGGTCTCCCTCACGTGGAGTTTTGTTGTTTCGCCAGGAGTGGAAATGGGCCGCACTCTCGGGCCCTCCGTGGCTGCCGCATAGGTGTCAGCGGTTTAGACGGGCTCGTGCCGCCGTGTTTGCTCGCGTTCCTGCACCACCAGCAGAAGGGTACATTCGGGGTTGTCTCCGATGAGCGTCTTCCTCTTCTCTTCTCTCCAATATAATTTAAAAAAAACTGAAGAATAGGTTCATTCCTTCAACCGTCAAACGCCGTATCCTGCTGTCAAACAACGTTTGTCGTCCTTGTTTCGTCCCCCTCGTCTTTGTATGCACAGCCACACATGGGTCAAGCCCAGCAAAACCACGATAGACATCCCACGTCTCCCGTGTTTGAGACCCACCCAGCGAGAGGGATGAGACAAAAGGAAACCCTCAGGTCGTCGTCGACTTCTCCCTCTGGTCGCCGGTATGACTCTCTCCTCCCTTCCCCGGTACCTCCTCTCCTATATAATTCTGCATCGCAATTGCTCACCTCCGTTGTCCCACGCAGATGGGCCTCCCGCATCCTGCACCATCTACCCCATCGCAGATAACAAGCCACTGTTAAGAGAGTACGAGTCCTCACGATTCTAGCGGCGTCCCTTCCCCATCTCGATCCACGATAGGACACAGCACGGGGTCGTCGCATGTCGGTCACCACTCGGTCGTGTCAGCGGGGGGGAGAATGGGCATTAAGGATAGGCGGAGGGGTGGCCGGCTAATGGAGCGGGACGGCGGCGCCGCAATTCCTGTCAAGGAGGCCCTTCTCCAACTCCTGTAGATGAGGCGATCGGGAGCATGCCGGGATTTCCGGACGGTGTGTTGACGTGTTGTCCGAGCTTGACCAGGTCGCGGACCTCCACCGCGTGGAGCTCTAGATGCTACTCCCAGTTCCTTACGACTCATTCTGATCTCTGAACGCTATCGTCAATGCATTGAGGCATACATGATATATGTGTGTGATTTTGGTGGTTTCAGGGATTGGACCTTATGTAGATGTGGCAAACTACCACAAGCCTTCCAGGGCATTGTTCCTCAGCAGTCGGCTGACTGTATCAACAAAGAATCATTACTATAATCTGCCAGGAATGGATTGGCGGTGAAGATATTGAGCACAAGGAGGTCCCTGATGATCTGGTTGTGGGCAACAAGCTACCCCGGTAGAGTGTGGTAACTTGTTGTCATAGTACTACTCTGCTGCTGTGAGCAAGAGATTGAGTGCATTTGCTGCCATCGAGATTGGACAGAGAGAAGAGACAGAGAGATTGGTGAGGCTTTGTGTGCTTTGTTGTTGTTGCTGATTGCAATTCTCAGTACCGGTGCAATTAGTTGGATGTGGTATGATCAAGTTGTACAAGGAAAAGGCATAACACCTGGGGCAATACCCGCACAAAATTGTCCTCTAGATTAGATCGTGTCTACGCATAGCGTGCTCTGGTACCACTGCTGGTGTATATTGCAAAATTTAAAATTTTCGCCCAACGTAACCGCCAAGGTCAGATATGAAGATAATGAAGCATGCCCATACATGCGATGATCTAACACTTATAATTAACGGAAGCTGAAGAACAGTATAGTCGTGGTAGATTCCAAAGAATCGTAGATCCTCACAAGTAGGCCTATCTGCAAGGATCTCACTAAGCTTCCCTCGTCAAGGATCATAATGTGTAATATCCACACATTCACTTGCATCAACCGGCCAGCATTGCGTCGTCCAGAACTCGGCGCTAACGAGGAGAGTACAACCTTTCGGCGTATTTTTTGTGGTAGATATAATCAACTTTAGAGCTATGTGAGATTGGTGTTCTCAACCCATGAGAGGGGAATTACAGACTAGAGATATCTCTAATTTGGAGAGGACAACACAAAAACTAATTAGAAGAGGGTCTAATTCTACTATATATAGAGAGAATATTCTCAAAGGCCAATTGATGTGATTTCTCCCATGAGAGGTGGGAGTATATATAGTGAGAGGCCAGGGAGACCCGCCAAAGGGGGGCAAGGAAAGATTGTTCGCACCCCAATCTTGGGAGTCCTCTCCCTTCCCCCTTTTTTCCTTATTTGTTCCTTTAATTTTTTGTCTTTTTCTTTTTCTCAAAAAATCAAATAGGGAATATTTCTGGGAAGGTGCTGCACCTCATTGATGCGTCCAAAAATGTCACATCTTTATCTATGTTTAAACTGTATCTTTGTCATGAAAATGATAGAGATGCCACTCTAAACCTGCCACTAATCACTAATGTGCAATTTATTTACAAATCTCTATGTCATTATTTTTATTGTAGATATTGGACAAGAAATCACATGAAATCGGGCCTAGAAGTAAACAAAAGATAAAGATCAGAAAATCAATTAAATTTGTCCTTGCAGCTCACTTAACGTCCCCGGTACGATTTGTAGCGACCGTACTGCTCAAGGACATGCAACGTCTCGCGGGATGCTGATACGTCCATTTTGCATCATTGTTTTATATTGTTATTTTCTATTATATTCATCAATATATTTCATCTTATGATGCACCACTTATGTTATTTTAACTTATTTTGCATGTTTTATAATTTTTTGAGAATAAACACGGGAACCAGAATCTGATGGAAAAAAGCATCGTCAAGATACCATATTTCAGAATATCAGAAAAAGACGGGGGATACCAGAGGAGTCTTAGAAGTTACGAGGAGGAAGTGAGCCAGAAGGACACCCGAAGGGGGGCCACCTGGGGCCCACACCACCAGGCGGCACCCCCTGGCCGTGCCTGAGGGTGGTGTGGCCCCCTGGTCCACTCTTGGGCGCCCCCTTTCGCGTACTTGACCCCCAGGGAACCCTAAGCCCCAGAACATCATCGAAGAATTATTCCACCGCCGCCTCGGGGGGGCACCAGAGAGAGAAAAGCTCTCCGGCAGGGAGAAATCTGCCGGGGAAATTCCTCTCCGGAGTGGGGAAATCATCGTCGTCGTAACTGTCATCGCTCCGGGCTTCATCGAGATCATCATCATCATCCTCATCACCAGCACCGTCACCGTCCATCTTCATCCCGCTATAACGATTAGGGGTCTTTATCGTTGTTTACCACTAGATCTCTCTCCCAGTATGGATTACTTGTTAGTAGTTGATGCTTGTGAGATTTATCGGTGATAGCACTTTGTGACCAGATTGTTATTATTCATTATATCACCTCTGATTATGATCCATATGATGTCTCGTGAGTAGTTCATTTAGTTCTCGAGGACATGGGAAAAGTCATGATGTTAGTAGTGAAGTTATGTTGAAGTAATATCTCGTGGTTTGGTATTTAAGTTGTGGTGCTATTCTTCTAGTGGTGTCATGTGAATGTTGACTACATGATATTTCACCTTTATGGGCCTAGGAGGATGCATCGTGTATTTGGCTACTAATTGTGGGGTTGCTGGAGTGACAGAAACCTAAACCCCCGTTAGGAAACCAATGCACGAGGGAGTGTAGAATCCCGGAGTTTTTAAGGTTGTGGTTAGATTTATCTTAATTACTTTCTTGTATTTGCGGATGCTTACGAGGGGTATAATCACAAGTATGTATTAGTCCTAGTTGGTCGGTGCATTAGCATAGGTTCACCCACACAACACTTCATGAACCAATAAATATTAATCAGCCGTAATGAAGCGAAAGCACTTGACGAAATTCCCATGTGTCCTCGAGAACGTTTGGTAATCATAAGTAGAACAACCGGCTTGTCCTTTGCTCTCAAAAGGATTGGACCACTCGCTGCAATATTATTTACTGCACTTTATTTACTCGCACTTTATTTATCTGCTATATCAAAAACCTCCAAAAACCTGTTTGCTAGTGTTTACAGTGAATCCTCTATCCATCCTTCTTGTCAACATCTTCTCCTCCTCGTTGGGTTCGACACTCTTATTTATCGAAAGTACTACGATACACCCCCTATACTTGTGGGTCATCAGATGCGTAGCGGCGCTGGGGAGTTTTATCTCCAAGTTCCGCGACAAGGTTTTGTCATTCTTCAAACTCCTGAAGCGAACGGGCCCCTTCAAGTGGACCCCCGAGGCGACAACTGCATTTGAGGAGCTCAGGAGGTACCTGGCCAGTCCGCCCATTCTGGTCTCTCCGCAACCTCGTGAGCCACTGCGCCTCTACCTAGCATCCACCATTCAGATAGCCTGTGTCGCTCTCATTGCAAAGAGGGTAGCGACCAAGAAAAGTGCAGACATGTCCGGCAAGGAGCCAATGCCGGTCTCTCCCCAAGAGAACACCTCCGCATAGCAAGACCTCCACAAGGAGGACCTCCTCAAGCCTCAAGAGAGCATCAATGCGTCTCGAGAACTTCCTGCCAGCCCCTTTGCGACCGCGCTCGTCGAACACCCTGTCTACTTTGTTAGCATTATGCTTCGAGACGCTCGCAAGAGGTACCCTGTGCAGCAGAAGCTCCTGTACGCGCTCCTTGTTGCTTCCAGGAAGCTCCGCCACTACTTCGAGGGACACCCATCACGATGGTATCTGCTTTCCCTCTGGAGAAAATCTTGCGCAATTTCAACGCCACAAGACGTGTCGCGGAATGGGCAGCCAAGTTACAACACTTCGAGCTACAGTTCCTCACCACCAAGACAGTCAAAGGAGGAGTTCTAACATAGTTCAACACGGAGTGGACCAACCCATCGTCTGAAGAGGGACCCGAGGAGGAAACAACATTGCCAGGGAAGCTGGCGCCAGGCTTCTAGACCATGCACTTCGGCATCGCTTTCTCCTCCAACGACTCGGGGGCTAGCATCGTACTCACATCACCAACATGCGACAAGCTCTACTACAATGTGCATCTCCACTTCGGCCGTCGGGCCAAGGTCTTCAACAACATCACCGAGTACGAGGGCCTCCTCGTTGGCATCAGGGCCGCCATCGCTCTCGGCATTGTGACGCCCCGAGATCGGGCACTATGCAGATTTCAGCAGTCCCGCCAACATCCACATAATAACCGATTCCGGGTTGCCACTTGTGATAACATTACAACAGTTCACAAATAATCCACAACAACAACAGAGGAGGTATATACAAGATGACTCAAACGAGTCAAGGATACAACTGATACAATACAAAGATCCAAATGACAGCGGAAGAAACAACATAGTGTCCGACTACGGAAAAGATACAAATTGGACTAAGAGTCCTGAAGATAACCGATGGCGTCCAATCCCTGCCCAGGCCAAGCCAGAGGGATTCCCAAGCTAACATCGTCAAACTTCAAACCTGTTGACTGCAATGTGGAATATGCAGCCACGAAATGGATTCGTGGGTCAGTACGGTTAAGTACTGGCAAGTGGATAAACCATACTCACAAGATACCAGCGTAGCCAATCATCACAAGATACAAATACTTTAGGTACAACGGAGGGAAGGGATTATTGCAAAGAAGCGGCAGCGGGCTGCACTAACAACTAAAGAGACGCGCTACAACTTCCAGCTAAAAGAAAGGGATAAGATAGCGTATCAGAACCAACTATAACTACTCATCAAACAAATACCCATCCAGTGTTACCCCCTACTAAGGAAGCAACCCAAGGAAACTCACACTGTTGATTAAGGTGACATCCATTTTTATGGTGGAGGTAATCTATATTACTAGTCAAGTTATCATTGTTAAGTGTAAGTTGTCTGAGTACTTGTTAGCTAGCACTTTCACCAAGTCATCCATAACCGCGGACAACACGGCTTCTCGAGAAGATTTAACCCTGCAGGGATGCACCAATTTGGCCGTACACGTAAGAATGACCCGCCA
Source organism: Alopecurus myosuroides (assembly GCA_028641055.1). Classification (NCBI taxonomy): domain Eukaryota; kingdom Viridiplantae; phylum Streptophyta; class Magnoliopsida; order Poales; family Poaceae; genus Alopecurus; species Alopecurus myosuroides. The sequence goes on from CM054060.1 coordinate 82,541,957, forward strand.
GATGGAAATGCACTTCCACCAAGCGAGGCACTCAACACAACCCAACTCTTCTTCGCATCAAGCCCAAAGAACCCCGTGCAATTGAGCGCACGACTAATCAAGCCCCACGAAGAAAAGGGGACCCTCATAGCACTCTAAGAACGTGTCTCCCTATATGCCGACTACAAAAGTTCCACCCTGGCGCCAAGGGTTCGCACCTGCATATGCATGCGGCAAATGGAAAACCCGAACTAAATGAGGCGATATGGACGAGACGCGAATCGAATCAAAGTTGCGGGGGGCGCCCATACTCGCTTCCCACATGCGGTTAGTGCGCTCATCATGGATCGGAGGACAAGACCCTTTTCCTAATTAAGTTCGACACTAGCAGGCCTCAAAACCACGTCGGGCCTCCTGCCGGTGCCTTATCATCAAATTATTACCCCAGACATTAACATGTTGTTGATTGAATTGAAAACCCAACTATTAAACTAAACAGGTGATAAGACGGACAGCAAGACTTGAGCGCAAACAACACTAAGCATGCAACTACGACACGAGGGCCAACAAGGTAAACAAACAACAGTTAATAGGAAGTGGAAGGAAGGCTATATCATGGTTGCAAGGTAAACATATGATAGGATCGAGACACAAGCATCGAATCATAAGGCTAGAATAAAGGCAACGGAAAAAATCGGTAACAAGTGATGAAAGGCAGCCATAGGTAGCAAGTGAGTATACTTGCCTCAGATCCAGCAAGTAGAGGTACATCCGTCGTTTCTCACATCGTCTCAACGGCCTATCCGAGAAGAAGCAAGTGCTAGAATAAACATCGGATGCAACAATTACTTCTACGGCAAAAGATCCAGCATGATCAAGATATGGATGCATGACAAGTTTAAGGATGCATCAAAGATAAACTAGTTGACATGGTAAACATATTTAAATGGGCCCATATGCAATTTGGATTGCATATGGAAAAGCCCATGAATTAATGTTGAATTAAATGATCTACAAATAACCATCATGTTAAAGTTGATTAGAATGATGCATGGATGATGAAAACAATAAGAAAACAACAATAGCTTCAGTTTGTTATGTTGTTTACCAAGTTTGGAATTTTATTTATTAAGTTATGAACTTTGGCATTTTAAATGATTTAAACAAACATTTGTTGTTTTCACCAATTTTAAATGTTCAAAACAGATAACAAAATTTATATTTGGAAAGAACACAAAATTTTAGATGGAATACATAGTTCATTTGTTGAATTTGGATTTTAGATGAGCAAGTTATTAAATTGACAATTTTAAATGCATTAATTAAGAAATAGTTGTTTTCAGCAATTTAATTTATTCAAAATAGAAAACAAAGTTTATATTTGGAAAGCTTATTCAATTTTGCATGGAAACATATTTTACATGTTGGAATTGGGTTTGAATTGCCCAAGTTATGAATTTTGCAATTTAAAAGGTCTAATTAAAATATTGAATTGTTACTCCAATTTTAATTAAGAAAAACAGTGAACAAATTGCATATTTGAAAAGTACAGGAAATTTGGAATGGAAAACATATTTTACTTTTCAAAATTCGAGTTCAAATGAATTATTTATAAGCATTTGAATTACAGGGGGCAATCTGTTATTTCTGAGGACTTAAAAGAAAAACAGAACTTTAGACAGGCCCCTGGGGGTTTTTCCCACGCAGTGCACCTCTGCACTGGTCACTGACCAGTGGGCCAGCAGCCCAGCTGGCGCCTGCGTGGCGGCTAGAAGGTGACTGGGCCTTCACCGTGTATGACAGGTGGGCCCAACGGTGTGGAGAGAAAATCCAAAAAAGGGGGTTTAATCCTGCGCGGAGGGGGGATCGAACCCGCGCCGCGAAGTGCTGCGCCAAGAGGCCCTGGCCACTGGGCCACGGCGCTGATTGTTGATGGATAGAAGGCGCTGCGCTAGATGGGGTCACGATCGCGGATGGTTTCCTGACGAAACTGAACATTACGGAACTGTAGCCCGACAGATACAGAATACGCGGCCGCCGGCGACTTGCAGCATGCGGCGCGCGACGGCGTCGCTCCCAGAGCACAAGGGAGGGGTGGGGAACTAGTTCCCAGAGTGCAGCTCACCTCGAGGGGCTTGGGGCCGAAAGGAAGGAAGCCCGAAGAAACGCGCGCTCCTGCGCTCCTCGCGGACGGACGGAGTCGACGACGGGGTCGGCGAACTTGGCGTGGTTCCAGGGCGGCTCTGGCTCCAATTTCCCGCGTGGTCGACGAAGACGACGACGCGGTTCCGTTCCCGAACTCGGGTTGGCCCGGCGGCGACCGTGGAGGCGGGGCGGAGTCAGGTTCTAACGGCGATGCAGGCGGATTGCAGACTCGACGCGGGGGAAGATGACGATGGCGCGGTCTCCCTGGCGGCTACCAAGCCTGGCCGAGGAAGCGAGAGCGATGAGGGAACTGCCGGGGTTCCGTTCCCGCTGCACCCACAACTTGGAGACGACCAGGGCGACGACGCCAAGGGGAGAGAGGTCCGGCCAGCTTGCTGCTGTTGGGTACAGAAGGGAGAAAAAGATACAGAGAGGAAGAATTGGGGGGAGGAAGAGAAAGAGAAGAAGATGGCGGCGGGGAAGGAGAAAGGAGGAGAGGGGCTAGGGTTTGGAGGGGAAAGGATGTGGCTTTATCGGAGGGGGGCAGGTGCGGTGGTGGTTGTAGTTGCTTTCCACCTGCTCCCGTACGGACAGAGGTAGGGGAAGGGTACAGTGGGCTGGGCTGGGCCAAAAGGCCAGAGAGAGAGGGGCGCTGGGCTGCTCTTTGCTGCTGGGGGTGGTAGGTGGGCCGAAAGGCCTGCCTCCCCCCAGCGGTTTTCTTTCTTTTTCTTTTTCTTTCTCTTTTTTTTGTAAAAGTGAAAGAGAACTTTGAAATTGGAGGGGTTTACACATGCAAAAATTATGAAATAATTTTTGTATTGCATTTGGAATTGAAAATTCCCAAGAACAAAAGTTTTGGGTTTTGAAAATTCAAAAGTTTGTAGTGATGTTTAAATTTGAATTTGACATTCAATTTAGGTTTTTTTTTAAGAAAAGAGGAATTTATTTAACCAAGCAACATTTACTTTTCCACTTCAATTTCATTGAAAACAATTTGAGTGTGATACAAGAGGGCATTGTTTGAATTTCTTAAATTGGTTTGAAAGTTTTGATTGGTTTGAAAACAAGTGCAATGAATATGATGCATGATTCTATGCAATGCAAAAGGGAAAACAAGCAAATCTACTTTGGGGGGAAATCCCCCGGGTGTTACAGACGACACCACTAACAAGGGATTGCGCCCTCGCAATCCATCCACTAACCCGGGAGGGGAAAGAAGTTCGACTATCGATTCTTCATGCTTCCAGTTGATCTCCTCGACACCACTAACAAGGCTTCTCGACACCACTAACAAGGGATTCTTGTTCGGAGTGATGACGATCTTCTCCCACCAGGAATCTTCCGATGATCGAACCTATTAGGTTAAAGGCTCAGAAAACGTCCACCCACGTAGGATCCTAAAACTTTGAAAGATAGGTACGAGAGTAGACTCCAAAACAAATAGGATAGGAGGAGAAATAGAATAGAGATAAGGAGAAAACAAGAATCCTATTGAGATGTTTCCAAAAGAGGTTTTGCACAAATAGTTTTTGACACTCTAGAAACAACGACCGTTAGCGAGGTTATCCTACAGGCTTTGCGGACCCGTTGCTTCGATAACCATTCGTATCGAAACAACTTTGGGAATCGGAAACCATGCTCTGATACCATTTGTGACGCCCCGAGATCGGGCACTATGCAGATTTCAGCAGTCCCGCAAACATCCACATAATAACCGATTCAGGGTTGCCACTTGTGATAACATTACAACAGTTCACGAATAATCCACAACAACAACAGAGGAGGTATATACAAGATGACTCAAACGAGTCAAGGATACAACTGATACAATACAAAGATCCAAATGACAGCGGAAGAAACAACATAGTGTCCGACTACGGACAAGATACAAATTGGACTAAGAGTCCTGAAGATAACAGATGGCGTCCAATCCCTGCCCAGGCCAAGCCGGAGGGATTCCCAAGCTAACGTTGTCAGACTTCAAACCTGTTGACTGCAATGTGGAATATGCAGCCACGAAATGGATTCGTGGGTCAGTACGGTTAAGTACTGGCAAGTGGATAAACCATACTCACAAGATACCAGCGTAACCAATCATCACAAGATACAAATACTTTGGGTACAATGGAGGGAAGGGATTATTGCAAAGAAGCGGCAGTGGGCTGCACTAACAACTAAAGAGACGCGCTACAACTTCCGGCTAAAAGAAAGGGATAAGATAGCGTATCAGAACCAACTATAACTACTCACCAAACAAATACCCATCCAGTGTTACCCCCTACCAAGGAAGCAACCCAAGGAAACTCACACTGCTGATTAAGGTGACATCCATTTTTATGGTGGAGGTAATCTATATTACTAGTCAAGTTATCATCGTTAAGTGTAATTTGTCTGAGTACTTGTTAGCCAGCACTTTCACCAAGTCATCCATAACCGCGGACAACACGGCTTCTCGAGAAGATTTAACCCTGCAGGGATGCACCAATTTGGCCGTACACGTAAGAATGACCCGCCAGATGGAAATGCACTTCCACCAAGCGAGGCACTCAACACAACCCAACTCTTCTTCGCATCAAGCCCAAAGAACCCCGTGCAATTGAGCGCACGACTAATCAAGCCCCACGAAGAAAAGGGGACCCTCATAGCACTCTAAGAACGTGTCTCCCTATATGCCGACTACAAAAGTTCCACCCTGGCGCCAAGGGTTCGCACCTGCATATGCATGCGGCAAATGGAAAACCCGAACTAAATGAGGCGATTTGGACGAGATGCAAATCGAATCAAAGTTGCAGGGGCGCCCATACTCGCTTCCCACATGCGGTTAGTGCGCTCATCATGGATCGGAGGACAAGACCCTTTTCCTAATTAAGTTCGACACTAGCAGGCCTCAAAACCACGCCGGGCCTCCTGCCGGTGCCTTATCATCAAATTATTACCCCAGACATTAACATGTTGTTGACTGAACTGAAAACCCAACTATCAAACTAAACAGGTGATAAGACGGACACCAAGACTTGAGCGCAAACAACACTAAGCATGCAACTACGACACGAGGGCCAACAAGGTAAACAAACAACAGTTAATAGGAAGTGGAAGGAAGGCTATATCATGGTTGCAAGGTAAACATATGATAGGATCGAGACACAAGCATCGAATCATAAGGCTAGAATAAAGGCAACGGAAAGAATCGGTAACAAGTGATGAAAGGCAGCCATAGGTAGCAAGTGAGTATACTTGCCTCAGATCCAGCAAGTAGAGGTACATCCGTCGTTGCTCACATCGTCTCAACGGCCTATCCGAGAAGAAGCAAGTGCTAGAATAAACATCGGATGCAACAATTACTTCTACGGCAAAAGATCCAGCATGATCAAGATATGGATGCATGACAAGTTTAAGGATGCATCAAAGATAAACTAGTTGACATGGTAAACATATTTAAATGGGCCCATATGCAATTTGGATTGCATATGGAAAAGCCCATGAATTAATGTTGAATTAAATGATCTACAAATAACCATCATGTGAAAGTTGATTAGAATGATGCATGGATGATGAAAACAATAAGAAAACAACAATAGCTTCAGTTTGATATGTTTTTTACCAAGTTTGGAATTTTATTTATTTAGTTATGAACTTTGGCATTTTAAATGATTTAAACAAACATTTGTTGTTTTCACCAATTTTAAATGTTCAAAACAGATAACAAAATTTATATTTGGAAAGAACACAAAATTTTAGATGGAATACATAGTTCATTTATTGAATTTGGATTTTAGATGAGCAAGTTATTAAATTGACAATTTTAAATGCATTAATTAAGAAATAGTTGTTTTCAGCAATTTAATTTATTCAAAATAGAAAACAAAGTTTATATTTGGAAAGCTTATTCAATTTTGCATGGAAACATATTTTACATGTTGGAATTGGGTTTGAATTGCCCAAGTTATGAATTTTGCAATTTAAAAGGTCTAATTAAAGTATTGAATTATTACTCCAATTTTAATTAAGAAAAACAGTGAACAAATTGCATATTTCAAAAGTACAGGAAATTTGGAATGGAAAACATATTTTACTTTTCAAAATTGGAGTTCAAATGAATTATTTATAAGCATTTGAATTACAGGGGCCAATCTGTTATTTCTGAGGACTTAAAAGAAAAACAGAACTTTAGACAGGCCCCTGGGGGGTTTTCCCACGCAGTGCACCTCTGCACTGGTCACTGACCAGTGGGCCAGCAGCCCAGCTGGCGCCTGCGTGGCGGCTAGAAGGTGACTGGGCCTTCACCGTGTATGACAGGTGGGCCCAACGGTGTGGAGAGAAAATCCCAAAAAGGGGGTTTAATCCTGCGCGGAGGGGGGATCGAACCCGCGCCGCGAAGTGCTGCGCCAAGAGGCCCTGGCCACTGGGCCACGGTGCTGATTGTTGATGGATAGAAGGCGTTGCGCTAGATGGGGTCACGATCGCGGATGGTTTCCTGACGAAACTGAACATTACGGAACTGTAGCCCGACAGATACAGAATACGCGGCCGCCGGCGACTTGAAGCATGCGGCGCGCGACGGCGTCGCTCCCAGAGCACAAGGGAGGGGTGGGGAACTAGTTCCCAGAGTGCAGCTCACCTCGAGGGGCTTGGGGCCGAAAGGAAGGAAGCCCGAAGAAACGCGCGCTCCTGCGCTCCTCACGGACGGACGGAGTCGACGACGGGGTCGGCGAACTTGGCGTGGTTCCAGGGCGGCTCTGGCTCCAATTTCCCGCGTGGTCGACGAAGACGACAACGCGGTTCCGTTCCCGAACTCGGGTTGGCCCGGCGGCGACCGTGGAGGCGGGGCGGAGTCAGGTTATGATGGCGATGCAGGCGGATTGCAGACTTGACGCGGGGGGAGATGACGATGGCGCGGTCTCCCTAGCGGCTACCAGGCCTGGCCGAGGAGGCGAGAGCGATGAGGGAACTGCCGGGGTTCCGTTCCCGCTGCACCCACAACTTGAAGACGACCAAGGCGACGACGCCAAGGGGAGAGAGGTCCGGCCAGCTTGCTGCTGTTGGGTACAGAAGGGAGAAAAAGATACAGAGAGGAAGAATTGGGGGGAGGAAGAGAAAGAGAAGAAGATGGCGGAGGGGAAGGAGAAAGGGGGAGAGGGGCTAGGGTTTGGAGGGGAAAGGAGGAGGCTTTATCGGAGGGGGGCAGGTGCGGTGGTGGTTGTAGTTGCTTTCCACCTGCTCCCGTACGAACAGAGGTAGGGGAAGGGTACAGTGGGCTGGGCTGGGCCAAAAGGCCAGAGAGAGAGGGGCGCTGGGCTGCTGTTTGCTGCTGGGGGTGGTAGGTGGGCCGAAAGGCCTGCCTCCCCCCAGCGGTTTTCTTTCTTTTTCTTTTTCTTTCTCTTTTTTTTTGTAAAAGTGAAAGAGAACTTTGAAATTGGAGGGGTTTTACACATGCAAAAATTATGAAATAATTTTTGTATTGCATTTGGAATTGAAAATTCCCAAGAACAAAAGTTTTGGGTTTTGAAAATTCAAAAGTTTGTAGTGATGTTTAAATTTGAATTTGACATTCAATTTAGGTTTTTTTTATTTTAAGAAAAGGGGAATTTATTTAACCAAGCAACATTTATTTTTCCACTTCAATTTCATTGAAAACAATTTGAGTGTGATACAAGAGGGCATTGTTTGAATTTCTTAAATTGGTTTGAAAGTTTTGATTGGTTTGAAAACAAGTGCAATGAATATGATGCATGATGCTATGCAATGCAAAAGGGAAAACAAGCAAATCTACTTTGGGGGGAAATCCCCCGGGTGTTACAGGCATCAAGCGCCTCATCATCAAGGGTGATTCACAACTCCTAGTCAACTTCTCCAGCACATGGACCTGTACCTTGAGGAGGTCCGCAAGCTAGAGAAGAGCTTCCTCGGTATGGAGTTGCAGCACATCCCTCAGGCGGACAAAAAAGAGGCAGACGACATTGCCAAGAAGGCATCAAGGAACTGAGTGCAGGCACCAGGCGTGTTTGAAGAGAGGCTCGAGAAGCCATCCATCGTGCCACCCGTCGACGACGATGAGACTCCAGGCCACCAGCACCTCGAAGAGGAGTTCCCACCCAAGGCGCACTAGATTGTGGTGCCCCATCAGGGTATCGCCTCATACTGGCGTTCACTCACAAGGAAGCATGCTGGATCAAGAGCCTCATCGTATACATCGAGAAGGGGGGCCACCACGAAGACGAAGAAGAAGCTGAGCACATATCTCGTCAGGCAAAGATGTACAGCGTCATCGACCACAACCTATACCAGAGGCGCCCCAATGGAGTTGCTCTATGATACGTCCCCTCGGACGATGGCGTGGACCTCCGCAAGGACATCCACCAAGGCGACTACGATCATCACTCCTCATCGCGCACGCTCGTCGGCAAGGCCTTCTGCTATGGCTTCTACTGGCCCACTGCCCTCAATGACGCCACCGAGCTCATCAAGACTTGTGAAGCGTGCCAGTTCCACGCCAAGCAAGTACAACATCCCGTGCAAGGATTGCAGACCATTCCTCTCTCATGGACTTCGCGGTCTGGGGGTTGGACATCTTGGGACCACTCCCACGAGCGCACGGGGTCTACTGCCATCTCTACGTCGTCAACGACAAATTCACCAAGTGGGCAGAGGTGGAACGAGTTCGGGACATCCTGGCGAGGTCCACGATGAAGTTCATCAAGGGTTTGGTGTGCCGCTTCGGCGTACCCAACCGCATCATCACTGACAACAGTACACAATTCACCGGTGGCCTCTTCAAGTCCTACTACGCCAACCTTGGCACGAAGATCTGCTACGCCTCTGTGGCCCGTCCGCGTAGAAATGACCAGGTAGAGTGCGCCAACACCAAGGTCCTCAAGGGTCTCAAGACGAGGAGCTTCAACAAACTCAAGTCCCACGGGAAGAAGTGGATCGACGAGCTCCCGTCGGTGTTGTGGTCCATCCGCACAATCGCGACAAAGCCCACGAGAAAAAAAAACATTATCCCTTGTCTATGGAGCATAAGCAATACCACAAATCATGAATCAATCAATAATAAATTTTGGGACTATGCACATTATACTCAGAATGACAACTATGCTCTCTTAGCTGGTGCATAAAGTAAGAAGATGAAGACTCAACATAAAATTAAAAGAAAGGCCCTTCGCAGAAAGAAGCAGGGATTACTCATGTGCTAGAGCTTTTTATTTGATAAAACAGAGATATTGAAAACAATTTTGATAGAGGTGTATGTCCATATCAACGAATGGTAATGAAAAACTTATCATAATACATGTCAAGCAAAGTGTTTAGACTTTTGAGAGCGGTTTCCGTTGTTTTATTAGTTTGGCACTCCCGCCCTCACACACACACATTTCTTTCACAAACTAGGGTTAGCCGTGTTCATGGGTACCCACCATGTTTCATCAAACCATGAGGAAGTGCCTTTTTGTTATTATTTGGCACCAACTCTCTGCAAATTTAAATGAGCACAAATTCCATACTCATCGGGTGAAAAAAAGGAAGAAGAACTTTGCTTGACACAAACCATAATAAACTTTAAACTACTTCCTCGTGAGCTAAAACGGGAACACAAAACAAGTTATAATTTTGAAGGTTTAAATGTAGTACATGAAAATTTTACTTGCAGTGGCGGTTAAATACCACATATAGGTAGATATGGTGGACACATTTGGTATACTTTGGTTTTTTGGAGTTAGATGCACGAGTAGAGCTCATACTCAGTACAGGTGTAGGCCAGCAAAAGACCGAGAGCGGCCAACTAAGAGAGCAATAACAGCCATAATCATGCATAACATCATTAATCAAAACATGAAGTGATATTACAAGTAAAAAACTAAATGATCATCAAGGCTAGAATTGAATTTGTTTGTAGTAATAACATGGTGTGAGCATGCGCCAAGTCAATCCAGATATATCGTTCAAAGGAGAAATACCACAATACCATTCTTTAATATGAGAAAACAACACATGATAAAATTCAATGGCACAATAAGCGCTCTCAGCTATTTGAGACTAGTAATGATACACCATAAATAACTAAGCACAATTAAAGTAACATCTAACATGACATGCCAAAGCCTATGCCACAATCAAAACAATCTTCCTATTGCACCACTATAAGAATGAAACAATTTACTCTTTTCCAACACCAATCAAAGACCAGAGATATAATCAAATATAACTGAAGCAAAACAAAAAGCTTTGAACAAAATTTGAGTGAAAAACAAGAGCTAACCGTAGTACTAGCAAAAATTGAACACTCGCAGAATAATAAGAGTGAAAACTAGAGTGTTCTAGGCAATGAAAACGGAGTGTATCTCTCCCAAAATAAAAGTGCTAGGATCCAACCAAAATCTAGAGAAAATAAAACAAAACAAACTGAAAGCAAAATAAAAAATATGCTCCAAGAATAGAACATATCATGTGAAGTAATAAAACTATTGTGTTTTGAAAGAAACCTGAAATTTTTGTTGACGAAGAAGGGCATGCCTTGGGCATCCCCAATATTTGACGCTTGTACTTCTTGGATATGTCTTGGGGTGACATGGGCATCCCCAAGCTTGAGATTTTGTCCATCCTTCATCTCATCACATCATTCTTTCCTCCCTACAATTGAAAACTTCCTCCACCTAAAACTTCCTCACAATTTTCATTAGCAACGTTAGTGTAATCAAAATAATAAAAACACTTGGTTCAATTTCAACGTCTCACATTTCAATTAAAACATTAGTTACCATCACAACTTATTTTAAAGCTCTCCCTCCAAAAGAACACCAAAAGGAAGAGATTAAGACGCAAATGCAAATATTGCTAGAAATCTGTCAAAACAGAATTGTCGGTAAAGATGATTTTTTTTTCAAAAATCTTCTGTTGCTCAAATCAAAAAGTGGGAAACTAATGAAAGTTAGATAACAACCTGGGGCATGTGTCCATTTTTTCAAATCAATCCTACGTTCCAGCTGAGAGATATGAATTTTTTGGTAACAGCCCAGAAATCTGTTTCAGAACAACAACTTCCCTAAATCGAACTACCTCTCAATTAGAGGTTACTCTTGGCACAAAAACAAAATAAAAAAGAATAAGGAGAGGTTTCTACAGAGGAAAAAACTTCCAAAACATAAAAAAACAAAAGAAAACGGAAGAAAACAAAAGGATAACAAAGGAAAACAAAAGCGCTTTTCTTTAGAGCCTTTTAGCTAGGCATGAAGAACAAATCAAGCATTATCATTCAATTTGAGGAGCTCGAACTCATAATAGAGGCATTGAATTTTCCACACACAAGGTTTAGAATCTCCTTTCTCTTTTCTTTTAGGTTTACTATTTTCATCAAAGAGATTCTCAGGAACAATCCAACAAAAATCATCCTCTAATTCCTTAGACATTGCTAAAAGTTTGAATGGTATAGGGATATTAATTTGTTTTTCACATTCAATTACTCCCTCAAATTTCATTCTATCAATATCTACAGTTTTCAAAGTATGGTTGATAGCAAGACCATAACCAAGCATCTTATAACGAGCAAAAACTTTTCTAGCTTCTATAGCAATGTCACTAAACTCTAAGAGTAAAGCATTCAACACAAAATCTATTTCTTTTCCAGGTTCTATGCTATCAAGTTTAAGAAACATTTACTGTATAATAGGATTGAGATTAAGAAACCTAGATTCTATCATGGCAACCAAAGAGGTAGTTATGGGCAAGTTTAACTACAGGTTTATCATTAAAATCATGAAGCACAATAACATGGTTAAAGAATTCTTCAATATTATTCTCCCGGTAATAAATCCACTTCCTACTTTGAGATCTTTCAAAGAAAATTTAGGATAAATCGTCTTAGCAAAACAACAACAAAAACTAACACGAAGACAAAAGCCAAGTAACAAGGAAAATAAAAGACTTGAAACTAGAGAAATAATTTTTTGGGGGGTTTTCGATAAAGAGAAAACAAGACTAAACAAAAGTAAACTAAGAAAGAACAAAACAAAAGAAAGAGAGTGAAAATGTGAAACTCCCCATGCAGCAAGATAAAAATCCTCGGCAACAACGCCAGAAAAAGTACTTGATGAGGACGTGATCACACGCTCGTTGGGAGACACCAAGCGGAAGATATGATGTAGTCTGGAGTAAGTTTTTCCCTAGTATAGAACCAGAGTTTATCGAACTATTAGGACTTCATAGTCTTGAAGAAGGTTGCTTGTGTCAACGATGCCGTTTATCGATGTTGAACAAGCGTGGAACCTGCACACAAGACAAACTCTCTCTTGCCCCCAATTTTTTGCAAGGTTGTCAATCTTCCGATTTTGCTGAAAATAGCAGAATTAAACGTATAGAGTCTTGGAAAACAATAAAAGTAAAAATAGGACAACAAGGAAACAATTATGGAAGTGCTTAAAAGAATGTTTGCAATATGAGGAAAATAGGACCGGGAGCCATAGGTTCAATAGTGGTGTCTCTCCAAAGAAAACAAACATGTTGGGTGAACAAATTACGGATGGGTAATTGAAAAATCATGAAATATAACAATACTGTTATGACAAGATAAAGTTCATGGTTTCTAACATTATAGGCATATGGACTTCCATGCAGCATGCATCCATATCTAAAACTCCACCACAAGAAATCTATCCAGCAAATCCCTTGTTATTAAGTTGCAGCAACGAAATGATTGCTATGTGTGCAACAAACAAATGCATTAAGATCAATATGTAATGTAAGCAGTGGTTCCCATCCATAGACAAGAGCACCATTGTTTTCTCCCTAGTGGCAACAACACATCATTCCCCCCGCACGTTTCTGTCACTCGAGCGCAGGTAACAAGGAGGCATGAACCCACTATATAGCATATAGACCCTTTCTTGGAGGTGAAAACAACTACGTGGCCAAGGTAATTATAAAGACCGAAGAGCATTGCAAGACAAGATTGAAACTCTCTACGAATATAAGTGAAGCTTCTTAGTTTGAAATGAACAAAATAATCGTAATCTCATGGTTCATCGTATCCCAGCAAACACAACATGCACAATTACATAACGGTGGTCTCAATCATGTGAGGCAGCTCACGAGACTCTAAACATGGAGGCATAGGGGAGATAACAACCATCTAGATACTGCTATGGACCCGTAGTACCGAGATGAACTACTCACACGTATGTTCGGAGGCAATCATGGCGATGTAGAGACCTCCGGTGACGATCCCCCTCTCCGACAAGGTGCCGGAGTAGGACTCCAGAAGCCCTAGATTGGACTTTCGAGGTGACGGCGCCTCTCTGTATGTTTCATGGAAAATAACTCCGTCCTCGATGATTTTAGGGTTAAGGGCAATTTATACGCGAAGTGGGGACGTGAGGCGGTGTCGGGCGCCCCCTGAGGCCCACCAGGCGGGACCTAGGAGGGCCGCGCCTGGCAGCCGCCTGGTGCCCCCTGGCTCAACTCTGGCTCCCCTTTGGACTCCATCTTCGTTCTAGGTAAAAATTGATCCCCATGGATTTTCAGCCCTTTGCGAGAATATTTCCTTAAGAGCTTTTCTGAAATAGAAATACATCAGAAAACAACAACTGGCCTGGGGTATCTTGTTAAAAGGTTAGTCTATAAAAACATCAGGAAAACGAAGGAAAACTAAATAAAACATGTGTAAAATGAAAGGTATTGGGTAGAAAACAAGCATGGAGCATCAAAAATTATAGATACGTTTGCAACGTATCGGTACTACCACCCCCTCGGAGAGTTAAGAGCACCAACGGGCTGAAAAACTGTTCCAGGTAGCGGTACTACCTATGAAACCATTGGTACTACCATCACTGGCATCCCGAAGGGGTATTTGGTGGTACATGCACCGGTACTACCGCTGCTGGAAAAAATTGCAGAAACCCCGGTATGAAAACAGTCATAACTTTTGCATAAGGACTTTGTTTTTTATGTTCCCGAGATCGTTGAAATTGCAACAACAAGTACTACAAGAACATGCATATAAACACTATAGTACAACATAAAAACCAAATGATGACAGGTTTTACCTATCTATAAAGAACAATCGGTAAAACCTCCAACATAAAAAATGCGATAAGATTTTCATACAAAATCCGTTTTTGATGAACTCGAGCTTGACATGAAGAACATTACAAGCTCTAAAACCACACATGGATAAAACCCTAATAATAAATAAGAAGGATGATGCCAAGTATGCAAAGGTTGGAACTGTCTACGATAGATATGATCAAGATACACATTCAAGAGACCCTCTTGATAGAACGGTTATCTATACTATAACCTGATCTCCTAACTACATCATGAGGCCGGTAAAATAGAAACCTTATATAAGTCATACCTTTTACTTGTGCAATCCAATTGAGCTAGATGATGACGATCTTAATCACCTCAAGTTGGACCACCTTTCTTGATTGCGCTGCGCTTTGTGAGGACTTATAAATTGCTCCTCCATCATATGGGAGAGCTTATCACATGTCCATCTTCACTTGACAATAATATCCATATGGGTGGAAATCATCAAGAATATGAACTCTTCCTGATGCTCATCTTGAACTTGCACTTCACAACCTCTTTGTTGATGATCATCACTTGCCGTCATCTTCCATGGGCTATATTGAATATCCATTTTGATGCAAGCCTTACAGGAAGAAACCTAAACCCACCAAGATACTCCACACACATGTAACATGGGTTAGTTTACAAAGATAAATAGAAAATTCCTTACCGTACCATGGGATCACATGATACCACTTGGTACATCATTTAGCTTTGTGTGTTGATCAATCTTGGATCTATTTTTTGCACTTCTACTTGATCAACCAAGGTTCTTCTCTCTATTCATGATGATGATTTCTTGAAGGTAAACATGAATGTTCACATAATATCCTTCTTCAAGACATACTTGGAATATGATCAATAATAGCATGACAATTCTTCTTCTCGATAATATCAAATATACTCATTATAAGCAATGACCTTGATAGCATCTAACCTTGAATTCAACACATGAAGTTCAAGTGGTGCCAATAGACAAACCTACAAAAATATCTCCATACAAAAATTAGTCCATAAGGATTGTCATTAATTAACGAAATCACACATGGGGGGCACCATGCACTTTTAATCTCACCCATTTTGGTAATTGATGACAATCCCTTTTACGAGGGTTTATGTAATGAATTAAACAAACATGCAAAGCAATACACATGGATGCATGAGCATGAAAGGAAAAAAATGCTTAAGAACAAAACCAAATTCCCTTAAAACCTTTAAACTTCTCCCAGTTGGCATCCATTGCCGAAATATGTGGAAAAATGTAGAAGGTCGATATAGTAAGAACTCCCCTATAGTTTTTGCATTTCTCATAACATGAGTGAAATCAAATGCATAATCAATGACGAATAGATGGGGAGAGATCAAACTATATTAAGGATACAAAATATTGCAAATAAAAAATATTCCTTTGACACTTCTCCCAAGAGGAGGAACACAAAAAAAAAGGATCCAAAAAAACAATGGAACAAAAGATTTTATGATTATAGCGAAATAGTGTTCTAAAGAAAATGATGAAGCTCCCCAATGTTCATGCAATATTTAGAGTTTTTGAATTTGAATACAAAGTGCACAAAGATGGAATCATCACCCCCCCCCCAATATCTTCTAAAACACAAAACAAGTGCAAGAGAGCGTAAAAAAGCGAACTAGGCATAGCACTTGAAGAAAATAAATGAATGATTGAGTGAAAATATACCAAATGAGGGGAACGCCATGAGATAAGGCTCAACCAAACATAAGAAACCAACATGCCAACCAAGGTAAGCACGAGAGACAAAAATTCTCAAAAACAAATGAGTGCACAGGATTAAATAATATAAGACAAGCACTCATAAGGCAAATACTTTCCGGAGTCGCCAAAAAGAAGGGTACAAAAGAGGTGGACTCCAAAGAAATGGGATATCAAATAGAAATGTAACTCCTATTATGTGTATAAGTTCCTAAGCAGACAAAAATCATGATGTTATACATGCACAAAGTAGCATGTACACACAAAATAGATATGAAAGAAAAGAACATGATATCCAAGAGAAAGTCATGAATACACCAATAAGATCCTTCTATTGAAAGCATAGGAAAAAACTCAATTTTATCTTAAAGGGGGATAAGTGAATTTAAAACACAAACACACCAAAGACATCACACATATCAATAAGGGAAAAAGAGATAGTTGCAATGCTTTGATATGTATCGCAAAGGGAGAATAATGTTGCAAATAAAGAATTTTCATGCCAAGATGCAACCTACACAAGGTTGGATACAAGAATAGTATGCATGCGGAGATACTTGTTACCGAGATCGCATTGGTGATGTTGTTATAGATAAAAATTAATCCATCACACTAGCTTGACTCCGATAAGCACATGGTGACAACACCTTCCTTGAGAATGAGGCAAGCATCCAATGCATCTCAAATGCACCTAAAACACATTTAATCACACAATGGTTCCCAAACACATTGGGTCCAAAGTAGTTAGACAAACTACAATACATAGGATAAGCTCCACAAAAGTATTTGCATATAGATATGAAATTTAATTTCATACACATCTTAGCCGATTTAGGATTGAGTGGAGTTTACCCTATATATTGTGTCAAAGAAAGTAAGCATGCCATAACATACATTAGTAAATATTCATGCAAAGACTTTCAAGAACCAAAAGAGATATCATTTGGACAAAAACACCAAGTAAACAAAATAAGGCGCACAAGATTGTGACACGACAAAAGGTTGTCCAAATCATATCAAAGATCCAAGTCAACACATGGTTGATAAGAGACCAACTGGAAAAGATATCAAGTGAAAATGGGATACACAAAGGACCACTTGACACTTTAAAGAAACAAATTAAAAGTTATATCAAGAAATGAGATATTGAACTCCCAAAAGAGATACAAAAAGAAAGATTCATTAACGAAAAGAAGTCCAACATCCAAAAAAGATCAATTTGAAAATAAAACAACGAGTAAGATAACCAACTCCCTAAAAAAGCAAGGCTCCAACAACTAAACCAAACCCTCTACACTTTTCATGATGGTACATAGTACCAAGACGAGAAGGTTGGTCTTCCATATAGACACGTCATCGAAATTAAATACCAGTTGAGAAAGATCTAAATACAAATAAAAAACTAGTGTTCTAAATAATATAGGAAAGCTCCCCCATGATTTGTGCACTATTTACAATTTTGAATTTTAATACAATATGCACACAGATGGAATCCTTTTTTTTAGCTTTACCAATTAGAACACCAAACAAATACGAGTAAAACAAAGGGATTCTCAATAGGAAAGGAAGATAATGGGAGTGAGCACAAAACAATTCCTTGGCAAGAAATATGGAAAGTAAAAGCAATAGCCCAAGTAAATATGATCAATAAATTCTACCACAAATATGACTATCACTTGTCAATGACAAGGAGTAAGGAGTTATTTCTCGGTGATATGTTTCATAGATATTCATGATCATATTCACAAAACTAAAGAATAGGAAGAGGATAGGAATTAAAACACCATGCTTAAATAGAGATTCTTGGTGGCTTCAATAGTCGAATGATCATGCAAATAAATGATTAATATAACACAAAGCAACCAGTTTCCGAGATAATACATACTGGTGCACATTTGAGGAAAACTGCACCAAGAAACTCTCTCACCAACGAGATACAAAAAATGAGCAAATAAAATCATTTAAGCAAATTGGAACTTTTTTAAGCACAAATGCCACATAGGAGCAACATAATTAACAATATCGAGTCTAGGTGAAAAACCCTCAAATGTTCACATTCTCCAAGCTTGTAATATGCACAAGGCTTATTACTCCCCCATAATGTTTTAATCCTTTTCTTATAAGAAAACAAAAACTAACCAGAGATAATTAAGAGATATCATAGAATTTGAATTTCTCATGGGCATGACATACCACATAGATACTAGATGATAATGATATATCCATACTAAGTGGTATTCCTCATGTATACACATTTTAGGATTGTGAAGTGCCAAAATCATATCACTCCCAAAAAATGGGATAGTCCATTGATCACTCAAAAGAGCCAAAATAAGATACAAACGAGATGCAACAAGGCTCAACACAAAATCACACATACATGGTGTGCAAACCAACATACCCATGCTAGATTACTCAAGATAAGTAAGTAGTAAGCCCAACATATATAAAACACAAGCAATGTACAAAACCAACACACACAAAGGAGCATATGATATGAGATAGAGATATGATAATCCAAATGACTTGGCTTTAGGAAATATAATTGATGAAGATCCCTTAATTATTCATGATATATCCAAGTCTCCAATTCCCTCCAATAACACATATTGATCAGGTTTGAGCTTGTTGGTCCCCAACAAAGTTGGTTCCCAACAAAGTTGGTTCCTAAGAGGTTAGTCACAATAGGCTTGGCAACCCAAATGGTTCTTTTCTTGACACCACTTTGAGTACCAACATACCTAGCAAACACATTGCCCACCTTATCCTTCCGAATAGAATACACATCATCAATTATGATAGGGTTGGAAAATGTACCATTAGTGCGTGAAGAAGCAAGGTGTGCCTTCTCATGGCATAGATAACAACATCAACTCCTTCCACTCTTCTTAGTTGATTTCTTAACTTGAGGAGCATGTGCTTGAGTCTTCTTGGGAAGAGGTGTTTCTTAAACTTTAATTTGAGCTTGAGGTTGAACTTGTGGCCGCTTCTCTTGTTCCTTCTCATTAAGAGGCTTCTTCTTCAAAAGGAAATATATAACATGATGCCCTTCAACCTTGCACTTGAAGCAAACAATCTTTGCCGAATTCTTAACTTGTTCATGGCTCTTCTTCTTGTCGATCTTGGACTTATTCTTGTTATTTAAAATGAATCCAAGTCCTCTCTTGTCACTGGGGGGATTAAACACTCAACATATTGTCAAGTGTGGATTTTCCTTTATGACACTTCTCTAAGTCTCCTTTCAAAGAAGTGACTTGGGCCTTGAACTCTTTGATTCCCTCTACATGGTTAATATCAACACAAGATCTAGAGGAAGTAGATGCATCATTATTAGAGCAACAAGGCATGGAAAGAAATTCATCACAAGATGTGGAAACATTATGAGTGGATGAATTACTAGATCTAGCACAAGATGATAAAGCATTTAGAGTAGATGTTCTGCCTTTGTCACATGAGGATCATAAGATGTTATCTTAGAAGAAATAGCGTCATGAGCTAAGTTTAGCCTCTAATGGGAGACTAGAAGATCCTCATGAGATCTTGAGATCTTTTCATGAGTTTCTTCAAATTTACCATAATTACTAGTTAGCAACTCAAGTTGAGTCCGCAGCTCAACATTCTCCTTTAATATGGATGTTTCACAAGACATAGAGTTAGTAACACAAGCATCATCTTTTTTTATCTTTCATGTCATTAGCAAGAGCAAGAGATAATTCATAGTCCCTTCTAAGCTTAGATACGCATATAGAATAAGTTTCTTCTAGATTAGATAGTTTCTCTTCAAGAGAAGATCTAAGAGAATGCTCTTTATCAAAAGCCTATTCAAGCTCTTTGTCCTTGCTAGAATGACCACCATTTTTACTTTCCAAAATCATGATGATATCCTCCTTTTCATCTACAAGAGAGTTAGTCTCATCAAGTTGTTCTAGGAGAGCATTCACATTTTCCTTGGTCTCACTTTCAAGGCTTGCTAACCATATTACTATCCACTCATCTCTATCATCATGAGACATATTGGGTTTCAAAGTAGAAGATACCTTTGAATCCTTGGCCATGAGGCAAAAGGTGGTAGGTGATGATGAATCGTTATTTGAGGCACCACTCAAGTCCACATCTTGTTCCATAGAGAGTTGGGTTTCCTTTACATTGTTAGTCACACAATACTAGATGAAACACAATCATTTTTATCATGGGAACAAGATAAAGCAAGCATATCATCATGAGATTTAGACAAGCAATGTAAACACAAACATGAAAATAATTTTTTATGCTAGTTGTTTTTAAATACAAAGAGGATGCATTGCAGTAATATAGAGATGAAGGATCATCAATAATAATCCCATTAGCATTAATGCAAAACCTATCACTACTCACCATCTCATTAGTTTGTGGCTTACCACATTTTGGTGAAGTAGATGAAATAGATGAAGTTGAGAACTCATCACGATCGGAAGTGCAGGGTGATACGTCATAAATGTATCCATAATTTTTGATGTTCCATGTTGTTTTCATGCTATATGCTACATGTTTCCTATACACTTTATGCCTTTTTTATAGATTTCTTGGGACTAACCTATTGACAAGATGCCACAGAGTCATTTCATGTTTTCTGTTGTTTTTAGTTTCAGAAAAGTTGTTCTAGAAATATTCTCGGAATTCGACAATTCAAAGCCCGAAAGTCTTACAAAGTCGTCGCGCACACGGAGTCTGGAGGGGACCCGGAGGAGGGCCACAGGGGCCCCACACAATGAGGCGGCGCGCCCCCTGGCCGCGCTAGGGGTGGTGTGCCCCTGGACGCCCAGGGATGCTGCCCTCGCGCCTATATATTCTCCTCGAAGGGTTAACCCTAGAGACAGAAGCCTTTTCCATTGAAAACATCCGCAGCCGCCGTCATCGTCAACCCTAGTTCAGGACGGTTCTGGATCTCTCCCCGGCACCCTACCCGGAGGGGGAATCATCACCAGAGGGCTCTACACCACCATGCCAGCCTCCGGAATGATGCGTGAGTGGTTCATCCTTGGACTACGGGTCCATATTAGTAGCTACATGGTTGTTCTCTCCTCGTTATTCCTCATGTTTAGATCTTGTGAGCTGTCCTACATGATCAAAATCATCTTATTGTAATGCTACATGTTGTGCTTGCTGTGATCTCACGAATATTGAATGTTGTGTCTAGTGATTATCAATCTATCATGTTGTTTTCATGTGTATGTTATTTATGATCTTGCATGCTCTCTGTTGTTAGTAGATGCTCTGACCAAGTAGATGCTAGTAACTCCAAGAGGGAGTATTTATGCTCGATAGTGGGTTCATGCTTCCCTTTCACTCACGCTCGAGTGATAGAAACATAAACGGGTGGGGGATGTGATGTTGCCATTAGGGAGAAAACAACAATGTTTACATTGTTTACATTACACACTTTTCTTACCGTGATTATCTGTTGCTTGCAACTTAATACCCAAGGTTTGCTCGGATGACACTCCGAGGGTGGATTATTAGTCATAGATGCAGTTGGATAAAGGTATATGTATATTGCTGTAATGGCCGCATGAATCACATAGTAATCATCATGTCATGCATATGCACTACGGTGCAACCTTTATATCTGTCGGTTGCCCACCTATAATTTGTTTACCCAACATGCTATCCATCTGTTTTGGAGAGACACCACTAGTGAACTGTGGACCCCGATCAATTTTCCTCATACTGATAATACAACCACTGCAATCTATGTTCTCATATTGTTCCCATTGTTTTCCTACTGCCTCCAACGTTCTCTTTTCATCTACCGCAAACAAGTATCGTTTTACACACCATACGTTTAAGCCCTTTGTTTTCAGCAAAACCGGTGAGATTGACAACCTCACTGCTTCGTTGGGGCAAAGTGATTTGATTGTGTTGTGTAGGTTCCATGTTGCTTCTGAACCGGCAGTGCGCCCTGCCACATCAGCTGCATCAACCTTCGGAAGTGATTTGTTTCTCCTACTGGTCGATTCAACCTATGTTTCTTTCTGAGGGAAATTTTCTCTTGTGCTCTTCATACCTTCCTCTTGGGGTTTCCCAACGAGTGCAAGATCTGCACCATCAAGATATTTTTCTGGCGCCGTTGCCGGGGAGAAAGAGGATTTCTGCAAGGGGAGTCTCTCACTTCCAATCTCTTTACTTTGTTGTTGTTTTTCTTAGTTTAGTTTATTTTGTCTTGTTTGATTCTCTTTATAAAAAACACACAAAAAAATAGTTATTATTATAGTGGTTATTTTTATCATGTTTTTAATCTTGCTAAAATGTGTGTTCCTGAAGTTGAGGTTTGTTCTTTTAAACAACAAGGGGGATAAAGTTTGAAAGATGCTTGGTATAGAATAAGTGAATCCCATCATAGATGCACTAAAAAATATTCCACTTTAATCCTTCTTAGGAATTTTTATGTTGGCATTACTAGCTCGCATAGGTATGTTCTAGACACTCTCGCACGTGGCAATTTTCTGGGAACTCCTGCTTTGGAAGCCTGTAATTTAATTGAAAGTTTAGTTGGAACACCGCCTACTAAGGTTGTTAAAACTGAGATCACTTTAGATGATGTTATTAAAAAGCTAAACTCTATGGAGAAAATTTTGCCAAATTTCCTTGACAATGCTAGCAAAGTTAATGAATCAATAGTAAGTATCAATAAGAGAATTACTATTTTAGAGGCTATAAATATCCATGATAGTCAAAACATGAGGATTGGTAAATTAGAGGAGGCTATGGAAATTTTAAGTTCAACTTTATCTTCCCTTAAGTTTAAGAGGAAGAAAACTTTTATGGGAAAAGATCAAAAAATTATGTATGTCCCCAAGGTGCCTAAACCGAAACCCCCTAATGTTATTAAAATTGATAAAACTTTTAGTGAAACTAAAAGTGATTTGCATGTTGAATCATCTTCAGGGGTACCTAAAGTACCAATTGCTACAAGTGGTGTTTTGTAGGAAATTATTGATTTGGATGCTTCTTCAGTTGGAAACGCTTGATTCTATTTTTCTGGGCCTAGCCAAAAGGCGTTAAAGAAAAGCACTTCTTGGGAGATAACCCATGGTTTTATTTTTTGCTTTGTTTTTGTCTGTTTTCTTTGAGTCAAGGTGTTGTATACTTATGTAACAACTCCTTCGTATCTTTGTTTTCATGTATTAGTTGTTCCAAGTAAAGTTCCTAGCGAAAGTTGGTGTTGGTTTTGGATTTCTGCGCAGGAAACAGATTTCTGCTGTCCACCGTAAAAAATCACATAATTCACAGAAAGATCAAAATGACTTGAAATTTTTTATGCTAATTCCGAAACTTTTTAGTTCTTCATGTTTTTCGATTTGAGCAACGTAAGTGCCCCCAAAAAATTCATCTTTATAGAATGTTCTGGTTTTGACAAATTTTGCCTTTTTTTACTTGCATTCTCTCTTTTACTATGTCGAGTAGATTTCTTGCTTCACGAAACATCAGTGGCTGTAGCTAATGTTTAAAAGTATTAATAATGCTTGTGTTCATGCAGAACATGTGATTTTTTTATTATGCACTAACCCTCTAATGCGAATTACATTGAGTGTGGTGTGAAGGAAGTTTTCAAGGGTCAAGAGAAGAGGGTGATATAATGTGATCAAGAAGAGTGCAAAGACAAAGCTTGAGGATGCTGATACGTCATAACGTATCCTTAATTTCTGATGTTCCATGTTGTTTTCTTATTGTTTCCCACATGTTTGCTATACACTTTATGTCATTTTATCGATTTTTCGGACTAACCTATTGACAAGATGCCACAAAGCTAGTTCCCTGTTTTCGGCTATTTTTAGTTTCAGAAAAGTTGTTCTGGAAATATTCTCGGAATTGGAAAATTCGAAGCCCGGAAGTCTTAGAAATCCCGGAGGTTCCACGGAGTCCCGAAGAGACCCGGAGAGGGGCCCCAGGGGGCCCAAACCATAGGGTGGCGCGGCCCCCCCTTGGCCGCGCCAGGGGGTGGTGTGGGGCCCCTGAGCCTCCACCGCCTCTGCCCTTTCGCCTATATAATCCCCCAAGACGTGAACCCTAGATATATCCCACTTTTTCACGAGAAACACCCGAGGTTCCCGTCACCTTCATCCCGAGACCGGAGGGTTCTAGAGCTCTCCCCGGCACCCTGCCGGAGGGGGAAATCATCACCGGAGGGGTCTACACCACCATTCCCTCCTCCTAAGTGATGCGTGAGTAGTTCATCCCTGGATTACGGGTCCATAGCAGTAGCTAGATGGTTGTTCTCTCCACTTTGTGCCTCATGTTTAGATCCTGTGAGCTTCCTAACATGATCAAGATCATCTTTATGTAATGCTACATGTTGTGTTTGCTGGGATCTGATGAATGTTGAATGCTATCTCTTCTGATTATCAAGCTATCATGTTATCTTCATGCTTATGTTATTTATGATCTTGCATGCTCTCCGTTGTTAGTAGATGCTCTGGCCAAGTAGATGCTAGTAACTCCAAGAGGGAGTATTTATGCTCGATAGTGGGTTCATGCCTCCTTTTCATCTGTGCTCGAGTGACAGATTCGTGACGGATGGAGGATGTGTTGTTGCCATTAGGGAGAAAACAACAATGCTTTGTCTAAGGATGATGTTATTGTTTATACACACTTTGCTTACTGTGATTATCTGTTGCTTGCAACTTAATACCCAATGTTTGTTCGGATGATATCGAAGGGTGGATTTTAAGTCATAGATGAGGTTGGATAACGGTCTATGTATCTTGTTTTAATGCCCGCATGAATCACATAGTAATATTTACGTCTTGCATATGCACTACGGTGCAGCCTTCATTTCTGTCAATTGCCCAGCTGTAATTTGTTCACCACACGTGTTATTTATCTTTTACGGAGAGACACCACTAGTGAACTGTGGACCCCGGTCCTTTTTCCTCATAATGATAAAACACCTATTGCTTTTATACTGATCTCATACTGCTTTCATACTGTTTTCCACACCATACGTTTAACCTCTTTGTGTTCAGCAAAACCGGTGAGATTGACAACCACACTGCTTTGTTGGGGCAAAGTGATTTGATTGTGTTCTGTAGGTTCCACGTTGCTTCTAAACCGGTAGTGAGCTGCTTCAACCTTCTGAAGTTACTCCTTCCTCCTACTGGTCGATTAAACCTTGGTTTCTTACTGAGGAAAAACTGTCGTTGTGCTCATCATACCTTCCTCTTGGGGTCTCCAAACGAGTGCAAGACCTGTACCATCAAGCTATTTTTCCGGCGCCGTTGCCGAAGAGGAAGAGAATTTCTGCAAGGGGAGTCTCTCACTTCCAATATCTTTACTTTGTTTTTGTTTTGCTTAGTTTATTTTATTTTGTCTTGTTTGCTTATCTTTATCAAAAACAAAAAATAGTTCTTATACTAGTTGTAGTTTTATTCATGTTTTTAGTGTTGCTAAAATGAGTGTCAGTGAAGTTGATGTTCGTTCCTTTAAGCAACAAGGTGGAGATAGTTTGAAAGATGCTTGGTATAGGATAAGTGATGCTCATCATAGACGCACTAAGAAATATTCCACTTTAATCCTTCTTAGGTATTTTTTTGTTGGTATTACTAGCGGGTATAGGTGTGTTCTAGACACTCTTACAGGCGGTAATTTTCTGGGAACACCTGCTTTGGAAGCCCATAATTTAATTCAAAGTTTAGTTGGAACACCACCTACTAAGATTGTTAAAACCGATATCACTTTAGATGATGTTATTGAAAAGCTAAACTCTATGGAGAAAAATTTGCCAAATTTCCTTGATAATGCTAGCAAAGTTAATGAATCAATTGTAAGTATCAACAAGAAAATCACTGTCTTAGAAACTAGCAATATCCATGATAGTCAAAATATGAGGATTGGTAAATTAGAGGAGGCTATGGAAACTTTAAGCTCAACCTTTTCTTCTCTCAAGTTTAAAAGATAAAAGCCTTCTGTGAGAAAAGAGAAAAAAATTATGTATGTCCCCAAGGCATCTAAACCCAAAAAAAAACTAATGTGCTTAAATTTAATAAAACTTTTAGTGAAAGTAAAAGTGATTTGAATGTTGAATCCTCTTCAGGGGTGTCTAAGGTACCCATTGCTACAATTGGGGTTTTGGAGGAAATTATTTATTTTGATGTTTCTTCATTTTAAAGTACTTGATTCCATTTTTCTGGGCCTAGCTAAAAGGCGCTAAAGAAAAGCACTTCTTGGGAGATAACCCATGGTTTTTATTTTTGCTTTGGTTTTCTCTGTTTTCATTGATTAAAGGGGTTGTATACTTTTGTGGCAACTCCTTTGTATCTTTCTTTTCATGTTTTAGTAGTGCCAAGTAAGGTTTCCGACGAGAGTTGGAGTTGGTTTTCGGATTTCTGCGCAGGAAACAGATTTCTGCTGTCCACCGTAAAAAATCTTATAAAATCCTGAAAGCTCAGAATGATCTGAAATTGTTTGTGCTTATTCCTCAGCTAATTCCGCAACTTTTTTGTTCTTTAAATTTATCGATCTGAGCAACGTAAGTGCCCTGAAAAATTCGTCTTTACAGACAGTTCCGGTTTTGACAGATTCTGCCATTTTTCTTGCATTTGCTCTTTTGCGATGTCAAGTGGATTTCTTTGATTCACAAAACATCAGTGGCTGTGGCTAATGTTTAAAAGTATCAATAGAACTTGTGCCATACGTAACCAATGGATTTTTTATTTGTTGCACTAACCCTCTAATGTGAATTACTGTTTGAGTGTGGTGTGAAGGAAGTTTTCAAGTGTCAAGAGAAGAGGTGATATATGTGATCAAGAAGAGTGCAAGGTTAAAGTTTGGGGATGAACCCGTGGTTCATCCAAGCATATTTTTATAAGACTCAAGCATCTAATCTTGGGGATTCCCGAGGCATCCCCTTCTTCATCAACTATCTATCAGGTCACTTCTCGTGAAACTATAATTTTATTCAGTCACATCATATGAAGTTTACTTGGAGCGTCTGTTTGTTTTTATTTTATTTTCTTTTGTTTTCCTTGCTGCAGTAATATAGTTGGATCCTAGCATTCCTTGTTTGGGAGATAGACACACTTCGCTTTTTTTGTTTGAATACTTGCTATGCTAGTATTCTTAGTTTTTCTTCTAGTTGCTGCAAAAATTCTTGTTTAGCTCTCGTTTTGATTGCATCTTTTGTCCAGAGATGTTGTTTTTAGTAGTGTTATGTGAGTCCTCCCATGTTTGCTTGCTGTACCATGTAGATAATTTTTGTTAAAGCATGATTTCTATGGTGCTTGTTGGGAAAAGAAACTGCTGCTTGAAGTAGAATTTTTAACGGTGGAAGTAGAAGCTTGTATAGACTGTGGCTAGAACTTTTTCATATCATGGTAGATGTTATTTTAGTTTGAAAGCCTTGTGGTCATTGAGTAGCATGATGATCCTCAAATATCTTAGAGTTATTAATGTGCCATTGAAAGAATCGTGAGTTGTTCTTGTCATATTGAAGCATAAATTTTTGGTGTTCTCCTTTGGATGTTTTATTTGGTTGACTTGGCGCATGCTCACACCATGTTTATGACTATGAACCAGACACAGATAGCCTTTATGATCATTTATTTTTTGAACTTGTGGTACGACTTATGCTTTTATTAATGATGTTTATGTCGCTATGCATGATTATGGCTCTTATGCTCTCTTGATTTGTCGCTCCCAGTCTTTTGCTAGCCTCCACCTGTACTGAGTATGATCTCTACTCATGCATCCAACTCCCCAAAACCAAAGTTTTCCCATTGTGTGCACCATACCTACCTATATGTGGTAATTAACCGCCACTCCAAAGTAAATTGCTCACGTGTTACCTTTAAAACTTTCAAAATTACTCCTACTTTGTGCTCTTGTTTTAGCTCACGAGGACGTAAATAGAGAATATTTATCTCACTTGTTGATTGGACTCTCACACCCTGGACTAGTGGCTTCATCCGTTTATCCAATGATAGAAGAGCTGGCAGCGGGGTGCCCAGCTCCAAATTAATAACACAAATTCTCTTCACTATTTTTGCCCCTGATTTATCAGTCAAAACATAATTGTGTAAACAAAAGAGAAAGGGGGGTGACCTTCTACCCAGATGCGTCCTTCTATGGGAGACGCTCTTGTGAAGTCTAGTTGGCTTGTGACGTACTGTATTTTCTATTTACCATCCGTTGACATAAGCATAAACCTCTCTTAAAATATATACACTCCTCCACTGTATGTGATTGTTGGCAGGCACCCGAGGATTCGGTTAGCCATGGTTTGTTAATGATGGTTGGGAGGAGTGTCAAGTTTTTATACCTCTGTTTAATAAAATAAAAGCTCTAGCACATGAGTGATCCATGCTTCCCTCTGCGAAGGGCCCTTCATTTACTTTTATGTTAAGTCTCCATCTTCTAACTTTATGCACAGTTGAGAGAGCATTTTTGCCATTCTGAGTTTTATGTGCATTTGTCCCAGAAACATTATTAATTTATTCATGATGTTTTATTGCTTGTTCTCTAATTATTTGTTGTAGTCTTCCTCATGAACTTTGAAGGTGTCCTGGCATTTATGTTTTTCCCCACTCTTAAGGACTAGCGAAATACCACTTTGACATGCTTTCTCTATACTTGAAACAAATGTATATCTTTATTTGCATTTTTATTCATGATCTTTTATTTGAGTTACTTCTCATGGTGCAAAGTGACTGCTCTGCTTTATTATTAAAGTTCTATTTATCATGTTTGTGTTTAAGTTATATGATCTCAGCTTACTTATGCTTTTACATTATCGATGATCAAATTTATATTGGTAGCATGTCACCTCAGAAATTATTGTGTTGTTATCGTTTACCTACTCGAGGAAAAGTAGGAACTAAGCTTGAGGATGTTTATAAGTCATAAACGTATCCTTAATTTACTTTTTTCCATGTTGTTTTATTATTGTTTCCCACATGTTTGCTATACACTTTATGTCATTTTTATTGATTTTACGGACTAACCTATTGACAAGATGCCACAGAGCCAGTTCCCTGTTTTCTGTTGTTTTTAGTTTCAGAAAAGTTGTTCTCGAAATATTCTCGGAATTGGAAAATTCGAAGCCCGAAAGTCTTGGAAATCCCGGAGGTTCCACGGAGTCCCAAAGAGACCCATAGGGGCCTAAGGGGGCCCACACCATAGGGTGGTGCGCCCCCCCTTGGCCGCGCCAGGGGGTGGT
The DNA here is from genome assembly GCA_028641055.1 of Alopecurus myosuroides. NCBI lineage: Eukaryota > Viridiplantae > Streptophyta > Magnoliopsida > Poales > Poaceae > Alopecurus > Alopecurus myosuroides. Next base: position 82,571,059 of record CM054060.1, read on the forward strand.
GTGGGGGCCCCTGAGCCTCCACCGCCTCTGCCCTTTCTCCTATATAATCCCCCCGAGACGTAAAACCTAGATATATCCCACTTTTTCCCGAGAAACACCCGAGGCCGCCGTCACCGTCATCCCGAGATCGGGAGGGTTCTCGAGCTCTCCCCGGCACCCTGCCGGAGGGGGAAATCATCACCCGAGGGGTCTACACCACCATGCCCTCCTCCGAAGTGATGCGTGATTAGTTCAAAGCTGGACTATGGGTCCATAGTAGTAGCTAAATGGTTGTTCTCTCCACTTTGTGCCTCGTGTTTAGATCTTGTGAGCTGCCTAACATGATAAAGATCATGTTTATGTAATGCTACATGTTGTGTTTGCTGGGATCTAATGAATGTTGAATGCTATGTCTTTTGATTATCAATCTATCATGTTATCTTCATGCTTATGTTATTATGATCTTGCATGCTCTCCGTTGTTAGTAGATGCTCTGGCCAAGTAGATGCTAGTAACTCCAAGAGGGAGTATTTATACTCGATAGTGGGTTCATGCCTTCTTTTCATATGTGCTCGAGTGACAGAAACGTGACGGACGGAGGATGTGTTGTTGCCATTAGGGAGAAAACAACAATGCTTTGTCTAAGGATGATGTTATTGTTTACATTACACACTTTGCTTACTGCGATTATCTGTTGCTTGCAACTTAATACCCAACGTTTGTTCGGTTGATATTCGAAGTGTGGATTTTTAGTCATATATGCAGTTGGATAACGGTCTATGTATCTTGTTGTAATCCTCGCATGAATCACATAGTAATCTTTATGTCTTGCATATGCACTATGGTGTAGCCTTCGTTTTTGTCAATTGCCCAGCTGTAATTTGTTCACCACACGTGTTATTTATCTTTCACGGAGAGACACCACTAGTGAACTGTGACCCCGGTCCTTTTTCCTCATACTGATAAAACACCTACTGCTTTCATACTATTTTCCTAGTGTTTTCCACACCATACGTTTAACCTCTTTGTGTTCAGCAAAACCGGTGAGATTGACAACCTCACTGCTTCGTTGGGGAAAAGTGATTTGATTGTATTGTGCAAGTTCCACGTTGCTTTTGAACCGGTAGTGCGCCCTGCCATCTCAGCCGCTTCAACCTTCTGAAGTTACTCCTTCCTCCTACTGGTCGATTAAACCTTGGTTTCTTACTGAGGTAAAACTACTACCGTGCTCATCATACCTTCCTCTTGGGGTCTCCCAACGAGTGTAAGACCTGCACCATCAGATGCCCCCGTGGTTCATCCCAGCAAATTCTAAGAAGAAAACGTCTAAGCTTGGGGATGCCCAAGGCATCCCCTTCTTCATCAACAATTTAGCAGGTCACTTCTAGTGAAACTATATTTTTATTCGGTCACATCATATGAATTTTACTTGGAGCGTCTTTTTGTTTTCTTTGCTGCAATAATATTGTTGGAACCTAGCATTCTTTGTGTGGGAGAGAGACATGATACGTCCAAAACGTATCTCCTTTTCCGAACACTTTTGCTATTGTTTGCCTCTAAACTTGTGAGTTTTGGATACCACTAACACAGACTAACGTTGTTTTCAGCAGAATTATCTTGGTGTCTAGTTTTGTGCAGAAAAATCAACTTTCAGGAAATTGCCCGGAAAAGATCTCGAAGTCTTAATTTTGCCTGAAGACTCTCGGAGCCAGAAGGCGAACCGGAGGGGGCAAGGAGGGGCCCACACCACCCCTGGGCGCGCCCCCCTAGGCCGCGCCTGCATGTGGTGTGGTGGCCCCAGGAACCCCCTCGGGCTCCCCTTTCGACTAATTATGTCCCGTAAACCTAAAACCAAGGGGGGTCGTCATATTCCATAGAAACACCACAGAGCGCCGCCGCCATCTCGAAACCAATTTCGGGGATCAGAAGTTCCTGTTCTGGCGCCCTGCCGGGAAGGGGATTCGAGCGAGATCATTGCCATCATCACTGCCATCACTTCTCCATCAAACATCCATGATTCCCCCATTCATGTGTGAGTAATCCCCGTTGTAGGCTGCGAGGGGTGGAAGGGGTCGGATGAGACCGATCATGTAATAATGCCAGATTGTTAGGGCATAGTGCCTAGTATCCATTGTTAGTGTTTTCTACCGTTGTTGCAACTTGTTATGCTTAATGCTTGTCACTAGGGCCCGAGTGCCATGATCTCAGATCTGAACATGCTATTGTTTCATGAGTATAATTATGTTTCTTGGTCATATCTGCAAGTTGTTTACACATATTGTTGTCCGGAACCCGAGGCCCCAAAGTGATAAAAATTGGGACAACCGGAGGGGATGGCTATGATGTGAGGATCACATGTGTTCACAGAGTGTTAATGCTTTGCTCTGGTGCTTTATTAAAAGGAGCATCTTAATTACTAGTAGTTTCCCTTGAGTCCCCGTTGCAAACGGACTGGTAGGACAAAAGATGTTGTGCAAGTTTCTCATTGCGAGCACGTATGACTATATTGGAACACATGCCTATGGTTTGCCTAGAAGTTGGATGCCTTATTTTATTATCTATCTGCAATGCCCATGTTTTGATTATTACTAGATCATGTAGGCGCGCGTTGCCGCGCCCGTCGATTATGTAAATAGATAATTATGAACGAATGGAAATAAATTTTGATTTTAACATGAAATATTTTCATACAAACTTATCTCATATTATCAATTTAGCTGAACACCGAAGTAGTACTAAAGCTTTAAGTTACTAAAGCAGAACTGCATAATGTAGTCATGTTGCCGCGCCCATCTATTAGGTAAATATATTGTTAGGAATAGAAGTAAATATATTTGCAACCAAGTGGAAAAGCAGAGCTACCAAGTAGTATATTTCTAGTTTTCACACATAAACAACATAAAAAAGCGTAGAACATTTATCTTCCTAGGTAACATACTGCATGGGTTATGGTGATTTGCTCTTCTATGAAACTTCTAACTTAATAAGATATATAGTGAGCTTGTGTGCTCCAGTTGTAGACGCTCTTGATTTTCTTAGACTATGTCAAGATGGTTCATACACGAAAGATTCGTCTTCTATAACATCTACACGTACATTACACTTGTTCAAAGTAGCATGGATTGCATTCCATTTGCATCTCATAGGACTGTCTCCTGGACATGAGAACCTATAAAAGGAGAGTAGAAGCTTATACTGTTAGCCCCATGAATAATTCCTAAGCTGTGATGCACCTAAACCTTAATATGAGAGGAAAAATATCTATGAAAAATCAGCCGTAGTACTAACACTTTGTAGATCATGCAAGCACACCAGGTCTTAGCAGAGGATGTAGTTTCATATTTTTGTTCCAATAAATGTACAAACTGAAAACATAGTTGTAGATAGTCACCTAGATGCTGCAAGATCTGAACAAGAACAAATGAAAAGGGGGACTCACCTTGTAGCTGCAGGCTGGCGTAACAAACCCATTATAACCAAAAAGTACCAAGCCCGAGTTACTCAGGTGTTCCCTGAAGAAGAAAAATATAGAAACTCAGGCTCATGTGCTTATTTTGTTTAAATAGTAAATGGATAGTGAACAGTGTATGAATTAGTCTGTTTGTCAAATCAGAATAAAGTTAGATATCTTTTGTCATCTTGTTTTTTAACCCGTATCTTCTTTCAAACCCACTGCCATATCTATTTGCAACTTGATTAAGAAGAAATAAAGAAAAAATTACCAGTGTAATAATCATGATAATCCACTTGATCGAATGATAAATAAAAAGTTGCAATGGTCATTAACATATACAGACCATCTTATCCGTTGGAATAATTTATAATTCCTATTGGCTAAAGATATTTCATGCACCGAGTTGGTAGCAAACATCAGTTAAATTGCGTCGGGCAGATCATACCAGTGTTTAATAAAGAAAATAGATGAACATACAGCAACATGTGAGCCATTTACCTGCATATTTCAATCTGGCACAACTGATTGGATAGATGAACATACAGAAAATAGATGAACATACTTCTCTGTGCATCGGAGGCCCAAACCAGTGGCCGCCGCACTGGCTTCTCCGCTGTGACCCTCACCGTGACTCTCGCGTGGGGAAAACCTTGTGGTTTGTGTTGTAGTGTGGAACAGTAGTAGCACCAAGAGAAAAATCAAAAAAATATATATAAACATATTACAAAGATAAATCAGTTAGCCAATTCCTACAAACTAACCTTCAAAAAGTAAAATAGCTTGGTTGAATACTAATTCACATGTTTTCGATGTCATACATGTGACATAAATGACATGGCTGAATACATTCACATTGACTGTATGCACTCATAGCCACCTGGATACACAAAATGATTGGCTTATTAGCATCAACTTATTTTGGTTGTTGGATGTCAGTATGGCATCAGAAGCAATAATACTGAAATTAAGGTTGGAGAAAAGATGATTTCGATTTTGATACATTAAAATTTTGGTTGGATTTTAAACAGATTGTTAATTACATGCATGTTATGGTTCAACTGAGTAACACTCACAATCTATAGTTATTTTCTTTTCTTTGTACAACTACAAAAGAGGATATATTGCTTTGGTTCTGTTAAGTACCAGGTTATGTAAAGGCAGAGCCTGTCCTCGATCATTTTCCTTCTTCTCTACACAAAGAAGAAAAGCCTACTGGTCAGCTGAATTATGCAATGAACAACCACATGCATCAAACAATACCAGAAAAATTAATAAGATATGGACACTGAGCGAAATGAACACACAGTTCAGTCACTCGAGAGAATGACAAACTCGTAATCACAGAAATCGTACATGCATACAAAATAAACCTTGCTGGAGTTAAAAAGAGAAGTAATAAAAAAAGCCAACATCATGAGCAGAAGCATGAGAGGTACATGCTGCCGTGCTACCAACCTGCAAAAGCTTCGGTAGCTCAAGATGGCACGAGACCGCTGCTCGGGATGGTTTGGACCACAACGAGACGACGACCCGGTTCCTCTCCTTCCTCTACTATCGCTGCCATGGCTGCACAGAGCAAACACCTGTGTGAACCTGACAACGAAATCTGTTTAAAATAATATGAAGTTAATAGCTGAGGTAGTCTATGAATTTACCTGACTGGGAGCCATTACTAATAGTGAGCTGAAGAACACCAGTACCATGATGAACATAAGCTCCTAAAAATGGATTCCCGATTTTAGAAACTGTGACAAATCATATGATGAGATAATGGAAAATGGGATTTCGCACAACTGAGTATCAACCTAGCAAAACATCATTGGTCGATTGGAAGCCGTAGGGATCAAGTGGTATGAAGAGAATTGAGGCAACAGATTTATATAGGGCAAGAGACACTGGTAGAAAATAGGCCTACAGTCCCGGTTCGCCAGGACCATTAATCCCGTCCGGGCAACCGGGACTAGCTATGCGCGACTAAATGCCCCCCCCCCTATAGTCCCGCCACTTACGGACCGGGACTAAAAGCCCGTCCACGTGGGCGCTAGGGGTCCGCTGCGGCGGAGGACCTTTAGTCCCGGTTCTTGTGGTTAACCGGGACTGAAAACCTGCGCAGGTTTAGGGTTTTAGGCCCCCTAAACCTGTTTCCTTTTTAATTTGTTTTGTTTTAATTTCAGTACACATATACATGCATATATATATATATGAAATATCAAACAAGGAGAATTCAATAGGATTATATAATATATATTCAATATCGGGTGACCATATATACAACCTCGAACAAGTTTCCATATTACACAATTAAGATGGACGAGCATACACAAATTCGCACAAGTTTCAAAGTACTTAGGGCTTATACATGCGTATAAAAGTCATCGTCGGTGGACGCATGGAACTCTCCTTTCTTCTGGATGACATGCCTAAGGAAAAATCCTGCTATTTCCTCTTGAATTGGTCGGAAGCGAGCTTCTGGAGTAAGCGCCCTCCGCAAGTTATTGAGACCCTTCCGCGTTTCCTCGTCCTTCTTCCTCTCAGATATTTCTTTCCGTATGTTCTCACAGACATAGTATCCACATAGACCGGTCCCCGGTGGCTGCTTATCCACACCTTTGACTACATTTTTAAATCGTAGCGCATCTTTGAATTCACCGACATGTTGAAGTGAGAGCCGTCTCCAAACTCTACAATGCAAATAAAATTAAATGAACAAGGGAGTTATTAGCTTAGAAAATGAACAAAAGAGACCGATCGATATAGAGCGCAAATGATTGAAAAATAATTACTTTTGCATCATTTTTCTCATGTCGACCCAAAGATCTGTATTTGAATTCATAGAGTCAATGATGAAAACTATGGACTTGTGAAGATCAATTTTTAGCAGAATCCAGTGGTACCTGCGGACACATTAGATGCAGAGTCATGCATAATTTATCGATTGGACATACCATGCATGGAGTAAACAAAAGAGAATGGGAACATGAGAGAAACACTCACCCAAAATGGTAAGGAAATAGAATATATCTTTTGGATTCATGCTTTTTAAAAAAATTGTACAAGTCTTTCTCCACGTCTATGGGGTGACGTTCTAACATAGTTCCATTAATGATTTGTGGGTCAATGAACCCAACATCATGGATGAGTCTTACTTTGCATTCCCAAATCTTCAATCTGCATAATAGCGTACGGAACAATATAGTTAGGACAATATATATATATATATATATAGTGTAGGCAATGAAGAACGAGATGAGGTAGAAATAAATCACTTACAGAACGTAGCAACTCAGGATAGATTTGTCGAGCTCACGCATATTGAACAGCTGGAACAATTCACTCAACTCAACTGTTACAGAGTACTTTTTGGTGTGATGCTCCTCTGTATAATCCACATACACATATTCTTTGTCGGTAAATGTTATGAAATCTTTGTACCAACGTAGCAGACTTTGCATTAGTGGTGGTAGATCCTTTTCCTTCGCAGGCTCGACGAGAGGCCCTTTCTTCACATATTTTAATGCTACATCAGCCATTGGCATATCGTCCATGTCTAAAAAGGCACGAAGAGACATACCGGCCTCGGACGCATTTTGCATGGCAGTAGCTACAGTCAATCCCATTGCTGCCACAGCATTTATGACCTCGGGGTCCTGTTCCGGAGCGGCTGTCACTATGAGGGGGGATCGATTGTTTACTCTGCATCCCGAGCTGGGCAACTTGTTTCCCGCTTTGTATCATTTTTGCTTTTTTTTTCTCCTCCTCCAATATTCCTGCTTGCTTACGAAGTTCAATATCATAGTCTTTAGGCAAATTCTTCACGGATTGGGACACTGTCGATAAAAAATCCGTAGCCCAATAGTCTACAATCGGAGGGAATACTTCCTTGGGCTCAGGCTCCTTTAGCGCCTTCAGTTTGCCCTTCCATTTCTCAACGTCAGCCTTCACGACCAATTTGGTTTCAGCATCACTAAGTTCCCAAGGCCTTGGGGGGAGAGGCTTCAGTGATGGCTCTGGTACCCGTGTGGTCTTAGGTACATAAGGGTCCGGGTTAATAGACCAAGAGCGGGTTCCCTTGCTGGCCGCCTGCTTCTGTTTCTTCGCTGGAGGAGGAATGTGGGGCGACGTCTGCTTATCCTCCGGAGGAGGAATGGGGGGCGACGTCCGCTTATCCTCCGGAGGAGGAATGGGGGGCGACGACGTCTGCTTTTCCTCCGGAGGAGGAATAGTGGGAGACGTCTGCTTTTCCTCCGGAGGAGGAATCGTGGGCGACGGCTGCTTAACCGCCGGAGGAGGAAGATCGGGGGACGGCGTCGAATGGCGTGAAGGAGGCGTAGGTGAACCAGCACTAGCACCACCACCACCACCAGCACCTGCACCATCGTAGGGGGGTGGACTTGTTAGCCTTGGCGTCTCGCCTGGAAACACTATGTACTTCTTTTTCCATAGAATGAACTGGCGCTTGACATCTCCAAGTCTTCTCTCCCCTTCGGGTGTAGCTATGTCAATCTCCAGGTCCTCAAACGCTTGGACTATGTCTTCCACCGTGACACGAGCATAGCCATATGGAATTGGGTTGTTGTGATGGAGTGCTCCAGGTGTATAGGGTAAAGCACTGCCGGTAGCCACCTTCATGGAAATGTTCCCCACGGGATAATGCAGATCACATTCTTTCATCTCCTTTACGTCATCCACGGGGTAGTGAGGCTTCGGTGCACGACTCTCGATCATCGGTGCATTAGCACCTGCAGTCGGGGCCTCCGTGGAAGCCACGCTGCTTCTCCGCTGCTGGCTTCCGAGATCCGTTGCATGTTCTTGATGCGGCCCTGCAGCCGACGCTTTTTCTTTCTCAAGTATTCCCGCCACGACCTTCTTCAGGTCAGAAACTTCCATTGCAAGATTCGCCAGTTCATCTGCAGCCCGGTCCGTACCTCTCCTACGGCTTCTGTAACAGTACGGGTCACCCTCCTGGGAAAACCCTACTTTCCACGGCAATCTGCCTTTGCCTCGTATATGTCCTCCGTGTTCAGGATTTCCGAGGGCAACTGTCAGTTGGTCTCTCTCTCTGTTGAACGTGATCTTGCCCTGTTGAGCTTTGGTCATTGCGTCAACAAGTTCTTTTGTGGGAGCAAACTTTTTCTGCCGGTGAACACACTCCCCTGTCTCCGGGTCTAGCGATCCCCCATGCCCGTACCACCACATTTTGGCTCTTTCGTCCCATCCCTCTGTACCTAGACGGATTCCTCTTGCCCTTAGGCCGTCCTCCATTGCCTGCCACTTAGGCGCCGAAACGCGGTATCCTCCTGGCCCCATAACATGATGGTACTGTTTCTTTTTCGCATTAGCCTTATTTTTTGCCGACATTTCCTTGAAATGCTCCGATTTATGTTGCGTCACAAATTCTGTCCAATCATCTCTCAGTTTCTCATATTGTCCAGCGAAAATCGGAGTCTTGCCCTGGCTGACATATTCACGGAACAATTTTTTCTTTAAGTTCCGGAATGCTTCGGCCATCTTCTGAAGAGCGAACTCTTTGACTATCCTCCTCCTCTCACGTCCACCCGGAACGTCCTGACCGAATTCATCTTTTTTGTTGTATTCCGGAGGTAGAATGAAATGTGCAATAAGCTTTCTAAACATAATCTTTTTCGTTCTCTTGTCGACATAACTGAAACCAATACGTGCTTTCTTTGGCTCCTTCCATTCCTGGACGGTGATCGGGACGATGTCTCTAACAATGACTCCGCATTGGTTGATAAACTTTGTGGTGTGCTGTAGGGGCTTGCCGATTTCACTGACTGATTCGATGGTATATATTTCGGAATCTTTCATCGCCTTGGATTTGCCACGCTTTGTCATACTAGATCCGACCGAGGGCTAAAATAAGAAAGAGTCGCGCGCGTTAGTCTTTGCAATTGGACCGAGGGCTAAAATAAGACCGAGGGCTAAAATATATACCTCGCCGGAGGTGGTTGTTCTTTGCAATTGGAGATCGTCGTTTGTCGACGGTTGACCTCCGTCATCAATGTCCATTCCTTCACCTCCTTGATCATCGACAATGTATGTTCCTTCTTCACCTCCTTGATCATCGACAATGTCTGTTCCTCCTTCACCTTCTTGATCCTCAAGGTTCAGATAAGAAGAGATTACATCATCGACAATGTCTGTTCCTCCTCCGGCTATGATATCTAATATATAACCTTCAGCCACCTGTTCCGCCGTCAGGTCTCTATTGTCTGCCATATGTCACTCCTGCAGACATGCATGTAGTAAAAATTAATTAAGTATATAGGAGACTTAGCAAATATTGTCGTAGAAAGAGGGAAAACAGATTGGTAGGGTCGCTCAAATGACTTGGAGAACCCCATAGCTAGGTTGCATTTGCTTTTCTGGTCATTTTGGTATATTATACTTAATATTCTGAATTTATTGAATTAAAACTTACTTTCATTATTTTAATGAATTTAACTCAAATTCAAATATGGTCTCATTTTAAACTTTGTCAAACATGAATGATAATGATATAAACAGATAGCTTACATTTTTGTGAACATTTTGCATATTTTTCCATAATTTTTGGAATTATAAATTAAAAGTTATTTAATTTAGAAGATTTAATTATGTTCTGTAATTCCATATACAGTGGGCCCCACGTGTCATGATGACGTCATTAAAAAAAACTCGTCAACACGTGGCCAGGTGACGTCATGATGACGTCACCCCTGGCGTCACACGGTGGCCGGCGGTGGCAGTTCAGGCTCTCGGGTCTCCGGCGATTCCGACGATTCCGGCCACGGGGGAGGGAACGGAGATGGGGAGGAGGCCACTGTGGTGCTCGCCACGGGGGAGGGGACGGAGATGGGGACGAGGCCACGGCCACTGTTGTCTCGCCGGCGGCGAATCTGGCCGCGGTAGCGAGCGCGAGGGCGGCGCGTTCTCAGTTCGTGGTCGCCGTTCGAGGGCGGCGCGTTCGCGCGTGATTCGTGGTCTCCGTTCGATGGCGTTCGCGCGTTGGATCTAGGGCGACGGCGACGGCCCGCGGGGAACCTACCGGAGAGACGGCGACGGGACGGGGGCGGAGCAGGGTGGAGGCGGTGGAGAGAAGGGCTCGACGACGGCGACGGCGACGGCGATGGAGACGGCGCGGTCCTCTGCGCGGGCGACGGCGACGGGGCAGAAAGACGAGCAGGCGCCGGCGCGAGGGAAGAAGAGGGTTTGTGACTTAGAAAATTTTGGGGCAGGAAGGCATCTCGCATATATAGGTCCAGCCTTTAGTCCCGGGTGGTGTCACGAACCGGGACTAAAGGTCCCCTGGGGTACCCTCCGCGGGCCTTTAGTCCCGGTTGGTGTCACGAACCGGGACTAAAGGTGAAAATTTTCGCGGCGTTCTCGTTCCCGCGCAGAACGAGCCTTTAGTCCCGGTTCGTGACACCAACCGCGACTAAAGGTGGTTATTCGAATAGAAATAATAGATGCGTGCAACCTTAAAAATACAAATAATATATCAGAAAATTCAGAAAAATAAAACTAATTCTTTTTCCAATCTTAAAAATACAAATAATATATCAGAAAATTCAGAAAAATAGAACTAATTCTTTTTCCAATCTTAAAAATTCCCATAGATAAAAAAGGCAGTACATAATGGCAAGAGTGGATCTAAACCTAAACGGAGAGCATAGATGCATGCATGATCTGATATCTGCTGCTAGTCATACTCCTGCCTAGGCCTACGACATGAGAAAATTCAGAGCCCAGGACTGGGCCTGAGGGTAGCGCAGGCGGGGGTTATCACCGGCCCTGATGTAGTCCATGACGCTCTGTAGAGTCCGGCCGGACCACCATAGCCGACGACCGGCCTCGTGAAAGTTCCCAGGAGGCAGGCCGTCCTCCTCATACCTGGCGAGCGCCCTCTCACGCCGATTGATGAAGAAGGCATCCCAAGTATGTTGGTTATCGGGATGCCAGCTGGGATCTCTCCGCTGCTCCGGCGTGAGCTCGTGGTAGTAATGGTTCGTGATGGCCGCCCGACGTGCCACACCTTGAGGAAGAGGAGGGACCGGCACTCCTCCGGCGCTCAGCATCCAACCGGCGGGAACACTGTAGCCGGGCGGGCAGGGGTAGTTCGAGGCGGAAAGTGCCTCGGCCTGGTTGAATGTTAGAGTGGGTACGGTAGAAGCCATGAGAGAGTGGTGAGTTTGTATGTGTTTATGCCAATGGTGTGGCAATGCACATATATATAGCGAGAAGAAAACATCCCTTTAGTCCCGGTTGGGGACACCAACCGGGACTAAATGGGTTAGGGTTTCGTTTGGACCAATCAGATAGAATCACACGGATCGTGTGTTTCTTTAAAGCGCTTGTGAGTCGTTGGATCCGGGGTGTGTTTCTTTTGAGCTGTTGTGAGCCGTTTGATCAGGGCTACGGTGTGTTTCTTTCGAGTTGTTGTGAGCCGTGGATGAGGTGGTTTCTTAACCGTTGGATCAAAACCCTAGCACAACACTTTGTGAGCCAGAGGACCCTATATATAGCCCACCTTCATACACCGGTCAGTTCATCGAGCAAATACAAAACATCCGGATTCGCCATCATACGTCCTACCGTGCATTTGGTATGCATATTGCACTGAGTAGCCACGGTAGGGCTGTATGATGGTGATACCGATTGTTTTGTTCTACACCCCCCCTTTAACACATCCATCCATGCTTGGGTCAGTGTTCACTTTGAGCTCGGGTAGTAATGTGCAACTATTTGCTTGGTTGTGTTAGGGTGGCGCGTGGCGCGGGAATTGTGACGCGTGGCGCGGGAGTTGCGACGCGTGGCGCGGTAGTTTGTGACGCGTGGCCAGGAGGGCGCGGTATAAACTGTCGCGCCTCGAGCGCGTCTTCTCCTCTCCACGCACCGTCGCGCTTCCACCATGCCTCCGAGGAGGAACAGCACCACCGGCTTCCGCGGCGTCCGAGCACGGCAGAACGGAATGTTCAGCGTAGATATCCGCTGGGGGGACGACCGCATCCCCCTCGGCACCTTTGCGACGGCGGCGGAGGCAGCCCGCGCCTGGGACGCGGCGGCCTGGCGCCTCAACCGCCCGCGGTCGCTGATGAACTTCAACGACTGCCACACCGTCTGGGAAGCGGAGGCCAGGGCGCCGAAGCCGCAGATCATCACTGCCGCCGACCACCTCCACCTCCGCCACTGCGCGTTTCAGGGCCTAGTCGACGCCAGGGAAGACCGCGTCGTCCGCGAGTATTACCGGAACAACCCGGGGGAGGAGAGCGCCGACGAGGAGCTCTGGCAGACCCGCGCGGGTCAGCGGGCGGAGCGCCGCCTCGAACGCCACCTCGCGTTAGATGCCGCTCGGGAGGCGAGGACGAGGGCGCTGCAGGAGCTTCGTCGGGCCGACCGCGCCGGCGAAGTCTGGGCCTCCGACGATCCGAGGTGGGGGCCTATCTCGGACATACCATCATGCACCTCCGACGACGACGAGGAGGTCACGGACGAGTTCGGCGACGATGATGACCCGGAGGAGGTCACCGACGAGTTCCCCGACGACGACGGCGAGGAGTAGCTAGTGTTCGTCTGTTTTCTCTTTTTAATAAAAGAATTTGCATTCCGGCGACACTGCGGCGCGCTAGCGCGTCTGTTTTCTGTTTTTAGTAAAAGTTTGGTACAATAAATTAATTAGAGATAATATAATTCAAAATGATCCATTAAACATGATCCATTCAACAAATTTTGGTACAATAAATTATTACACATCAATTCTTCCCTTGTGTCCCCGCTTTCTTACGATTTGGACGTATCCATGGAGCATCCTCATCATTTAACTTAATGCTTGGGTCAGAGTTCACTTTGAAGGGCGGAATTTCACCAAACATATTATAATCTTCTGACATGTCTGTCTTGTCCTCCACTCCCACGATGTTTCTTTTCCCTGAAAGAACAATGTGACGCTTTGGATCATCGCATGATGCACTGATCGTTTTCTTATCTTTCCGTTTCCTCGGTTTGCTACTCATGTCCTTCAAATAGAAAACCTGAGCGACATCTTTGGCTAGGACGAATGGTTCGTCAAGGTAACCAAGATTGTCGAAATCCACCATTGTCATTCCGTATTGCTCGTCCACCTTTACCCCACCTCCTGTTAGCTTGAACCATTTGCACCGGAACAAAGGGACCTTAAAATAGGGTCCATAGTCAAGTTCCCATATCTCCTCTATGTAACCATAATATGTGACCTTTTGCCCAATCTCGGTTGCTGCATCAAAGCGGACACCACTGTTTTGGTTGGTGCTCTTTTTATCTTGGGAGATCGTGTAAAATGTATTCCCATTAATCTCGTACCCTTGGAAAGTCGTGATAGTCGAAGATGGTGTCTTGGCCAACATGTACAGCCGATCTTCAACATCATTGTCATTCATTAGATGTTTTCGCAACCAACTGCCGAAAGTCTCCATGTGGGCCTTTCTAATCCATGATTCAGGCTTCCCCGGGTTGTTCGAGCGTAAAATATTCTTGTGTTGCTCGAAGTACGGAGCCACCAAGCTCGAATTTTGCAGAACTGTGTAGTGTGCTTCAGTCATAGAATGACCGTCCATACATATCGTTGATTTCCTTCCGATCGTGCCTCTTCCACTTAGTCTCCCCTCGTGCCGCGATTGAGGAATACCAATCGGCTTAAGGTCAGGAACATAGTCAATACAAAACTCAATTACCTCCTCATTTCCATAGCCCTTTACGATGCTTCCTTCTGGCCTAGCACGATTACGAACATATTTCTTTAATACTCCCATAAACCTCTCGAAGGGGAACATATTGTGTAGAAATACAGGACCGAGAATGGAAATCTCTTCGACTAGGTGGACCAGGAGGTGCGTCATAATATCGAAGAAGGATGGTGGAAACAGCAACTCAAAACTGACAAGACATTGGACCACATCGTTCTGTAACCGTGGTAGATCTTCTGGACTGATTACCTTCTGAGAGATTGCATTGAGGAATGCACACAGCTTCACAATGGCTACTCGAACATTTTCCTGTAGGAGGCCCCTCAAAGCAATCGGAAGCAATTGCGTCATAATCACGTGGCAGTCGTGAGACTTCAGGTTTTGGAACTTTTTGTCCGCCATGTTTATTATTCCCTTTATATTCGACGAGAAGCCAGACGGGACCTTCATACTGCTCAGGCATTCAAAAAAAATGACCTTCTCTTCTTTCGTAAGAGCGTAGCTGGCACGACCTTGAAACCATTCCGGATGCCGGTCATCTGGGTCTTTCAAAAGTTGTTGATCCCGCCGTGCTTCCTTTGTATCCTTTGTCTTCCCATACACGCCCAAGAAGCTTAGCAGGTTCACGCAAACATTCTTCGTAACATGCATCACGTCGATTGCAGAGCGGACATCTAGGACTTTCCAATACTGTAGCTCCCAAAATATCGATTTCTTTTTCCACATGGGTACGTGCCCGTCAACTCCTTGCGGAACTGATTGTCCGCCAGGACCCTTTCCAAAGATGACATTCAAATCCTTGACCATATCAAATATCTCAGCTCCAGTACGTTCCGCAGGCTTCGGCCGGTGATCTGCCTTGCCGTTGAAATGCTTGCCTTTCTTTCTTACGTTATGATTTCGGGGAAGAAATCGACGATGACCCAGGTACACGTTCTTCCTACAGTTATCCAAAAATACACTTTCAGTCTCATGTAAGCAGTGCGTGCATGCTTTGTATCCCTTATTTGACTGTCCAGAAAGGGTACTGAGAGCAGGCCAATCGTTGATGGTTACAAAAAGCAACGCTCGTAGGTTAAATTCCTCTTCTTTGTGCTCATCCCACACAGGTACACCAGGTTTGCCCCACAATTGTAAAAGTTCATCAACTAATGGCCTTAGGTACACATCGATGTCGTTGCCGGGTTGCTTCGGACCTTGGATGAGCACTGGCATCATAATGAACTTCCGCTTCATGCACAACCAAGGAGGAAGGTTGTAGATGCATAGAGTCACGGGCCAGGTGCTATGGCTGGAGCTCTGCTCGCCAAAAGGATTCATGCCATCAGTACTTAGACCAAATCTTATGTTCCTTGCGTCAGCTGCAAAATCTTTGAACTCTCTGTCGATCTTTCTCCATTGCGTTCCATCAGCGGGGTGTCTCAACTCCCCGTCGGACTTACGGTCCTCTTTGTGCCATCGCAACAACTTGGCATGATCTTTGTTCCTGAACAGGCGTTTCAACCGAGGTATTATAGGAGCATACCACATCACCTTGGCGGGAACCCTCTTCCTGGGTTTCTCGCCCTCAACATCGTCACCAGGGTCATCGCCTCTGATCTTATAACGCAATGCAGTGCATACAGGGCATTCATTCAAATCCTCGTATGCACCGCGGTAGAGGACGCAGTCGTTAATGCATGCATGTATCTTCAGAATCTCTAAACCTAGAGGGCACACAACCTTCTTTGCTTCGTACGTACTGGTGGGCAACTCGTTATTCTTCGGAAACATATTCTTCAACATTTTCAGCAAATTTTCAAATGATGAGTCAGCTACACCTTCCCGTGCCTTCCATTTCAGCAAATCCAGTGTGCAGCCCAGCTTTTTCAGACTATTGTCGCATCCTGGGTACAGTGACTTCGTGTGATCCTCTAACATGCGATCCAAATTCTCCCTCTCCTTGTCAGTTTCGCAGCGTCTCCGTGCATCAGCAATGGTCCGACCAAGATCATCAGCGGGCTCATCATGTGCCTCTTCTTCACCTTCACCAAACCCTTCCCCACCTTCAGCATCATCCTCCATGAAAGTATCACCGAAAAGGTCATGATAGTTGAAATCGATATCATCCTCTTCTTCATCTTCTTCCATTCTAACCCCTCTTTCTCCATGCTTGGTCCAACAATTATAGCTTGGCATGAAACCGTGCCGAAGCAGGTGCATGTGAACGACTCTTGAGGAGGAGTGACCCTTCTCATTCTTACATTCAGCACATGGACACATAATAAAACCTCGCTGTTTGTTCGCATTTGCCACTACGAGGAAATCTTTCAAACCCGTAGTGAACTCACCGGAGAGTCGGTTACCGTACATCCATTGCCGATTCATCTGCATTATTATTATATAAAGTATATAATTAACCATCATGCATCTGTTAAACTAACTAGCTAGCTGGAAATAATACAAATCATGAAAGGTTCAAGTTGCTAACCGCGATCACGGAGGTAAAATAAATGAAAACGCTCAAGTGTGTTTCATGCTATGGGGCATTTCATCGAACACCTTGTGTGCATAGTAGGAACCAAAAGCATACCCACCACCCCCTTGTGAATATTGTGAGCAAATGTGGCCAAGTGCAGCGAGGTGAGTCCTATATATAGGGATGGGCCTTTAGTCCCGGTTCACCTGGACAACCGCGGCTAAAGGCCGTGGGGCCGGCCCGAGGACCTATTAGTCCCCGTTGGTCTGGCCAACCGGGACTAAAGCCCCTCCCCTCCGCCAGCTGTGGGCCGAGCGCGCTGGGCCCAGACTATTGGTCGCGGGTGTCGTCCCGAACCGTGACTAAAGACCCCTATGGTCGCGGGTCCATTATTTTGGGGACTAATGGGGGCGTACCGAAGGCCTATTTTCTACCAGTGAGACATACTGCAGTTACGTACCATGATCAATCGCCGCCGTCGCGCACGATGGCTGCCATTAAGGATTTGGAGGAACTGAAAATTAACACGCCCATGAACATCAATCATGAGCGACGGATCAGTTTGCTCGCCGCACCAGCTCCTGACGGCCCGCATCGGAGATAGATGCAACGCGACATGTGTGTCTCCCCTTTGAATCGGGCGCACTGGGTCATCCGCCCGGCCGTGTCCAGCGGGTCTTGCCGCTGGCCGAGCATGGTGGCTCGCGGGTCGATCGCCACTCGCAAGGCATCGGTGATCTCCGCCCTCGTCTGTACCTCCTCTGCATCTTACCGTGCGTTGACAATACCACTACTTTTTTCCAATAGAGTAGAGCGAGCGACGCTAGTCGCTCCCATCGCCGCAATGGGCTTTAGCTGTTTTCTGGCCGAGTAAACCACAGGCTGCCAATTTGATACCCCGATCAGCATCCCCTAGGGACATATATGGGCTAGTGCGGGATGGGAGCATCCAACGGCTACAACTTGATGACACGGAAATCAGACGGCCAGAATAGCCCAAATCGGGAGGGATGCGTGGGAGAGCTCGTTTTTGGCTCAGTTTTAATACCCCTAATATGAACTATCTTATCCAAGCAACGCCCGTTCATCCATCCCTATGCCTACAATACGTTAATCTTGCTGTTTCCCGCAATTGCTACTGATGTTACTATTTTACTCCTACTGTTATTTTACTACTACTGCTGCTATAAAACTGTTACCACTGATAAACTGTTGCGAGCAAGTCTACTTTCAGGTGCAGCTGAATTGACAACTCAGTTGTTAAGACTTATAAATATTCTTTGGCTCCCCTTGTGTCGAATCAATAAATTTGGGTTTTACTTCCCTCGAAAACTGTTGTGATGCCCTATACTTGTGGGTCATCAAGACACGCTCCGCTTTCTCATATGAATACTCATTATGCTCGTATTCGTAGATTTTCTCCTAGCTGCTGCAAATCCCTTTTAGCTCCTGGTTTTCATGCATCTATTTTTCAGAGTTGTTAGTTCTAGTAGAATTATGTTAGTACTCTATTGTTTCATTGCTATATCTCTTGGAGAGCTTTTGTTTAGTATAAATGTTTGGTGTTGGAAAGCACTAGTACAATTTTCGTGCTTATAACGGTGCAAATAGAAGCTTGTATAGACTGTGGATAGACTTTTCATGTCATGCTAGATGTTATTTTAATTCTATGCTTAGTAGTTGTTATTGTAGCATGACTTGTATCAAATAGCTGAGAGTGCTTAATGTTCCATTGAAAGAATCATGAGTGTTTTTTGTCATATTGAAGCATGAATTTGTGGTGTTCTCCTTCGAATGCTTTATTTGCTTGACTTGGCGCATGCTTACACCATGTTTATGACTACAAACCAGTCACTTATAGCCTCTATGATCATTTAGTTTTTTGCTTGTAATGCCCTTTATGCTTTGATTAATAATATTTTTGTCGCTATGCATGATTATGGTCATTATTGCTCTCTTGATTTGTCGCTCCCAGTCCTTTGCTAGCCTCCACATGTACTGAGTATGAGCTCTGCTCGTGCATTCAACTCCCAAAAACCAAAGTTTCCAAATGTGTCCACCATACCTACCTACATGTGGTATTTAACCGCCACTCCAAGTAAATTTCTCATGTACTACCTTTAAAACTTTCAAAATTATTCCTGTTTTGTGCCCCTGTTTTAGCTCATGAGGACGTAAATAGAGAATCTTTATCTCACTTGTTGATTGGACTTTACACACTTGGACTAGTGGCTTCATATGCTTATCCAAATGATAGAAGAGCTGGCAGCAGGGTGCCCAGCCCCAAAATTGGTTACTATAAAATTCTCTTCACTAATTTAGCCCCTCATTTATCAGTCAAAGCATAATTGTGTAAGCAAAAGAGAAAGAGGGATGACCTTCTATACCAGATGCGTCCTTCAATGGGAGTCGCTCTTGTGAAGTCTAGTTGGCTTCTGACGTATTATATTTTCTGTTTACCATTCGTTGACATAAGCATACACCTCTCTATTTTTTTTTCAATACCTCTGTTTAATAAAATCAAAAGCTCTAACACATGAGTTGATCCCTACTTCCCTCTGTGAAGGGTCTTTCTTTTACTTTTATGCCGAGTCTCCATCTTCTAACTTTATGCATAGTTGAGAGAGTGTAGTTGCCATTTTGAGTTTAATGTGCATTGGTCCCAGAAACTATTATTAATTGATTTATGATGTATTATTACTTGCTCTCAAATTATCTGTTCTAGTCATCCACTTGAACTTTGAAGGTGTCGTGGCATTTATGTTTTGCCCCACTCTTAAGGACAATCGAAATATCACTTTTCTATGTTTTATTTATGCTCGAAACAAACGTATAACTTTCAAGTGCATTATTATTCATGATCTTTTATTTGTGTTACTTTTCATGATGCAAAGTGATTGCTAAGTTTCATTGTTAAAATTATATCTATCATGCATGTGTTTAAAGTACTATGGTCTCGGGTTTACATATGCTCTTACAATTTAGATGATCAAGTTTATGTTGGTAGCATGTCACCTCAGAAATTACTTGTTTTTATCATTTAGCTACTCGAGGACGAGTAGGAACTAAGCTTGGGGATGTTGATACGTCATAAACGTATCCATAATTTCTGATGTTCCATGTTGTTTTCATACTATATGCTACATGTTTCCTATACACTTTATTCCTTTTTTTATCGATTTCCTGGACTAACCTATTGACAAGATGCCATAGAGCCCGTTCATGTTTTATGTTGTTTTTGTCTCAGTAAGTTGTTCTAGAAATATTCTCAGAATTGGACGATTAAAAGCCCGGAAGTCTTAGAAAGTCGTCGCGCACACGGAGTCCGGAGGGGGGCCACAGGGGCCCCACACCATGAGGAGGCACCCTCCTTGGCCACACCCAGGGGTGGTGTGGGCCCCATGGACGCCCACCAACATTGCCATCGCGCCTATATTTTCTCCTCGGAGGGTTAATCCTAGAGACAGACGCCTTTTCCATCGAAAACATCCGCAACCGCCGTCATCATCAACCCTAGTCTAGGAGGGTTCTGGAGCTCTCCCCGGCACGCTGCCGGGAGGGCGAAATCATCACCGGAGGGCTCTACACCACCATGCCCGCCTCCGAAATGATGCGTGAGTAGTTCATCCTTGGACTATGGGTCTATAGCAGTAGCTAGATGGTTGTTCTATCCTCTTTATGCCTCATGTTTAGATCTTGTGAGCTTCCCTACATGATCAAGATCATCTTATTGTAATGGTACATGTTGTGTTTGTTGGGATCTGATAAATATTGAATGCTATGTCCAGTGGTTATCAATCTATCAAGTTCTTTTCATGTGTATGTTATTTATGATCTTGCATGCTCTCCGTTGTTAGTAGATGCTCTAGACAAGTAGATGCTAGTAACTCCAAGAGGGAGTATTTATGCTCGATAGTGGGTTCATGCCTCCCTTTCACTCACGCTCGAGTGACAGAAACGTAAACGGGTGGGGGATGTGTTGTTGCCGTTAGGGAGAAAACAACGATGTTTACATTGTTTAAATTACACACTTTGCTTACTGCGATTATCTGTTGCTTGCAACTTAATACCCAAGGTTTTCTCAGATGACACTCCGAGGGTGGACTATTAGTCATAGATGCAGTTGGATAACGGTCTATGTATCTTGTTGTAATGCCCGCATGAATCATATAGTAATCATCATGTCATGCATATTCACTACGGTGCAACCTTTATATCTGTCAATTGCCCAGCTGTAATTCGTTTACCCAACATGCTATATATCTGTTTTGGAGAGACACCACTAGTGAACTGTGGACCCCGGTCCATTTTCCTCATACTGATAATACAACCACTGCAATCTCTATTCTCATACTGTTCCTACTGTTTTCCTACTGCCATCATTGTTCTCTTTTCATCTACTACAAACAAGTACTGTTTTCCACACCATACATTTAAACCCTTTGTTTTCAGCAAAACCGGTGAGATTGACAACCTCACTGCTTCATTGGGGCAAAGTGATTTGATTGTGTTGTGCAGGTTCCACGTTGGTTCTGAACCGGTAATGCGCC
Source organism: Alopecurus myosuroides (assembly GCA_028641055.1). Classification (NCBI taxonomy): domain Eukaryota; kingdom Viridiplantae; phylum Streptophyta; class Magnoliopsida; order Poales; family Poaceae; genus Alopecurus; species Alopecurus myosuroides. Next base: position 82,592,218 of record CM054060.1, read on the forward strand.
CTGCCACATCAGCTGTATCAACCTTCGGAAGTGATTTCTTTCTCCTACTGGTCGATTCAACCTTGGTTTCTTTCTCAGGGAATTTTTCTGTTGTGCTCTTCATACCTTCCTCTTGGGGTTTCCCAACGAGTGCAATATCTGCACCATCAGAGGGAGAGAAAACATCCTCTTCAATGTTGGACACACCATATTTATCTTGTAGCTTTGTCCATAACTCGTGATCCGGAGAGGAAAGAGTGACTTAATAACTACAAGGCTCACAAGAAGGAAAAATGCATTAATAGCAAGATCATCGAGAGATAAGTTTTTCTCTTCTTTTAAGGTTCGATTTTGAGGATCCTTTGGATGAGAAAACCCATATCTACAATTTTCTCCATATGTGGGTCCATGACCCAAAAAATGAGCATGCAAATTATCAATAATTCGTAGTTTGTGCCATCAAAATGAAACCTGGGATCGTGCACTAATTCACTAAGCGATGTCAATACTCTCAAGGAGGTGAATCCTAACAAGGATAAACTGTCGTGGTGGTGTCACGGCAGATGCCATGGGATGGCTTAAGATGTGGGGACGAAGGACGCTGGAGGTGCTCGGGGAGGGATCACGCGACGAGTAGCCGCGTGAGGTACGAACGGAACAATGCAAACAACACGATCTACCCAGGTTCAGGGCCCTCGTGAGGAGGTAAAACCCCTACTCCTGCCTTTCTTTGTGTATTCTGGTGTCTCACCGAGTAGCCACAGTACAATGGATCTTGCTACCGAGTAGCCACTCCTCTCTCTATGTGATGAATTAGGTCAAGAACCTAGGGTTTCATGAGTTCGATCCCAACGTGCCTCTCGCAGGAGGCGGCGGGGCACCTTATATACCTGGTGCCCAGCCGGATACGTCCAAACCTAGACAAGTGTCGACATAGTGTGCACATCGTCCTTCTTCCGGGTTCCCGCTGACAGCTTTGGTTCCTAATCTTGGCTGCATCTGGAAAGTCGTTGGGCAAAACAAGGGGACAGACTGGTATCACTGTGCCAAACACAGAGTAGGGCCCCCTTATCCTGCGACGGCCTGCTTCCATGCTGTCACTGTCAGGCAGGCCGGTCCCAGATGAACAGTAGTTCGAATACTGCCAAGTACGGACCCAGGATACGCGGGATCCTGTGTCAGAACGGCTCCTTTGACTTTCTGGCCCGAGTAGGTTCCCGCCAATTTTACTCGGGCCAACTCTTCTACTCGAATGGACAGAACTTGATTGATATCTCCTTCTGGTCATCTTGAGGTGAGACCGAGTAGCAGTCGACCGGGTAGCAAGTACCGGGTAGTCGGCTACTCGACCAAACCTCTCTTCTGTAAGTCGCCTTTACCACTTGCCTTTACCCTACTCGGGGGTAACCCCCCGACAGCAGTCCCCGAAGCTGGTTGAGTCTTGCGAACTCGTTCACTAGGCTCTGCCAGCTTAAAACCAATCTTTGCAACATAGCCCTTGAACCTCAAGATGCCGAGTAAAAGACCTCCGAGTGGTACTCTAGAAAGTACCTTGAGTTTCCTGTCTTCCGAGTAGCGCCAGCTTTCTACTCTGTAACCGAGTAAAAAGACTTAGAGAATTTCTCCTCTGGCGTCTCTGTAGCGCACAGCACTATCCAGCCTTCCGTGCTGCGACTGGACGCGTGTCAAGCATCCGTGACCCCGTCGTTTCGCTGCCACGACACGACGTGCCACGCGCCCAGGTTTCACGGGGCGGGCCCACCGGCTCGTTATGTCCCATCAAGCGCAGTAATTGGCCACGATCTGGTAGTGGGATCAGCTGCGGCCGTTACGCGCGCGCCTCGCGCGTGTGTGCGTTTCTAACCGGCCACAGACCCCACCACACGAAGATCCTGGCCACGATCGATCCCACTACCCCGATGGTAACGGTAATCTGTGGAGAGGGTATATATACCCCCGACGGTAACTTCCCCTTCTTCCTCCTCCGCACTTTCCCTCTTCTCTGCCCTGTTTCCTCTCCGCCGCCGAGCTCTCCGCCGCCGCGCAACTCCTCGCGCCGCTGCGGATTCGTTTCCTCCACCCAATCTCTCCAACTCTCCACCATCCGCTCGCCCCTTGCCATGGCTGCTCGCGCCGGCTGGGCTGGTTCGCACGTCACCGTCGATGACTGCGCCTGGCTCGTGAACACCCGGAGGGTTCCTCCCGGTGTTCAGTGCCGGCCGTCCGACGGCGAGCTCGTTCCGGCCCCGCGGGAGGGCGAGCATGTCGTTTTCCTCGCGCACTTCGCGCGAGGATTCGGCTTGCCGGCATCGGACTTCCTGCGCTCCTTCCTGGATCACTTCGGTGTCCAGATGCACCACCTCCCTCCAAACGCCATTGTCTTCCTAGCCTATCACACCGTGGTGTGCGAGGCCTTTCTAGGCGTCCGCCCCACGGTGGATACTTGGCTGAAATACTTTCACCTCCGTCATCAGAGTAAGGGGAAAAAGGACGGCGCGGCCGGTGGCAGTCGGGTAACCGACACCGGCAGCGCCATGATGCTGCAGCGGGCGGGAACCAACCATCCTCGCATCAAGGGGTTGGATTCCGTCCGTATGTGGCAGAAATCGTTCCTCTACGTCAAGAACATCCCCGCCACGGAAGGGGGACCGATAGTGGATCGCATCAATCTGCCCGCGTGGAGCAACCGAGCTCCAACCGGGCAGAATTGGAAGACGAAGCCCTCCAACGACCGCAACGCGATACAGATGGAGGAGCAGCTCGCCTACCTCATCGGCCAAGGGCTCAGGAGAGACGATCCCGTCGCTTGCTGGATCAAGAATCGCGTGCTGCCGCTGCAGCGGCGCGCCCGTCCAATGTGCTACCTGGGAGGCCCTCGTGATTGCACCCGCACGACCACACTCGAGCTCAGCGACGCGGATGTCGCCGACCACGCGAGGTCGATTCTGACCACGAGCCTCCCCGACGACTGGGAGTATGGCTTCACCCCTTTCAGTCGCACGAAGCCGATCCCCCGGGTACGTTCTCCTTATTCCGCTCTCAACATATGACATCCGACTAGAAACTCTTCTCTCTGGGTTGCGACTAGCAATTGCTTTCTGCACCGAGTAGATTATTCTATCGAACTGCCTTGGCTTAGTATGCTTGATGTTTGCACGCCTTGTCGAGTAGCATACTTAGGAGAAATACTTAGGCTCAATATGCTTGTTGTTTGCACGCCTTGCCGAGTAGGATATTTATCAAATTTCCCTAGGCTTTGTGTGCTTTGTGTTTGCACGCCCATCCGAGTAGAATGCCTTCACGCTACTCGGCTAACTTGCCATGTCTCTCTGTTTCTCCAGATTCTTGACCGCCAGCTTACTGAAAGCTGCGAGCGTTTCGAGGGCAATTGGTCAGATGACCGAGAAGAAGATGACCAGGCCTCCCTCGAGACCACGGATCAGATTAACCTCCCTCATTCTCCCACAATGGAGAAGCAGCGTGCAGGAACATCTCTCCGCGACTGGTCCGAAGACGAAGATGCAGGTAATCGGATTTTTCCTGTTCTGTCCGCGAGAAAAACTAACCCTTTGCCTGTTGTTTCTGAATCTTTCCTTTTTCTTCTCGATCCTTGCAGACGATGCCGATCCTGAGGACGGGGGAGAGGATGAGGATGAGGACGAGGCAACCTTGGTCGTCCGTCCTCTATCAATTGCTGCACCTGCTACCCGCAAGCGGGCCGGCAGCGGTGCCCTAGAGCCCCCCGCCAAGAAGAAGAAACCCGCCGAGAAGACGACCAAGAAGGCGGTCGTGAAGAGAACGAGACGAACGATCCCCTCCACCAAAGCGTGAGTTTTCTTCTCGGTCAATTTCCAATTTCGTACTTTGCTGTTTCTCTTATTCTTCCTCTGCTTCCCTCTAATTTCTGACTTTTCCTTTCTCACCAGAGCTCCCTTAGATGCGAACGCTGCTCTCGCGCCTGACCAGGCCAAGAAACAAGCTGCCATCGACGTCGACAAAGTTGTCGACCTCGAGGGCGACGAGGCCGACACCACCAACACGCAAGCGAGGCCTGAGCAACAGTCCCACGCCGATCCAGATGCGCAGGACGCCGCTCACCAGGACAGGCCCCCTTCTCCTCCGGCTAGCACCGCCGAGGAGCATCAAGAGGAAGACCAGGAGATGCGTGATGATGACGCCGCCGTCGAGCGGCAAGAAGCTGAACATGAGCAGCCAGCCACAGGCGCTGCCGGTCAAGAGGATCCCGCTGCCGAGCAGCGGGTAGAAGATACAGTCATGACTGAGGAGTATCCCCTGAGCAGTGCGCAACCAGGCGCTGCACAGAGTAGCGCCCAACCAGATGCTGCACAAAGTGGTGGGTCCGTGGTGCCACCCATTGATCAAGGCTCTGCACTGCCAGATTCCTCCTTGGTGCCACAGACCAAGGACGCAGCCAGCCCTCCTGCCGGGCGAGTAACCAGGAAACAAGCCCTAGATGCTGCCGAGAAGGAGGCAGCCGAGAAAAAGGCAGCCGAGGAAGGGAAAACCGAGAAGAAGGAAACCGAGACGCAGAAGGTCGAGAAGCCAACTGCTCAGAAAGAGAAGGCTCTGAAGCGAGCTACCGAGTTGATGCCGCCGCCCACCTCATCTGGCCCGTCCCGTCAGGTGGCTATTCGCAATCCTGGCGCGGCTGCTGCCGGTTCTGCTGCCGCTGCTGCCGCTGCATCTGAGCATCCCTGCTACCCGGACTACATGGTGAAGGTTAGCCAGCAGCACCAAATCGGCCTTTCCGTCGAGGACCGGAAGCTTGCTCTCACAAAAGGAAGGAAAGCCTTGGCGGTAAACACTAGGCCTCCAGCTCCCAATCAAGACAGGTCCACCTCCATTGCTTCCCGTGGACCCCAGGCTCAGGCGATATCGTCTGAGAGCCTCGAGCAGGTACTCGACTTGGTTGGTTTCATTGATGCCAAGTGGGATAGCAGTGTTCTCGGCAATACCAGCTGGAATGGCACCACACTGGGCGACATCGATCATATGCGGGTCGACTGGAACAAGGTGGACTTGGGCTACAAGCCCATGACCGTCTCCTCCAACACCGCTACTCTTGCTGCCAAGATGTTCGTGCACCGCAAGAACGCAGAAGATCTCGATCAGTCTTACGCGGTAAGCCTTGACTTATCCTTTCCGAGTTGCATCTTTTCTTCCTTTTCTACTCGTCTTCCTTTTCCTTAGCCATCACCCAGTCCCCGAGATTCTGGCCGAGTAGACGAATACTCTCTTGAGTGATCGTCTTCTCGGGTTGAATCTCAACTTCTTTGTCTAACTCTTTTCTCTTTCACTTCTCAGAATAGCGTTCTGAAACGGACTAACTTGCACCGTCAACTTCTCTGGAACCACGCTGTCGCCAAGAGGCGTATTGCTGCTCTCGAGAAGGAGAAAGTAGCTGCCGAGGCAGCCGACAAGGAAGTCATGAACAGCACCATGAGGCTGTCTGAAGTTGAAGGTACGCTTCTAGCTACGCGGTTCTTGCGTTTTCTGTTTACGCCCGCTTCTGCTTTTTGCGCTAATCTTTTCTACTCTGCAGGGAAACTGAAAGCCCTAGCTGACGAACACGAGAATTGCCGTGCCTTTGTTGCGAATGGCGAGACCACCATCAAGAAGCTCGAAGGTAAACCACTGTTTACTCGGTTTGCCCTTGTGTCTGTTTCTTTTGCTTTTCCACTGATCGCGCTTTGCTCTTTTCAGAAGATCATAAGAAATTTGTTGAAGAACATCAAGCCTGCCTCAAACCTGAAGAGGTGCAGCAGCAGTTGTCCAGCCAGGCCGTTGAGCTGGTGAAGGAGCATACTACAGAGATGGAGAAACTCCAACTCCAGCTGCAGAAGGCACTCCAGGATGCTCTCGACCTTGGCGCCGAGAGGGACAGAGTTATCGCCGAGAAGGCCGAGGCTGAGACAACATTCAATGCCAAGATAAAAGCCCTCGAGCAGGAGTGCGAGGTGCTGACAAAGGCCAATGCTGGGCTCTTTTCTCAGCTGGATGGTCTCCGCTTGCTTGAGGAAAAGCATGTATCCAATGAAGAGGAATGGAAAATCCAGCAGCAGCAGCTGCGCCACGAGCTGCATAGTAAGTTTTCTCCTCTCTGCATCTCTTCTTCTCGGTCCTACCTCTTCTCTGATTCCGTTACTGAATTTCTTACTTGCCTTTCGCAGGAATCTTCCCTGACCTCGTGTCCGCTTGCGCGCCAGCTTTGGCCAAGGCCCAAGCAGCTCGTCTTGAGAAGGGCGAGGCTGCGGACACCAGAGCCGAGATCGAGGATAGCCTGCTGGTGATGCGAGGGCATTTCGAACGCCTAGCCGGCGTGGGCACCGACCTGGTGCGCGTCGGCTTCGAGCTCCACAAGCTATTCTGGCCTGAAGATCCCGCGCCGACAACCATCGGTGGACTTGCTCTGAAGCTGCGCAATGTGAAGGCCGAATTGAAGAAGTGGCGCGCCTCGGGAGCTCGGGCGGGTGCTGATTTGATGCTGCTCTGCGTCGCCTCCTGGTATGAGAACCTTAACATGCAGATCATCCGCGGGAAGCGCGACAACTCCAGGTGGGAGACGGACCCCAGCTGCGTGACCACGCGCAAGCTGATTGCGCATGAGGTTGCGGAGTATGCCGACACAGCCACCTTCGTCGATGGGCTCCCTGAACCCGACACCGAAGTGGAGGAAGAAGAGGACGAAGTTGCCGAGTCAGATTCTGACTTGGGCTTCTTCGATTCTCCCGCTGGCGAGGCTGGGAAAGGGAAGGCTGCAGTCATCGCGAGTAGCGACGAGGAGTACGAGGAGATCGACACCGCCGCACTCGATTTTGGCACCTCCTCAGGAGCCGCTCTCGACGACACGGTATGCCCCCAAGGCCAAGCTTCTGATTCTTCCCTGGCCACAGGGCCTGTCTCGGTGGCCACGGCCACCTCAGACCCGGTAGCCACCGAGCACGATGTCGAGATGGGGCAGTCCGCCACCGTCCACTCGGAAGCGGACGCGACCAACGCCAGCGCCGAAGAAGAGGCTGCGAAGACAGTTGATGCCAGCTCGGAGGCGGAGGCGACCAAGCCCACCACAGATACTGAAGCAGCCAATGCCAGCGCCGACAACACCGCTTCCTCAACATGATTTCATCCTGCAAACTTTTTACTTAAACAATTATCAGATCCCCGGGATGCCGGGAGCAAATGTATCAGACTATTTATCTTGTTGCTCGCTACTCAATTTTATTCCCACTTATTATCTTTGATTTAATCAATTTGAGCAGCCTTGGCTCAATGCCGGGTTGCGTTAGTATACGAGTCCCCGAGTTGCATTTCTTATTCACTCTCTCTTTTCGTCTCAGCTCTACCCGCAACTTGTTGCTTTTTTGGTATTCGAGTCACAAGAGTCAAAGAGCAGAGCTGCAAATACTTAGCCGCTTAGAAACAAACATAGCAACGCAGCCCACCACTTAGCCGAAAAGATAAGACAGAGAACAAAAGTAACAAACATCCTACTCGGTTCCTGCACTCTTTTCTTCCTTAGCGATTTTTCTTGTGCTCATTGACCTTTTGCTTGTTCTCTTGCTTGCCATGAAGCCGGGTTTCGGACAGCAGCAAAGTCGAAGAGTTGGCATATAGGTTTAGACACAGTACTCAGTACGCTTATGAATTTTGAAGTGGAGCAACCGAATAGGCAAACAGCAGAACCGGGTAGAAACACTTGGAGCAAATTTAGGCGAGGGCAGTCCCCGAGTTCAATTTCAGATTGCAGAGTAGAATTAAGAGTACATACATATTTTTGCTCACGAATGGAAACGACGTAGTAGAGCTACATTCTAGGGACGCTTTGATTCCTCTCCAGCTTTATCTGCCCTGTTCGCCTGTGATGGGCGCACATCTACAAGGTAGTACGCATCATTGTGCAGCGCTTTGCTCACAATGAAAGGCCCTTCCCATGGAGGAGACAGCTTGTGCATCCCGGCTATGCGCTGCACAAGCCTAAGGACCATGTCTCCTTCTCGGAAAACCCTCGGGTTCACCTTTCGGCTATGATAACGCCGCAGGTTTTGCTGGTAGATAGCCGAACGTGACAGAGTCAGCTCTCTTGCTTCTTCAAGCAGGTCAACGTCGTCTTCTCGAGCTTCTCTCGCCTCCACCTCAGTGTAGAGGGTTACTCGGGGGGAGTCATGCTCTAAGTCTATTGGCAACACGGCCTCAGCCCCATATACCAAGAAGAATGGTGTGTAGCCGGTTGACCTGTTAGGGGTAGTCCTTAGACTCCACAACACCGCTGGCAACTCGTCTAGCCAACACCCAAGTGTTTTCAGCAGTGGCTCAATCAGCCTTGGCTTTATGCCTGCCAATACCATACCATTTGCTCTTTCAACTTGCCCATTGGAGGCAGGGTGCGCGACTGACGCAACGTCTAGTCGGATATGCTTATCTTTGCAGAACCGCACCATTGCCCCCTCTGCGAAATTAGTGCCGTTGTCGGTGATGATGCTATGCGGGTAGCCATATCTCATGATCACATCCTTCACGAATTTCACAGCTGTGACCCCATCGCACTTCCGAATAGGCTTCACCTCAATCCACTTGGTGAATTTGTCCACCATGACCAAGATGTGTGTCATGTTGCCTTTAGCCGGCTTGAAGGGGCCAACCATATCCAGGCACCAAACAGCAAACGGCCATGTGATAGGAATTGTTTTCAGCTCGGAAGCAGGCATGTGAATCTTACTTGCGAACATCTGGCAGCCATTGCACTTCCTTACGATATCTTCAGCTTGCTGCAGTGCAGTGAGCCAGTAGAAGCCATGCCGAAAAGCTTTCTTGACCAATGCCCGAGAAGAGGCGTGGTGCCCGCATTCTCCTTGATGTATCTCCAACAAGATTTCTCCTCCTTCTTCTAGGTCCACACAGCGTTGCAGCACGCCTGTGGCACTCCTTTTGTGCAGCACATCTCTGACTATGGTGTAGCCCTTGGATTTTCTCTGAATCTGCCTTGCAGTAACTTCATCTTCTGGCAAGGTACCGTCCCTTAGAAAGGATAATATGGGCATAGCCCAACTCGGTGTCTCCCGCGTGGGAAATACTGGTTCGTCCAGTTCCATTGGGACAGGCACTTGTGGTTGCTCAGGAGGATTAGAAGCGCTTCTTTGTAGCCCAGATCGATTGGCGAGAACCTCCTCAATGAATGCGACAGCCTCCGAGTTAAGGACAACAGTCCCCGAGTAAGGAGTGGCAGTCCCCGAGTAAGGAGTGGCAGTCCCCGAGTAAGGAGTGACAGTCCCCGAGTAGGGAGTGACAGTCCCCGAGTAGAGCGCGGCAGTCCCCGAGTTGGGAGCAGCAGTTCCCGGGTTTCCTGTAGCATTCTCCCAGTCAATATCCATGGGATCAGATTCCTCACTCGGCAGAGAAGGAACGAAAATGGATTCCGAGTTGGGGGAGGGCTTGATGGATGGCTTCCTCAAATGCTCCAAGGCAATCCCTGCCGGGATGGACTGCCGAGAAGATCCCAACTTGGATAGTTCATCTGCCGCTTCATTCTCTGCTCGGTGAATGTGTTGGAACTCACAGCCTTCGAAGAATCCAGTCATAGACTGCACCAGGAAGCGATACGATGCCATATTGGCATCCAAAGCATCCCAAGTTCCCGAGACTTGCTGCACCACCAGATCTGAATCTCCATAGCATATGATGCGCTGCACTCCAACCTCCTTGGCTACTCGCAAGCCATGTACCACTGCCTCATACTCTGCCACATTGTTGGACGCCTTGAAATGAATCTGCAGCACATACTTGAGTTGATCTCGCTTGGGTGACGTAAGCACGACACCAGCACCAAGGCCTTCCTTCACTTTCGAGCCATCAAAATGCATCCTCCAATAGTTGGAAACTGGAGCAGGAGGTTCATACTGCACCTCGGCCCAGTCCACCAGAAATTCCGCCAGGATCTGAGACTTGATGGCTTCTCTTCTCGCATACGCGGGAGCATACGCGGCTAGCTCGATCGCCCACTTGGCTACTCTGCCACTCGCCTCCTTGTTACCCATGATATCCGAGATGGGAGCAGAACTCACGACAGTGATGGGGTGCTCCTGGAAATAATGTTTCAGCTTCCTGGCGCCTAGGTACACACCATAGGTCATCTTCTGGTAATGCGGGTAGTTCTGCTTGGAGCTGGATAAGACCTCACTGAGATAATATACTGGGCGCTGCACACTCTTGCCTTCTTCTTCTCGCTCCACCACTATCACCATGCTGACTACTCGGTTGGTCGCAGCAATGTACAACATCATCGGCTCTTTGGGTAGCGGACTAGCCAAGATGGGAGCGCTACCCAGCATTGCCTTCAGCTCGTTGAATGCCACGTCCGCTTGCGGAGTCCAGACAAACTTGTCGCTTTTCTTCATCAGCTGGTATAGAGGCAGGGCCTTCTCGCCCATTCGGCCCAGAAAACGGCTCAGAGATGCCAAGCAACCTGTGAACTTTTGCACATCTTTCAGTGATCTCGGCAAAGACATGCTCTCAATAGCTTTTATCTTTGAAGGATTGGCTTCAATGCCCCTACTAGAAACTAGAAAACCGAGTAGCTTTCCAGCCGGTACACCAAAGGTGCACTTACTCGGATTCAGTTTCATTTTGTACTTGCGTAGGTTAGCAAAGGTTTCCTCTAGGTCGGTAAGCAGAGTATGTGTTTTATTCGTTTTGATGACAATGTCATCTACGTACACCTGCACATTCTTGCCGAGTTGATCGTGCAAGCATTTCTGCATGCATCTCTGATAGGTTGCACCCGCATTCCTCAAGCCAAAACACATGACACGATAGCAATAAGCCCCGTACGGGGTAATGAAGGCAGTCTTTATTTGATCAACAGGATTGAGTGCAATCTGGTGGAAACCAGAGTAGGCATCTATGAAAGACAGCAGTTCACAACCAGCAGTGGAATCGATCACCTGATCGATGCGAGGTAGCGGGAAAGGATCCTTGGGGCATGCCTTGTTCAAGTCGGTGTAGTCGACGCACATACGCCATGCGGTAGCAGCCTTGGGATCCTCCTTCTTCTTCTCGACCATAACCGGGTTGGCTAGCCAATCCGGATGCAGCACCTCCATGATGAAGTTACTTATCAGCAGCTTGGTGATCTGGTCACCAATGGCCTTCCTTCTCTCATCTCCGAAGCGGCGCATAGCCTGCTTCACTGGTTTGGCGTCAGGACGCACATGTAATGAGTGCTCAACCAACTCCCTCGGGACTCCTGGTAGGTCTTCATTGGACCAGGCGAATACATCCCGATTCTCACGGAGGAAGTGGATGAGCTCGCTTTCCTATTTCTCTGCCAACCCGGAGCCAATGATGGCTACGCGGTCGGGGAACTCGGGGTCGACCTGGACCTTCTTGGTCTCCTGAGATGCCTGGAAAGCGGTCCCGTGCTGGGTACTCGGCACGCCTTGCGCGCCAGCTTGCGCGGATTGCGCCATAGCTACCACCTCATACATCTTCTTCTTCTCGGCAGCTATCACCATCGACTCCGCCAACTGGGAACTAGCAGAGGCACACTCCATGGACTTCTTGTAATCACCAGAGATAGTAATTATGCCATTGGGACCAGGGATCTTCATCTTCAGATATGCAACATGGGTAGAGGCCATGAACTTGCTCAGAGCAGGCCTGCCGAGTAGAGCATGGTATGGGCTCTGATGATCAACCACTTCAAACTGCAGGCGCTCTGTGCGGCAGTTCTCCCTGGTGCCGAATAGCACATCTATCCATACTCGGCCAATCGGGTTGCATGAGATCCCAGGCACAATTCCATGGAAGGTGGTCTTGCTGGGCAGCATCATGTTCTCGGCCAGGCCAAGCTTCTCGAGCGTGTCTTTGTACACGATGTTGATGCTGCTGCCGTTGTCGATTAGCACCTTACTGAACCTCACATTCTTCTCGGGACCCAGGAAGGTAGGATCCAGCACCAAAGCATAGCTACCCGGATTGGGCATCACCTTGGGATGATCCACTCGGGACCACCTGATCTCCTGGTCACACCAATACATGTAATGAGGGACAGCAGGAATCACTGCATTGACCTCCATGGCCCGCCTGTGCTGTGATTGCTTGTCGACTGGCTCAGAAGTGAAGATCATGTAGCTCTCGTGGTGCTCTTGATACTGATTGGAGCCCCCACCCCCATTGTTGCCGTTGTTGTTGTTGCCCTGGTAGTTGTTGTTGTTGCCTCTGTTGTTGTTGTTGCAGTATCTCTCATTGTTGAAGTTGCGGTTGGCTCCTAAAGCCACCTGGTTCACATTCTCTCTTCTCAGGTACACTGGCGGCCGAGCTGCGGGTGCGCGAGTAGGCTGCACATTGGCATTGGCCGCTGGCAGAGGAGGAGGAGGAGGCAAGCCATCGCTCTTGATCGCATCCCACCATTCGCATTGCCGAGTAGTGTGGTTAGCAGGCCTCGAGGGGTGGTGAGTGTGAAAACTGCATGGGCCATCCTTCATGTCATCAAAGACAAACTTCTTCGGCTGCTCGGAGTTCCCGCTACCCGACTGAGAGGTGCGAAATGGCTTCTTGTTGCCTTGGCCCTGGTTCTGGTTCTGCCCGTAGGCTCCAGCAGGTTTCTGCCTCTGGCTGCCACCAGCTCCAACAGTCACTGCATTCACCTCTTCAGGATCATACCGAGTATCTACCCGGCGCTTGTTGCGGAACTCGTTGCGCTTGCTGTTGCTGAAGTTTCTTCTCGGCTCAGAGGAGTCCATCAGTGGCTGAGTAGGATCACCAAGTGCGTACTGATCCGCAATCTTGATGGTCTCCGCCAGAGTGTTCGGCATCTCCCTCTGCAATCTCTGCCACAACATACTGCCATGTCTGCATCCCTGCGCAAACCAAGTGATGGCCTGTGCTTCATTCACACCTTCACAGGTGTTCCTCAATGTACTCCACCGAGTAAGATACTCGCGGTCTGTCTCGTCTTCTCGCTGCCTGCAAGCGGATAGCTGCTGTGGCCTATTCGGCCTCTTGTAAGTGCTGGTGAAGTTGCTGATGAAGGCATCCGAGAAATCCAGCCAGTAGTTAATGCTGTTCTTGGGCAAGTTGTTGAGCCAAGTGCGAGCTGGACCCTCTAGCATCTGCGGAACGTAGCGCACAGCCCATCTTCTGTTGCCGTTCGCGATATGGACCGCGGTGACATAGTCATTGAGCCAATCTTCAGGCTTGGTGCTGCCATTGTAGCTCTTGGTGCCCCTTGCAAGCTGGAAGTTCTTCACGGACGGCTTGTTCATGATGCGCGGGCCAAAGCACTCGGGGCCAGGAGGACCCGTGTTCTCCAGCCGCGCCGACAAGCTGATCCGGTCCAACTGATGCCTCGCATCTCCGGGCGCCAGCATGCGCTCGCCAACACGATCATGTACATCATAGCCAGCCATCTCCATGGCCGAGTAGCCATCATCATATCTGTCCACCTGCACAGCTGCAGGCTGCTCCACCGGGTTGGCGACTGGTGCCACTGCGCGCGGCTGCTGCCTCTGCCGAGTAGGCGGAGCAGCGGGACGCCGAGAAGGACCTGGACGCGCTTCATCTCGGGCCTGGCTTTGAGCTTGATGGGCTTGAGAGCCTGCTCTTGCAGCGTTGTGTTCCTGCCCGGGCTGCTGCGGCACAGCAAGCTGTCTCGCGGCAGCAGCCGGGTCATACACCTGCATTTGCCTATCTCTGCCCGAACGCCCGCTGCGGCTCTTCTCGCGGCTGGGATGCGGAGACGAGGCCTGATCATTAGATCTAGCCGCGTGCGAGTGAACCACCTGCGAAGCCCCAGCACCCGGGTTGGCCTTCCGGAACTACTCATTCTGCCTAGCAGCCTCTAACACCAACTCGTTGAGCCTTTCTTGCTGCCTAACACGCGCATCGCCATCGAGACGAGGCAACTCGGCAGCTACAGCCTCTGCAGCTCTAAGTGTCTTGGTGGGTGTGCTGTATCTGGGCCTGGTGGAGGTGTTTGCGGTGGCGGACTGAGCAGGAGCCTCTACAACTGTCGCCATCTCGGCACCAAGGTTGCGCCGAGTGGCACCTACTCTGCTAGCTCTCCTAGCGACTGGCGTGAAGCCGTGAGCTTTGTTGTACTCGAGCTGATCTAGACTCAACTCCAACCTCACCTTATCCAACTCCGCCTGCTCGGCAAGCAGCTCCAGGCGTTGCCGCTCGAGCTGCTCCCTCATGGCTAGGAGCTCGATGTCGGTGGGAGTCGGCATGCCAGGTCGCGTAGCCGACGCGGGAATAACCGTAGAAGTGGAAGGCGGCAAGTTGCACTCCTTCTCGTAGGGCCGGTGAGTCCTGCCACCAGCAGCCGGTGCAGCAAGATCCTCGACGACGGCCGCAGCGCCAGTAGCGGCTGCGCCAGTGTTTGCCGCCAAGCCCGTCACCATCACCTCAGCGCAGTTCGCAGAACGGCACGCGAGCCTTCCGCGAGCAGCAATCACTGCGGGAGGATCCTCCGCGTCATGCATCAGCTCGGGGTACTCGCGGTTGGCGACGGTGGCGACGTAGACGAGGTGAGAGCCGAAGGAGATCACCGAGCCGCCCTCCGGCATGGCCCTGCCGCCGAAATCGCCGGCGTTGTCGGTGACGAAGTCGAAGGAGCCGAATCTGTGGACAAGGCCACAGACCACGCGCTCCGCTGAAGAAGATCCCGTCCGAACAGAAACTCCAACCAGCGCCGCTGGTTGCCCCACGGTGGGCGCCAACTGTCGTGGTGGTGTCACGGCAGATGCCATGGGATGGCTAAAGATGTGGGGACGAAGGACGCTGGAGGTGCGCGGGGAGGGATCACGCGACGAGTAGCCGCGTGAGGTACGAACGGAACAATGCAAACAACACGATCTACCCAGGTTCAGGGCCCTCGTGAGGAGGTAAAACCCCTACTCCTGCCTTTCTTTGTGTATTCTGGTGTCTCACCGAGTAGCCACAGTACAATGGATCTTGCTACCGAGTAGCCACTCCTCTCTCTATGTGATGAATTAGGTCAAGAACCTAGGGTTTCATGAGTTCGATCCCAACGTGCCTCTCGCAGGAGGCGGCGAGGCACCTTATATACCTGGTGCCCAGCCGGATACGTCCAAACCTAGACAAGTGTCGACATAGTGTGCACATCGTCCTTCTTCCGGGTTCCCGCTGACAGCTTTGGTTCCTAATCTTGGCTGCATATGGAAAGTCGTTGGGCAAAACAAGGGGACAGACTGGTATCACTGTGCCAAACACAGAGTAGGGCCCCCTTATCCTGCGACGGCCTGCTTCCATGCTGTCACTGTCAGGCAGGCCGGTCCCAGATGAACAGTAGTTCGAATACTGCCAAGTACGGACCCAGGATACGCGGGATCCTGTGTCAGAACGGCTCCTTTGACTTTCTGGCCCGAGTAGGTTCCCGCCAATTTTACTCGGGCCAACTCTTCTACTCGAATGGACAGAACTTGATTGATATCTCCTTCTGGTCATCTTGAGGTGAGACCGAGTAGCAGTCGACCGGGTAGCAAGTACCGGGTAGTCGGCTACTCGACCAAACCTCTCTTCTGTAAGTCGCCTTTACCACTTGCCTTTACCCTACTCGGGGGTAAGCCCCCGACATAAACCTTGCTCTGATACCAATTGAAAGTACAAGGACGTCGCCTAGAGGGGGGTGAATAGGCGCTTTAAAATAATTACGGTGTAGGCTTGAATATATGCGGAACAAAACTAGTGTTTAATTGATCAAGCACAAAACCTATACAAGCTAGGTTCACCTATGTGCACTAGCAACTTATGATGAGCTAGATATAAAACAAAGTGATAGCAAGATAGATGTCTTCAAGCATGATGGCTATCATAGAGATAAATTCATAAGTAACAAGCTCAAGTATAAAAATAACTGAAGCACAAGGAGACACCGATGTGATTACCAAAGTTCGTTCCCAGAGGAAGTACGTCTTCGTTGGAAGACTGTGAATCCTCCAAGGCACTCCAACGCATGGGTGTCCTCACCTTATTCTCCTTTAGCTTCTAAGGCGAGGGCTCGTTTCCACTATGAGGTCATCTTCAAGGCGGTGACCAAACCTTACACAAGGTTGAGGATATCTCCACAACTTAATTGGAGGCTCTCAACAAAGCTTCTTGCAGCAAGGTAGAAGAGGACCAATCTCTCCGGTGACCAAGCACCCAAGAGTAACAAGCCCACAAACTTCTCTTTCACAAATCCCGCGGGAAACTCAAACGATGCACCTAATGCAATGGCAAGAACACACAAAGTGGTGAAGTCCTTCTCTCCCAAATCCCACCAAAGCAACTAATGCTATGGAGAGAGGAAGAAGGAAGAACAAGGAAAAACAACTAATGAATCCCAAGATCTAGATCTAATATGTCCCTTATATGTCTCAAACGTATCAATAATTTTTGATGATCCATGATGTTATTATATCAATTGCCACATGTTTTGTTTACACTTCATAGAATTTTTATGCATTTTCTCGGACTAACCTATTAACAAGATGCCATAGTTCCAGTTCATGTTTTCTGCTGTTTTTCTCTTTCAGAAAAGCTAGTCGCAAAATATTCTCAGAATTGGACGAAAATTGGCGTACACAGATAATACACCAGAAGACTCCAGATGCCTGAAGGGGAGGAGAAGCCGACCCAGGAGGCGGCCACGCCACACCAGGGCGCGGCTCACCCCTGGCTGGCGCCCTCCTGTGGCGTGGGCCCCTCGGGTGGCCACCGACGCCGCCCTTTCGCCTATATATTCCTTCTGCCCCAAAAACCTAAATACTCGATCGATATTCCACGAAACATCCAGCCGCCGCCGTCGTCATCAACCCTAGTTTGGGAGGGTTCTGAAGCTCTTCCCAGCACCCTGATACGCCTCAAACGTATCTATAATTTTTGATGCTCCATGCTTGTTTTCTATCCAATACCTTTATGTTTTCACATGTTATCCTTCATTTTCCGGACGTTTTCATGGACTAATATATTGACAAGATGCCACAGAGTCAGTTCGTTTCTTATGTTTTTTATTTCAGAAAACTTGTTATGGAAATATTCTCGGAATTGGACGAAACAAAGGCCAAAGACCTTAGAAGTCTGTCACGTACACAGAGTCCGGAGAAGACCCGGAGGTTGATGGTGCAGGTCTTGCACTCGTTGGGAGACCCCAAGAGGAAGGTATGATGAGCACAACAATAGTTTTCCCTCAGTAAGAAACCAAGGTTTAATCGATCAGTGGGAGGAAGGAGTAACTTCAGAACGTTAAGGCAGCTGAGATGGCATGGCGCACTACCGGTTTAGAAGCAACATGGAACCTACACAACACAATCAAATCCCTTTGCCCCAACGAAGCAGTGAGGTTGTCAATCTCACCGGTTTTAGTGAACACAAAGAGGTTAAACATATGGTGTGGAAAACAGTAGGAAAATAGTATGAAAGCAGTATGAAAGCAGTAGGTGCTTTATCAGTATGAGGAAAAAGGACCGAGGTCCACAGTTCACTAGTGGTGTCTCTCCGTGAAAGATAAATAACATATGTGGTGAACAAATTACAGTTGTGCAATTGATAGAAATGAAGGTTGCATCGTAGTGCATATGCAGGAAATAAAGATTACTATGTGATTCATGCGTGCATTACAACAAAATACATAGACCATCATCCAACTGCATCTATGTCTAATAATCCACCCTCTGAATATCATCCGAACAAACGTTGGGTATTAAGTTGCAAGCAACAGATTATCGCCGTAAGCAAAGTGTGTAATGTAAACAATATAAACTAGGTGCACGACGCGGAGGATTCTCCCGCGGTTGTCGCTGCTCGCGGAAGGCCCGCACGCAGCTCTACATGCTGCGCTGAGGTGATGGTGACGGGCTTGGCGGCAAACACTGGCGCAGCTGCTACTGGCACTGCGGCCGTTGTCGAGGAGGTTGACGACCCGCCTGCTGGTGGCAGGACTCACCGGCCTTACGAGAAGGAGAGCAACCTGCCGCCTTCCACGTCTACGGTCATTCCCGCGTCTGCAGCGCGAACCGGCATGCCCACTCCCACCGATGTTGAGCTCCTTGCAGTGAGGGAGCAGCTCGAGCGGCAACGCCAGGAGCTGCTCACCGAGCAGGCGGAGTTGGAGAAGATCAGGTTGGAGCTGAGCCTGGATCAGCTCGAGTACAACAAGGCTCACGGCTTCACGCCGGTCGCCAGGAGGCCTAGCAGGGTAGGCGCTACCCGGCGCAACCTGGGCGCCGAGATGGCGACTGTTGCGGAGGAGCCCGCGCAGTCCGCCACCGCGAACACCTTCACAAGGCCAAGGTATAGCACGCCCGCCAAGACGCTGCGAGCTGCGCAAGCTGTGGCTGCCGAGTTGCCGCGCCTAGAGGGAGAAGTGATGAGGGGATAGTAACTCGGTATGCCAACCCCAGGTGTAATCCGGCCCAAACGGCGTATGGACCAAATCCGGCTAAGGACGCAGAAGCTTCTGGAAGGCCCAGGGCTTGTAAGGATCGTAACCCGGATTGTGGGTTACGATAAGGAAAGCTAGGATACGTATGTAGAGTTCGAGTAGGACTCAAGGAGCGCTTTGTATGGCAAGCCAAAGGGGGTATGAGTACTATATAAACCAACCCCTAGGCTTCGCCTGAGAGAGATTCAAGTCATAACTGTAACACCTATTATCGAGTATCCAGTATAATCATATCGAGATCCGGCGAGTTGTGTTCCGGCTCTTAGATTGCTTTTCGCCATGTCTTCCTTCAAGCTAAACCCTCTCCCAAATACCTGTGTCGACTTGCCCCTAGATCAGTTACCCCCGGTAACATCTGCCGTGATTATCCCACGACAGTTGGCGCCCACCGTGGGGCCTGCGTCCAAAGGTGTTTACATCACGGGAGAAGCTCGGAAGAACATGAGGAACCTCGTCGTCGGAGAAATCTACGTCAACAACCAAGGAGAGAAGATGGTAGACGATTCTGGCTGGGGGCCAGAGTCGGATCACCTCGAAACCGGATCCGTCGTGACAGTCGGCCGCATCAACGTCTTCATCGGTATGGTATGTGCTTCCAATTCAAGCCGTGATAATCTTGAATCTGATTCTGTGTCAGGGGAGGACACGCGTGTTCAATCGGAAAAAGAAGAATCGATCGGAACAACGGGTCCGACAGAGAGGGAGGAAGGTGCCGAGTCTATACGGGATTTATCGGAGGACCGATACGAGAAGGAAAATAGCGAAGAGGAAGAACGGTACGAATCTACGCCAAGCATTATGCGCCGGGTTGCAGTTTATGCGGCCCCCGCAATCAATACCAATCAAGGAAACGCAGCCGCGGCGCCAGTCGGGGCGGCGCAGGTGCTGGCTCAGCAACAAGGTACGGCTGGCCCGATCTTGGCCCAGGTCGATGGAGAATCGGCATCAGTCACCAGTCGCCCAGCGGAGGAGGAGCGACACGCAAATATGTTTGGGTTCCAAGCAAACCGGACACCGGGGGCGGGCCCCTCGAATCCGCGTCACCCAGCTCTGTTTGATAATAATTTGATCTTGGATCCCACAGTCCTAGCTACAGTTATCACCCCAGAAAACGCAGCAGAGCGTGTAAGAGATCTGGACGTGGCTCGTCGTGCATTGGAGCAGCAAAGAAGGCAGGTAGAAGCAGAAAAGCAGGGGATGGCAGCGCGGCAGCGGGAACTGGATGACCTAGAGACCCGGCTTCGGGAGGAAACGACGAGGATTCACCAAAGGCACCGAACTATGTTACCGGCAACAGGAGGGGTTATCAACCCGACTGCCCTGGTGTTCACGCCTCAAGATCAGCCAATCCCACCGGCGAACCAAGGGACCATACCGCAACCAGCAACGGGAGTGCAGCCGGTAAACGCGCCAGCCGGGTTACCCTTGCCTCGGACGGGGGCGACAGCCGGCAACACCATGCCGCCTCCACCATCGCGATTCCGTACCCCAGCAGGTCACTACAACAACCCCATGGACAACGTGTATGCAGCAACACTCGCATTAAACCAGATTCCTGTAAGAGACTCGCCGCACGCAGAAGAAACCCGGCGAGCGATAGATCTGCTGCACACCGCGGTAGCACAGCAAGTCAATTATCCAGATCACAGAAGTGGGATGCATGGGACGCCATACGTGAGTCAACAACAGGGCAACGTCCAAACAAACGCGGCACGACGAAGGGAAGAGCAACAGCAGATGCCACCCCCACCGCGCGTCCAGACAGTACCGGCAGTATCAGCAGCACAGGCAGTAGTGGACAGCTCCAGGGCCAGAAGAGCCGGGGCCGGGTCTGCAGCACACGATCCACCGGTGGCTCCTCACCCCGTGGCACCCCCGGCCGGGTCACGCATTTCCCGGGCGAGACCAGCCCCAACCACCCTTGCGGGACCCAAGTGTCTCTCGGATGATATCAGAGCGGAACCTTACCCGGAAAAGTTCAAAGAACCGGGGAAAGTAGTGAATTACGAGCCAACGATGGATCCGGAAACGTGGTTAAGCAGCTACGAGATGGCAATGTCAATTCGCAACGCATCCGAGAATCTCCAAGCCAAGTTCATGTACTTAATGATGTCAGAGGGAGCAGCAAAGTTATGGTTCACCAATTTACCGGAAAAATCGATCAAGTCGTGGGAGGAGCTAAAAACCGCATTTATCAAGCACTTCCATGGGACCTGTAGGAAGTTATTTACTATTGATGACTTAGAAAGGTGCGTCCAGAAGAAAGGAGAGTCAGCACGAAGCTGGGTACGCCGGGTTATGGAGATACTCCACTCATCTACAGATATCCAACCAAAGGACGCACTACAAGCTATGGCGAAAACATGTAAGTATGTTCCTTTAGTACAAAAGCTAACCCGCATGAAATCCAGCAGAAATGCAGCGGAGGTTACGATGGGAGAGTTAATGGATGCATGCAACAAACACGCTGCAACGGATACTACAGAAGAGGAAGTTGATGACAAGAAGGCAAAAGCAAACGCAAGTAGCAGTGGGAAGACCGGCAATGGATCGGCACCAAACAACAATGGAAATAGCCAGAACAAGCGCCCGTTTGAGGGGAGTTCCGAGTTTGTGGCCAATACAGAGGCCGGGTCTTCGAGACCTAGATCCGAAGGGAATTTTAATACCGGAAATCACAATGGGGGACACTACCAAGTACCCCCAAGACCAAGCAACAGTTGGGACATATTTAGGATGGCGTGCCCGAAGCATAGCAGGAATGGCAAGCCGGCCAATCATTCATTGGAGCAGTGTGCCGACTTACAAAGGTGGAAGAACGAGGAAGTGAACAGGGCCATGCGAGGTGCGGGCCGAGGAGGAGGTCCGGGTCTAGGTGGAAATTCGGGCAACGGGCCGCCCCCAGCCGGCAATCCGCCAGTTGGAAATCAAGGTAACAATCAAGGGGGAGCGGGAGGATTTCAAGCTAACCCCAAACAGCTGGGTCAGTATCATGTGCACACTACTGGAGGTTCTAGCAAGGACAAGAAGATACTGAAACAAGCAGTTAATTCAGTCTCCTCCGCTGTTCCAAGATATTTGAGGTGGTCAGAGCAAGAGGTAACATGGAGCAGAAGAGATCACCCGGATAGGATTGATCACCCGGGAGTCCTGGCTTTGGTAGTGGCGCCACAGGTCAATGGTTACGAGCTGAAGAAAGTCTTGATGGATGGAGGGAGTAGTATCAATATCCTATACTGGGAAACTTTTTTGCGCATGGGCTTAAAGGAATCACAGTTGCAAAAAAGTACAACAGTTTTTCACGGGATAGTGCCGGGTCATTCGGCATGCCCCGAAGGAAAAGTGGCATTGGAGGTAGCTTTCGGGGAGTCAAAGGACAATTATCGAATCGAGTGGCTTACCTTTGAGGTAGTAAAGTTGCGCAGCCCTTATCATGCATTGTTTGGAAGGCCGGCTTATGCCAAGTTCATGGCAAGACCATGTTATGTGTACCTACAGCTGAAGATCCCGGGTCCTAAAAAGACCATCACCGTACACGGAAACCGAGATATAGCAGCTGAGTGTGATGAAGGAGACGCGGCAATGGCCGAGCAAGCCTGTAGGAAGGAAGAGCTCAAACATTACCGTTCTTAGGTGGACCTAGAAGAGAGAGCAACGTCAAAAAAGCCAACTCCTGAGGGGGACAAAGCAAAAGTTAGGGCAGAACAAAACCCTAAGATGGTAGGCTTCATCGGGAACGATATTTTCAAAACTCTCAGTAGGGAAGAAGAAGACGTACCACCATCCGCAGCTGATCACGTGTCAAGGGCGATATACCCGGAATGGCTAGCAAATCCGGTACTCATTACGAAAGGGCATAGCAAGTGGAGAATGTGTATCGGCCGTACCAACGCGAGGCCGATTCTCGAGAATAACTAAAGCAGTGTAATGGGCGGCAGGTTTCATACGCACTCTTTTCCTATCCAGGGTACCTAAGGGGACTGGAAGGTTTTTAATGAGGCGGCCTGCTGATTCAAATAAGAAATTTTTATCAATAAAAGAAGATGGTTTCGAGTCTTATCATGATCCTTGCTTCAGTTACAAGTAAGTAACATTGTTATTATCAATACATCAATATCATCGAAATACATTACGTGAATATAGGTCTCCGGAGGGTTGATCTACTTCAATAAGTAATCACAAACCCGGAGACCCGGCCATGATGCCTATAAGTTATGGGGGCTGGTTACTCGTACAAACGGGTGCGGCTACAATCCTATAACTGGACGAAGGAGCCAATTTTCTTGATTATTCTTACTTAAGCTCGATGTGACTCGCACCAAAGTGGCATGATCTGTTCACTTACGATTACAATCAAACTATGCAGCCCAATGGAGCGTGCTTGATTTTGTTTTTCGTATAGATGCAACGACATGGTATCCACGCGAAAGCCGGCTTATAGTACAAGGTAATCAAAAGGGTCATCTAAACCACAAGTCCATGCAGAGTATAAGGCTAACATAGCCGGAAACTCAACAAATATTAAGCATGACTTCAGTATTTATGAGAACAGCTATTGGTCTTCAGCTTGGTAAACAGCAGTATGTCATCTGAGAAAGCCCACGCCCCCATAGCTCGTACTTTGGGTCATGGGGACTGGGGACTTCGAAACAGAAACAAACTATTTAACTACCAAGGTCTGTAAACCTTAGTTGCCGAGTATTGGGGACTTAAAGAAAAGCCCATCTATCAAAACCTACGATACTCGGTTAACCGAGTCTCAAAAGGAAATTGAAAGCAAGAGTTCGAAGTATCGAGAATAAGCTCATAAGTAACACAAGGATGGATATTATCAAAAGCCAGGGAAGGCAAAGAGTTATCATGAATTAACAAAGCATACAGTCATAGTATCAGCATCAATGGCGCACAGGCGCACTACAAAAATCATATCAGTATCGAGAAACGAAAAGCACAAGGTAGCATCCTACTCGGCATCCTGAGAGCGGCCCTCCGGGTCTAGATCTTGGACTTGCTCCTTGGCCTTGCCAGCAGTTTTGCTCGGGCTCTTCACATCTGGACGGACAGGCGGAGGCACGGCCGGTGTAGAGGTGGACGGCTTTGCGCCTAGCTCTGCTTCTCTCTTTGCGGCCTCTTCTTTCCTCCTGGCCAGGTCAGTCGACCATCTTTCCACCATATCAAAAGGAGGAGGTGCATCCACCAAAATAACTTTGCCCTCAGCGTCATATGAACTCATGATCTGGTCCAGCTCCATTTTGTCGGCCAAGGTAGTGGCTGAGGGGCGTACAGCACGTTGAATATCTTTGAAGTCCTTGGGCTCAAACTTGGACCCGTCAGCTTTGAATTCTGGAAACCCGGATGTTACCTTGGCCGGGTCAAGCTTAGGAAAATAAGCCTTCGCCAGTGTAAGGGCCCGGGTCATTCCAATCCGGCAAGCTGAGCGCTTCATTATCTCAATCCATCCAGGCACCGTTGAGAAGGCCTGCATAAGATTATCTTCTCCCGGGTATACCTCAGAAGGCCACTTGATAGCATCCAGCAAAAGTTTCGTGCCGGCAAAAAACGTCCGGAGCATAGTCTTCAGAGTTTTAACTTGAGTAATGGCATTCTCCTCCGGAGCAGCAAGGTTAGCACCTGCAATCGAAACATGCAAGAGCATATCAGTAATGTTGGTTATTACAGCAGCAAGATAGAGATACGCAAATTAATCGCAAATAGCAAACTTACTTAGCAAGATACGGTAAGTGTCCGTAAGCTGAGTCGACAGGTTATTCAGCGAAGACTGGGCAGTATTGTACTTCTTCTTGTAAATGGAGACATCTTTTTTCAATGTCTTTATCTCCGCTTCAAGGGCCTCCCTACGCTTAACTTCAGCCAGCAAGAGCTGCTCAGCTTTAAGTAACGCTTCATCTGACTGAGTAATCTCTGCCTGCAAAGGCCGGGTAAAGCTGTGAGCCGGATATCATGAGAGTGTTTCATCTGAGGAAATGAGTACCGGAAAGTACTATGCGAAGTACCGAGGATAATTAAAGAAAATTATACTCGGGACTTGGGGACTGGACGTATAATAAGGAGTATCACGTGAAAGTTACCTGATGTGCTGCAGCCATACGTTCTAAGACAGTCCCTTCTGAAGCTTTCATGGCGAGAAGAGCGCTCATAAGCTGGTTAAAGTCAGCGTTATCCGGGTTAGATGGCTCGGGTACCTGGAAAGTGGGAAAAGGAGCATTTCTTGTAACAGGAGGTGGCACCCGGGTCATCCGAATGTCGGAGTCTGGTCCCCCTCCCGCGCTTGAAGCTGCTCCCTTCTCCTTCTCGCTTGCGTGCGAAGCAGTTGGATACTCGGCGTCATGCCTAGCTGGCTCCGGTGGCGACACTTGCTCGTCGCCAGTCGTGGTGAAGGCATCATCAGCCGGCTCGCTCTCGACCCGGACCCTAGCCCCGGAGTCCTCCTGGTCGCTACTAATAACCGTGGCTCTGAAGAAGGCGCAAGGGCGCAATTAGTCTTTGATTTTAAAAAAAAAAAAAGGATGAAAGTTCGGTGTAATATCAGGAAAAGGCGCTTACCCGGTGTTCACCGGGAAGTCCGAGGGAAAGCCGTCACTAGACCCGGAAGAGACTGGAAAATGGCAAGAAAGACCTGGGATTATGTTACAAAGGAACGATCGGAAAGAAATTTTGTTTACAACAAATACCAGGGTGTTGAACCGGGGGCGGCGAAGCGACCGGGTTAGGGGTCTCGTTGCCCGGATGATTCCGGGTTACTCGGCGCCTAGTCGCGGGCGGCTCCTTCAGTTACGATCAAAAGGGGTGGAGATGGGGTTAGCCCCGGAGTGACGTTATGGAAACAGAAAACCAAAGTGTGAGGAGATGAAGTAAAAACCTGGAGGGCTATCCTCTGGGATTTCCTCTTTGTTCCGGCTTTGGTGGCCGGCTCCGGCTCTTCCTCCTCGCTGGTGGACCCGCCCCTGCTGTCTGTTTCTTCTTCTTCGCTTTGGTCCTCTCGCTCTGAAAAATATCCGAGTTCCCGCATAAAGAAGAAGAAGTGGCAGGATATAACGTGTGCAAGGGAATCAAGTGTGTACCTTCATTCGAGTCAATGACATCGTCTTCCTCCTCCGCGTCTTCGGAACTAGGAGAGGTGTCGACCTTCCAGAAGGCGTCATCGGCCTGAGGAGAGAATGCCAGAGTAATGGTTAATATCAAGACAAGAGAAGCGGATAAAAGTAAGCTGTCAGAAGTCAAAATCAAAAGGCAGGGAACTTACTGCGGGGGCTGGATTCTCGAGGGTAAAAGGTTCTAATCCGGCTATGCCCCGGATTACCTCGAGTTTCTCTGTCAGGAAACCCTTAATCGTTTTGTTGATGTCACCCGGAGCAAGGGTGCTGGTAGAGAAGCGGATTGGGTCCGTGGTTTGACCCGAGTATTCGCACATCAGCTTCTCACGAAGGGAGTTTGGCTGAATGCGGAAGCTAACCCAGGTCTTCACCAGGTTTAGTCCGATGAGGCCTCGGGCGGACAAGATGGAGATCCTAGCTAACAAAGGCAAGATCGCCTCCCTGTCTGAGTCAGGGGCGAAGGCGTTGAATTTCTCGGAGATGTCAAGTTGACCCTCCGAGTAACCCGGCAACTTTTTTTCGCCGGGTGGAGAGGTATCCTGGCAGTAGAAGTAAGAAAGCTGCCAGTGTTTTACGTGAGAATTGAGAGAAATGGGAGGCATAAGGGAGTTCTTGCGGCGCTGGATAGAAACCCCGCCGCAAGTAAGAAGTGCGCCGTCGCCGCTTTCGCGACACGGCTTGCACTGGAAAAGTTCGACAAAAAGAGCCAGACTTGGCGGAGTGCACAAGTAAGACTCGGAAAGAACGATAAAATGGGAGATGTTTAAAATGGAGTTCGGGCCTATATCAAAGATACGGAGTTTGTAGTGGTCTAAGACGTCACGGAAGAAGGGATGACCCGGAGGCCTGAAGCCCCGGGTCACGTGTTCAACGAAGCATATTACCTCATCCGTGGCTGGAGAAGGCCGGGTTTCGTTGCCAGGTGCTCTCCAGCGGATGGATTCCTGTGGAGGTAGGATTCCAAGCTCTACCAATTCCTCCAGTTTGGTCTTGGTGATGGAGGACTTCCCCCAGTTGGCTGAAATGGCGTTTGTGGATTTAGCCTTAGCCGGCTGTTTCCCCTGCCTCTTGGGCGCCATGGGATTGACCTGGTGAAACATTGAAGAAAAGGACGTAAGAAACAAAAACTTGGAAGTTAGCAGGTAAGCAGCTATCGGCAATTTAAACGTAATCCGGCTATTGCCTCGCCGGGTTAAGTATGGTTCGTCCGGGTATCAAGTGACTTTACAAAACCCAAAGAGCTTTCCGCAAAAGCAAATGTTTGGAGAAGCTAGGGGGAAATGAGCCGTTAAGAGTTGGATTTGCTCATTGGTCTTTATTTATAACCGTCCGGGTGGAAAGGCTTGGCCTAACGGTCGAGACCCGGGGAATGCGGAGTAATTGGTGATTTCGAAATTTGAAAGGCACATTTTATGCACAGGCCAATATGATCCAGAGAAAAAGGAAGGGGAAATTGCCTTCCCTGTATCAGCGGTAGTTATCAAGAAGGATGTGGAGTCAGGGAGTTTCCTATTGAGATTTAAGTTTGAGAGATTAAGGAAGAACCTAAAAAGAAGGGCCGGGTTTTTACCTGGCTTCCTTGGCGCCAGTCTCGGCTATTCATAGACGCGCTGCGTCTTAATCCTCATGTGTTTGCATCTGGTATTTCTGTAGGGAATAGCCAGCGCTTCGAAGAGTAAATCTTGGAAGCCCAAGCTATTCTGGGGACTACTGATGAGGGGATAGTAACTCGGTATGCCAACCCCAGGTGTAATCCGGCCCAAACGGCGTATGGACCAAATCCGGCTAAGGACGCAGAAGCTTCTGGAAGGCCCAGGGCTTGTAAGGATCGTAACCCGGATTGTGGGTTACGATAAGGAAAGCTAGGATACGTATGTAGAGTTCGAGTAGGACTCAAGGAGCGCTTTGTATGGCAAGCCAAAGGGGGTATGAGTACTATATAAACCAACCCCTAGGCTTCGCCTGAGAGAGATTCAAGTCATAACTGTAACACCTATTATCGAGTATCCAGTATAATCATATCGAGATCCGGCGAGTTGTGTTCCGGCTCTTAGATTGCTTTTCGCCATGTCTTCCTTCAAGCTAAACCCTCTCCCAAATACCTGTGTCGACTTGCCCCTAGATCAGTTACCCCCGGTAACATCTGCCGTGATTATCCCACGACAAGAAGCGCGTCGCAGGCAGCAGGAGAGGCTCGGAGAGCTGGTGCTGGAGGCCGCCAGGCAGAACGAGGAGTTCCGGAAGGCCAACCCGGGAGCTGGAGCTTCGCAGGTGGTTCACTCGCACGCGGCTAGATCTAACGATCAAGCCTCATCTCCGCATCCCAGCCGCGAGAAGAGCCGCAGCGGGCGTACGGGTAGAGACAGGCAAATGCAGGTGTATGACCCGGCTGCTGCCGCGAAACAGGTTGCTGTGCCGCAGCAGCCCGGGCAGGAACACAACACTGCAAGAGCAGGCTCTCAAGCCCATCAAGCTCAAAGCCGTGTCCGAGAAGCCGCACGTCCGGGTACTTCTCGGCAACCCGCAGCTCCGCCTACTCGGCAGAGGCAGCAGCCGCGCCCGGCGGCACCAGTCGCCAACCCGGTGGAGCAGCCTGCGGCTATGCAGGTGGATAGGTATGACGATGGCTACTCGGCTATGGAGATGGCTGGTTATGATATTCATGACCGTGTTGGTGAGCGTGTGTTGGCGCCTGGAGATGCAAGGCACCAGCTGGACCGTATCAGCTTGTCGGCGCGGCTTGAGAGCACGGGTCCCCCTGGCCCCGAGTGCTTTGGCCCGCGCATCATGAACGAGCCTTCCGTGAAGGGCTTCCAGCTCGCAAGGGGCACCAAGAGCTACAATGGTAGCACTAAGCCTGAAGATTGGCTCAATGACTACGTCACCGCGGTCCATATCGCGAATGGCAACAGGAGATGGGCAGTACGCTATGTGCCGCAGATGCTAGAAGGTCCAGCTCGCACTTGGCTCAACAACTTGCCCAAGAACAGCATTAACTGCTGGCTGGACTTCTCGGATGCCTTCATCAGCAACTTCACCAGCACCTACAAGAGGCCGAATAGGCCACAGCAGTTGTCGGCTTGCCGGCAGCGAGAAGACGAGACAGACCGCGAGTACCTTACTCGGTGGAGCACCTTGAGGAACACCTGTGAGGGTGTGAATGAGGCGCAAGCCATCACTTGGTTTGCGCAGGGTTGCCGACATGGCAGCATGCTTTGGCAGAGATTGCAAAGGGAGATGCCGAACACCTTGGCTGAGACCATCAAGATTGCGGATCAGTACGCACTCGGTGATCCTACTCAGCCACTGATGGATTCCTCTGAGCCGAGAAGAAACTTCAACAGCAGCAAGCGCAACGAGTTCCGCAACAAGCGCCGAGTAGATACTCGGTATGATCCCGAAGAGGTGAATGCAGTGAATGTCGGAGGCGGTGGTGGCCAAAGGCAGAAACCTGCTGGAGCCTACGGGCAGAACCAGAACCAGGGCCAGGGCAACAAGAAACCGTTCCGCACTGCGCAGCCGAGTAGCGGGAACTCCGAGCAGCCGAAGAAGTTTGTCTTCGATGACATGAAGGATGGGCCATGCAGCTTTCACACTCACCACCCCTCAAGGCCTGCGAACCATACTACTCGGCAGTGCGAGTGGTGGGATGTGATCAAGAGTGATGGCTTGCCTCCTCCACCTCCTCTGCCAGCCGCGAATGCCACTGTTCAGCCTACTCGCGCTCCTGCAGCTCGGCCGCCAGTGTACCCGAGAAGGGAGAATGTCAACCAGGTGGCTTTAGGAGCCAACCAGAACTTCAACAACGAGAGGTACCGCAACAACAACAACAACTACAACCGCAACAACTACAACCGCAACAACAACTACCAGGGCAACAACAATGGCAACAATGGCAACAATGGGGGCAATGGCTCCAACCAGTACCAAGAGCACCATGAGAGCTATATGATCTTCACTTCTGAGGCAGTCGACAAGCAGTCACAGCACAGGCGGGCCATGGAGGTCAATGCAGTGATTCCGGCTGTGCCTCACTACATGTATTGGTGTGACCAGGAGATCAGGTGGACTCGGGCAGATCACCCCAAGGTGATGCCCAATCCGGGTACCTATGCTTTGGTGCTGGATCCCACTTTCCTGGGCCCCGAGAAGAATGTGAGATTCAGCAAGGTGCTGATCGACAACGGCAGCAGCATCAACATCGTGTACAAGGACACGCTCGAGAAGCTTGGCCTGGCCGAGAACATGATGCTGCCCAGCAAGACCACCTTCCATGGCATTGTGCCCGGGATCTCATGCAACCCGATTGGCCGAGTGTGGATTGATGTGCTATTCGGTACTCGGGAGAACTGCCGCACTGAGCGTCTGCAGTTTGAAGTGGTGGATCATCAGAGCCCATATCATGCTCTACTCGGCAGGCCTGCTCTGAGCAAGTTCATGGCCTCTACTCATGTGGCGTATCTGAAGATGAAGATCCCCGGGCCCAATGGCATCATCACCATCTCGGGAGATTACAAGAAGTCCATGGAGTGCGCCTCTGCTAGCTCTCAGCTGGCGGAATCGATGGTGATTGCTGCCGAGAAGAAGAAGATGTACGAGGTAGTGGCCATGGCTCAGTCCGCACAAGCTGGCGCCCAAGGTGTGCCGAGTACCCAGCATGGTACTGCTTTCCAAGCTGCCAAGGAGACCAAGACAGTCCAGGTTGACCCCGAGTTCCCGGAGCGCGTGGCCATCATTGGTGCCGGGCTGGCCGAGAAATAGGAAAGCGCGCTCATCCACTTCCTCCGTGAGAATCGGGACGTGTTCGCCTGGACCAATGAAGATCTACCAGGAGTCCCGAGGGAGTTGGTTGAGCACTCTTTGCATGTGCGTCCTGACGCCAAGCCCGTGAAGCAGGCTTTACGCCGTTTCGGGGATGAGAGAAGGAAGGCCATCGGTGATCAAATCACCAAGCTGCTGATCAGTAACTTCATCATGGAGGTGCTGCACCCGGACTGGTTGGCCAATCCGGTCATGGTCGAGAAGAAAAAGGAAGATCCCAAGGCTGCCACCGCATGGCGCATGTGCGTCGACTACACCGACTTGAACAAAGCATGCCCCAAGGATCCCTTCCCGCTGCCTCGCATCGATCAGGTGATCGATTCCACTGCCGGCTGTGAACTGTTGTCTTTCATAGATGCCTACTCTGGTTTCCACCAGATTGCACTCAATCCTGCTGATCAAATAAAGACTGCTTTCATTACCCCGTACGGGGCTTATTGCTATCGTGTCATGTGTTTTGGCCTGAGGAATGCGGGTGCAACCTATCAGAGATGCATGCAGAAATGCTTGCACGACCAGCTCGGCAAGAATGTGCAGGTGTACGTAGATGACATTGTCATCAAAACGAATAAAACACATACTCTGCTTGCCGACCTGGAGGAAACCTTTGCTAACCTACGCAGGTACAAAATGAAACTGAATCCGAGTAAGTGTACCTTTGGTGTACCAGCTGGAAAGCTACTCGGTTTCCTGGTTTCTAGTCGGGGCATTGAAGCCAATCCGTCTAAGATAAAAGCTATTGAGAGCATGTCTTTGCCGAGATCATTGAAGGATGTGCAGAAATTCACGGGTTGTCTGGCATCTCTGAGCCGCTTTCTTGGCCGGATGGGCGAGAAGGCTTTGCCTCTGTACCAGCTGATGAAGAAAAGCGACAAGTTTGTCTGGACTCCGCAAGCGGACGTGGCATTCAATGAGCTGAAAGCAATGCTGGCTAGCGCTCCCGTCTTGGCTAGTCCACTACCCAAGGAGCCTATGCTGCTGTACATTGCCGCGACTAACCGAGTAGTCAGCGTGGTGATAGTGGTGGAGCGAGAAGAAGAAGGCAAGAGTGTGCAGCGCCCAGTCTATTATCTCAGTGAAGTGCTGTCCAGTTCCAAGCAAAACTATCCTCACTACCAGAAGATGACATATGGTGTGTATCTGGGCGCCAGGAAGCTGAAACATTACTTCCAGGAGCATCCCATCACTGTTGTGAGCTCGGCTCCCATCTCGGACATCATGGGTAACAAGGAGGCGAGTGGCAGAGTAGCCAAGTGGGCGATTGAGCTAGCCGCGTACGCTCCCGCGTATACGAGAAGAGAAGCAATCAAGTCTCAGGTACTGGCGGAATTTCTTGTGGACTGGGCCGAGATGCAATATGAACCTCCCGCTCCAGTTTCCAACTATTGGAAGATGCATTTTGATGGCTCAAAGGTGAAAGAAGGCCTCGGTGCTGGCGTTGTGCTTACGTCACCAAAGCGGGATCAACTCAAGTATGTGTTGCAGATTCACTTCAAGGCATCTAACAATGTAGCCGAGTACGAGGCAGTAGTGCATGGTTTGCGAGTAGCAAAGGAGGTTGGTGTGCAGCGCATTATCTGCTATGGCGACTCAGATCTGGTGGTGCAACAAGTCTCAGGTACCTGGGACGCTTTGGATGCCAACATGGCGTCGTATCGCTTCCTGGTGCAGTCAATGACTGGGTTTTTCGAAGGCTGTGAGTTCCAGCACATTCACCGAGCAGAGAACGAAGCAGCAGATGAGCTGTCCAAGTTGGGATCTTCTCGGCAGTCCATCCCAGCAGGGATTGCCTTGGAGCATTTGAGGAAGCCATCCATCAAGCCTTCCCCCAACTCGGAATCCATCTTTGTCCCTTCTCTGCCAAGTGAGGAATCTGACCCAATGGAGATTGACTGGGAGAGTGCTGCAGGAAACTCGGGGACTGCCATTCCTTACTCGGGGACTGCCGTTCCCTACTCGGGGACTGCCGTTCCCTACTCGGGGACTGCCATTCCTTACTCGGGGACTGCTACTCCCTACCCGGGGACTGCCACTCCTTACTCGGGGACTGCCGCCCTCAACCCAGAAGCTGTTGCGTTCATTGAAGAGGTTCTCGCCAATCGGTCGGGGCTACAGAGAAGCGCTCCTACTCCTCCTGTGCAACCACCAGAGCCTGTCCCAATGGAAATGGATGAACCAGTGTTTCCCGTGCGGGAGACACCGAGTTGGGCAATGCCCATATTATCCTTTCTAAGGGACGGCACTTTACCTAAAGATGAGGTGACTGCGAGGCAGATTCAGAGAAGGTCCAAGGGCTACACCGTAGTCCGAGATGTGCTGCACAAGAGAAGTGCCACTGGTGTGCTGCAACGCTGTGTGAGCCCAGAGGAAGGAGAAGAAATCCTGGTGGAGATACATCAAGGGGAATGTGGGCATCACGCCTCTTCTCGGGCTTTAGTCAAGAAAGCTTTTCGGCATGGCTTCTACTGGCTCACTGCATTGCAGCAAGCCGAGGATATTGTGAGGAAGTGCGCCGGCTGCCAGATGTTCGCAAGTAAGATTCACATGCCAGCTTCCGAGTTGAAAACAATTCCTATCACATGGCCCTTTGCTGTCTGGTGCTTGGATATGGTTGGTCCTTTCAAGCCGGCTAAGGGCAACATGACACATATTTTGGTCATGGTGGACAAGTTCACCAAGTGGATCGAGGTGAAACCTATTCGGAAGTGCGATGGGGTCACAGCTGTGAGGTTCGTGAAGGATGTGATCATGAGATACGGCTACCCGCACAGTATCATCACCGACAACGGCACCAACTTTGCAGAGGGGGCAATGGTGCGATTCTGCAGAGATAAGCATATCCGACTAGACGTTGCGTCAGTCGCGCACCCTGCCTCCAATGGGCAAGTTGAGAGAGCAAATGGGATGGTACTGGCAGGCATCAAGCCAAGGCTTATTGAGCCACTGCTGAAAACACCTGGGTGTTGGCTAGAAGAGTTGCCAGCGGTGTTGTGGAGTCTAAGGACTACCCCTAACCGGTCAACCGGCTACACGCCATTCTTCTTGGTATACGGGTCTGAGGCCGTGTTGCCAATAGACTTAGAGCATGACTCCCCCCGGGTAGCCCTCTACACTGAGGTGGAGGCGAGAGAAGCTCGAGAAGACGACGTTGACCTGCTTGAAGAAGCAAGAGAGCTGACTCTGTCACGTTCGGCTATCTACCAGCAAAACCTGCGGCGCTATCATAGCCGAAAGGTGAACCCAAGGGTTTTCCGAGAAGGAGACATGGTCCTTAGGCTGGTGCAGCGCACAGCCGGGATGCACAAG
Organism: Alopecurus myosuroides; assembly: GCA_028641055.1. Taxonomy (NCBI): domain Eukaryota; kingdom Viridiplantae; phylum Streptophyta; class Magnoliopsida; order Poales; family Poaceae; genus Alopecurus; species Alopecurus myosuroides. The sequence goes on from CM054060.1 coordinate 82,625,899, forward strand.
TTGTCTCCTCCTTGGGAAGGGCCTTTCATTGTCAGCAAAGCGCTGCACAATGACGCGTACTATCTTGTAGATGTGCGCCCATCGCAGGCGAACAGGGCAGATAAAGCTGGAGAGGAAACCAAGCGTCCCTGGAATGTAGCTCTACTTCGTCGTTTTCATTCATGAGCAAAGATGTGTATGTACCCCTTTCATCCGAGTTGAAGTTCTACTCTGCAATCTAAAATTGTTCTCGGGGACTGCCCTCGTCCAAAATTGCTCTAAGTGTTTTTCTTACTTGGCTTGTTCCTTTGTCTATTCGGTTGCTTCACTTCAGAACTCAAAAGTGAATTGAGTACTGTGTTTAAACCTATATGCCAACTCTTCGACTTTGCTGCTGTCCGAAACCCGGCTTCATGGCAAGCAAGAGAACAAGCAAAAGGTCAATGAGCACACGAAAATCACTAAGGAAGAAGGAGTGCAGGAACCGAGTAGGTTGTCGGTTACTTTTTGTTCCCCGTTTTCGCCTTCTCGGCTAAGTGGTGGGCTGCGTTATCATGATTGTTTCTAGCGGCTAAGTATTTGCAGCCTTGTTCCTTGATTCTTGTGACTCGAATACCAAACAAGCGACAAGTCGCAGGTAGAGCAGAGATGAAAAAGACAGGGTAAATAAGAAATGCTACTCGGGGACTCGCATGGAAACACAACTCGGCATTAAGCCAGTGTCGTTCAAATTGATTAATGTCAACATAAACAGAGTGGGCATAAAAACTGAGTAGCAAGTAAGATAAAGGTAGTCTGTTACATCTGCTCCCGGCATTCCGGGGATCTGATAAAATGTTCAAGTGAAAGAAAAGATTGCAGGTTGCTTCAAGTTGAAGAGGAGATGTTCTCGGCGCTGGCCTTGGCGGCTGTTTCCTCGGCGGCGGTCCTGGCAGCAGTTTCTTCGGTGGCAGTCGTGGCGGCTGTTCCTTCGGTGCTGGCGTGGGTAGCATCAGCCTCCGTCTGCACGGCGGCGGATTCCTCCATCTCGGCGCCCTCCTGGGTGGCCGCCTGCTCGGAAGTGGCCGTGGCCACCGAGACGGGTCCCGGAGCCGAGGAGGAGCCTGAAGCGTGGCCAGGAGGAGGCACCGTGTCGTCGAGAGCAGCACCTGAGGAGGTACCGAAGTCGAGTGGCTCGCTGTCGATGTGCGCCCCCTCGTCTTCATCGCTACTCGCGACGACGGTGGCCTTGCCCTTCCCGGCCTTGCCCTTGGGAGATTCGAAGTAGTCCCCAAGTTCTTCCTCGTCGTCATCTTCGTCGTCCTCGTACTCGGTGTCGGGTTCGGGGACGCCATCGATGTAAACCTCCGTCTCGGCGCACTCCGCGACATCATATGCAATCTGCTTGCGCAAGGCCACGCTATCGGCATCAGTCTCCCACTTGGAGTTATTGCGCTTCCCGCGGATGAGCTGCATGTCCAGGTTTTCATACCAGGACGCAATGCAGAGAAGCATCACGTCCGCACCAGCACGGGCTCCGGAGGCTCGCCACTTTTTCAACTCGGCCTTCACGTTCTCCAGCTTGAGGGCGAGCTCCCGCATGCTCCTTGGCTCAGCATCATGAGGCCAGAACAGCCGGTGGAGCTCAAAGCCCGCATGCATCAAATCAGTCCCGCAACCGGCCAGCTGTTCAAAGTAACCCTTGAGCACCTGCAAGCTGTCCTCGATATCAGCCCTGGTGTCAATCGGCTCACCCAGCGAAAGGCGAACTGCTCGGGCCTTGGCTATCGAGGGCGCAGAGGTAGACTCAAGACGAGGCCAGATATCTGAAATAGCAAGTGGCAAGATCAAAAACCGAGAAAGAAAAAAGGAAGCCGAGAAGGAATAAGACCGAGAAGAAAAGATGCAATGGAGAAAAGAACTTACCGATCAGTTGGCGGCGCAGCTGGTGCAGCTTGGTTCTCCAAGATTCCTCGTTGCTAATGTGCTTTGATTGGACCTGGCGCAGGGTGTCCATCTGAGCGAAAAGATCAGCATTGGTCTTCTTCAGAGTCTCGCACTCAGCCTCGAGGGCCCTCTCCTTGGCCTTGAAAGTGGTCTCGGCCTTGGCTTTCTCGGCGATGGCCGTGTCCCTCTCGGCGCCAATCTTCACGGCATCTTGGAGTGCATTCTGAAGCTGGAGCTGCAGTTTCTCCATCTCGGTGGTGTGGTCCGTCACCAGAGAAATGGCCTGATCGGATAGCTGTTTCTCCACCTCGGCTGGCTGGACGCAATCTTGGTGCGCCTCAGCAAACGACTTATAATCTTCTGCAAAAAGATAAGATGAGGTCAGTAAGCGGGCAGAGAAGAACCGAGTTCAAGGACATACCGAGTAAACAGCAAACTCACCTTCAAGTTTCTTTATGGTGGACTCGGCGTTCGCCACGAAAGCGCGGCATTTCTCATGCTCATCGGCCAAGGCCTTCAGTTTGTCTGCAAAGAAGAAAAGGTTAGCGCGTGAGAAAGCAGAAGCGGGCGTAAACATAAAACGCAGAAACCGCGTGGCTAAGCGTGTACCTTGCACTTCGGCCAGCTGTTGGGTGCTGTCGTTTGCATTTTTGCTCGCGGCCTCAGCAGCTAACTTCTCCTTCTCCAGCGCAGCAATTCGCCTCTTAGCGATGGAGTGGTTCCAGAGAAGGATGCGGTATAAGTTGGTCCGCTTAAGAACGCTATCCTGAAAACCGAGAAGAAAATGAGTTAGGCAAAGCAGAGAAGATTCGGCCCGAGTAGGAGGCTACTCGGAGAGTATCCGCCTACTCGACCCAAATCTCGGGGACTGGGGGTGATGGTAAGAAAGAAGAAAGGCGAGTAGAAGAGAAGAAAATTCAACTCGGAAAAGGCAAAAAGACTTACTGCGTAGCTCTGTTCGATATCTTCGGCGTTCTTGCGGTGCAAGAACATCTTGGCTGCGAGGGTGGCGGTGTCGGTGGAGACGGACATGGGCTGGTGTCCCAGGTCGATCTTGTTCCACTCCACGCGGTAGTGGTCGACGGAGCCAAGGGTCAAGCCGTGCCACTTCTCCTCTCCGAGAACCCCGCTGTCCCACTTGGCGCTGATGTAGCCGACAGTGTCCAGTACCTGCTCAAGACCCTTGGAGGTTATTGGCTTGTCTTGGGCTCCCCGAGAAGCAATATTGACGGGTTTGTTCTGGGCTGGATCGAAGGGAGGAGTATTCCTGGCTACAGCTTTCCTCCCTTTCTGAATAGCTACAGCTTTATCTTGGGGAGGGAAGCCGATGCTATGTTGGTGGCTAACCTCAATCATATACTCCGGGTAGCAAGATTGGCCAGCAGCGCGAGCGCCCGCAGAGAGCGCAGCAGGAATCGGGCCGGAGTCGCGGATCACGAGTGCTCCGCCTGCGGATGCGCCTCGGTCTCTGGCCCTCTTCTTTGTTTGCTCCTTCTCGATTTCCTGCTTCTCGACATCCTCGGGTTTCTTCCCGTCAGTCTTCGCCTTGGCCTTCTCGGCGACTGCTTTCTCGGCAGTTTGCCTCTCGGCCTTCTTCTGTTCAGCCCTGGCCTTCTTCTGCTCGGCCTTGGCTCTCTCAGCAGCTTCTTTCTCAGCTCTGACCTTCTCGGCGGCCTCCTCCTTGGCCTTGGCCTCCTCAGCAGCCACCTTATCGGCAGTCTCCTTCTCAGAAAGGCCCTTCTTGGAACAGTAATCCCTCAGAGCATCAAGGGCCTGTTGCTTGGCTGCTCGCCCAGGAGGGCTGGATGTATCCTTGCTCTGTGGAGACGAGGAGGAAGTTGGTGGTGTAGGGCCTTGCGCAGTCGGTGGCGTAGGGCCTTGCGCAGTTGGTGGCGCCGCTGCAGCTCCTGGCAGAACACCACTCGGTGCGCTGCCTGGCAGTGGGTAGACATCCGCTACGGTAGCATCCGCGGCGGTGTCGTCTGTCGTCAGCTGCTCGGCGGCGATGTTCTCTTGTGCAGCAGCCTCAGTGGTGGGCTGCTCCCGTTCTACTTCTGGCCGCTCAAGGGCGGCGGCATCTGGCATTTCGTGTTCTTGGTTCTCCTCGGCGTTGCTAGCCGGAGGAGAAGGGGGTCTCTCGTCGTGGACGGCGGTGTCTTGTGCTGCTGGTTCTGACGCTGCTCCTTGTGCTGGATTGGCAGCGGCAGCATTGGCGTCGCGATCCTCATCATCATCGTCCAGGTTGACCAGAGGTACTGGTTTCTTCTGGGCGTGGTCGGACGCGAGGGCTGCGTTCGCATCCATGGCAGGACTGCAGAGAAGAAAGAGATCAGAGATTGGAAGAGGATTTGGGAGAAATCAGTACTACGCGAGAAGGAGGGCAAACGAGAAGAGAACTCACGCATTGGTGGACTTAAGCTGTCGTCGGGGTTTCTTGACAGTAACCTTCCTCTTCTTCTCGGCGGCCTCCTCCTTCTCGGCGGGTTTCCTCTTCTTGGCTGGAGGTACCTGCGCTTCGCTCCCAGTCCGCTTGCGGGTTTCGGGAGGGGCAGTAGACAAAGGTTGGACGACGAGGGGCGCATCGCCCTCGTTCTCGCCCTCATCCTCGTCGTCCCTCTCCGCAGCGGCCTCATCTGAGAAGTTCAAAGGAGAAGAAGGAAGAATCAGGAACAGCAGTGCAAGGGGCTGGTGTTTCTCAGAAGCAAACAAGATGAAAATAACCATACCGTGAGAGCCTTCATCCGACCAAGTGCGGAGAGCATCACGCTTGTCAGGAGCGGGACTGCTCTGTTCCGCGTCGTCAGAGGGCAGCATGTCATCCTCCTCGCGATCGGCGAACCAGTTGTCCTCGAAAACTTCCCGACTCTCAATCAGCTGTCGGGTAAGAGTCTGAAAGACAGAGAAGGATCATAAGTAAACCGAGTAGCAGGATGGAACTCTATTCGGATAGGCGTGCAAACACAAAGCACACTAAGCTTATGCGGTGTTCTAAGTATTCTACTCGGACAAGCGTGCAGACACGAAGCACACTAAGCCTATGCAGTTCTCCAAGTGTTCTACCCGGATAGGCGTGCAAACACAAAGCATACTAAGCCTAAGCGCGAGTCGACTAAGAGCTCTACTCGGTGCATCAGGTGGTTGCTAGTCGGGGCGGAAAGGGAAGTTCTCTACTCGGGTGGCAGAGGCAAAAAACAGAGAAGGAAGAACGTACCCGGGCAATCGGTTGCTTGCGGCTGTACGGGGCGAAGCCATACCGCCACTTCTCGGTAAGGCTTGTCTTCAGCATGTTCCTGGCATGATAGGCAACATCCGCGTCGTCGATGTCGATGGTGGTGGTCCTGGTGCAGTCGCGCGGGCCTCCCATGTAACACATGAGATGGCAGCGCTCCTGCAGAGGGAGTACTCGGCGCTTGATCCAGCATATCACCGGGTCGTCGTTCTTGAGGCCCAGCTTCTTCAACTCGCCGAGTCTATCTTCTATCTCGACGGCGATTTCGTCGATGTTGGGCTTCTCCTTCCAGTTCGACCCGAGTGGAGCACGGTTTCTCCAAGCGGGCAGGTTGATTCGATCATCAACCACACCTCCTTCCGTGGCGGGGACGTTCTTGACGTAGAAGAAGGTCTGCTGCCACATTCGGCAGGAGTCCAGCCCCTGGATGCGGGGATGGTTCGTACCCGTCCGCTGCACCATCATGGCACAGCCCGTGTCGGTGGCGCGGCCGATACCTGCACCTTCTTTCTTCCCGACAGACTGTTGGCGGAGATTAAAGTACCTGAGCCACGTATCAGTCGTGGGCCTGATGCCGAGGAAAGCCTCGCAGACGACGACGTGGTAGGCGAGGAAGACGACCGCGTTGGGCGGCAGATGATGCATCTGCAGCCCGAAATGGTCGAGGAACTTGCGCAGGAAGTCCGAGGCGGGCAGTCCAAAGCCGCGCTCGAAGTGCGACATGAAGACCACCCGCTCGCCGTCTCGTGGAGTTGGCACAACCTCATCGTCGGGTGCCCGGCACTCCACGCCGGGGGGAACCCTTCTGCTGGTCACGAGCCAGGCGAGGTTGGCCTTGGTGACGGAGGAACCCGACCAGCTAGCCTTGGCCATCGTTGCGAGTGGGAGGAGTGGATGCTTTTCGAGTGGAGTTGCTCGATGGAGAGAGTCCGCGGCGGCGCGGAAGCTTGCGCGGCGGCGGAGGGCTCGGTGGAGAAGAAGAACAGGAGGCAGAAGGGGAAAAGAGCAGGGAAGAAGAAAAGGAAGTTACCGCGGGGGTATTTATATCTCCCTCGCGGTGTTACCGTTACCACCGCGGTAGTGGGATCGACTGCGGCGTGTGGTGGGTCCTGTGGCCGGCTAGAAACGCACACAAGCGTGGGTTGCGCGCGTAACGGCCGCATTGGATCCCACCTTCAGATCGTGCCCAGTAATTGCGCGTGATGGGACATGACGGCCGGTGGGCCCACGGCGTGAAAACTGGACACGTGGCGTCGTGTCCTGGGCAACCAAACGACGAGGTCGTGGATGCTTGACACGTGGGCAGTGCCTGCGTGAGGGGCTGGATGTTGCTCTGCGCTGCAGAGGCTCAGCTTGCGAAATTTCGCTAAGTCTTTTTACTCGGTTACAGAGTAGAAAGCAAGTGCTACTCGGAAAGAGGAGAATCAAGATACTTTCCGGATAGCTACTCGGAGTACCTACTCGGCATCTTGAGGTTCGATGGCTGAGATGCGAAGGCTGGTTTTAAGCTGGTAGAGCCTAGTGAACAAGTTCGCAAGACTCAACCAGCTTCGGGGACTGCTGTCGGGGGGTTACCCCCGAGTAGGGTAAAGACAGGTGGTAAAGGCCGCTTACGGAAGAGAGGTTTGGTCGAGTAGCCGACTACCGGGTACCCGCTACCCGGTCGACTGCTACTCGGTCTCACCTCAAGATGGCCAGAAGGAGATATCACTCAGTTTCTACCCTGTCGAGTAGAAGGTTTGGCCCGAGTACAATTGGCGGGAACCTTTGGCGGGAAACTACTCGGGCAGGAAGTCAAAGGAGCCGTTCTGACACAGGATCCCGCGTATCCTGGGTCCGTACTTGGCAGCATTCGAACTACTGTTCACGTGGGGACGGCCTGCCTGACAGTGACAGCATGGAAGCAGTCGGTGGCAGGATAAGGGGGGCCTACTCTGTGACTAGGTACAGTGATACCAGTCTGTCCCCTAGTTTTGCCCAACGACTTTACAGAAGCAGCCAAGACCAACGACCAAAGCTGTCAGCGGGTACTCGGAGAAAGGACAGTGTGCACACTATGTCGACACTTGTCTAGGATTTGGACGTATCCGGCTAGGGCACCATGTATATAAGGTGCCCCGCCGCCTCCTGCGAGAGGAGGGATCTCATTCCAGGCTCATAGTGAACCCTAGAAACCCTAAGTCCTTGACCTAGCTCTACTCGGAGAGGGGCAAGGGGCTACTCGGTAGCGATATCATTTGTATTGTACCTACTCGGAGAGACATCGTAATACATAGAGAAAGGCAGGAGTAGGGGTTTTACCTCCTCACGAGGGCCCTGAACCTGGGTACATCGTGTTGTTTGTGTTGTGTGGATCTCACCTCACGCGGCTACTCGTCGCGTGATCCCTCCCCGGACACCTCCAGCGTCCATCGTCCCCACATCTTTAGCCATCCTATGGCATCTGCCGTGACACCACCACGACATGTGGTGAACAAATTACAGTTGTGCAATTGATAGAAATGAAGGTTGCATCGTAGTGCATATGCAGGAAATAAAGATTACTATGTGATTCATGCGTGCATTACAACAAAATACATAGACCATCATCCAACTGCATCTATGTCTAATAATCCACCCTCTGAATATCATCCGAACAAACGTTGGGTATTAAGTTGCAAGCAACAGATTATCGCCGTAAGCAAAGTGTGTAATGTAAACAATATAAACTAGGTAAACACCGTTGTTTTCTCCCTAATGGCAACATCACATCCTCCATCCGTCATGTTTCTGTCACTCGAGCACAGATGCAAAGGAGGCATGAACCCACTATCGAGCATAAATACTCCCTCTTGGAGTTACTAGCATCTACTTGGCCAGAGAATCTACTAATAACGGAGAGCATGCAATATCATAAATAACATATGCATGAAGATAACATGATAGATTGATAATCAAAAGACATAGCATTCAACATTCATCAAATCCCAGCAAACAAAACTTGTAGCATTACATAAACATGATCTTGATCATGTTAGGAAGCTCACAAGATCTAAACATGAGGTACAAAGTGGAGAGAACAGCCATCTAGCTACTACTATGGATCTGTAGTCCAGGGATGAACTACTCACGCATCACTTCGGAGGAGGCCATGGTGGTGTAGACCCCTCCGGTGATGATTTCCCCTCCCGGCAGGGTGACGGGGAGAGCTCCAAAACCCTCCCGATCTCGGAATGGCGATGACGGCGGTCTCGGGTGTTTCTCGGGAAAAAGTGGGATCTCTCTAGGGTTTACGTCTTGGGGGGTATAAATAGGAGAAAGAGCAAAGGCGGCGGAGGTCGGGGGCCCCACACCACCCCATGGCCCAGCCAGGAGGGGCGCGTCGCCCTATGGTGTGGGCCCCCTGAGGCCCCCTCTAGGTCTCTTTGGGACTCCGTGGAACCTTCGGGAATTCTAAGACTTCCCGGCTTCAAATTTTCCAATTCCGAGAATATTTCTAGAACAACTTTTCTGAAACTAAAAATAGAAGAAAACAGGGAACTGGCTCTATGGCATCTTGTCAATAGGTTAGTCCGGCAAATCAATAAAAATGACATAAAGTGTATAGAAAACATGTGGGAAACAATAAGAAAACAACATGGAACATCAGAAACTAATGATAGCTTTATGACGTATCAAAGGGGTGCCCAGGAGCCACCACACCGTGGGTGGGCGCGGGTCCCCCAGCCGCGCCTAGGGGTGATGTGGGCCCCCTGGCCACCCACCGCCATCGCCCTTTCGCCTATAAAGCCCCCCGAGGCATAAACCTAAAGATATTGGCCCCCTTCCACAAAAAGTTTCGTAGCTCCGCCGCTGCCGACGACAAGTTTCATGGGACAGAAATCTCTGTTCTGTCTCCCTGCCGGGACGGGGAAGTTCCCTCGGAGCCATCTCCATCGACTCCACCGCCATCTTCATCGTTGTTGCTGTCTCCTATGATGAGGAGGGAATAGTTCTCCCTCGGGGCTGAGGTCTTGATGACCCACAAGTATAGGGGATCACAACTGTCTTCAAGGGAAGTAAAACCCAAATTTATTGATTCGACACAAGGGGAGCCAAAGAATATTTGTGAGCCTTAACAAGTGAGTTGTGAATTCACCTGCACCTGAAAATGGACTTGCTCGCAGTGGTTTATCAGTTGTAACATTTTTATAGTAGCAACAGTAGTGAAATAATAGCAGCAGTGAAATGAAAACAGCAGCAGTAGTCTTTGAAGTAAACAGCGGGATCAAATACTATAGGCATAGGGATAGATGAACATGAGTTGCATGGATAAAAAAGTTCATATAATAATCAAGACATGGGCATTGTAGATAAATAAGATAAAGCATCCAAGCACTAAGTAACCATAGGCATGTGTTCATTAAATAGTCGTACCTGCTCGCAATGAGAAGTTGCACAACATCTTTTGTCCTACCAGCCCGTTTCCATCGGGTCCTCAAGGGAGCTACTGGCAATTAAGGTGTTCCTTTTAATAGAACACCGAAGCAAAGCATTAACACTCTGTGAACACATGTGATCCTCACATCACAACTATCCCCTCCAGCTGTCCCAATTTCTGTTACTTTGGGGCCTCGGGTTCCGGACAACGATATGTGTAAACAACTTGCAGGTATGATCAAGAAACAATAATTATCATCATGATTCAATACCATGTGCAGATCTGAGATAATGGTAAGCATAACAAGTTGCAACAATGTCAATAGCACTAATAGAGGATACTAGGCACTATGCCCTAACTATCATGGCATTATTACATGAACAATCTCATCCAATCCCTACCATCCCCTTTAGCCTACAACGGGGGTATTACTCACACATGGATGGGGGAAACATGGATGGTCGATGGAGAGGCGTTGGTGATGACGATGGCTATGATCTTCTCCAATTCCCCGTCCCGTCAGGGTGCCAGAACGGAGTTTCTAAACCCCGAAAAAGGATTCGCGATGGCGGAAGAGCAACGGAGTTCTTTCTGTAAAATGATCGACCCCCCTCGAGTTTTTAGGTTTCGGGGCATATGTAGTCGAAAGGGGTGTCCGAGGGGGTGCCCGAGGTGGGCTCACCATGCCCAGGCGCGAGCCCACCTTGGTCGCGCCTGGGGGCGGTGAGGGCACCCCCTTGGCCCTCTCCGACTCATCTTCTGGCTCCGGGAGTCTTCGGGTAAAATATGGACTTTCCCTTCGTTCCGGGTATTCTCCTAAAAGTTGATTTTCTGCGCAAAAACGAGACACCAAAGTAATTCTGCTGAAAACAGCGTTAGTCTGTGTTAGTTGCATTCAGAACACACAAGTTTAGAGGGAAAACATCAACAAAGTGTTCGGAAGAGTAGATACGTTTTTGACGTATCAACTCCCCCCAAGCTTAGCTTATTGGTTGTCCTCAAGCAATTCAGTTAACAACTAAGTACGATCAAAGAACTATTCCGAACACATTTGCTTCATATGATGTAAATATACTCACTATATGATCAGATACTTAATTATGCTCATGATAAGATACATGCAAGATACTGTCACTTAATAGCTATGCAAACCATGAAGAGATAACAACATATTAATAATAAACAACATGAAGCATAACTATTTGCAAGATTGTAATATTCATAATAGGATCTGTTAAAGTGGTATCTCGCTTGCCCTTATGTGTGGGGCAAAACATAAATGTCAGGGCACCTCTGAAGTTCAAGGGAAGACTAGATGTAAAGATATCAAAAGATGCAAGTATCAAGATTATATCACAATCAACTGTGCTTTGGGACAAACACATCACACTAAGAATGAAAATTATGCTCTCAAGAAGGTGCTGAAAGAATATGGTGGAGACTCTTCCTATAAGTAAAGGATTGGACCTTCACAGAGGGAAGCAGGGATTCACATGCGCTAGAGCTTTTCATTCTTCATGAAACAGAAGTAAAACAATTTTGAGAGGTGGTTGTTCATGTCAGCAAATGGTAATAGAGTGCTTATTATCTTCCATACTAAACAAGTGAGAGCGGTTCTGAATTAGGCAATTATATCATGCACGTATATGTAGCTTGACACTCCCCCTAACCTTTGCTTTCACAAACCATGGCTAACCGAATCCTCGGGTACCTGCCAACTTTCACATACCATGGGGGAGTGCCTAATTTTCTGTTATAGTGGTCTAACCAGCTCTTTGCAATATTAATGACGAGAAGATGAAGCATGCAATCCAGGTGGGTACTTAATTTAGCATGAAAGATAACAAACACAAAACTACTTCCTCGTTAGCTAAAACAGTGTCACAAAACGAGAAGTATTTTGAAGGTTTTAAAGGTAGCACATGCAAATTTACTTGGAATGGCAGGAAATACCATGCATAGGAATTTATAGTGGACTCTGTGGAATAACTTGGTTTTCAGGGATTTGGAGGCACGAGTAGAGCTCATACTCGGTGCAAGTGAAGGCTAGCAATAGACTGGGAAGCGACAATCAAGAGAGCAATAATTACCATAATCATGTTTGCGACAAAGTAAAATTAACTGAGGCATAAAATTGATACTAGAACTCTGAGGCAAAATAAATCAACGAGGCTTATTGACTTTTTATTTTCAGTCTTAGCATGCGTGAGCATGTGCCGAGTCGATTCAAATGAAACAGTCAGAGGAGGCTACCACAATGTCATACCCTTATACGAATAGAACAACATGAACAAATATTTATACGACAGATCATTTACTATTAATAAATTGGGACAAAACATGAGAGAGCACGAACTATTAAGCATCCATTAAATCACATATCTCTTATATGAACAAACTAAACATGCTCACATGGATGGGTATATGTACAAAAATCAAAACAAATAGAGTTCATACCAGCCTCTCACCACAACTTGAATTGTCATAGATCGTCATTATTGCTCTTCACTTATGGCTCGAATAATATATAATGAAAACCAAGATCCAATGGAGTCACGGACGACTGTTGAACTCTGCAGCAAACTTTACAAAACAAAAGAAGAACAACACATATTTTTGGGTTTTTCAAATTAAAACAAGAACAAAATAAAACAAGCAAACAAAGCAAAATCTTTTTGGGGTTTCGAATTAAAAACTGCAATTAAAAGATAAAGCAAACCAACTGAAGAAACAAATAGAGAGAAACAACATAATTATTTTTGGTCTTTTTGTGTTTTGGAAAGCGAAAACAAAACAGCGGTAACAAAAAGGGAGGACAGAGATACGGAAAATATGAATGTACAAAGAACCGACTGAATACAATATATATGTGAGTGTGTGATGTCGGTATACCTCCCCCAAGCTTAGGCTTTTGGCCTAAGTGTGGATCAATCGTAGCGATGGTATTGGCTCCACGCCAGTGGGTCATACTAGGCATGCTCATAATCAGGCTCCCGCGAAGAAGAAAATGAAGGCGCGTAGTCGTAATCCGAGGGCTGACATGAACTCTCTACAATTTCGGGTGGCCGGACAACATTTGTTGCGGCCTCCCTCTTGGTGTCCTCTGCACGCTGATATTCCTCAATGTACGCATCGAGTTCTTCCTCCGTTAGTGACCATCCTTCCCTGTTATCAAGGTCAAACAAAGCACGTGCAGGCAAAGGGGCTACTCACTCTCTAGTGGATCCCCACCGTGATTTCTTAGGTAATGAAATATCATATGGAAAACTATACGCGTCAGTCCCATAAGCAATAAAGTGATGTTGTAACATGGAATTAAGATCAAGCCTCTCTAAGGGAAACTGAACATCTAAGCGATGTGGCAACACGCCATGAAAAGCTAATAAATGGGAGGCAATGAGACCTCCACAAAATCCTCCTTTCTCATGGTTAGTGGCAAGGTGATAAGCAATTAAAGATTCTAAATTATAAGTCCTATCTTTCCTCAAGGCAGCTGACAAGAATGCTAAATCATGAGCAGATAATTTACTTGCTACCTTCCTAGCTAGAACACATTTTGAAATAAACAGGGAAAAATATCGAATGGATGGGAGATGTTTATTATGAAAATTTTCCATTCTCCTTCGTGAAGCTTCTCCCATCGCAGATTTCTGCATATAAATCTGTTAATGGCTTGGGATATCCCTTTATCTTCTCGCACGTTCCCCATAGCTCCACCTTAATTACTGCAAGAAAAATTCTAAAAGGCAGACTGACAAGTTTGTTATAAATTTTGTAATGCACCATGGGGTTAGGTGAAGGCCAATCAAAATGAAAATCCTGAAACACGGACATAGCCAATTTCGCATATTGGCTTGGTTCATCATCAACGAAATGTGTCAATCCTGCATTAGATAGTAATGTTTTAAAATTATGCATAATTCCTGCAGCACTCATGAACCCTGGGCATGGGTAGACAGCCGAAAACACGCCCTCTTCGCGATGAAATCTCATAATCTCTGTTACCACTAACTCATGCTGGTTAAGTTGATATGCACTTGCCTCCATTTCTGAAATTTTTAACAAGCAACTTAAGAAAAATATTTGAATCAACTCTATGGTAGCAACTACTATAGAGACTTGTATGAGTACTAAACATTCATCAAAACTAACATAATCTAGCATCAAACAAGCATGCAAGCTCACATAACCTATCACCTACGACAACAAAATACGCAAGAAATACTCCACTAAACAAAATTCTACTTGGATCATCGGAGGAGTCACATACCGGAGAACAACTTCCCCAAATCTCAGCAGAAAAGATGAGCTGAGCAAGGAGATCGAAAATTGCGAGGAAGAACAACAAGAACTCGGGTTTGGACGAACTGGGTGAGTTTGTACGGCCCTGCCCCCCTTACCATACGTAGGCGCGCCCCAGGGGCAGACCGCGCCTGGCCATGGTGAGTTGGCCTGGGTGACCCCGGGGTCACCACGGGTGGCTTTCTGCCCCTTTTTACGCAAAAACTTCGAATATAAACTTTTCAGGATTTTTTGAGAAACTTTATTTTTCGTACTTTTCCAGAATTTTAATTAATAATAATATCGCTGGAAAATGAAGATGGAATGATGGAAAACTTCAGCAAAACCAAACCTACAACAGTTCTAAGACACTCTACTAAACATATACCCACTGAAAACGGAGGAAAACATATGGAAAACATGATTGGGGATAGCGAAAACGTGGGTAGACGATGGAAAACGAGGGAAAACAAGGTGAAAACGTGCGTGGGCATGAGTGAATATGGTGAAAACAATATGAAAACATGAGATACTTTATGGAAGCACAGATAAAACGAGCATATGAATAAGAAAACGTAATGAAAACGTAGTGATAACATTGTTTCCTTCATTTAAAATCACTTTGTTAACAAGGTTGATCAAGTCTTGCTACCAAAATAATTTTATATGAAATAAAACTTTGTTTCTCACCAAATATTTATGTTACCTCAACCTTGATTGATATAGTCCCAACCATGACGGTCTCATATTCTTTGGATGGCTTTGGAATAGGACAATAAAATTCTCCAATCTTGACAGTCTCAATATTTTCAATTGATTTTAGACCATATTTTTTATCAATCTTCTTGGGAAAACAAAGAGTGTGCTCTTTATCATTAACATTAAAAGTAAATTTTCCTTGATTGCAATCAATACAGCCCCTGCAGCATTAAGAAAAGGTCTTCCAAGAATAATACACATATTATCATCTTCAGGCATTTCCAACACAACAAAGTCAGTTAATATCAGACAATTATTAGCAACTTGAACAAGAACATTCTCACATATACCCACAAGAATAGCAGTGGATTTATCATCCATTTGCAAAGATATATCAGTTGGTATCAATTTTTCTAGGAGGATTCTTTTATAGAGAGTAAAAGGCATGACACTAACTCAAAGCTCCCAAATCACACAAAGCAGTTCTAACATAATTATTTTTAATAGAACATGGAATAGTTGGTATACCAGGATATCCAAGCTTCTTAGGAACCTTGCCATTAAAAGAGTAACTAGCAAGCATAGTGGAAATTTCCTCATTAGGAATCTTCCTTTTGTTAGAGACAATATCGTTCATATATTTTGCATAAGGAGGAAATTTAATAGCATCAGTTAAAGGAATTTGCAAGAACAAAGGTTTCATCCATTCACAAAACTTGATGTAATGTTCTTCTTTCTTTGATTTGTGTTTCTTATTAGGATAAGGCATTGGTTTTTGTACCCAAGTTTCTCTCTCATTACCATGTTTATTAGCAACAAAATCTTCCTTAGTGTACTTTGTATTTTTAGTTTGCTTTTCAGGTTCCTCTTCAATTTCTTTGTTTATCAGAAGCATTATTCTCTTCATTACCACTTTTAGTTTCAACATCAGATATAGATATACTATTAGGATCTTTAGCAAGTTCACATGATTCAACAACAGTTTTATGTTTATTCTTCTTATTCTCCTTGGTATGAATAACAATATTATTAGTTTGCTGAGAATCTTGTTAAATTCTTTTAGGATGTCCCTCAGGATATAAAGGATCCTGTGTAGCAATACCACTTCTAGTTCTTATTTCATAAGCATGTTTTTCTTTAGAAGCATTAACTAGCAAATCTTTTTGCACTTTAGCAAGTTGATCAATTTGAGTTTGAACCATTTGAAAGTGTTTAACAAGCATTTTAATATCATTACAGGTTCTTTCTATAATACCCTACAAATTATCGATAGCTCTAGAGTTTTCCATTAGGTGATTTTGCACTCTCATATTAAAATTATCTTGCTTAATAACATAATTATCAAATTCATCTAAACATTGATCAGGAGGTTTATTATAGGGAATATCTCTACTATCAAAATGTTGGAGAGAGTGCACCTCAATGGTGGATGAGTGAGGGATTGGCTTACATAATTCTTCTATAGGTGGAAGATTCTTCACATCTTCAGATTTAATACCCCTCTCCTTAAGAGATTTCTTAGCTTCTCTCATCACTTCATCATTGAATTCAATCATTCCCCTCTTCTTGGGTGTTTGTGTTGGTGTCGATACTGGAGTAGGGTTCGGCTCAGGCTCAACCATAGTCCAATCATCATGATTTTGGCTTATTTTAGCCATTAACTCCTCAGCTTCATCTAGAGTTCTTTGCCTGAAAACACAACCAGCACAACTATCCAGGTATGTCCTAGATTCAACAGTTAGTCCATTATAGAATATATCAAGAAGTTCATTATTTTCTAGCTTATGCCCAGGTGTAGCCCTAACTAAAGAACAAAACCATGCCCAAGATACAAGCAATTTCTCTCCTTCCAATTGCTTGAAATTAAATATATTTTGTAAAGCAGCATGTTGCGCACTAGCAGGAAAATATTTCTGAAAGAAAGCATTAACCAAACCAATAGGACTATCAATAGATCCCGGAGACAAATTATTAAACCAAGTTTTAGCTTCATCTTTTAATGAGAAAGGGAATATTTTAGCAACAAAGTAGCTATGTTTCTTAAGATCATCAGAGAATAAACTACTCAAAGAGGAGAGCTCATTCATATGTTTCATAGCACTTTTATTTTCAGTACCACAAAAAGGTTCTTTCTAAACAATAGATATATAATATAAATCAAGAGAGAAATCATAATCCTTATCCCTAATATTAATGGGAGAAGTGGCAAACTTAGCATCGGGAGATAATTTATATTTAACAACATGACTTTCAATAAGACTTATAACAACATCTCTATCCTTCATAACATGTATTTCATCAATAAGATCATCATTAAGTTCAATATAGGAATCATCAAAATCATCACTAGGATTCTCTCTAAGCTGAGGTGAAACAACAGGAGTAACTAAATTGTTATCAGGAGTTTCAGTGTTTGCAATATTTTTTAGCTTTAGCACTAGTAGCATCTAAGAAAGGACCGAGAAAACCACTCTCATCAAGCACAGTAGAAGCAACATCAAAAGTATCAGAAGTATTTTCAGATTTAGCAGAAGTAGCACGTGTAGCATGTGTATGTGGTCGTGTAAGCAGCTTACTCATAACATACGGTGAATCAAGAGCAACAGAGGTGTTCAGAGTTGTACATGTTCTTGTAGTAGATGGTAATATAGAAAACTTTCCATCACGAGTCTTACCCATGATGAATGATTGGCAATAGATAATGGTACTCTCCGGTGAGCTCGCAAATAAAGCTATGCTCCCCGGCAATAGCGCCAGAAAATAGTCTTGATGACCCACAAGTATAAGGGATCGCAACACTCTTCGAGGGAAGTAAAACCCAAATTTATTGATTTGACACAAGGGGAGCCAAAGAATATTTGTGAGTCTTAACAAGTGAGTTGTCAATTCACATTTCGCCTGAAAGTGGACTTGCTCGTAGTGGTTTATCAGTAGTAACAGTTTTATAGTAGCAGCAGCAGTAGTGTTTGAAGTAAACAACGAGATTAAATATTGTAGGCATAGGGATAGATGAACGGGCGTTGCATGGATAATATAGTTCATATAATAATCAAGACATGGGTATTGCAGATAAATAAGATAAAGCATCCGAGCACTAAGTAACCATAGGCATGTGTTCCATAAATAGTCGTACGTGCTCGCAATGAGAACTTGCACAACATCTTTTGTCCTACCAACCCGTTTTCGGTGGGGCCTCAAGGGAACTACTAGTAATTAAGGTGTTCCTTTTAATACAACACCGGAGCAAAACATTAACACTCCGTGAACACATGTGATCCTCACATCACAGTCATCCCCTCCGGTTGTCCCAATTTCTGTCACTTCGGGGCCTCGGGTTCCGGACAACGATATGTGTAAACAACTTGCAGGTATGATCAAGAAACAATAATTATCATCGTGATTCAATAACATGTTCAGATATGAGATCATGGCACTCGGGCCCAAAGTGACAAGCATTAAGCATAACAAGTTGCAACAATGTCAATAGCACTAATAGAGGATACTAGGCACTATGCCCTAACAATCACGACATTATTACATGAACAATCTCATCCAATCCCTACCATCCCCTTCAGCCTATAGCGGGGTGATTACTCACACATGGATGGTCGATGGAGAGGCGTTGGTGATGACGATGGCGATGATCTCCTCCAATTCCCCGTCCCGACAGGGTGCCAGAACGGAGTTTTTTAACCCCTAAAAAGGATTCGCGATGGCGGCGGAGCTACGGACTTCTTTCTGGAAAACGATCGAACCCCCTCGGGTTTTTAAGTTTCGGGGCATATGTAGTCGAAAGGGGAGTCCGAGGGGGTGCCCGAGGTGGGCTCACCATGTCCAGGCGTGGGCCCACCTTGGCCGCGCCTGGGGGTGGTGAGGGTACCCCCTTGCCCCTCTCCGACTCATCTTCTGGCTTCGGGAGCCTTCGGGAAAATATGGACTTTCCATTCGTTTCTGGGTATTTTCCTAAAAGTTGATTTTCTACGCAAAAACGAGACACCAAAGTAATTCTGCTGAAAACATCATTAGTCCGTGTTAGTTGCATTCAAAACACACAAGTTTAGAGGGAAAACATCAACAAAGTGTCCGGAAAAGTAGAAACATTTTTGACGTATCAGGGCTCTACCGGTAGCTATGTGTTTCATCTCTCTCCCATGGTGTGATCTTTATGTGACCATGAGCTTTGTAATCTAGTTGAATAAGTAGATGTTACTCTTAATCTGTCATGCTACTCAAGTGGTTTTGTTATGAGATCTCCGTAAACACTTTGATCACGGTGTAATGGTGACAGTGTGTGCACCGTGTGGTTTATCATGATATTTTTATTTTGTGTTGGATTACCCTATGAAATTGTGGTGTTTGTTTGGAACCATCTAGGTCTCATGGTGATAGCATGGGGGTTATCTGGATGGGGAAATGCAAACTCTAAAGAGTGCTCTTATAGCCCTACGCAATGATCGGTGTTTGTTATTCGACCGGAGAGTGGTTCGGAGTAGCATAGTGAAGAGATGATATTTATGTATTCAATTATGTCACTATTGTTGAGAGTGTTCACTAGTGAAAGTATGATCCCTAGGCCTTGTTTCTAAGCATTGAAACATCGTTTACAACCTGTTCTGCTACATGTTTGGTTGCTGCCATTTTTTATTTCAGATTGATATAATCACTTATAATCATCCATATTACTTGTATTTCACTATCTCTTCGCCGAACTAGTGCACCTATACAACTGACAACTGTATTAGGTGTGTTGGGGACACAAGAGACTTCTTGTATCGTAATTGCGGGGTTTCTTGAGAGGCATATCTTCGACCTCTACCTCCCTGAGTTTGATAAACCTTGGGTGACCCACTTAAGGGAAACTTGATGATGTTCTACAAACCTCTGCACTTGGAGGCCCAACACTATCTACAAGAATAGAAGCGTGCGTAGACATCACACCTGCCGGAGAGGGGAATCATCACCTGAGGGCTCTACACCGCCATGCATGCCTCCGAAGTGATGCGTGAGTAGTTCATCCTAGGACTACGGGTCCATAGCAGTAGGTAGATGGTATTCTCTCCATTTTGTTCTATCATGTTTATATCTTGTGAGCTGCCCTACATGATCAAGATCATCATTATGTAATGCTACATGTTGTGTTTGCTGGGATCCGATGAATATTGATACTATGAGCAAGTTGTTTATTTATCTATATTCCTATGTTGTTTATATCTTGCATGATCTTTGTTGCTAGTAGATGCTTTGCCAAGTAGATACTTGTGACTCAGAGAGGGAGTATTTATGCTCGATAGTGTGTTCGTGCCTCCAGAAATCAGCGTTCGACTGACTGAAACGTGCACGGTTGTGGATGTGTTGTTGCCACTAGGGACAAAAGAATGATGCTTAGTCTACGTGTCTTTTGCATTGTTTACAATACACACAATACTTCATGCAATAATTGGTTGTTTGTAACTTAATACTGGAAGTGATGCGGATGCTGATCCGAAGGTGGATTATTTAGGCATAGATGCGCTAGATAGCAAGTCTATGTACTTTTTTGTAATTCCCTGTTAAATCTCATAGTGAACGTCTTGTCATATATTGCATTGTCATTCCCTCATCATCTATTAATTGCCCATCTGTAATTTGTTTACCCAACATGCTGGAAATATTTATGGAGAGACACCGCTATTGAACTGTGGACCCCGGTCCATTTTCCTCATACTGTTAAACCACCTACTGGTATCATACCTGTCGTGGGATAATCACGGCAGACGTTACCGGGGGTAACTTGTCTTGGGGCAATTCGACTCTGGTGTTTGGGAGAGGGTTTAGCTCAAGGGAAACCATGATGATATGCGATCTGGTAGCCGGCAATTGAGTCGCCGAGTCTCCGATCTGAATATATTATCTCAACTCTCGTGTTACAAGGGATACTCGAATATCTCGTGATCGTATGATTGTCTTGGACACAAGGATTATCCTGGTTCGGCCTCTCCATTGGAGATAATAACCTACTTCCAGCTGGGATCTTATTAGATATCGATCTAGAGGCCCGGACTGCAATGTCGCCGAGACCCCAAATCTTGGGTTACAAATATCGCCGAGACCTGGAATTTGGCTCGGGCTGACTCTCGCCGAGACCTGGAATTTGGCTCGGACCGACTCTTGCTGAGACCTGGAATTTGGCTCGGGCTGACTCTCGCCGAGACCTGGAATTTGGCTCGGGCCGACTCTCGCTGAGACCTGGAATTTGGCTCGGGCTGACTCTCGCCGAGACCTGGAATTTGGCTCGAGCTGACTCTCGCCCAGACCTGTAATTTAGGGTTTCTACTCGAAATCTCTCTCTCTCTATGACCTAGGAGCCTGCTTATATGGGCGGCTGGTCTCCTGGTCGTACAAGGTAAAAACTGGGTCATACCATATTAAGAGTCCTAATCTAGGTCTCCTGCGTGACCTCCAAGTCTTGAGTCTCCAACTTGTACAAGGTTTCCGGGTCTTCCAGAATCTTCCTTCTATAGCATCTTCCAAAGCTGAGTTACCCCCAGACCAGGCTTTGCCTCCTGACCGGGTCTCCCCCAGACCAGGCTTTGCCTCCTGGCCGGGTCTCCCCCAGACCAGGCTTTGCACCCTGGCCGGGTCTCCCCCAGACCAGGCTTTGCCTCCTGGCCGGGTCTTCTTCCAGACCAGGCTTTGCCTCCTGGCCGAGTCTTCTTCCAGACCAGGATTTGCCTCCTGGCCGGGTCTCGCTTCTGGCTGGTCATACTTTCTTCGTCCTTAGGGGTACCAGGTTATCTTTCCCCCAACAGTAGCCCCCAAGTTTAAGCTGGATTCGAGCTGGTCTTGTTCTCCTTCATGATCTTGATTTTAGGCGTCATGTTTCAGGTGAAGCAGCAAGCTCGATCATCCAGGTTAAACTCCTGAAATAAGACAAATAATATATAAAAGGATAAAACCCGGTTATTGTTCCTGGGTTCATACGCCTCCAGGTTTATCTCAATAACATCCCATAAATCATGTTTCTTCCTTGGTTCTTATGCCTCCAGGTTACCGAGGTGGGTCCTCTCAATATGTCGATGGTTTAGATGACCCTTTTGCAAACCTTTAACTGTAAGCCGGCTTTCGCATGGATTATCGCTGCTGTACTCACTCTGTAAAACAGGGTCAGTTAAGTCCCCATAGGCATCATAACTGATTGAGATTACAGGAGAGCAAACAGGCCATATAAGTGCGAGTCACATCAAGCTTAAGCAAGATAGGCAAGGATTATACTGGCGGCATAAAAGCCAAGTCTTAGGATTGCAGCTACAAACTATTCAAGTAAGAGCCCCCAAGACCCGGATCAATGTTTATAAAGTAAAGGCTTAATTGTGCAACATTACCCCATTGATCCGTATACTGTTGCGAAGAACTCTTTGGGCAACACTAACCGAAGTTGTGAAGCACTCTTGGACTAAGCTTATACTAATAGGATATTTCACAATATTGCGAAGCACTCTCGGGCCAGGCTAATATAATTTTTTGCGAAGCGCTCCGGGCCATGCTAACCGAAGTTGCGCAGCGCTCTTGGGCTAAGCTAATATAATCTTTTGTGAAGCGCTCCGGGCCATGCTAACCGAAGTTGCGCAGCGCTCTTGAGCTAAGCTAATATAATCTTTTGCGAAGCGCTCCGGGCCATGCTAACCGAAGTTGCGCAGCGCTCTTGGGCTAAGCTAATATAATCTTTTGAGAAGCGCTCCGGGCCATGCTAACCGAAGTTGCGCAGTCTCTTGGGCTAAGCTAATATAATCTTTTGCGAAGCGCTCCGGGCCATGCTAACCGAAGTTGCGCAGCGCTCTTGGGACAAGCTAATATAGAATCATACTCAAAATCATCGAGGATTGAACCGGACGTACATACCATGCCGATGAAGACGTTGACCCGGCCGATTGTAACGACAGATCCGGATTCGAGCAGATCCGACTCTGGCCCCCAGCCAAAATCGTCCACCATCTTCTCTCCTTCGGAGTTGGTGTAGATCTCGCCGATGACGAGGTTCTTCATGTTCTCCCGAGCTTCTCCCGTGATGTAAACACCCTTGGACGTAGGTCCCACGGTGGGTGCCAACTGTCGTGGGATAATCACGGCAGACATTACCGGGGGTAACTTGTCTTGGGGCAATTCGACTCTGGTGTTTGGGAGAGGGTTTAGCTCAAGGGAAACCATGGTGATATGCGATCTGGTAGCCGGCAATTGAGTCGTCGAGTCTCCGATCTGAATATATTATCTCAACTCTCGTGTTACAAGGGATACTCGAATATCTCGTGATCGTATGATTGTCTTGGACATAAGGATTATCCTGGTTCGGCCTCTCCATTGGAGATAATAACCTACTTCCAGCTGGGATCTTATTAGATATCGATCTAGAGGCCCGGACTGCAATGTCGCCGAGACCCCAAATCTTGGGTTACAAATATCGCCGAGACCTGGAATTTGGCTCGGGCTGACTCTCGACGAGACCTGGAATTTGGCTCGGGCCGACTCTTGCTGAGACCTGGAATTTGGCTCGGGCTGACTCTCGCCGAGACCTGGAATTTGGCTCGGGCCGACTCTCGCTGAGACCTGTAATTTGGCTCGGGCTGACTCTCGCCGAGACCTGGAATTTGGCTCGGGCTGACTCTCGCCGAGACCTGTAATTTAGAGTTTCTACTCGAAATCTCTCTCTCTCTATGACCTAGGAGCCTGCTTATATGGGCGGCTGGTCTCCTGGTCGTACAAGGTAAAAACTGGGTCATACCATATTAAGAGTCCTAATCTAGGTCTCCTGCGTGACCTCCAAGTCTTGAGTCTCCAACTTGTACAAGGTTTCCGGGTCTTCCAGAATCTTCCTTCTATAGCATCTTCCAAAGCTGAGTTACCCCCAGACCAGGCTTTGCCTCCTGACCGGGTCTCCCCCAGACCAGGCTTTGCCTCCTGGCCGGGTCTCCCCCAGACCAGGCTTTGCACCCTGGCCGGGTCTCCCCCAGACCAGGCTTTGCCTCCTGGCCGGGTCTTCTTCCAGACCAGGCTTTGCCTCCTGGCCGGGTCTCCCCCAGACCAGGCTTTGCCTCCTGGCCGGGTCTCCCCCAGACCAGGCTTTGCCTCCTGGCCGAGTCTTCTTCCAGACCAGGCTTTGCCTCCTGGCCGGGTCTCGCTTCTGGCTGGTCATACTTTCTTCGTCCTTAGGGGTACCAGGTTATCTTTCCCCCAACAGTAGCCCCCAAGTTTAAGCTGGATTCGAGCTGGTCTTGTTCTCCTTCATGATCTTGATTTTAGGCGTCATGTTTCAGGTGAAGCAGCAAGCTCGATCATCCAGGTTAAACTCCTAAAATAAGACAAATAATATATAAAAGGATAAAACCCGGTTATTCTTCCTGGGTTCATACGCCTCCAGGTTTATCTCAATAACATCCCATAAATCATGTTTCTTCCTTGGTTCTTATGCCTCCAGGTTACCGAGGTGGGTCCTCTCAATATGTCGATGGTTTAGATGACCCTTTTGCAAACCTTTAACTGTAATCCGGCTTTCGCATGGATTATCACTTCTGTACTCACTCTGTAAAACAGGGTCAGTTAAGTCCCCATGGGCATCATAACTGATTGAGATTACAGGAGAGCAAACAGGCCATATAAGTGCGAGTCACATCAAGCTTAAACAAGATAGGCAAGGATTATACTGGCGGCATAAAAGCCAGGTCTTAGGATTGCAGCTACAAACTATTCAAGTAAGAGCCCCCAAGACCCGGATCAATGTTTATAAAGTAAAGGCTTAATTGTGCAACATTACCCCATTGATCCGTATACTGTTGCGAAGAACTCTTTGGGCAACACTAACCGAAGTTGTGAAGCACTCTTGGACTAAGCTTATACTAATAGGATATTTCACAATATTGCGAAGCACTCTCGGGCCAGGCTAATATAATTTTTTGCGAAGCGCTCCCATGCTAACCGAAGTTGTGCAACGCTCTTGGGCTAAGCTAATATAATCTTTTGCGAAGTGCTCCGGGCCATGCTAACCGAAGTTGCGCAGCTCTCTTGGGCTAAGCTAATATAATCTTTTGCGAAGCGCTCCGGGCCATGCTAACCGAAGTTGCGCAACGCTCTTGGGCTAAGCTAATATAATCTTTTGCGAAGCGCTCTGGGCCATGCTAACCGAAGTTGCGCAGTCTCTTGGGCTAAGCTAATA
Source organism: Alopecurus myosuroides (assembly GCA_028641055.1). Lineage (NCBI taxonomy): Eukaryota > Viridiplantae > Streptophyta > Magnoliopsida > Poales > Poaceae > Alopecurus > Alopecurus myosuroides. Next base: position 82,650,595 of record CM054060.1, read on the forward strand.
TAATCTTTTGCGAAGCGCTCCGGGCCATGCTAACCAAAGTTGCGCAGCGCTCTTGGGCCAAGCTAATATAGAATCATACTCAAAATCACCGAGGATTGAACCGGACGTAGATACCATGCCGATGAAGACGTTGACCCGGCCGATTGTAACGACAGATCCGGATTCGAGCAGATCCGACTCTGCCCCCCAGCCAAAATCGTCCACCATCTTCTCTCCTTCGGAGTTGGTGTAGATCTCGCCGATGACGAGGTTCTTCATGTTCTCCCGAGCTTCTCCCGTGATGTAAACACCCTTGGACGTAGGCCCCACGGTGGGTGCCAACTGTCGTGGGATAATCACGGCAGACGTTACCGGGGGTAACTTGTCTTGGGGCAATTCGACTCTGGTGTTTGGGAGAGGGTTTAGCTCAAGGGAAACCATGGTGATATGCGATCTGGTAGCCGGCAATTGAGTCGTCGAGTCTCCGATCTGAATATATTATCTCAACTCTCGTGTTACAAGGGATACTCGAATATCTCGTGATCGTATGATTGTCTTGGACACAAGGATTATCCTGGTTCGGCCTCTCCATTGTAGATAATAACCTACTTCCAGCTGGGATCTTATTAGATATCGATCTAGAGGCCCGGACTGCAATGTTGCCGAGACCCCAAATCTTGGGTTACAAATATCGCCGAGACCTGGAATTTGGCTCGGGCTGACTCTCGCCGAGACATGGAATTTGGCTCGGGCCGACTCTTGCTGAGACCTGGAATTTGGCTCGGGCGGACTCTCGCCGAGACCTGGAATTTGGCTCGGGCCGACTCTCGCCGAGACCTGGAATTTGGCTCGGGCTGACTCTCGCCGAGACCTGGAATTTGGCTCGGGCTGACTCTCGCCGAGACCTGTAATTTAGGGTTTCTACTCGAAATCTCTCTCTCTCTCTATGACCTAGGAGCCTGCTTATATGGGCGGCTGGTCTCCTGGTCGTACAAGGTAAAAACTGGGTCATACCATATTAAGAGTCCTAATCTAGGTCTCCTGTGTGACCTCCAAGTCTTGAGTCTCCAACTTGTACAAGGTTTCCGGGTCTTCTAGAATCTTCCTTTTATAGCATCTTCCAAAGCTGAGTTACCCCCAGACCAGGCTTTGCCTCCTAACCGGGTCTCCCCCAGACCAGGCTTTGCCTCCTGGCCGGGTCTCCCCCAGACCAGGCTTTGCCTCCTGGCCGGGTCTCCCCCAGACCAGGCTTTGCCTCCTGGCCGGGTCTCCCCTAGACCAGGCTTTGCCTCCTGGCCGGGTCTCCCCTAGACCAGGCTTTGCCTCCTAGCCTAGTCTTCTTCCAGACCAGGCTTTGCCTCCTGGCCGGGTCTCGCTTCTGGCTGGTCATACTTTCTTCGTCCTTAGGGGTACCAGGTTATCTTTCCCCCAACAATACCGTTCTCTACTGTTTCCTGCAATCATCACTATTTTCGGCATGATACGTTTAATCTCTTTGTTTTCAGCATGACCGGAGAGATTGATAACCTCTCTGTTTTGTTGGGGCAAGGTAGTGTGTTTGCTTGTTCACAGGTTCCACGTCATTTGCGCCGCTGACAACCTTCTAAAGAACCTCGGTGTCCATCTAGATTCAATAACATTAGTTCATTTCAAGGGAAAGCTTGCGTTGTTCTACATCAAACTCTATGCTTGCAGTAACCTAACGAACAACAAAGCCCCAAGGCATCAGTTCCCCTCACAAAGAGGAGAGATTGATTGGTGGAGTTGTAGATCTAGATCTCCTCTCTCTTTTCCTCGAGTGGAAGTAAGAATCATTGGAGGGATTGAGAGATAGCAAGCTTGGGAAGGTCAACAATGGAGGTCCAAACTTGCTAGAAGAGTTAGATAACCATTGGGTAAGAAGACCCCTTTAATAGTCCACCCAAATATCCAACCTTTGGGAGGCAAAAACACGCAGTGGCAGTACTACCGCTCAAACCGGCAGTGCTACCGCCCTCAAGAGTGTTAGGAGCACCAACAAGCTGAAAAATGCTCCAGGCAGCGGTACTACCGGTGAGGCCACCAGTAGTACTGTCACTGGCATCCTAAAGGGGTATTTGGCGGTACCTGCACCGGTACTACCGCTGCTGGGAAAAACTGCAGAAACCCCGATACGAAAACGATCATAATTTTTGCATACAAACTTCGTTTTTAATGTTATTTGGCTTGTTGAAATTGCTAAAAGAATAAACAGATAAACATCATAGTACAACATGGGATGATAAAACCAAAATGATGAAAGGTTTGACCTATCTATAAGGAACAAACGGTAAAACCTCTAACATAAAAAACGCGATAAGATTTTCATACGATATCCACGCTTTTGATGAACTTGAGCTTGACATGAAGAATATGACAAGCTGTAAAATCACACATAGAGAAAACCCAAATAAGAATCAAGAAGGATGATACCAAGTATGCAAAGGTTTGAGTTCTCTATGGTAGATACGATCAAGATACGCATTCAAGAGCCTCTCTTGATAGAACGGTTATCTATCCTATAACCCGGTCCCCTAACTACATCATCAGAACAGTAAAATATAAACCATATCTAAGTCATACTTTGCCTTGAGAAATCCATTTGAGATGTATGATGACGATCTTAATCACCCAAGTTGGACCACCTTTCTTGATTGCACTTTGCTTCGTGAAGGCTTGTAAATTGCTCCATCATAAGCTAATATGGGAGAGCTTCTCACATGTACATCTTCACTTGACAATAATATCCATATGGGTGACAAGAATCAAGCATATGAACTCTTCTTGATGCTCATCTTGAACTTGCACTTCACAACCTCTTTGATGACGATCATCACTTGTCGTCATCTTCCATAGGCTATATGGAATATCCATTTTGATGAAAGCCTTATGGGAATAAACCTAAACCCACAAAGATACTCCACACACATGTAACATGGGTTAGTTCACAAAGATATATAGACAATTTCTTACCGTACCACAAGATCACACGATCTCACTTGGTACATCATTTAGCTTTGTGTGTTGATCAATCTTGAATCCATTTTTTGCACTTCTACTTGATCAACTAAATATCTTCTCTTTATTCATGATGATGATGTCTTGAAGGTAAACATGAATGTTCACACAATCTCCTTCTTCAAGACATACTTGAAATATGATCAATAATAGCATGATAATTATTTTCTTGATCATATCAAATATATTCATTATAAACAATGATCTTGATAACATCCAACCTTGAATCCAACACATGGAGTTCAAGTGGTGCCAATGGACAAACCTACAAGAATATCTCAATGCAAACATTAGTACATAAGGACTGTCATTAATTACCAAAACCACGCATGGGGGCACCATGCACTTTCAGATATCACCGTACCCTCCATCGTAGCAAGATCCAAAGGCAATCGAACTTCATGAGGTGAGTTGTAGCAACCTATGTACGGTCACTATCGAGTACAGACTGTACCAGCCATTGTACCTACTCCACTTCGTAGGTAAAAGCCCCCAAAGCTAGTTTTTCAATTCAAATTTTTTTCTACCAATTCTTCCACCTCCAAACCTCCACCTAACCCTCCAGAGATCTATTTGCTTGTTCAACCTTGGTTTGATTCCTTTTGCACTAACCATCCAATGTATGTTTCCCCCCTTTTCCACCAATTTTTTTTTGTAAAGATTGTTTCAATCATGTTTTATTTCCCATCTAGGGTTTCATGTTCATGCCTAGATATTTTGGATTGAACAATGTCTTTTTTATCTATTACGGAGATCATATCACTAGTATCTTAGAGGAAACTTATTGCCTATCTTTTACGAACCATTGCTTACTACTATTTATTATTTTTAGATGAACACAAGGAGCCAAACACGTGCTAGTGCTAACCAAGTGCTAGTGGAAGTGCTAGTCAAGATAACAACGTTATCAAGAAGTTCCCGGCTGTAAGATTCATGCATATCAGACTTCATGGCAAGGCCAACCAAAACAAACACAAAACACATGATAAACACAATATTAGGAACACAAATTGGGCTTGCCCCGCAACCATCCACCGTCTCAGTATTACTAATGATTTTTATTTACTATGCCACAATGTTGGTATTCGTGAATTTGTTTTTCAGGGTGTTCCAACTTACCGACGGTTGACGATGGAATTTTTATGAACACTCGAGCACACCGTGGATATGTACCCTGGTGATTTCCAATTTATGAACAAATCATTTGATATGAGCATAAACGAATGGTGCAACTGCTTCATTTTTGTCAACATTGACGGGAACACTCGTACAAGTAACTATTTGCTCAACCCCAACCTACTCATCATTTTAGTCAAATCAGTATTCCATCTAGTGCCCCCAAGGGAGGTAACATTGAGTGTCATGTTATTCGGTATTTGTTCTATGTTATTGCTAACACTTTGCAGGCACACGACGAGTTTACAAGAGTTTATGAAGATGAAATGCTCATACTAGCAAAATCCGTAGAACTTGACATAGATATCACGCCCAATTTAGGGACAATGCTTGTATTCCATCTTGCACGACAAGCACACCAGAGCCATGGACCCATCACTTGTGGAGGAGTCATCACCGTCCTTGCCAACTCACTTGGATTAGACATGAGCAACCTAGCTCGGCTCACCGTCGAGAGGTATGTTGGTACTACCACACTAAGAGCCACAATTATGATCAGTGATACGTCATAAACTTATCCATAATTTCGGATGTTACATGTTGTTTTCATACCATATGCTACATGTTTCTATATACTTTATGCTTTTTTATCGATTTCCTGGGACTAACCTATTGCAAGATGCCTCAGAACCAGTTCCTGTTTTCTGATGTTCTTAGTTTTAGAAAAGTTGTTCTGGAAATATTCTCGGAATTGGACGATTCGAATCCCGGAAGTCTTAGAAAGTTGTCGCGCACACGAAGTCTGTAGGGGACCCAGAGGGGAGCCACAGGGGGCCCCACACCATGGGTGGGCGCGCCCCTGGCCGCGCCCAGGGGTGGTGTGGCCCCCTGGCTTCCCATCGACGTTTCCCTCGCGCCTATATATTATCCTCGAAGGGTTAACCCTAAATACATAAGTCTTTTCCACCAAAAACATCTGCACCCGCCGTCATCGTCAACCCTAGTTCAGGAGGGTTCTGGAGCTCACCCCGGCACCCTGCCGGGAGGGGGAATCATCACCGGAGGGCTCTACATCACCATGCCCGCCTCCGGAGTGATGCGTGAGTAGTTCATCCTTAGACTACAGGTCTATAGCAATAGCTAGATGGTTCTTCTCTCCTCTTTATGCCTCATGTTTAGATCTTGTGAGCTTCCTAACATGATCAAGATCATCTTATTGTAATGCTATATGTTGTGTTTGCCGGGATCCGATGAATATTGAATGCTATGTCCAATGATTATCAATCTATCATGTTCTTTCCATGTGTATGTTATTTATGATCTTGCATGCTCTCCGTTGTTAGTAGATGCTTTGGCCAAGTGGATGCTAGTAACTCCAAGAGGGAGTATTTATGCTCGATAGTGGGTTCATGCCTTCCTTTCACTCACGCTCGAGTGACAGAATCGTAAACGGGTGGGGGAAGTGTTGTTGCCACTAGGGAGAAAACAACTATGTTTACATTGTTTACCTTACACACTTTACTTACTACGATTATCTGTTTCTTGCAACTTAATACCCAAGGTTTGCTCGGATGACATTCTGAGGGTGGATTATTAGTCATAGATGCAGTTGGAACGGTCTATGTATCTTGTTGTAATGTCTGCATGAATCACATAGTAATCATCATGTCATGCATATGCGCTTTGGTGCAGCCTTTATATCTGTCAAATGCCCAGCTAAAATTTGTTTACCCAACATGTTATCTATCTATTTATTTAGAGACACCTCTAGTAAACTGTGGACCCCGGTCCATTTTCCTTGTACTGATAATACAACCACTGCAATCACTGTTTTCATACTGTTACTATTGTTTTCCTACTGCCATCACTGTTCTATTTTCATCTACTGCAAACAAGTAGTGTTTTCCACACCATATGTTTAACCTCTTTGTTTTCAGCAAAACCGGTGAGATTGACAACCTCGCTGCTTTGTTGGGGAAAAGTGATTTGATTGTGTTGTGTAGGTTCCACGTTGCTTCTGAACCGGTAGTGTGCCCTGACACATCAGCTGCATCAACCTTCGGAAGTGATTTGTTTCTCCTACTCGATTCAACCTTGGTTTCTTTCTGAGGGAAACTTGCTACTGTGCTCTTAATACCTTCCTCTTCGGGTCTCCCAACGAACGTGTGTTACACGCGCATCAAGCTATTTTTTCTGGCACCGTTGCCGGGGAGAAAGAGGATTTATGCAAGGGGAGTCTCTCACTTCCAATGTCTTTACTTTGTTTTTGTTTTGCTTAATTTATTTTATTTTGTCTTGTTTGCTTCTCTTTATAAAAAACACACACAAAGTAGTTCTTATTCTAATTGTTTTTATCCTATTTTTAATTTTGCTAAAATGAGTACTACTGAGAACACTAAGTTGTATGACTTCACCAACACAAACAACAATGATTTCATTAGCACATCTATTGCTCCACCTACTGTCGCTACTGCTTTTTATGAGATAAAGCCTGCCCTATTAAATCTTGTTATGAGAGAGAAATTTTCTGGTGTTAGTACTGATGATGCTGCTACCCATCTTAATAATTTTGTTGAACTCTATGTGAGATGCAAAAATATAAAGATGTAGATGAAGATATTATTAAACTGAAATTGTTTCCTTTATCTTTGAGAGGAAGATCTAAAGAATGGTTGTTATCTTTGCCTAGAAAATTATTGATTCTTAGACTAAATGTAAAGAATGAAATATTTCGTAAAGAATTTGTCCCACTCATGGACTGACTACTTGGATGATCATCCAAAAAAAATATGCAGGTATGCATTTTTCTTCAAGAAACCTTCTGGATTCAGCTGCTGAAGGAACCTTTATGTCCATGACTTTGGGGGTAGCAACAAAGCTTCTTTATGATATGAAGGTAAATTATTCTGAATGGCACACTGAGAGAGCTACACCAGGTAAGAAGGAAAATTCTGTTAAAGAAACCTCTTCCTTGAGTGATAGGCTTGATGCTATTATGTCTATGCTTATGAATGGCCATGCTCCTATTGATCCAAACAATGTTCCTTTAGCTTCTTTGGTTGCTCAAGAAGAGCATGTTGATGTGAACTTCACTAAAAATAATAATTTCAACAACAATGCTTATAGGAATAATTTTGGTAGCAACAACTATAGGCCATATCCTGTTAATAGTGGTAATAACTATTCTCATGATAGATCTGGAATGTCTAATGAAAGAATTTCAGAAGTTGAAAGAGCCATTAAAGACGTTATGCAAAAGCAATATGACCAAATAAATTGTTTACAAAGACCATGGAGGAACAATCTGTTATGTTAAGAAATATCATTTATCAACTTAAGAATTTAAATAAGGAAATTTCTGGTTTGCAAGTTAAAATTGCTCATGTTGAAACTTCTTTTTCATCCATGTATGAAGTACAATCTTCTTTAATCAATAGAATGGCTGCTAAAACTGAAACAATAGATGAAAATCCTTTTGCTGCATGCCACTCAAATTCGAATTGATGACAATGTTAGGATGTTAGCTGAATTGCATGCTAGATGGGAAAGAGAATATGAAATAGATAGAAAGAATAATATAGCTAATGTTTGCACCATTACCACCACTAGTAAAACTGAACCTTCTCGTGCTAGTAAACCTTCTACTGTTAATGGTAAAGTAATTGGTGTTGGCAATACTCCCACTTCTTCTGTTAAACGTTTAAAATTGCCTGAAACTACTACAACTGTTCCTGATAAAAGTGTTGAATTTTTTCGAAATATGGGAGACAATGGTCCCATTACCTTTGATAAAAATGATCTTGAATTTGATGATTGCAACATATCTTAAGTGATTATATTCCTACAAAATATTTCTAGTTGTCCTAATGCTAGTGCTATGAATATGGCTTTCAGGAAACATATTACAAATGCTCTCATACAAATTAGAGAAGATGAATTAAGATGTGAAGCCTCTATCCCTACGAAGTTAGATGATGGTTGGGAACCCATCATTAAAATGAAGGTGAATGATTTTGATTGTAATGCTCTATGTGATCTTGGTGCTAGTATCTCTGTTATGCCTAAGAAACTTTATGATATGCTTGATTTGCCACCTTTGGAGCATTGTTATTTGGATATCCGTCTTATTGATAATGTTAGAAAGAAACCTTTGGGGAGAGTTGATTATGTTCTTATTATGGTTAATAATAACCTTGTCCCTGTAGATTTTGTTGTTATGAATATTGAATTCAATGCTTCTTGTCCTATTGTTTTGGGAAGACCTTTTCTTAGAACTTTGGTGTTTTTATTGATACGAAAGAAGGGAATATTAAATATCAATTCCAACTCAAGAAAGGTATGAAACAATTTCCTAGGAAGAGAATTAAGTTTCCTTTTGATTCTATTATTTGAACAAGTTACAAATTGGATGCTTCTTCACTTGAAAACACTTGATTCTATTTTTATGGGCCTCGCTATAAGGCGTTAAAGAAAATCACTTCTTGGGAGATAACCCATGGTTTTATTTCTGCTTTATTTTTCCCTATTTTCTTTGAGTTAAGGTGTTTTATACTTCTGTAGCAACTCCTTTGTATCTTTATTTTCATGTATTAGTTGTGCCAAGTAAAGTTTCTAGCGAAATTTGGTGTTGGTTTCGGATTTGTGCGCAGGAAACAGTTTTCTGTTGTCCACCGTAAAAAATCGCATAATTCATAGAAAAATCAAAATGACCTAAACATTTTGTGCTTATTTATCAGATAATTTCGAAACTTTTTTGTTCTTTATTTTTTCTATTTGAGCAACATATGTGCCTCGAAAAATTCGTCTTTACAGATTGTTCTGGTTTTGACAGATTCTGCCTTATTTACTTGCATTCTCTCTTTTACTATGTCGAGTGGATTTCTTTGCTCCACGAAACATCAATGGATGTAGATGATTTTAAAAATTATTAATAATGCTTGTGTCCATGCAAAACAAGTGAAATTTTGATTGTGCACTAACCCTCTAATGCGAATTACATCGAGTGTGGTGTGAAAGAAGTTTTCAAGGGTCAAGAGAGGAGGGTGATATAGTGTGATTAAGAAGAGTGCAAGGCCAAAGCTTGGGGATGCCCCCGTGGTTCATCCCAGTAAATTCTAAGAAGACTCAAGCATCTAAGCTTGGGGATGCCCAAGGCATCCCCTTCGTCATCAACAATTTATTAGGTCACTTCTAGTGAAACTATATTTTTATTCGGTCACATCAGATGAATTTTACTTGGAGAATTGTTTGTTTTCTTTTGTTTTATTTGGTTTTCCTTACTGCAATAATATTAATGGAACCCAGCATTCTTTTTGTGGGAGAGATACATGCTCCGCCTTTTCATATGAATACTCGTTATGCTCGTATTCTTAGTTTTTCTTCTAGATGCTGCAATCCTTTTAGCTCCTGTTTTTCATGCATCTCTTATTCAGAGTTGTTAGTTCTAGTAGAGTTATGTTATTACTCTCTTGTTTAATTGCTATATCCCTTGGAGAGTTTTTGTTGAATGGTGCTTGATGGAAATAGAAAATGTTGCTTGTGGTAGATGGTATAACGATTTTTTTTGCATATTCTTGTAGATCATTAAATTGTTTCACTTGATTATTTGTTGTTGTTTTGAGATATTAATATGCTTAATGGTAAAATTGATGGTTTAGTAGATTTAAAACAATTAATGGTTGGTCTAAAAGCTTGAAACTGTGCCACACTCAAATAACCAGTTGATGAGATAATGGTATATGACTTCCTTTGCTGATAACAATCGTAATGGATTTTTGTTACGCGCTACGGTCGGGGTAGCTAAAAGTGACTTGTCACTTCCATGGACCCTCTTGGAGTGATTTTCATTATTCCTTGTAAGATCATAATTTTAGTTGTAATCTTTTAACATGTGAGTTCTATGTTACGGTTTTCTGGCACTTCCACCATCCATATTTCTAGCCTCTTTGGTGATGTGCATTGATCATTCTCACATTGAGAGTTGGTGCAAACTTTGCCAATGCATCCAAACCCCGTGGGAGAAATTCGTTCTTCTACACATAAGCCAATAATTATTTTTCTCAAAATAGCCACCATACCTACCTACCATGGAATTTCCATAGCCATTCCGAGATATATTGCCATACAACATCCATCTTCATTATGTTACTTGCTGTCATGCTTCATTGTTATTTTGCATATTGCTACACTGGCAGGAGCATTTAGTTTTATATACATCAGAGATATTTCAGTTTGAGTTATGAGTACTAAATATGTGATGATTCATTGTAAAATAGAGTGTTTCCCCTACCACTGAGGTTACATATCAAAAAAAAAATCCCAAAAAAAGAAAAAAGAAAGAAAGAAAGGGCAAAAGAGAGATAATAAAGAGAGAGGGGGCAGCACTACTATCATTTATTCCACACTTATGCTTGGTTAGAATCATTACTACAGTTTGGAGAGAGTTTTCATATTATGACTTGCATAACTATGTGGGAAACTTACATTATAGAACTTGGCTTGTATATTCCAATGACGAGCCTCCACAAAATAGCTCTAGGTCTTCATGAGCGAGCAAGTTGGATGCACCCCACTAGTTCCATTGGAGAGCTTTCATACACTTATAGCTCTATGTGCATCCGTTGTGTGGCAATCACTACTCCATGCATAACTTCGATTATAAGACTTCCTCTTGTCTAATGATCACTTTCAGTTGTGTGAGACTTTCTTCCATTGACCATCCAAACCCCCCATAATGTTCTTTTAGCCATAACATCATGGTGCCAGGTACCAATACAGAACGCTTGCTTGTTTTGAGTGCACAAATATCTTAATGATTTTCATACGTGCATATTGTGGTCACTTGACTTGATACTAACATGAGTTGTTGTGAGAGTTGGATGCCTTGGATGATTATATTGTTGTTTTTGAAGCTTAAATCATCTTTAATAAACCTTGCATAGTGGATTGTCTTTTAGTATTGATTCATTGAAAAGTTTTACTTTGTTCTTCCTAATGATTTATGCATTATTCTATTTGATATCAACTATAAACCACAACCTTTATTCATTTGATCCTAGTTTACAGGCTTTACATTATAATGATGATAAAGTTTATGTTGGTATCATGTCACCTCAGAAATTATTTGTTTTTATCGTTTACATACTCGAGGACGAGTAGGAACTAAGCTTGGAGATATTGTTACATCATAAACGTATCCACAATTTCTGATGTTCCATGTTGTTTTCAGACTATATGCTACATGTTTCCTTTACACTTTATGCCCTTTTTATCGATTTCCTGGGACTAAACTATTGACAAGATGCCACAGAGCCAGATCCTGTTTTCTGTTGATTTTAGTTTCAGAAAAGTTGTTCTGGAAATATTCTCGGAATTGGACGATTCGAAGCCCGGAAGTCTTAGAAAGTTATCGCGCACACGGAGTACGGAGGGGACCCGAAGGGGAGCCACAGGGGCCCCAAACCATGAGTGGGCGTGCCCCCTGGCCGCCCACCGATGTTTACCTCACGCCTATATATTCTACTTGAAGGGTTAACCCTAAATACATAAGCCTTTTTCACCGAAAATATCCGCAACCGCCATCATCGTCAACCCTAATTTGGGAGAATTCTGGAGCTCTCCCCGGCACCCTGCCGGGAGGGAATCATCACCGGAGGGCTCTATATCACCATGCCCGCCTCCGGAGTGATGCGTGAGTAGTTCATCCTTGGACTACAGGTCTATAGCAGTAGCTAGATGTTTGTTCTCTCCTCTTTATGCCTCATGTTTAGATCTTGTGAGCTGCCTAACATGATCAAGATCATCTTACTGTAATGCTACATGTTGTGTTTGCTGGGATCCGATGAATATTGAAGGCTATGTCTAATTATTATCAATCTATCATGTTATTTTCATGTGTATGTTATTTATGATCTTGCATGCTCTCTGTTGTTAGTAGATGCTTTGGCCAAGTAGATGCTAGTAACTCCAAGAGGGAGTATTTATGCTCGACGGTATGTTCATGCCTCCCTTTCTCTCACGCTCGAGTGAAAGAAACGTAAACGGGTGGGGGATGTGTTGTTGCCACTAGGGAGAAAACAGCGATGTTTATATTGTTTACAATACAGACTTTGCTGACTGCGATTATCTGTTGCTTGCAACTTAATACCCAAGGTTTGCTCGGATGACATTCTGAGGGTGGATTATTAGTCATAGATGCAGCTGGATAACGATCTATGTATCTTGTTGTAATGCCCGCATGAATCGCATAGTAATCATCATGTCATGCATATGCACTACGGTGCAACTTTTATATCTGTCAATTGCCGAGCTGTAATTTGTTTACCCAACATGCTATCTATCTGTTTTTGAGAGACACCTCTAGTGAACTGTGGACCCCGGTCCATTTTCCTCCTACTGATAATACAGCCACTGCAATCACTATTTTCGTAATGTTACTATTGTTTTCCTACTGCCATCACTGTTCTCTTTTCATCTGCTGCAAACAAGTACCGTTTTCCACACCATACTTTAAACCTCTTTGTTTTCAGCAAAACCGGTGAGATTGACAACCTCACTGCTTCGTTGGTGCAAGGTGATTTTATTGTGTTGTGTAGGTTCCATGTTGCTTCTGAACCGGTAGTGCACCCTGCCACATTAGCTGCATCAACCTTCGTAAGTGAGTTCTTTCTCCTACTGGTCGATTCAACCTTGTTTTCTTTCTGAGGGAAACTTTCTACTTTGCTCTTCATACCTTCCTCTTGGGGTCTCCCAACGAACGTGTGTTACATGCGCATCAATCATCAATCAACAAGGAATATTATTCATTCGTATACCTAGAACAAGGAATTATTCCCCACTCCTATATCTAACATCTTTTCTACCGAGAACATAATACTTCACTATGTTGTACACGACGAAGAAGAGGAAGTTGAGTTCAAAGGTGAAATACCGGAGGACTATAACATTGAAGCAGAAGAATTTGAGGAGGAGCCGTACACTACCACCACAATACACTATATACCAAGACATGAACGAGCTCGAAGACCACATTAACAATATCAACAACCTCGCAACAAATATCTGTAACGCTTCTTTCGATTTTGCAAACAATTTTTATTCTTGGAGTGATACTTTGTACCCAGTAATTTCCAGCTAGCACCACAATGATCATAATACTTCTATATCAAGAGGTGGTGACAAGTTATCTTCTTATTCACTTTTCAGTTTTTATTTTGAGTTTGTTTTTTCTATCACTTGAATTGGAGTAGCATCCAACTTTTTTTTTAGTTTTCAAGTTTTTTTTTGAAGTTTCTGATAGATTTGCTTTTGTGCCAATTTTCTATTCTTAAGAACCCGTCTATAAAAATACAAAAATATTTTTCCATTTCTCTTTACTCTCTGGATGTTTCTGTAGCACCACAATTATTTTGCAGAAGAGTGGTCATTCATGAGTTTTCAAGAAATACAACCTAAGTAAGAGAGGAATATTTCATTGACATGAGGTATATCTTGTGAACCCCACTTTTAGGTTGCAAGTTCACAGGAATAGTATCATCAAATTATTATATGCATGTGGGATAGCAAATCTTGATAGATAGAGTAAGAATCTTATTCACATAGTTATTTAGTATTGTTGCTCTTACTCTATTTTCTTGTAGTGAAGCATGTCTTGCCAAAGTACTAAATTATATAAATTAAATGAACAAGAAAAAGTCTTTACATGAATAGTTGGGTGATTTAGAAATGTTGTTTGAAGAGTCTAATGCGATAAGTACTCAATCCCATAGTATTTAATGTTATTTGTCTCGAATATTGCCTTTAAAGAGATTTGTCTTGTAGAATATATGATTAGAAGTAAGTAAGATTCATGCTAAAAGTTTTCCATGTTAATCACACTAACAGATATTGCTTTACGCGTGTCTCTACCCTTTGTTGCACCCATGGGATGCTGACAACTCCGCTGGCCTATGAACAATCTATCAAAGTTAATCTCAGATTTTGGCTATGAGTTTTCTTAACACTTGTAACTGAAATTTTATAGTGGGTAAAATTATCAGTTCTCTCATGGGAGTTACACACTTAAGCAAGCTGGACACTCCTCTGACTCTTGAACAATCAAAATATCCGAGGGAAACCTCTAATACCCGAGTCATGAGTGAATCTAAAGTTATGAAAACATGTTGTAGCCTAGATTTCCGTTCACATCGTTGATCAAACATATACAATTCTTTTGGCATGGTCTCATTACTATTAACCTACCGTTATTGAAAGTCAGTGAAAAGAAAAGGTGCATTATAGAGCCATTTACTTTATGCCATTGGGAGTTAATGAGTTACTCTCAGGTTATGCTTATTCAAACATTGCTCTCACACACTTATTATGATAAATTTAATCCTTCTAAATTTCCCTTGGAAGGCTTGCATTTTCTACATAAACTAGAATGATTGTTGCGTTACTAAATGTCCATGTTAATATGATCTTTATTTTAAATGTCTTGGCTTACCGAAACTGCTATGATACTTTGTTGTTACACTATTTATATTAATCTTTGAGCTGAAAGAAGTGTGAGCCATCAGACAACCAATTGTGAGTGAAATAAAATTATCGTTATCTCGGTTTAAACAACGAGTTCCTTATGATTTTGTTACTTGATCAGGACGATCAAGATTTAACCTTGGAGATGTTGATGCGCCCAAAAATGACACATCTTTATCTATGTTTAAACTGTATCTTTGTCATGAAAATGATAGATAAGTCACTCTAAATCTGCCACTAATCACTAATGTGCAATTTATTTGCAAATCACCATGTCATTATTTTTATTGCTGATATTGGACAAAAAATCACAGGAAAATAGGGCGAGAAGGAAGGAAAAGATAAAGATCAGAAAATCAATTAAAGTTGTCCTTGCAGCTCACTTAACAACCCCCGTACGGTCAGCGTTGACAATACTGCTCACCGTACCAGCTATCAGAAGCACCATTAGATCAAAGCAACCAAAAGTCATTAAAGGGCCCAGAGCCAATTCATGAAGGAAGATGCCCGAAATCCTAGTTCATTCGATGGAGCCCCTTGTAAGGAGAAGAAACAACCCCCAGAAGAGAGTCACGCACCATATCATCTCCAATGTCGTCACCACCATCCACTCCACGCAAGACCACGAATTGTTGCCGCATCTCCACCACCACCGTAGTCATAGCCATACTTCTACTTTGTGATCTAGATCCCATCGCGATTGGCAACATTGTAGTAACTACCAATCTATTCAATCCAAGTAGTATTTTAGCAACAATGTTTAATGTTTCTGATATGATTGCGATGTGTGAGTAGTCTCCCTCGGGTTATGGGTTGAGCCCTAACCTTGCAGCTATTTGCTTGATCTAACCCATGAGATAATTAGTATAATGAGTTCATTTATATTATTTGTGAGTGTTCTACTATCCGCGCCTCGCTCCTAGGACTTTTTAGGTACCCAAGACCCCGAAGAATGACCAAGGTAAATGTATAATGAGAGTGAAGTGGAAGTTTAATCGGGAAAGTTTGTGGCAGGAGGATCAGTAAGACTGCTCGAGGTGGATCTCTCAAGAACAACAATGACATCATCGTGCTAAATGTTTTCGTCTTTCTTTCATAATTAAAAACCAAGGCAACCCCGCGAGGAAGAAACTATATAGGTCCAACAGTTGGACGAATTACTCTATGTTAACCCTTGCTCGGATGCGTAGTGGACTACGGATGCATCGCCTACATACATCTAAATGGCGTATGTATTAATTATACTAAACTACGTTAATTTTATCTTATTTATCCAATGCTACTAATGCAGGTGAAACCTTAAGACAATGCCTACTTTTGATCATTGATAACAAACCATTTTTTGTAAAACAAAATTGGTCCGCTAAAACAGGAATTAGCAAGCTTTCTGTGGATTCAACAATTGGTCTCATCAAGCTCCTACTTCCCGGTTCGATGAAATCTTGAGTCTCAAGGGAAAAAGCTACATACTACATTCAGTAATATGGATCGAAGGTATCACTCATGTGTGGTCGTTGGGTCCACATGTCAACCACCCAATACTTGGGTGCTGCTCTGGGGCATTTGAGCCCCCTCCAGCACTCCCCCTCTTCGGGTTTTTCTCTGAAACTCTTCCGGAACCCTATTCATTTTGTTCTTCTCCCCAATTCCGGCTAATTGTGTGTTTACAAGAAGGACTTTTAATGCCTTTAATCATCATATTTCGTCCCATACTTGGCCTCCTTGGCTTATACGAGATTCCTCCTTTGATTTCTCATTCCTGTGTACACATACGTGAATGGTGCATTTTGTCATAGTAAAATGCTAAAATCCCTACATCTAGACATGAATTCCTTAAGTAAAAGCACTATATAAAATGTACGCATCAAGGAGTTCACAAGCTCATGCATGATCACGGTACCAACCGGCATAGAAACCAAAAGATTCTTATAGAAAGGTTGTGAGTTCTCGACATAGAAAGGGTCACCAACGGCGAATCCTACGTTGATCACACATAACAGAACAATAATCCACCCAACTTATAATAATAAGTCATGTTCAACTATGATCTAGATAACCACATAACAAAACCCACAAATCTAAAGAACATAAGATAAACTAGAAAGCACACAACCAACAAAAAGTTCTATACAGATAAAGATAATCAAATGCTCACATATCTAGATTATCACATGAAAATGAATCCTACAAAGATTTAGGGTTTGTTTACTTACAACCATCGGTCCAGACATGAGAAAACGAGGACCGCTCGAATAGAGGAGGTAGTAGATTTGCCACCACCGCCGTTGCTGCAACTGTATATGATTGTGTCACTGATTGCCAACGGGAGACGAGAGATCGATTGGGGGTAATGGTGGTATAGATTTGGACAGTGAGAGGGGAGAGTATAAATAAGGGAAGGATTTTTACTAGAGTTTACCGAATTTCTCCCTTTCCCATTTCCATTGCTGCACGCCGGCTCCTGCTATTTCCATGGTCGCACAATCTTGTACAAGCATATTGAAGATTTTGCAACTCTAAAGATTTTTTTAGGAAAGCACCGCTAGAGCTGGCAACGAGTCAAGCTCCACAAAAATGGCCAATTCGTACGTGCCGAGCAGGGTTGGTTTTTGATTGATTTAATGAGTGTGTTGGACTAAGCTTAAACCCCATACATGAATCCAAACATTTGGGATTTGGAGCCGACGGAACTAGTCAGAGAATCCACGGCCTACCAAAACGCGCCTTTAGAAAACACCTTAAAAACTATCGGCCTTTATATTTTCTGGCGGCTATATGGGCTGGTGCTGTTTTTTGGGCATACCACATCCCAGATAGCCAGCCCGACCTGTAAACATTTCGATTGTGCCCATCAAATGGACGCAATCGTCCGGTATTTGTATCACTCGGAGAGCACGATACGGGCTCAGACCCGAGCCTTTATGTCGTTGCTTCCCACACCCCCCACCCTCTCTCGTCGCAGACGACCAATTCAATTACCTTCACCAACACATTCGTCACTGCCCCTCACGATGATGTTACTGGTGTTCTTCCTACGTAACCGTCAAGATAACTATGCAGATAACGATGCATGCCGATACATGCATTAATCAAGAATCACGACTCTGGGACAGTGAAATGGATGTAGTCGTAGAATAAGTCTGAACAATCGTAGACCCTCACAACTAGGTGAACAGACAACGACGTCGCCTAGAGGGGGTGAATAGGCGATTAAAACTTTTCCGGTTAAGGTTTGCTAAATGCGGAAATAAACTAGGTGTTTAAATTAACAAGCACACAACCTAAATATTCTAGGGTCAACTAGGTGCACCAACAACTTATGCTAAGCAAGACAAGTAACAAGGTGATAGCAAGATAAATAACTTCAAGCACGAAGGCTATCACAATGTAAATTGCATAAGTAGAAAGCTCGGGTATAGAAATAACCGAGGCACACGGAGATGATGATGTATTCCCGAGTTCCTCCCACAAGGGGAGTACGTCTCGTTGGAGGGGTGTGAGCTCGCCACAAAGGTCTAGTCAACGTCACAAAGGCCTCACCCTATGCTCCGATGAACCCCGACACAAAGGCCTAGTTCACCTTCCACTATTGGCAACCTTCAAACCCGAGGCACGCATCCACAACTTAATTGGAGGCTCTCGGTGTCACCACAATCTTGGGGCACACATCCACAACTTAATTGGAAGCTCCCAAGAACACCACAAGTCGTCTAGGGTCCAAGACCCAAGAGTAACAAGCTCACAATCTTTCACTTCCACGAATCCTCGTGGAGAGACAAACCGATGCAACCAATGCAAATGGCAAGAGCACAAGTGCTCAAATCCTTCACTCTCAAATTCCAACAAAGCAACAAATGCTTATGGGGGAATAAGAGAGGAAGAACAATGGAGGAGAAATACAAAGAACTCTAAGATCTAGATTCACTAAGTTCCCCTCACTAAGAGGAGAGATGGATTGGTGGAAATGTGGATCTAGATCTCCTCTAACTTCTCCCTCAAAGATATGTAAGAACCATTGGAGGGATTGAGAGAGGAGGAAGGTTTTCAAGGTCAACAAAGGTGTGGAGAGAGGAGGAAAACGTGTTGGGAAGCCTTGGGGTCAAGGGGGAAGAAGACCCCCTTAAATAGGCACAACGGTACTACCGCTACGGGGCGTTTCGGTACTGGTTCGGGCGGTACTGGGGAGGTACTGGACCGGTACTACCGTTGGACCAAAAACAGAAAAACCGCCGATACGAAAACGATCATAACTTTTGCGTCCCGACTCCGTTTTCGATGATCTTGGACTCGTTGAAATCGCAACGACGAGCTATACAATATTATGCAGAGAAACATCATTGTAAAACAATGAAACTAAAAACCACAAGGGGAAAGGTAAGATCTCTCTAAAGAGGACCAACCAAGAAACCCTTCATCATCAAAAACTCAATAGGTGTTTCACGTGAAAACCGTTTTTGATGAACTTGGGATTGTCATGAAGATCACAACAAGCACCAAAACCCATAGAGATAAAAGCCAAATAAGAACCAATAAAGATGATATGCAAGAGTGCAAAGGTTTGAGGTCTCCACAACGATTCGATCAAGTTACTCACTTGAGAGCCCCTCTTGATAGTACGACTATCGATCCTATAACCCGGTCTCCCAAATGTATGAGACCGGTAAAATAGAAAACCTATCAAGATTATACCTTTGACTTGAGCATTCCACTTGAGCTAGATGATGATGATCTTGACTCTCTCAAGTTGGATCTTCTTTCTTGATCGCGCTTGCTAGCACAAACTCCGCTTGATGAAGACTTGCAAGTTGCCCCCCCCCATACACCATTATGGGAGAGACTAGCTTCCCCATACACCATTATGGGAGAGACCCTTCTAGGCAAATCTTCACAAGGCCACAATCTCCAAAAGGGTGGCAAGCATCAAGCATAGGATATCTTCTAGATGCTTCACTTGAGCTTCCACGTCAAGCTCGATGGCAAACACCGCTTGACGACATAGACCATGGGCTATATGAAATCTTTCTTGTGAAGCATGCCCATGGAAAGATACCTAACCACACATAGAGATAGCACACACACATATCATGGGTTAGTTCACAAAGCTATATGGACAATTGCTTACCATTACCACGAGATACATAATCCCACTAGGTACATCTTGTAGCTTTGTGTGTTGATCACACGCATGATCAACCTTGTATATTTTCTCCTTTCTTTGTCCATAAAGTTGATGTCTTGAAGGTAGACATGAATGACCACTCCATATTGTTCTTCAAGATATCAAGCAAATAAGCTTAATAGCACAGCGGTACTACCGCTGCACACAGGCGGTACTACCGCCCTCTGACATCACAGTGTACCAGTGTACTGCCCACTGGAGCTCGGCGGTACCACAGAAGTACCGTGAAGCTCTAGTAGCGGTACTACCGTAACCTGGCAGCGGTACTACCGTTAGCCTCGAACTCGATATAAATCGAGAAGGCTGGCGGTAGTACTAGGCCACTACCGCCCTAGTACCGTAATCATTACTGTGAGAAAAACTTCCCTAGCGGTACTTTGACCGGTACTGCCAGCGGTACTACCGCATCCTGGAAAGAGCAGTACTACCGCTGACGGTAGCGGTACTACCGCCGTGGGGAGTGTTGCTCCGAAAATGACTAAGTACTAGCGGTAGTACTATGCCGGTACCGCCTGGGTACCGTGGATATCAGTGGCCTTTTCTTTGCTAGCGGTACCTCCAGCGGTATCACCAGCGGTAGTACCGCTCCTGGGAGGAGACGGTACAAACCGCGGTACTACTGCTGTCTGGGGTGTACCAGGTGTGCCGCAGCAGTACAACTCCATGAGGAGCGGTACTACCGCTGCACAACCCGGTACTACCGCTAGACAGAGAAAAAACTTCTCGGCCATCTTGGACATCAAATGATCTTCTTCGATTCACACAAGGACTCAGGGGCGGAGCTCCCCTTAGGGCAAGGTAGGGCAGCCGCCCTACCTTGAATTTTGGCAAAAACTGCATATATATAGTCATTTTACGTTGTATATTCCAGTTTCTCTAAGTTCTACATGTTCTGGAAACAACAACTAAGGAAAAACCTACCAACTGGGCCAGCTACAAAGGAGTTCAGCCGAACTGGACCTTGATGGGCCACCCGCGGGGAGCCTGAAGGGCCTCGCTCGGCCAGCTCAGGCGCGTAGTACAAGGCATCATCACTCATCAGGTAGCTAGGTAGCTACCTTCGCGACCTGTTCATTGCGTTCGGCTCCTCCCTGCTCGATTCCCCCTCTG
Source organism: Alopecurus myosuroides (assembly GCA_028641055.1). Taxonomy (NCBI): domain Eukaryota; kingdom Viridiplantae; phylum Streptophyta; class Magnoliopsida; order Poales; family Poaceae; genus Alopecurus; species Alopecurus myosuroides. The sequence continues at coordinate 82,671,530 of CM054060.1, forward strand.
TTCGGTTCCCGAGTCTCCGATGGGAAGCAGCAACAGCATCAAGGGGTAATCCTGAAAGGGCACCCAGCCAGGGCAAAGCTAGGGCATTGACGAAGAGATGAGCCGGACGGCAGCTGATTTATAGCGACAAACTGAGGTATAGATTGATTGCTACTATCAATTTTGTTTTGTTGTTGTTGCAACGAGAGGTTCAGCCAAGGAAAAAAAGATTTCTTGCTCCTTTTTTTGAGCTCAGTCCTCTCCTATGTCTCCCAAAATTTGGAATAGCGTTGTTTTCATCCTTGTTGGTCTGTGTCAACATCAATCAACTTCTTCTAATGAACAGCCAAGACCCTGCCATGGCCGATCTCTTCACGTGAAGCAAACTCTAATTTTCTTTTAAAAATGGAAACCCCATAATCTTCTCATCATGCCCACACCCTCGTCGTCCCTAGCGAGCCTCACCGGGGAAGCAATCGTGGAATTCATAGCATCCAAAGTTTGTTTCTTCTGAACCTGAAGTGAACTCTCCTTTCGTTCCGAGATAAATCACATGTCGCACCTAATAATTTTAAAGTTTGGAACCGTAGAAACGCACAGAATATGTGCTACTGCCTTCGATCCGATTTAATGGTCGGAGTGACATGCAAATTTTTCATACACCTTAGGTAAACCTGCGTCCATTAATTCGGATCGGAGGGAGTAGTATAATACTATAAAATATGGATGTGTCTAAATAATTTTAATTTTGTTGCATAATTTTTTTTTCTCTTTAGAGTTAGCCCGACCTCGATTTTTTTTCGTCCTCCGCCACTGCAAGGACTCCAAACTATTCTTATGGACAAGTTCTGAAAGAATATCTCAATGCAAACATTAGTCCTTAAGGATTGTCATTAATTACCAAAACCACATATGGGGGCACCATGCGCTTTCAATCTCCCCCATTTTGGTAATTGATGACAATCCCTTTTTACGAGGGTTTATATAATGAATAAAGCAACCATGCAACACAAAGAGCAAGGATTCAAGAGCATGGAAGGCAAATGCTTAAGAACGAGCCTAAAGCATAAAACCAAATTCCCTTAAACACTCTAAACTTCTCCCCCATTGGCATCCATTTCCGAAATGGGAGGAAAAAACTAGAAGGTCAATACAATAAGATCTCCTCCATAGTGTATGCATTCCTCATGATATGAGTGAAATCAAGTGCATATATCCAACAATGAATAGATGGAGGGGGATCAAACTATATTGAGGATCCTAAGATTGCAAATAAAAAATATTCCTCTAAACATCTCCCCACAAGGAGACAAGCAACCGAAGAGATCCAATAAGAGAGTTCTAGAAAAGAATAGAGAAGATCCCCAATGTCTATGCACTATTGATGAGTGCACAAATATGGAATCATCACTCCCCATAATCATCTACAACCCACAAGAAGTGCAAGAGAATAGATGGTAAACGAAGCAATGCAACTTGCAACAAACAAATAGGTCCACAAGCTTATTAAGATGCAAAAGAAGTACCAAATGAAAATCCAAGCTTGTGCCTTCTAGGAACCACCAAAGAATAAAAATCAATAAAAGGTGGTCACTAAAGAAATAGAATACCAATTAAAGGTGTAACTATTCTCATGTGTATAAGTTTCTAAGTGGACACCAATCACAAAGATATAAGTCCACAAAGAAATATGCACACACAAAATAGGTACGAAAGAGAGGAACATGATATCCAAAAGAGAGTCATAAATACACCAATAAGATTTTTGCTTGAAGGCAAAGCACAAGATCAATTTTATCTTAAAGGGGTATAGATGAACAAACAACAAACTCATCAAAGCATCACAAATATCACAAGGGAAAGTGATAATTGGAATGCTTTGAGAAAGGTAACACGTATCACAAAAAAGGCAAATGGTTTTTGATAATTCATCGGCATTTCGTCGGAATACATCCTGTCTTTTCACCTTTGTAGTCCTATGCATAGTCAGTACTATAGCCCCAATCATAGCAACTAATAAAATCAAACTAGAAACCAAAAACCAGACGGAATAGTAGGTATAAAGCAAATTGCCCAATGTTTCCAAATATTGCATATGAGGGACTTCGAGTAGAAGTTGCTAGATTAATATACTTGGGATTGGTGAATCATAAAAATGATTATAAATATCCCCTAGATATGTAATCATCCCGGCTTACTCATATTTGCAATAAAGATGTTTTGATAAAACACTTGCAAGAACCAAATGAAATGCAACAAAAATGAATTCATGCCAAGATACAACCTACACAAGGTTGAGAGCTAGAAATGTATGCATGAGATAGATACTTGTTACCGAGAAGACATTGGTGATGAAGAGGATGCGAGTTTGATAATCATCATAGCTTGCCTCCTATAATCCAATGGTGAAAACACCTTCCTTATGAATGAGGCAAGCACCCAATGCATCTCCATTGTACCTAAAAACAAAATTCAAGTACAACATGGTACCCTAACTCAATGGGTCCAAATTAGTTAGAATAACTAAAATACATAGGACAAACTCCACATAAATATGTGCATATTAATATGAATTTGAATTTCATGCACCTCTTAGCCATTTAGGATTTGATGGAGTTTATCCTATATACTGGATCAACGAAAGTAAGCATGCCAAAAGATATACATAGTAAATATACATGCACAAAACTTTCAAGAACCACAACAAGATACAAATTGGACAAAACACCAATTAAACCAAGAAGAATTATCCAAATTATATCAAAACCCAAATCAACACATGATTGAGGAAACCAAATAGAGAAGATACCAAAAAAAGGTCAAAGAAAAATCAAACCCTCTACAGTTTTCATGATGGCACACAAAGTACCAAGACGAAAAAATGTTCATCCTCCAAAGAGACAAGTCATTGTGATAAAATACAAATTTAAAGACAACAAGTGTTCAAACGCATATATTATAGTTCTTCCAAGAATAGTGCATTATTTATGATCTTGCATTTTAATACAAAATGCACACAATGGAATCATTACTCTCCATATATATTATTCAAACACTAGTCATGTTTAAATAAAATAAATAGGATGCAATACCAATTTAAGGAACAGTGATCTACTCAATGTAGGATAGCTTCCCCAAGAATAGTGCAACCTAAAGAAGTATGACTTTGAACATAAGTTCACAAGTATGGGATCATTGCTTTTCCTACCACAAGAAAGCACAAAACAAATTTTGAGTAGAGCAAGGAAGACACAAGGTACTTAAACCAAACAAATCATTGGCAAGAAACAAGGAAATTTTAGAGCAAAGACCAAAGTAAATATGATCAATAAACTTACCACAAATAATTATCACTTGTCAAAGACAAGAGATGTATGGAGATATTTCTCGGTGGTAGAATTGTTCACAATCATATTCACAAAACTTAAGCATGTGACAAAAGATAGGAATAGAAAAACATGCTTAGATAGAGATTCTTGAAGGCTTCAAATAAGGACCGAAAATGCAAAGCACCAAGAAAATCTCACAAACAGGATACCAAAAGAAGAGAGACAAAACACATTTAAGAAAACATGGAACTTGTTTGAGCAACATGCCACATAAGAACAAGATAACTAACAATATCAACTCTAGGTGGCAATACCTGACATGTTCACATTTTATAGGCTTGTAATATGTACATAGCTTATTACTCCCCCATAATGTGATAATCCATTTTTTTAACAAGAGGCAGATAAAATAAATACAACTAGAGAAAGTTAATGGACATTAGAATTTGAATTTCTCATGAGAAAGACATACCATATAGAGACAAGATAATATTGATATATAAACACTAAGTGGTATTCCTCATGTACACACATTTTAGGATAGTAAAGTGCCAAGAGCATATTACTTCCCCAAAATGGGATAGTCCATTAATCTCTCAAAGAGCCAACTAAAATAAGCAAGAATTGCAATGAAGGCTCAACACAAAGCACATAAGTACATGGAATGCAAACCAACAAACATAACTAGATTACTCAAGATAGGTAAGTAGTAAGCACAACATATACAAACACATGCTAGAAACAAAACTAACATATGCAAGGGAGCATGCAACTTTCAATGAATATATGAATTAGATACAAGTTACCGCAAGGAGGCACATTGGATATGAGATATATAAAAATCCAAATGACTTGACTTGAGGAAATATAATTGATGAAGATCCCTTAATTATTCATGAGATAGCTAAGTCTCCAATACCCTCCAACAACACCTATTGATCAAGTTTGAGATTGTTGGTCCCCAACCAAGTTGGGTCCTAAGAGGTTAGTCACAATAGGTTTGGCAACCCAAATGGTTCTCTTCTTGACACCACTTTGAGTACCAACAAAGTTGGCAAACACATAGCCCACATTATCCTTCCGAATGGAATACACATCATCAACAAGGATAGGGTTGGATAATGTGCCATTAGTGCATGAAGAAGCAAGGTGTCCCTTCTCACGAAAAAGGTAGCAACATCGACTCTTCTCTTTTTTCTTAATAGGCTCCTCAACTTGAGGATCATTGGCTTGAGTCTTCTTAGGAGGTGGTCGTTGTTCAACTCGTGGTTGAGCATGATATTGAACAAGAGGTCGCTTCCCTAGTTGCTTCTCACTTAGAGACTTCTTTTTTAAAGGGCAAGATCTAACATGGTGCCCTTCACTCTTGAACTTGAAGAAAATAATCTTGGCCGGATGTTTGACTTGTTCTTGGCCATTCTTCTTGTCAACCATGGACTTGTTCTTGATACTGGAGTTCAATCCAAGTCCACTCTTGTAATTTGGAAGTCTTCGCACTCTCAACATCTTGTCAAGGGTGGAACTCCCTTCATGACTCTTTTCCAAGTCTTTCTTCAAATGAGTGACTTGGGCCTTGAGCTCTTTAATTTCCTCTACATGGTTAGAATCAACACAAGAGCTAGAGGAAGTAGATGCTTCATTGTTAGAGCAACAAGGCAAGGAAAGCAATTCATCAAAAGATGTAGAAACATTATGAGAGGATGAATTACTAATACGAGCACAAGTCAATATAGCATTACTAGAAGATATTGTGCTAGTGACCACATGAGGCTCACAAGATGTTACCTTTGTGGTGATAGACTCAAGAGCTAATTTTAGCTTGGTATGGGATGCTAGAAGATCCTCATGAGAGCTACATAGCTTTTCATGACTTTCTTCCAATTTCCCACACTTGCTAGTCATTAACTCAAGTTGAGCCCTTAGCTCAACATTATCCTTCAAAATAGATGCTTCACAAGATGTGGAGTTAGTAGCACAAGCATCATTAGAAATGGAAGAAGACAACTTGGCAAGCTCATTATTCAACCTAGAGTTTTCCTCGATTAGATTAGCATTGCCAACAACAAATTCAACCTTTTCACTTTTAAGCACTTTATATTTAGCATTAGTATGGTCACGTGCTTTAGTGAGATAGGATATTTGTTCATTATAGAGATCCTCAATAGATTCAAGTTTCTCCTCAAGAGTAACTCGGAGCTCATACTCTTCCTCAAGAGACATAGTGAGGGATGCCTTTTCATCGGCATCACTTCTTTCAATCTCACCTTTCTTTTCAATGATTTTAGAGCTATAAATAGCAAAAGACAATATTTCACCCAAAGGAGTGATAGATTTACTACCTTTAGGGAGATCAAGAAGAACCAACTCACACTTTTCCATTAAAGAGACCTCATCCTCAAACTCTCCATAAAATATATCCTCACCCTCATCATCACAAGATGTAGTGGGTTACAAAGGTGGAGATACCTTTTAATCCCTAGCCATAAGGCACACATGATGTAACATCCCAAGTATGAAAAACCACCCCTAGCATGTTTGTTTCTTGTTTAATTAAAGTTTTGCATCATGTCATCATGCTCATTTATTTGTTTGCATTTGTTTCTTATTTGTTTGCACCTGTTTTTCTCTGTTTTCACAATTCAAATTCAAACATATTTCAAATGCTTGTTCATACTTGTCATGTTACAATCTTCTTCAAATAAAAAGTCCAACTCAAACAACCATTTGTTTCCATTTTTTTCCATAGTGCTCAACTATTAAAATGATGGGTTAAATCAATCAATTAAATTCCAAATCTTATTCAAAAATTCAACTACATTTTACAAACAGCACCCAAGTTGAAAATATAAAAATTACCAAACACTTATAAGCATTTGTTCTAAATTAACATAGGGTTCACCCTATTTAAAAGTTTGTTTTCATTAATGTTTACTTAATATAAAAATCATCCAAATTTGAATTAAAATACAAATATCAAGTTATTTTGAAAATTTTGAAAATCAAAGTTGTAGAGTGGTTGCTGTTGGCCTATTCAACCCACCCAAATTTTCCCAAAATTTTCCCAATTCAAAATCCCATCTTATTCTTCCATTTCCTTTTTCTGCAAAAAAAAAACAGGAGGAGAAATTTTAAAAAATAAAAAATGGCGCCAGGGGGCAGTGGGCTGCGCCCAGCCCACTCTTCCCTTCTCCCCGCACGCAGCCCGGCCTTTTTCCTTCTCTCCCCAGCCCGGTACCGCTTCGCTCCTCCCCCTCCTTTCTTCTTTCTGTACGGCGGCTCATCGGCTGGTGCCACGGCGGCAGCCGCGCTCCCCGACGGCCAGGAGAGCTCCTGGAGCCCTATAAAGCTAGCCCTAGGCGCGCGCCGCAACCCTAGCCTAGCCTACCCCCTCTCCCCTCGAGCTCCCGCCGCCGTTTTCCCCTCTCGCTGCCACCTCCCACCTCTCTGTCACCTCACCGGAGAAGCACCCCTCTGAAACCCCGATGAGCACCGCCGCCTCGACGCGCCTTTCACCCACCTAGCTACGGGAATCAACCCACCACCTCTCCCTCCTCCGTTTGGACACCGCAGCCACCCCGGAGAGCCTCCAGATCGCCGCCGCCGTCCACGACTACGCCGTTGTCACCGCCGTTCTGCTCCGAGCCGCGGCGACGACGACATCGTCAGTGAGCACGCCACCCCCTCCTCTCTGTACTCTCTGCATCGCAAGCGCTGGCACGAGCTCACGCACCCGCAGCCCACACGCAAGCCACGGCAGCACGAGCCTGTAGATCGCCGCCGTCCGCCGTCGTCGATTCTCTGACGAAGTTCAGTCCAGCGCGCGCCCGGAAGATTCAGTTCACGAATCTGAAGCTTACCTTAGCGCGTACCCCTTACCTGACAACAATCGAAACACACCCCACTAGTTCAGAGCTAGCGAGCGCATGGGCAGGTCGCGAGTTCGATCCCTCGCGCCCGCGGAATAACCAAGTTTTTGCGCGGCTCGCTGACAGGGTGGCCCCCCCTGTCAGCCACTGGTGATGCCACGCAAGCGCGCGTTAGCCCTAGGCCCACTGCCAGTGTCTAGGGTAGACAGCAGTGCGGTATAAAATGTTTTTAAGCCTTTTTCTTTTCTGTTTAAGTCCCTCCAAATTACAGAATGGTCCCTTAAACTAAAAAGTGAATAACTTTTATTTTATAATTCCAAATAACAAAAATAAAATATGTGTGTTGATCCAAATTTAATTCTCTATCTAATTATAGCATTTGTTTTCTGTTTTGAATTTTCCAAATGCATTCAAAATTTGAATTCAAACAAATCATTTGTAATTTGCTAAAATCCATAACTAATTCATAATTAATCCAAATAATGCAAATAAAATATGTTTTCCATACCATTTTGAACCACCTATTCAAATATAAATTTTGTTTCATGGTTTGAATAATTAAAATTGCTTAAATAATTTAAACCTTGTTTAAATCATTTAAATTTGATAAAATCATAACTTGCTCAAATTAAATTATTTTTGAACATGCAAAATATGTTTTCAAACTAGAAAAGTATAAACTTTTCAAATATGAGTTTGAATTTATGATTGAAACAAATAAAATTTAAATAATATTCAAACTTGTTTTAAATTCATTTAAAACTTGTTTAATTTTGTTTAAGTCATAATAAATTCATCCTAATTCCTTTTTCAACATTTGAAACATGTAATCCACCCAAAATTTTATAATCTTTTCAAATATGAATTTTGTTATTTATTTTGCACAATTTAACTTGGTGAAAACAACAACTATTTGTGTAATCCCTTTAAGGAACCAAAAATTCCCTAACTTGATAACTAAATTTCTAAATTGGTAAACCCTATTTTAAATTGTTTCTATTGTTGTTATTTTGTTGTTTTCCTCATCCATGCATCATACTAATCCACTTTCACCTATTGGTTAATTGGAAAACAATTGTTTCAACCAAAATTCATGGGCTTTCATATGCAACTCAAAATTGCATATGTGTCCATTTAATTGGTGTTACCATGCCAATTAGTATATTTTGATGCATCCATTAACTTGATATGCATCATCCCATGATTGTGCACTATGCAATGATATTGATTGTTTATCTTTCTGCATTGTTTGTTTGCTTCTTCTCGGATAGACGACGACGTTGAGACCGACGATCTTTACGACACCCCTTCTGAGGATCTAGCCCAGTACGAGGCTACTGAGTTTGCAGGCAAGTTATCACTCACATGAACCAATGTGTTCCTTTCAACATTGGTTACCGATACTTCCGTTGTCTATTTTTGCTAGCCCTATGTATCGTTGCTTCTGTTACGAACCTATCACATGATACCCTGAACCCTGATATTGCCTCACCCCCAATCCTATAACCCCGTTGCTTGGGCCCGTGTCTTACTAGCATGCTTAGGGTTGTTTTTGCTCGAGTCTGTTATCAGTTACTTTCTCTTATCATATTTGTTTATATTCTGGGGCTCGATGTTAAACAACAACCTGTTAATTTGAGGTAATAATAAATTGCTGATAAGGCACCGGCAGGAGGCCCGGCGTGGTTTTGAGGCCTGCTAGTGTCGACCCTAATAGGAAAAGGGTCTTGTCTACTGATCCATGATGAGCGCACTATCCGCATGTGGGAAGCGTGTATGGGCGCCCCCCTCAATTTGATTCGATTCGCATCTCGTCCAAATCACCACACTTAGTTCGGGCTTTCCATTTGATGCACGCATATGCAGGTACGAACCCGAGGCCAGGGTGGAACTTTTGTAGTCGGCATTTAGGGCGGCGTGGTCTTCCAGTGCTATGAGGGTCCCCTTTTCTTCGTGGGGCTCGATTAGCCGCGCACGCACAGCACGTGGTGCTTTGGGCTTGATGCGAAGAAGAGTTGAGTTGTGTAGAGTGCCTCGCTTGGTGGAAGTGCATTTCCATCCTGGCGGGATATTCTTACGTGTACGGCCAAATTGGTGCACCCCTGCAGGGATAAATCTTCTCGAGAAGCCGTGTTTTCCGCGGTTATGGTTGACTTGGTGAAAGTACTGGCTAACAAGTACTCAGAACAACTTACACCTAACTAATGATAACCTGACTAGTAATAGACTTTTTGACACAACAATCTGAACCATCACTAATCCAACTGTGTGAGTTATCCTCGGATTGCTTCTTTGGATAAGGGGCGAGATCCAGGACGGGTTTGTGTGGTGGTTAGTTGTAGTTGGTTACGATACGCTATCTTATTCCCATTTCTGATAGCCGGAAGTTGTAGTATGTTTTCTGTAGTTGGTTAGTGCAGCCAGTTGCAGCATCTTTTATATCCTTCCTTCCGTTGATCCCAAGGCATCTGTGCTTGGTGTTGACGGGCTACACTTTGGTGAACTGTGAGTCTTGCTTGCCAGTACGTTTATGTACTGACCCCTTTGGGGCTGTGGTTTCCGCAGACTACGCTTACGAGGATCCCCGTGACGGCTACTACGTGGAGTTTGACGAGGCTGCTGACGAGTAGGTAGCGGACCCGGGCAGGATCCGAGGCATCGTGGATGGGCTCCGTCTTCTTTTCATTTCTGGTTTCTTAAGCCTATTTGGATTTGTATGTACTCAGACCCTTTGAATGCTTCCGCTGATATGTAATGATGTTATGTTGGGACATGTGTCCTCTGGATGATTGTATTTGCTATCTCTGCTCTAGTGAGAGCTATTTGCAACTTATTTCCATCTTTTGTGTCTTAGAGATCTGTTGTGTTATCATTTTGTTCAACGCCGTTGACGTACCATGTGTGTATGGTATGAAGTACGTCAATGGTAGTGTCCTGATTTCTATGGGATGGTTTACGTAGACGCTGAACAGATAGGGGTTGGTTGTCACACATACGTGTGTTGGCCTACTCGTAAGAGATGCGGGTGCCGGTAAGCCCCATAATCCAATCCACTACTGTTCAACGGAACTGCGAGTATCCTCTGGAAGTCCGGGTGCGACAAATGGTATCAGAGCCTGTCTGCCTGTAGGATCCCTTTTACTGGTCGCAGTTGAGTCTAGAAACTATTTTGTAGCTATATAGGAAAAATGAAACGTGAGAGTAGGAATTCTACCATTTTATTTCTTTCCCCACCCACCCTCCCTTTTCTAGTAAGGAAGTGCAACGTTGTTTTCTTTTCTCATCTAAACTTTCAAGTTAGGATTTCACGTATCCTGGTTTCTCTGGGATAGTTATATCTACTAGACCATAGGAATGGAGGTGGTTGTGACATGATTTATCATGTTGCCTACTCATGATTGAGAACGGAGGCGTGTAAGCCCCGGAAGCAAATCCTCTATTCCTTAAGCAGTAGATATTGATCCTTTAGAAGCCCGGATGGGTTTTCAGTAGTACCTCAGGAGTTTTGGTCTCGTGTTTCCCGTTGTTGCTTCGATATCCTGTTCTTCTCAACATCCTTTTCGTCCGTTGAAACCTTGTTGTTGCTTTCCACTTCAGTTCTCTACCGGCGTCTAATCAAAACTTCCTCGATCATCTGCAGATGGATCTCAGGTTCTTCCCGCAGGTGGTTCGGATGACTCGTTGCGAGAGCACTGCCGGTTATCCGGAGATGCTGAGAGACATGGTCACTTATCTGGGGTTCCGTTGGGCACCAGAGTATCAGGTCTACGAGCAGCAGCGAGAGTTTGACCAGACCTACTACCAGGCTATCGTCTACATTCTGTCAGATGATGGCATGAGCGTTGTCCACCGCTACGAGGCAGTAGGTTCCATAGTGGATATGGCCGTGCAGCAGGTAGCTTATGTGAGTCTCACCGTCCTTCGTGCTGACTACTGGGGATTTGACGATTCTATCTATCGCCACATCCCCTGTGGTTACATCACTTCAGAGGGAGCTCACTTCACTCTCTACGACAACCTGGATGTCTACGAGCATGATAACACCAGGCTGCACACCACCGCTCAGTTTGTGAGGCACAGTGACGCAGTTGCCACCACACTTTCTCAGGAGTTGGCCTCGGTCAGAGAGCAGCTCTACCTTGCTTTGACTCGTCTGGCGACGTACACCACAGACTTTGTTGGAGATGAGCGCTTTGCACGTTTCGATCAGCCAGTTGGTCGTCGTATGCCAGATGCTGGAGGTTACGAGCCGATCAGAGGTCCACTCCTCAACCTCGGTGCTGGTTACACTGGGATTCCACGCTTTGGAGCACAGGGAGTCGACGCTATGTACTTCACCACACCTAGAGTCGCTCTCAGACCACGTCAGATCTATGTGGATCGTCGTTCTACCTACTTTCGTGGGCGTGCTCCTCACCGTACCCCTCGTCGTACTACTCACCGCCGTCCTGCGTGATGAGCATGAGAGTACCGATGTATCCATTCTTAGCTATGTTTAGTTATCCTTTGGCTTTCGAACCATGTAATGGTGTGTTGGATATTCTGATGTATTTGAACATGTGATGATGTACCTGTTGGTTATCTATTCATGCGTCGGAATAATCTCTCTTTCGGTTACCAAGTCTATCTGTTTCTGTTGTTGTGCTAAAATGCATGTCTATTCAGGATGCCGCCAACAAGGAACAACCCGCCTGAGCCACCGCCAATCACGGAGCCGTTGACTCAGATGACTCAGGTCGTGACGCAGATGGCCCAGATCCAGGCTAACCAGCACAACAACCAGAATGCTCCACGAGTCAGCATCAAGGAGTTTCTGAGTCTGGGGCCGAGAGCTTTCGTGGCAACACGGGAGCCTCTGGATGCTGATGACTGGATCCGGGAGATGGCCAGGGCTCTGGACATTGCTCACGTTACTGAGGAGGACAAAGTCAAGTATGCCACCTACCTACTGAAGGGTCAGGCAGCTACCTGGTGGGAGAACTACCAGACCATGAGAGCTGGATACCCAATCACCTGGGGTTGTTTCAAGGATGCCTTCCTGAAGCACCACATCCCAGATGGTCTCATGGAAAGGATGCGTGAGGAGTTTTGCTCTCTCAAGCAGGGCAAGCTGGACGTCATTGGCTATCAGAATGAGTTCAATCGCCTCGCTCGTTACGCTGGTGATGAGGTGTCCACTTAGGCTAAGAAGATGGCAAGGTTCCGCCGAGGTTTTAACCCGGAACTCAAGTACGCCCTCACCAACATCAAGTGCAAAGACTTCGAGGAGCTCGTGAACACCGCGCTCAATGAAGAAAATGGGCGCAAGGCGTTCGAGGAGTCTCGGAAGCACTCGCGTGAGGGTGGTTCCTCCTCCAACATGACCACCCCTCCGCAGAAGCGCTGCATCTGGGTGCCAAATGCTGCTGTCACTCGGGCTCCATACGCCCAAGCTTCTCCAGGCTTCGCTTCCCGCCCACCCAACCCAGCTCAGATGCAGGCTCAGAGGTTCTCAATGGGGCAGCCAAGGCCAGATGCACCTCGTGTCGTCACTTGCTACAAATGCAAGCAGACAGGGCACTATGCTGACAAGTGCACTCAGAGGCAGCTACCTCCACCACCTCCTCGCCCCAACACCAACCAGGCAATGGTGCGTGCTCCCCCGGTTAAAGCCTTCAACTCCAACAACAGGCCTGTCGGGAGGACCGCGAGGGTGAATCATGTCAAGGTCGACAAAGCTGAGGAAGCTACTGACGTCGTTCTCGGTACTTTCCCCGTAAACTCTAACCCAGCTAAAGTGTTGTTTGATACCGGAGCATCGCATTCTTTCGTGTCAAAGATCTTTGCGACAGCAGTTAAACTACCTTTTGTTGGTTTGGGTTCCCCGCTAGTAGTAAACTCCCCTGGAGCAACTATGCAAACTTCCAAGATCAGTCACGAGAATCAGATCCTAATTGGAGGTCACATATTCCTTGCTTCCCTCATTCTGCTTGGCAATTCTGACATTGATGTCATTCTTGGCATGGATTGGTTGAAGGCCAATAAAGCTACGATTGATTGCGCTCAGAAGTCAATAACTCTATTCCACCCTTCTGGCCAGATAGTCTATTCTCCAAATGAATCAAGTTCTGTTCAGCTATACACCCTCGATGCTAAACCACTACCTCTACTCGAAAATGTTCCGGTGGTTTGTGAATTCCCTGACGTCTTCCCAGAAGAGTTGCCAGGGATGCCTCCGGACAGAGCAGTTGAGTTCGTGATCGAGCTTGAACCAGGTACTGCTCCAATCTCTAAGCATCCATACAAGATAGCTCCTCCTGAACTAAAATTATTGAAGGAGCAAATCGATATGTACATGGAGAAAGGTTACATTCAACCTAGTTCTTCCGCTTGGGGTTGCCCAACTCTGTTCGTTGCAAAGAAGGATCAAACAAAGAGACTCGTTGTTGACTATCGTCCTCTCAACGAGAAAACCATCAAAAACAAGTATCCAATTCCTCGTATCGATGATCTTTTTGATCAACTTGCTGGAGCCTCAATATTCTCAAAGTTGGACTTGAGGATGGGTTACCATCAAATAAAGATCAGAAAGGAAGATATTCCAAAAACAACTTTCACCACTCGGTACGGTCTATATGAATACACCGTCATGTCCTTTGGTCTCACCAATGCACCGACGACGTTCTCAAGACTCATGAATTCTGTCTTCCATGAATACCTCGACAAGTTCGTTGTGGTATATCTTGATGACATTCTGGTCTACTCAAAATCCGAGGAAGAGCATGGAGAACACCTTCGTCTCACTCTCATGAAACTTCGCGAGCATCGTCTATATGCCAAATTCTCCAAATGTGAGTTCTGGATCCCAGAAGTTGCTTACCTTGGTCATGTCATCTCAGCCAAGGGCATAGCCATTGATCCAGAAAAGGTTAAAGCAATTGTTGATTGGAAACCTCCTAAGACGGTGAAGCAAGTCAGAAGTTTTCTTGGCTAGGCTAGCTATTGCCGTCGTTTCGTCCAAAACTTTTCCAAGATTGCCAAACCTCTCACTGATCTCACAAAGAAGGACAAGAAGTTTGTTTGGTCTCCACAGTGTGATGAAAGTTTCAATCTCCTGAAGACTAAACTCACTTCTACACCAGTTCTGGTTGGCCCAGATACTACCAAACCTTTCCAGATATTCTGCGATGCATCCCTCCAAGGTCTAGGTGCAGTTCTTATGCAAGAACGTCAAGTTGTGGCTTATGCTTCACGTCAGTTGAATGCCCATGAGCAAAACTACCCCACACATGATCTTGAACTTGCAGCAGTTGTGTTTGCCCTCAAGAAATGGAGACAATACTTGTTGGGTAATCGCACTAAAATCTTTTCCGATCATAAGAGTCTGAAATACATCTTCACTCAGCCAGATCTAAACCTCAGGCAAAGGAGATGGATTGAAAAGATTAAAGACTTTGATCTCACCATTTCTTACACTCCAGGCAAGGCTAATGTTATGGCCGATGCTCTTAGTCGCAAGTCGTATTGCAATAATCTCATGATCATGGAAAGCCAACCTCCACTTCATGAAGAATTCCAGAAGCTGAACCTTGGTCTTGTTCCTCAAGGCTATCTTGCTAGCTTGACAGCCATTCCAACTCTCGAGGACAAGATTCGTTCTGAACAACTTGGTGATGCTGAAATCAAGAAGATGGTAGAACACATCAAAGAAGGCAAGGAGAAATTTAAGTCCTTCTCAATTGATGACAAGGGAACTGTATTTTTCGAAGGACGCATTGCAGTTCCTCAAGTTCAAAGTCTCAAAGATGTTATTCTCAAGGAGGCTCATGAAACTCCTCTCTCTCCATCCACCCTGGAAGTACAAAGATGTACCAGGATCTTAAGACACTATATTGGTGGCCTGGCATGAAACGTGAAATTGCTCAGTACGTTTCTGAATGCGACGTTTGTCAACGTGTTAAGGCATTCCATCAGAAAACAGACGGTCTACTCCAACCTCTGAAAATTCCTGAGTGGAAGTGGGACATGATTGAAATGGACTTCGTCACTGGTTTTCCAAAGTCCAAGAAGGGCAACGATGCAATCTTCGTTGTCATTGATCGTCTCACTAAAGTAGCTCACTTCTTTGCTGTCAAAGAAACAATCTCAGCTAGCCAGTTAGCAGAACTCTACACAGCAAAGATTGTTCCTCTTCATGGTGTTCCATTGGAAATAATCTCAGACCGTGGAAGCATTTTCACTTCTCATTTCTGGAAGAGTTTCCAAGATGCATTGGGCACCAAACTTCTGTTCAACACAGCTTATCACCCTCAGTCTCAAGGGCAAGTCGAAAGAGTCAATCAGATTCTCGAGGATATGCTCAGAGCATGTGGTATCTCCTTTGGCATGAAATGGGAGGATTGCCTTCCATATGCTGAATTCTCCTACAACAACAGCTACCAGGCAAGCCTAGGCATGGCACCATTTGAAGCACTCTATGGCCGCAGATGCAGGAGTCCAATCAATTGGTCTGGAGCTGGTGAACGTTCACTCTTAGGCCCTGACATTGTTAAGGAAGCCGAGGAGAAAGTTCGTATCATTCGTGACAATCTCAAGATTGCTCAGTCTCGTCAGAAAAGCTACTATGACAGCAAGCACAGGGATATGATCTATGCACCTGGTGACAAGGCATATCTCCGTGTAACTCCCCTCAGAGGCACTCATCGTTTCGGTGTGAAAGGAAAGCTTGCACCAAGATACATTGGTCCTTTCAACATTCTATCAAGGCGGGCAGAAAATGCTTATCGTCTTGAACTTCCAGAAAAACTATCCAAGGTGCACGATGTGTTCCATGTGTCACAGCTCAAGAAGTGTTTCAAAGATCCAGATCGTGCAGTTGATCATGATTCCATTGAACTGCAAGATGATCTATCTTATGAGGAGCACCCTGTTCGTATTCTCGATGAGACCGAGCGTAAGACTCGCAACAAGAGCACCAAGTTCTTGAAAGTGCAATGGTCGCATCATTCCGATAAAGAGGCAACGTGGGAGACCGAAGAGGATCTTCGCAAGAAGTATCCGGACCTTTTCCTTTCTCAGTAGGAATCTCGGCGCGCGATCCCTTCAAGGGGGGGCGTTTTGTAACATCCCAAGTATGAAAAACCACCCCTAGCATGTTTGTTTCTTGTTTAATTAAAGTTTTGCATCATGTCATCATGCTCATTTATTTGTTTGCATTTGTTTCTTATTTGTTTGCACCTGTTTTTCTCTGTTTTCACAATTCAAATTCAAACATATTTCAAATGCTTGTTCATACTTGTCATGTTACAATCTTTTTCAAATAAAAAGTCCAACTCAAACAACCATTTGTTTCCATTTTTTCCATAGTGCTCAACTATCAAAATGATGGGTTAAATCAATCAATTAAAGTCCAAATCTTATTCAAAAATTCAACTACATTTTACAAACAGCACCCAAGTTGAAAATATAAAAATTACCAAACACTTATAAGCATTTGTTCTAAATTAACATAGGGTTCACCCTATTTAAAAGTTTGTTTTCATTAATGTTTACTTAATATAAAAATCATCCAAATTTGAATTAAAATACAAACATCAAGTTATTTTGAAAATTTTGAAAATCAAAGTTGTAGAGTGGTTGCTGTTGACCTATTCAACCCACCCAAATTTTCCCAAAATTTTCCCAATTCAAAATCCCATCTTATTCTTCCATTTCCTTTTTCTGCAAAAAAAAAACAGGAGGAGAAATTTTAAAAAATAAAAAATGGCGCCAGGGGGCAGTGGGCTGCGCCCAGCCCACTCTTCCCTTCTCCCCGCGCGCAGCCCGGCCTTTTTCCTTCTCTCCCCAGCCCGGTACCGCTTCGCTCCTCCCCCTCCTTTCTTCTTTCTGTACGGCGGCTCATCGGCTGGTGCCACGGCGGCAGCCGCGCTCCCCGACGGCCAGGAGAGCTCCTGGAGCCCTATAAAGCTAGCCCTAGGCGCGCGCCGCAACCCTAGCCTAGCCTACCCCCTCTCCCCTCGAGCTCCCGCCGCCGTTTTCCCCTCTCGCTGGCACCTCCCACCTCTCTGTCACCTCACCGGAGAAGCGCCCCTCTGAAACCCCGATGAGCACCGCCGCCTCGATGCGCCTTTCACCCACCTAGCTACGGGAATCAACCCACCACCTCTCCCTCCTCCGTTTGGACACCGCAGCCACCCCGGAGAGCCTCCAGATCGCCGCCGCCGTCCACGACTACGCCGCTGTCACCGCCGTTCTGCTCCGAGCCGCGGTGACGACGACATCGTCAGTGAGCACGCCACCCCCTCCTCTCTGTACTCTCTGCATCGCAAGCGCTAGCACGAGCTCACGCACCCGCAGCCCACACGCAAGCCACGGCAGCACGAGCCTGTAGATCGCCGCCGTCCGCCGTCGTCGATTCTGTGACGAAGTTCAGTCCAGCGCGCGCGCGGAAGATTCAGTTAACGAATCTGAAGCTTACCTTAGCGCGTACCCCTTACCTGATAACAATCGAAACACACCCCACTGGTTCAGAGCTAGCGAGCGCACGGGCAGGTCGCGAGTTCGATCCCTCGCGCCCGCGGAATAACCAAGTTTTTGCGCGGCTCGCTGACAGGGTGCCCCCCCTGTCAGCCACTGGTGATGCCACGCAAGCGCGCGTTAGACCTAGGCCCACTGCCAGTGTCTAGGGTAGACAGCAGTGCGGTATAAAATGTTTTTAAGCCTTTTTCTTTTCTGTTTAAGTCCCTCCAAATTACAGAATGGTCCCTTAAACTAAAAAGTGAATAACTTTTATTTTATAATTCCAAATAACAAAAATAAAATATGTGTGTTGATCCAAATTTAATTCTCTATCTAATTATAGCATTTGTTTTCTGTTTTGAATTTTCCAAATGCATTCAAAATTTGAATTCAAACAAATCATTTGTAATTTGCTAAAATCCATAACTAATTCATAATTAATCCAAATAATGCAAATAAAATATGTTTTCCATACCATTTTGAACCACCTATTCAAATATAAATTTTGTTTCATGGTTTGAATAATTAAAATTGCTTAAATAATTTAAACCTTGTTTAAATCATTTAAATTTGATAAAATCATAACTTGCTCAAATTAAATTATTTTTGAACATGCAAAATATGTTTTCAAACTAGAAAAGTATAAACTTTTCAAATATGAGTTTGAATTTATGATTGAAACAAATAAAATTCAAATAATATTCAAACTTGTTTAATTTTGTTTAAGTCATAATAAATTCATCCTAATTCCTTTTTCAACATTTGAAACATGTAATCCACCCAAAATTTTATAATCTTTTCAAATATGAATTTTGTTATTTATTTTGCACAATTTAACTTGGTGAAAACAACAACTATTTGTGTAATCCCTTTAAGGAACCAAAAATTCCCTAACTTAATAACTAAATTTCTAAATTGGTAAACCCTATTTTAAATTGTTTCTATTGTTGTTATTTTGTTGTTTTCCTCATCCATGCATCATACTAATCCACTTTCACCTATTGGTTAATTGGAAAACAATTGTTTCAACCAAAATTCATGGGCTTTCATATGCAACTCAAAATTTCATATGTGTCCATTTAATTGGTGTTACCATGCCAATTAGTTTATTTTGATGCATCCATTAACTTGACATGCATCATCCCATGATTGTGCACTATGCCATGATATTGATTGTTTATCTTTCTGCATTGTTTGTTTGCTTCTTCTCGGATAGACGACGACGTTGAGACCGACGATCTTTACGACACCCCTTCTGAGGATCTAGCCCAGTACCAGGCTACTGAGTTTGCAGGCAAGTTATCACTCACATGAACCACTGTGTTCCTTTCAACATTGGTTACCGATACTTCCGTTGTCTATTTTTGCTAGCCCTATGTATCGTTGCTTCTGTTACGAACCTATCACATGATACCCTGAACCCTGATATTGCCTCACCCCCAATCCTATAACCCCGTTGCTTGGGCCCGTGTCTTACTAGCATGCTTAGGGTTGTTTTTGCTCGAGTCTGTTATCAGTTACTTTCTCTTATCATATTTGTTTATATTCTGGGGCTCGATGTTAAACAACAACCTGTTAATTTGAGGTAATAATAAATTGCTGATAAGGCACCGGCAGGAGGCCCGGCGTGGTTTTGAGGCCTGCTAGTGTCGACCCTAATAGGAAAAGGGTCTTGTCTACTGATCCATGATGAGCGCACTATCCGCATGTGGGAAGCGTGTATGGGCGCCCCCCTCAATTTGATTCGATTCGCATCTCGTCCAAATCACCACACTTAGTTCGGGCTTTCCATTTGATGCACGCATATGCAGGTACGAACCCGAGGCCAGGGTGGAACTTTTGTAGTCGGCATTTAGGGCGGCGTGGTCTTCCAGTGCTATGAGGGTCCCCTTTTCTTCGTGGGGCTCGATTAGCCGCGCACGCACAGCACGTGGTGCTTTGGGCTTGATGCGAAGAAGAGTTGAGTTGTGTAGAGTGCCTCGCTTGGTGGAAGTGCATTTCCATCCTGGCGGGATATTCTTACGTGTACGGCCAAATTGGTGCACCCCTGCAGGGATAAATCTTCTCGAGAAGCCGTGTTTTCCGCGGTTATGGTTGACTTGGTGAAAGTACTGGCTAACAAGTACTCAGAACAACTTACACCTAACTAATGATAACCTGACTAGTAATAGACTTTTTGACACAACAATCTGAACCATCACTAATCCAACTGTGTGAGTTATCCTCGGATTGCTTCTTTGGATAAGGGGCGAGATCCAGGACGGGTTTGTGTGGTGGTTAGTTGTAGTTGGTTACGATACGCTATCTTATTCCCCTTTCTGATAGCCGGAAGTTGTAGTATGTTTTCTGTAGTTGGTTAGTGCAGCCAGTTGCAGCATCTTTTATATCCTTCCTTCCGTTGATCCCAAGGCATCTGTGCTTGGTGTTGACGGGCTACACTTTGGTGAACTGTGAGTCTTGCTTGCCAGTACGTTTATGTACTGACCCCTTTGGGGTTGTGGTTTCCGCAGACTACTCTTACGAGGATCCCCGTGACGGCTACTACGTGGAGTTTGACGAGGCTGCTGACGAGTAGGTAGCGGACCCGGGCAGGATCCGAGGCATCGTGGATGGGCTCCGTCTTCTTTTCATTTCCGGCTTCTTAAGCCTATTTGGATTTGTCTGTACTCAGACCCTTTGAATGCTTCCGCTGAGATGTAATGATGTTATGTTGGGACATGTGTCCTCTGGATGATTGTATTTGCTATCTCTGCTCTAGTGAGAGCTATTTGCAACTTATTTCCATCTTTTGTGTCTTAGAGATCTGTTGTGTTATCATTTTGTTCAACGCCGTTGACGTACCATGTGTGTATGGTATGAAGTACGTCAATGGTAGTGTCCTGATTTCTATGGGATGGTTTACGTAGACGCTGAACAAATAGGGGTTGGTTGTCACACATACGTGTGTTGGCCTACTCGTAAGAGATGCGGGTGCCGGTAAGCCCCGTAATCCAATCCACTACTGTTCAACGGAACTGCGAGTATCCTCTAGAAGTCCGGGTGCGACACATGAGAAATGGATAACGAAGATTGACCTGAAGCACCAATAAGGTTCATGTCTTATTCCACCAAAATATGGGATTACTTTACATTGTTAGCCACACAAGTACTAGAGGAAATGGAAGAATTGTTTTTATGAAAACAAGACATATGAAGCATATCATTATGAGATTTAGTTAAACAACTATTACATGATATGCAAGGACTATCAACACTAGCATGTATGGAAATTTGAGTGCTAGAAGATATTAAGTCCAAAGATAGATCGTTGCAATGGGATAGAGATGAAGTATACTCAATAGTAAATTCACTATCTCCAATGCAATTTCTATCACCACTCACCATATCATTACCTTGTGACAAATCACATGTTGGTGGAGTGGAGAAAGATGTGAACTCATCACGGCCGGAAGTGGATGGAGACAGTCATCCTCAATAATGTTGGACACATCATATATATCTTGAAGTTTTGTCCATAGCTCATGAGCGTTCCGAAAAGGCATGATTGATTCAATGACTACATCGCTCAAAATACACAAGAGACCATTAGATACTAGAGTATCGAGATAAGAGTTTTCCTCATCCTCTAAAGATAAATCTTGAGAATTCCTTGGAGGAGGAAAATCCATATCTACAATTCTCCTTGCATACTTTGGACCCATGTTCTCAAGAAAATTAAGAATGCGAATTTTCCAAACATCATAATTTCTACCATAGAATATAAAAGCGGTATTGTGCTCTATTTCTCTAAACAACATCGTACTCTCTAGGATGTAAAGCCTAATAAAGAGAGACGAGGCTCTGATACCAATTGAATGGACAACGACGTCGCCTAGAGGGGGGTGAATAGGCGATTAAAACTTTTCCGGTTAAGGCTTGCAAAATACGGAAATAAACTAGGTGTTTAAATTAACAAGCACACAACCTAAATATTCTAGGGTCAACTAGGTGCACCAACAACTTATGCTAAGCAAGACAAGTAACAAGGTGATAGCAAGATAAATAACTTCAAGCACGAAGGCTATCACAATGTAAATTGCATAAGTAGAAAGCTCGGGTATAGAAATAACCGAGGCACACGGAGACGATGATGTATTCCCGAGTTCCTCCCACAAGGGGAGTACGTATCGTTGGATGGGTGTGAGCTCGCCACAAAGGCCTACTCAACGCCATAAAGGCCTCACCCTATTCTCCGATGAACCCCGCCACAAAGGCCTAGTTCACTTTCCACTATTGGCAACCTTCAAACCCGAGGCACGCATACACAACTTAATTGGAGGCTCTCGGTGTCACCACAATCTTGGGGCACACATCCACAACTCAATTGGAGGCTCCCAAGAACACCACAAGTCGTCTAGGGTCCAAGACCCAAGAGTAACAAGCTCACAATCTTTCACTTCCACGAATCCTCGTGGAGAGACCAAACCGATGCAACCAATGCAAATGGCAAGAGCACAAGTGCTCAAATCTTTCACTCTCAAATTCCAACAAAGCAACAAATGCTTATGGGGGAATAAGAGAGGAAGAACAATGGAGGAGAAACAGAAATAACTCCAAGATCTAGATTCACTAAGAGGAGAGATGGATTGGTGGAAATGTGGATCTAGATCTCCTCTAACTTCTCCCTCAAAGATATGCAAGAATCATTGGAGGGATTGAGAGAGGAGTAATGTTTCCAAGATCAACAATGGTGTAGAGAGAGGAGGAAAACGTGTTGGGCAGCCTTGGGGTCAAGGGGGAAGAAGACCCCCTTAAACAGGGGACCCAAAATATGACCGCTAAGTGAATTTTTCGCCCAGCAGCAGTACTACCGCTAGGCACAGCGGTACTACCGCTACGGGGAGTTTCGGTACTGGTTCGAGCGGCACTGGGGCGGTACTACCGCTGGAGCAAAAACAGAAAAAACCGCCGATACGAAAACGATCATAACTTTTGCGTCCGGAATCCGTTTTTGATGATCTTGGGCTCGTTGAAATCGCAACGACGAGCTCTACAAGATTATGCAGAGAAAAATCATTGTCCAACAATGAAACTTAAAAACACAAGGGGAAAGGTAAGATCTCTCTAAAGAGTACCAACCGGGAAAACCTTCAACAACAAAAAGTCAATAAGTGTTTCATGTGAAAACCGTTTTTGATGAACTTGGGCTTGTCATGAAGATCACCACAAGCACAAAAACCCATAGAGATAAAAGCCAAATAATAACCAAGAAAGATGATATGCAAGAGTGCAAAGGTTTGAGCTCTCCACAACGATTCGATCAATTTACTCACTTGAGAGCCCCTCTTGATAGTACGACTATCAATCCTATAACCCGGTCTCCCAAATGTATGAGACCGGTAAAATAGAAAACCTATCAAGATTATACCTTTTTTCTTGAGCATTCCACTTGAGCTAGATGATGACGATCTTGACTCTCTCAAGTTGGATCTTCTTTCTTGATCGCGCTTGCTAGCACAAGCTCCGCTTGATGAAGACTTGCAAGTTACCCCCCCATACACCATTATGGGAGAGACTAGCTCCCCCATACACCATTATGGGAGAGACCCTTCTCGGAAAATCTTCATAAGGCCACAATCTCCAAAAGGGTGGCAAGCATCAAGCATAGGATATCTTCTAGATGCTTCACTTGAGCTTCCACGTCAAGCTCGATGACAAACACCGCTTGACAACATAGACCATGGGCTATATGAAATATTTATTGTGAAGCATGCCCATGGAAAGATACCTAACCACACATAGAGATAGCACACACACATATCATGGGTTAGTTCACAAAGCTATATGGACAATTGCTTACCATTACCACGAGATACATAATCCCACTAGGTACATCTTGTAGCTTTGTGTGTTGATCACACGCATGATCAACCTTGTATCTTTTCTCCTTTCTTCGTCCATAAAGTTTATGTCTTGAAGGTAGACATGAATGACCACTCCATATTGTTCTTCAAGATATCAAGCAAATAAGCTTAATAGCACAACGGTACTACCGCTGCACACAGGCGGTACTACCGCCCACTGACATCACAGGGTACCCAGTGTACTGCCCACTGGAGCTCAGCGGTACCACAGAAGTACCGTGAAGCTCCAGTAGCGGTACTACCATAACCTGGCAGCGGTATTACCGTTAGCCCCGAACTCGATATAAATCGAGAAGGCTGGCGGTAGTACTAGGCCACTACCGCCCTAGTATCGTAATCATTACTATGAGAAAAACTTCCCTGGCGGTACTTTGACCGGTACTGCCAGCGGTACTACCGCGTCCTGGAAAGAGCGGTACTACCGCTGACGGTAGCGGTACTACCGCCGTGGGGAGTGTTGCTTCGAAAATGACTAAGTACTAGCGGTAGTACTATGCCGGTACCGCCTGGGTACCGTGGATATCAGTGGCCTTTTCTTTGCTAGCGGTACCTCCAGCGGTATCACTAGCGGTAGTACCGCTCCTGGGAGGAGACGGTACAAACCGTGGTACTACTGCTGTCTGGGGTGTACCAGGTGTGCCGCAGCAGTACAACTCCATGAGGAGCGGTACTACCGCTGCACAACCCGGTACTACCGCTAGACAGAGAAAAAAACTTCTCGGCCATCTTGGACATCAAATGATCTTCTTCGATTCACACAAGGACTCCAAACTATTCTTATGGAAAAGTCCTGAAAGAATATCTCAATGCAAACATTAGTCCTTAAGGATTGTCATTAATTACCAAAACCACATATGGGGCACCATGCGCTTTCACTAGGCCTAGTTGTAAAGATGTCGCTAAACTTCTCTCGTCAAGGACACACGTGTAATCCCTATTATGGTGTGCACATGCATGTTCGTGGCAACCCTTTGGCGCTCCACCGTTTATGACTCGACACCGACAAAGAGAGACAACCTTTCAGTGTTGCTAATTGGTATCTCCAATCAACTGTGATTAGAGCTATATGATTCTCAAAGTTTCTCAACACATGAGAGAGGATATTAATTAGATCTAGGTCTATTCGGGAGAGGACACCTCAAGAACCCAATTAGAAGAAGCCCTAATCCAATCATAGGGGCTCTAATTAGAAGTTCTAATTAGACCCTCTAATTCTACTAGGGAGAGAGGGGGGTGTCTTGAGAGCAAATTGTTGTTATTTGCCTCAAGGTCTTGGGGCATTTTTATAGGTGGAGGAAGAGGGACTTTTCTTTAGTGAAGGGAGTCCAACTACCAACCCACAAGGAGGTGGCCGCACCACCCCTCCTAGGGGATTTCGAATTGGACTCGCTATGGGAGTCCAACTCCCCTCCTTCCTTTTTCTTTCCTCCCTTTTTTACTTTGATATTTTTATTTTATCTTTTAAACCAAATAAAGGAGGAACCAATTGGGGATGGTGCACCTTGTAATGCCCTGGGGCCCATCTGGCAGCCCCCAGAAATAGGGTGCGGCCATGGGGGCAATTCTTCCCTCCTCCGACACTTCCCCCTTCCCGGTTTTTGCCTGAAACTCTTCCGGAACCCTGTGACCTCTATAGATAAAATCATCGAACTTATTTACTGATGTTAGAAACATATTTCTAACATACCGGGACATCCCATGTCCTCCATTTTCTATCATATAAAATTCTGCCTATCACCGGTATTGTTTCTCTCTTATAGCAAATTTCGCGAAACCTCTCCGATTAGTACCAGACTTGTTTTGTGACATTGTATTGACATCTAACATTCAAAAAACGAATAGCACCAACTTAATTATCTCAACTAAAGGTTTTCATGGCTTAAGCGTGTGACCCGTAAAGACTTGATAACACACAAACATGTTCGGGAAGTTTCCGAACAATAACCAACATCAGAGCCGTGGACGCCCATGATGGCTCCCGTGTGTTCACGGAGATCGAGAGAACTTATTACTTAACTTCACGATACCAAAGATACCTTGACTATGTTCTCTAGTTTGATAAAAATCTTAGATCATAACACATAAAAACTCGTACCAGTATCGTTCTCTTTTCTCATCCATATCCCTGATGTCCTTGTGATAAATCACACTATGTCTGGCCAGACGATTGGTTGACATCGGTGATACTGAAAGGGCCCATAGAATGGATCTCTCCATCGTCTGGAGGAGTTAAATACTAATCTTGAACGATCTCAGTTCCATTACACGCTCTAAATTATACCCAGACGTCAACGTTGTGATCCCTTGTTACGGTGGATGGTTGAAGACATCCAAAGTATAACTTTTTTTTGAATATAAGACTGTAGGGTAAAACCCTACAACATATTATTACCACACCCCCCCACATATCTACAAATATACAAAGCCCTCGGGCCAAACAAAAACAGAAAAAAAAAATTACAACAAGTTGTCAATCCATGATGACAAATTTTTAACATGTACTTTTTTCACCCTATGCAGATGCAGAGTGATATCATGGATAAAAGATCTTTTCCAGACTCTAAAGGTAGGAATTATTCTTTCAAAAACAGGCACATTTCTTTGTTTCCAAATGTTCCAACAAGCTATAATGAGGACCTTAAAGAAGAAGGGTTTATCAAATTCCAGTTTTGCATGTTTAACCAGCTCTTCCATTGTGTCACACTGAGTCCACTCGATTTGTAGATAAGACCATATCCTCAAGCTAAAGGGGCATTGGAAAAATAGGTTTTCCCAGGTTTCCACCTCATCAGAGCGACATAGCTCACAATGAAGTAAATCAGTAACATTACAATTTCTCCTCCTCAACATATCTCTTGTATTGAGTCTATCAGACACTAACAACCAAGCAAAACCTTTATTCTTAGGATGCATTTACTCTTCCATATGTGATGATAGATGTTACTTGCAACTTGGTTTCTAAAAAATAGTGATAATATAAACTTGAGGTATAAGACACATTTTTCCAAATAGTAACCCAACAATCCTGCCCAGAGCTGTGTAAAGAGATGGCATTAAGCTCCTGTTGCAACTGTAGCATTTCAGAAAATGCTTGGCCTGAAAGGGGCTGGTAAAAGAACCAAGAGATGTCTTATGCCTCTAGAAAGTTTTGGACGAATATATGTGCATCAAGGGAAAGGAATATAATATAGGGAACTGCTCAGAGAGAATCCTTGGCCTCCATTGGTCAGTCCACATAAGTACTACATCACCCTTTCCAACTTCAACCTGGCAAATGGATCTATAATCCTCATTAAGCTTCATGATATTTTTCCACCAAAAGGATCCACAAGGGTTAGCATCATGTGGGACTTTATTATCATAATAGTTCCATACTAATTGTATCCAAGGGATAGAATCTTTGTTGTAAAATGTGTGAAGATGTTTCATCAGCAGGGCTTTATTCTGAAGCAGGGCTTCATTATCATGATAGTTTCAAAGCATAACTTTCGATTGTGCGGTCACTAGATATTCTCATAATATATGAATTATAGTCAACGATAACTCCATATGTAATTTTGTTAAACACATTATAATTGTTTAGTCTGTTTTAGCAAGATCATATATCTGTGTCGGTTTAGTACTATTGTTGCTCTAATAATAAACTCTTATGGTTTGCTAGACTTTAACTAAGTTCATGATCAGAAAAACGTGATCATCTCATAAACCATAAGCTTATCTTAGAGACAAGATTAGAAACTCTTGTTTATTTATCTCTTCACACCCGCACATTTTTTTTTTGAAAACTCACATTTCAAGTGCTATATCGGTTGTGGTTGTAGTATGATAACATAATCTTAATTCTAAAACTGGAGATAAACTAATAACTGAATATTATTATCTCTAGAGCATATCTCCAATAGATCTTGCGTGGGGGCTCAAGGACGGCTGTTCCCCGACCTTGCGCGACGATGCCAATAGCTCCGACGAGGAGCGGAAGGGGTGCATTGCCTCCGATGCCGCTCGGAAGCGCGCAGATACACCAACCGGGGGGCTCGCGACGTCGCACGCCCTTCTTCAACGCGAGGTCGAGGAGTACGACCACCCCCCGCATGAACTCCTTAGGCGCAAGAACATGCACACCGTTGTCGCCATCGAAGAGGGAGGAGGAGCATGTCCCGCTCGCGGCATTCGCCGCATCCATCGGTCCACACAACTTCATCGATGAGGCTTCCATGGACAAGGTGACCGCCATGATCATGGCGCGCATCGAGCGGGACAAAGCGAAGAGCCTCCGCCACAACGCTGATATCGACGACCTCCTCTTCCAATAGGGGGTCGAGCGCGAGCGTGAGCTCCAGCAGAAGCGGGAAGAGTGGCGCCGCGAGTACGAGACGCAGTAGCACGTCTTCGCCGGTCTCAACCCTGAGGAGGACTGAGCACGGTGGCTCCGCCGACAATGCAGGCACAGGGACATTTTTCCCAGAGCCCCTTTTGTGTAGATGTAGGGTTGGTCTAGGTAGGGTAGCTTGATCGAACTAGTTTGCATCTCTGAACTATTTGTATGACGAAGACGAACGGCCAACTAGTTTGCATCTCTAAACTTTCGTGCGAAGCATATTTTAAAATTTCCAGTTTCCTTTACCGTTTCTGTTATGCGCGACGCACTTTGACACTGCGGAAACAGAAAAAACCAACCAAATGCATTCTACAGTTTAGCAAAATATAAGGGATTCGTTGGAGATGCTCATGCTTCAGTCGAAAAAACAAGCTTCCGAGGCAGGACCGAATAGTGCTTATTACTGATAATGTGTTGACAGCTTATGAATGTATCCATTATCTAAAGCGGAAAAAAGGTAAAAGTGGGGCATGTGCAATCAAAGTGGATATGGCTAAGGCCTATGATAGAGTGGAGTGGGCCTATTTGAGGAAGATTATGGAAAAATTGGGCTTTGCTGAGCTATAGATTGATAGGGTTATGGCATGTGTTGAGTCGGCTTCCTTCTCAGTTCGTGTTAATGGGGTTCTTTCTGAGGTTTTCTTGCCATCCAGAGGCATTAGGCAAGGTGATCCAATCAGCCCATATTTATTCCTTCTTTGTTCCCAAGGCTTAACATGTTTATTCAAGCATGTAGGTGCAGGTCACATTACAAGAGGAGTTAGAGTTGGAATTCATGCACCATGGATTTCTCATTTGCTATTTGCTGATGACTGTATTATATTTACTGAGGCTAGTCTGACAGGTGCACAAAGGATCAATGATATTCTTGAGAGATACCACATTGGTTCGGGTCAGCTAGTAAACAAAGATAAGTCAGCAATTTTCTTTAGTTCTAATTGCACTAGTACAATGAAACAAGAAGTGCATTTGGCTGTTCAAATTACTAATGAGGCATTGGTGGAGAAATATTTAGGCCTCCCTACCTCTCTTGGGAGGTCTACTGATTCTGAATTTGAGGGTATTCTTGCAAAGATCAAGAGATTGGTTAATGGGTGGGTTCCTAAACACCTTAATATGCTGGTAGAGAAGTCCTTATTAAGGCTATTTGTCAAGCAATACCAACATACTCAATGAGTTGTTTCAGGCTCTCCAAAAAACTATGCAAAAAGATTATTGCTGTTATTGCTAAGTTTTGGTGGGGAGGTGATGATCAAAAGAGGAAAATGCATTGGCTGAGGTGGTCTGATCTGGCTATCCCTAAGTGTGAGGGGGTATGGGCTTCAGAGACCTTGAATTATTTAACCAGGCGATGTTGGCTAAACAAGGTTGGAGAATTCTTAATAATCCTAATTCTTTATGTGCGAAAGTGTTAAAAGGGAAGTACTTTCATTATGGGGATTTCATGACAGCAAGAAGAAAGAGAGGGGCATCCCACACTTGGAGAGCTATTCTCCATGGTCGAGATGCTTTAAAACTCGGTCTTATAAAACGTATTGGTGACGGCAGTTCGGTGCGTGTATGGGAGGACCCCTGGATACCAGGTAATTCAACTCGGAAACCTAAGGTTAGGCAACCAGGGAGTGAGATCGTATTGGTTGAGGAGTTACTGGATTCGGACTCAAACCAATGGCTACAGGATAAAGTGAGAGCGAATTTTGTGCACTGTGATGCTGATGCTATTTTGTGTATTCCGGTTGGTAATTTCATGGATGATTCATGGGATTGGCAACCTGAAAGACTGGGTTTTTTCTCGGTACGTTCGGCATACAAATGATCTACCGTTAACAGATTACAAGCAGCTGGCCCTTCGAATGGAACTGATCTACAGAGTTGGAAGAAACTTTGGAAACTCCCTATCCCTCCAAAGGTTAGGAATTTTTGGTGGAGAGTCATAAAGAAATTTATTCCGACCAAGGAAATTCTTCGTAATCGCCATATTGAAGTGTTGGGTAGGTGTGATGAGTGTGGAGAGGTGGAAACAATTTCTCATGCCCTATTTAAATGCACATGGGCAAAGAATTTCTGGCAGAAGATTAGAGAGGTGTCGGGTGTGAAAATACCAAACCTACATCCGGATACCTGGGCCTTGGATATGCTTGACTCGGAGTTTGTCTCGTCTAACAGTTGTTGTGTCATCTTATGTGGCTCTTGGGCAGTATGGTCAGAACGAAATGCAAGGAGGCATGGTGAAAATTCGAGAACTGTTACACAATCGGCCAACTGGGTCTTTGACATCTTCACTGATTTGCGTGCGATAGGGAAGGAGCAGGCGCCTATAGCTAAATCTGTACACGTCTCGTGGAAGCCACCGAAGCCGGGTGATCTCAAGATTAATGTGGATGGCTCTTTCTCTACATCTAATTTCACTGGTGGTACAGGTGTATGTATTCGAGACCATCAGGGTAAAATTCTTCGAGCCCAATCACTTTGGTACGAGTTTGTTGCAAGTCCTATTGTTATTGAAGCCATGACTATTAGGGATGGTATTAAAGTTGCTCTGGATCGTGGGATTAGAGGAGTGGAGTTAGAAACGGATTCAAAACAATTGGTTACTATGTGGAAGACTGAGAGTTATAGTAAGTCCGAAGTGGCTTCTATTTTACTGGAGGTTCATGAGCTGGTAGGCAATCTGGACAATTTTACTCTCTCGTTTGTACCTAGGAGGGCTAATGGTGTTGCTCACCTTTGTGCTAATTACTGTAGTCCAGATAGGAGGCATTGCCTGTGGGTTGATTATACCCCTACCTTTCTTGATGCATGTATCAAGAAGGATTGTAAACCGGATTGATCTCGAAAGGCAGCAAGTTTGTTGACGCACTCTTTTCTTTTCAGGGTACCAAAAGGGACTGGAAGATTTTTAATGAGGCGGGTTTGCTTGCTTAATATATTGGTTGTTATTTAAAAAAAAAGAATAGTGTTTATTCCGGGCTTTGCGAGCAGGCCTTATAGAACCAGGCCGCGTATAATACACGGAATCAAATGGGAAAACTCTGCAAGGAGCAAAGCGGGCCGTAGTCTTCCTCCACCAGGCCCTTTTCACTGGCACGCGCATCGCCCCGCAGAATCTGCCGAACTCCGAAACCCCACGCAGACACAGCTCCGGTCCGCCCTCTCACGCACCTCAACCCGGCCACCTCCCCCCACCCCACCCATGGAGGTCGGCGGCGAGGAGTTCGCGGTCGGCGTGGTGATCTCCGCGAAGACCACCCTCGGGGACGAGTTCGAGGGCCAGATCGTCTCCTTCGACCGCCCGAGCAACCTCCTCGTCATCCATATCCTTCCCAAATCTCCCTTTGCTCCCCCGCTTCAATCTCCATGCCGTTTACTTCTGCTTCCAGCTCTGTTTCTGTTAGGCGCGTGGTTTGCTTTGTTTCCATGACGGCGTAGATCACAGGAGGGCGTGGGCAGGGCGGAGAGGGGCGAGCGGCGGAACGTGAGGGTGCTCAAGGCCAACTACATCCAGGAGTTCTCGGTCGTCGGCAAGTACGACGACCCGCTCGACCCGGCCGGCTGCGTGCTTGACCTCGCCGCCATCCACGCCAGGGAGGAGGCCGCCCTCAGGTCCGTCGTAATTCCTGCATCCCGGGCCTTTTGGGCACTACTTTCTAGTTATTGCTAGTTATGCATGTGATATTATTTTTATCTTGCTTGGATTTGAGATGCGGTCATGATTCGAGCGCTCAACTTGGAAAACATGAATAAAACAACTTTTGTTTGGAGTTCAGTTAGTAGTTACTGTAAATGTGAGATTCATGTTTGAGGGAATTAGAAAAGTAAATCTAAGATCGTTATTTCTCACAATCCTTAAGTGGAACGACACTTGCACATTGCCACACATTTGGTCATGCCACACCTTTTAGTTGTTCTAGAACTGGACCTGACTATTCTAGTTTGTAAAAGTGATACTTACATAGGGTCTGGACAAAAAAGGTGGAGTAGCAACTAGAAAGTAAAGGTGATGCTGATATAGCTGACTTGAGCTATAGCTTGAACAAGCAAACTAGCTATTAAGTTGAACGACACTTGCACATTGCCACACATTTGGTCTTGTCGTGTTTGAACGCACCTTCTTTGGTTCTAATGCAAAGAAGCCTAATGTTTTGAGGTCGGTCACTTTGATGACAGATAGCAGGGCACATAAGGCAGAAAAGTTGCAACTTTTCTTGTCGCCCTATTTCGCCCCTAAAAGCTAGGATTCTCCACTTGTTCCAGTCACAAACTTTGCCAAGCTAGGCTAAAGAACTTACTTATTAAGATCCAAATTTACCCTGCCCCCAAGTTCACCATCCTGATCTATCATGCATTCTTTCTTGTAAAGCTCATCCCCTTTTAGCCACGCTGTTTGACCAGCTTCTACCTCATTGTGAGTCAAGTTCACAACATCTAGTAACAGCTCCACCTCTTGTAGCCTCCAGTCTCTCAAAAACCAGTCTATTCGCTGTGTTGCAATGCTTGGCACTCCAAAATCCCATAAAGGGATAAATCTTGTGCAAATTTTGAGTCCTGGCACAGCAAGTGCCAGTTCCTTAGTGTTTGTACCAGTTTCCTCAAAACATCTGCACAAAGCTCCTGCAAACATTCTGCAAATGTACATAATTTCGTATTTTGGAATCACTCCACAAGGAGCAGAAATTAGCATGTTGTCCATTTCGATATTTGACTTACTACTGCCTGCCACATATGTATGACACTTTAATACAGTGAATCTCCACACAGTCGGAGAAAAGGTTTTGTACCCACTGTTAGTGCAAAGCACACAAGATTTATCGGTAGCATATTTTTTTTAGGAAGATCGTGTCTAGTTAAAAGCTTGTTAATGACAGCAGCTAAAGGAAAACATGAACGCGAAAAGTAATGGGCAGTTTCCAAGTAGAAGATATACATAAACAGGGGAGATCGCTCTAAAATTGATCACTGCATAAGTAGATTGGATACTTTGGTCACCAGAAGCATTGAACTTCCAAATTAATCTTCATCTGAAGAAAAATGAGCGGAAAAAGCAATCTGAACAAACTCAACGGCATGCTCATAATCCTTGGACACACACACACACATCACACTAGATTGATTTATAGATTAACCACTCATGCAAGAAATGACTGCATTTGTCTCATTCACCAACACGTCAGCATATACAAATCCCAAAACTTAGTAGCCAGGTTGGATTCTCCGAATCAGTTGTCCTTTCAGATTTTATCAATATTACCTTTTCCTGCCACCCACCCGTTACCAAAAGAAGAAGCTTTACTAGCCCAGTACCACCTTTTTGGCAAAGTATGACTAGTAGGACAGACCGACATTTGAGGTTCTGATGTTGACAATTGGTTGCCAATTTTACTTCACACCCACCATACATCTCTTGGTCCATGAGGCTAATAAACAGAGATTACGATCTCTCAATTTTTTTGGGGCTAGGCCTAACTAAATAGATCCCACTTGGCTAGGTGTACTTGTGGTGACTCTCATAATTTTGCTACAAATTGTGTGTTATTTGGCTGTTAATAGCATAGCCCATTTAGGCAACCTTGATGTTGAATTATGTTGTTTCGATGGTTCTGAAGGTGTCAATTAAATAAGGACTGAGATTGGGTGTGTAAACTTAGGAGAAATGAAAGAATTTGGAGCTGTTATCGGTGGTGCAGATCTAGATCAGAATATAAGTATCAGTTTGGTATTTGGTTGGATGCAAAAGATTGGATTATTAAACATGGCAGCTGTATAACTGACACAATATGGTATGCGCCATTAACTAGGTGCCAAATTGATCGTAGTTACAAAATGGTTGTGGATATTTGGTCCTGAGGTGATCAAGGATAGTATCCTCTGTGGAAGCACATGCATGCAACACTACTGACCTTGCATTACCCACTTAGAAAAATTGATTCAAAATTAGCCCTTCTCATCTTCTATGTTGGAGATGACTGGTGCTCGTGTTGAGGTCTCACACTGTTCGTTAGCATATACATTGACCCCTATAAGCAAATAACATATAATTTGATTTATATGATCTTATAAGAACTGTTAAGCTGACCTAAATACCAAAGCTTGGAAAGTGTTTTCTTCAGGAGGACATATAAATGCACTAGCACCCTTAACGTGTACTGGTGCACTAGGCCATAAACAACACGTCTTCTGAAATTAATTTATGGCATACCACTAAATTTCATACCAAAATTGATTCACAATTTCATAGACAAAGAAGACAAATCAGGACATGAGTAGTACCAAATTCAAATATGGACTGAATATTATCCTGCTACTACTATTCACAGACGGATTTGTTCTTTCTATTTCTTGATTTTGTTGAATGGATCTAAAAAATTATGACATCATATATACATATTGTATGAATTTTTTTTTATTTACATTTTTTCGGAGATATTTTAATGTTAAACGAGCGGTATACTGCGCTAAGGTGCTAGTGCACGTGCACCCAATATGCCCCCTTGCTACAGCCACTGAAGAGCCTTGTATGTTCTTCGGCTTTTAACTCGATAGATGATTTTTTACTTCAGACTCAATGTTTATGTGACTAGCCTTTGTGTTATCTTTATGAGTTGATAAAAAAAAGCTACAATTTATGGGGTTATTATAATATTGTGGCGATTTGGTGTACTGTTGACTAATCAATGGTATACGATCACAGAGATGTCTCTCTTATGTCATTGGTTTTGTGCTGAAGAGCTAGCAAATTGTTGATCTATGATTTTCCTTTTTTTTTAACTAGGTGATTTGCTTATTACATTTGCCTGTAAAGGATTTATCACTCATTAGCCTTGTTTTTGGTGTTTCGTGGCTATCATTTATGGTGATACTTTTATATAGCTTAATGTTACTTTCTAGAAGCTGACAGTTCGCTTGCATGTTGTTGGCTTCTGCACCGCGACGTCTTGGTTCTCACACTTCATGCGATGATGTACAGGCAAGCTGAGATTGAAGCTGAGAGAATTGGTGTTGGTGTCACCCCAGAAGCTCAAAGATTATTTGATGCATTGTCCAAGACGTAAGTTTGAAGTGTCATTATGTATTTCAAGGATATCCATGTTTTTTGGTCATTTTGCTATGAATTAGCATTTATTTTAGACTTGACACATTTAATTTTCAGTAAATAGGAACGCAGTTTTTGGTCTATATGCCCCTTAAATCTCTATCAGTTTTTTTTTTTTACATTTGTTACCATTATATTAGTTCCTTTTAGTAATGCGGGACCCCCACCCCCTCTCTCTATTGATATTAAACTGCTGCTTTCTCACTCTGCACCCACAGACTTGCTAAAAATATACATTCTCAAGCCGGCTTTCTTGATCGTAAACTTTGTATTTACCAAAAAAGGAAGCAAATGTACAAGTCTGGTTTTTGTATTTTATTACGGAGTCTTTTGGTTGTGGCCTGTGTTTCAAAATATGGAAGAACATCGTTTTGGAAAACCTTGCTGGCATGTGTATCAACATGTTTTAGGGGTTAATTCGTGCTACTTACAGATGCGCCACACAGAGTTTTGAGGGTTCTTTTGGGGCGGTTATTGTCAGGCCGGTGTCCCAATATGTTGTCTGATTTACTGTTTGTTCTTTGTTATGTAAGACTCGTGTTGCTACTTGCTGGAAGTCTTTCTAACAAAGCAGAGAAAGATTTTGCTTGTGTCATATAAAGTATAAAAATAGATTTTACGCATTTTTCCTGTTTAGATGTATGACTAGAACCAGCATCAACCTTCGCCTTGAGTGGTAAGAGATGCTGTGTCGGTATTAGATAAACCCATGAAATGCTGAAACTTTCTGTACTTCAGTCAAGGTTGCAGTGCCTTACATTTGATTTAACCCCTGTAGCAGTCATTTGCTTTCGATGTGGTTTTGCTCTGAACAAATTGATTTCAATGTATGTGGTTTTTGCTACAACTTGTCGACGACAAATATTGTATTGGTTTACTATGATTGTGGAGCATCTCTACATTTTGAAACTCTGTTCGAGGTGCCAAGTGTTTCTGTACAAGTTAGTGGTGCTCATGTGTTGCACCGTTGTTGCGAATGTTTAATGTATGTGAAAAATATAAGGAGACTTTACTTCTGCCTCTAGTTATTATACCGGCAAATAACAAAGTCTATTGCTCCACCAGGCTTCCAGTTCATTGGGACAAGACCGACATTGTTGTAATGAAGGAAGTTCGTGTATGCAGTCCATACCTGCCTGAAAATGTCAGCGGTGGAACATCAGCTGCTAACGAACGTGTGAAGAAAGTGGTAATGCTTCTATTGTTTAATTTCTATGTTTGTACTGCTAAATGTCTGAATCTGGAAAATGAGTAACCATTTTCACCCTTGTTTCCTTTTTTGTGCGTGTCTCCTGCAGCTGGACTTTGAAAGGAAAAGACAACATGTGCGTGTACCTGGCCAATTCTAACTATTTCGACTTGATAATTTTTCGGCTCAACTCCTGCTGTGCTCTATTTGTAAAACTGACCTTGTTTGCTTTGTCTCATCTCTTGAATTTTCTAAAAATCTGTTTTGGCATGTTCTTGTTCTCACAAATTACCACACCAGCTAGCTAGTTTGTACACTGTGATAGATGTCATAGGTGCGGTGGTAATCACGGCACACTGTGCTGTAAATTCTATTGCTGATAGTAAAAGGTGTGTGGCTGAGACAAACCCAAGGGGAAAAAATCGATTGGTGGCACCAAAGAAAGAATGAGTAACTAAGAAGAGATGTGGAGCTA
This sequence comes from Alopecurus myosuroides, assembly GCA_028641055.1. Taxonomy (NCBI): domain Eukaryota; kingdom Viridiplantae; phylum Streptophyta; class Magnoliopsida; order Poales; family Poaceae; genus Alopecurus; species Alopecurus myosuroides. Next base: position 82,708,236 of record CM054060.1, read on the forward strand.
AGGCAAAACTGAAATTTCTCTCAGAGAGACTTTGTATTACTTTTGCTGATGTAATAAAACATTCAGCATGTTCTGTTGTATTCTATTGGAGTTGGAAAGTGAACTGATGTATTAAGACGTTTATTATCCATTCGTATGAGTGCCCAGCTTGTTTTCAACTGAAATGCGACGGCACTAAATTGTTATGCTTATGTGATAGAATGCACAAAATAGCAGTTCGGTCATGGTTATGTGATCGTGCACAAAATAGCAGTTCAGCATTTTAGATTCTATTGATGCGTGGGCCTGTTTGCATGATCTGGGATTAGTCTGTTTTCTTCAATCAGAGAACCAAATCCGAGCCTAAATGTAAATGATAGGTGTGCTGAAAAGGGTAAAGGAATTATCACGTCATCCAAAACCTTGCACGCTTGAGTTACCGTAGAAGTTGACCGTCCGAACTCCATTCTGCTGAGAGCTTTATTGATCATCAACAATAGTTACATCTTCTATAACATTGTTCAAAATAAAATCAGGGGGCTCATCGTTCCAATTACAGAAATTTTTATTAAGAAAACCAACTCTATCTAGCTCGTTAGCAGTTTTATTCGCTTTCCTCGAACGGTATTGGTAACTCATTTCCAATTACTGTGGCTAGATCCACACAATCTGTATAAACTAGAGGAATACCCCGCGTGTTGCAGCGGGTATCTTTTTATGAACTCCATTGTGAGAATGCAAACGAATAAGACGCATGAAATCTGAACTTGTCTACATAAACATGCATGATTGTATGCTATGCTATGCATGTTGCAACGTTTTCTTTTGGAAATTGCTTAAAAGCTTACATATAGAATAACATTTAATAGTTACATGTGTTCTGATTGTTGAAAAAATTGGTAGAACATTTTCTTTGTTGGTTGAATCGACCAAGCGCTAATATAATTGACGATGAGATAGATTGCATGGAGAGTTAGTCAAACAATGATATGGCCAATTAGATAGATACAATAATGGATGCTAGTATATATTAATGGAATGGGGTGGAAAATTGGTTGGTTGGAAGGATGGATGAGGTGGACAATTGATTGGTGGAAAGTATAGATGATGTGGATAGCTTGCATGTTGAGATAGAAAAATCATAAATGCAAGTTAGTGGAGTTTTGCTTTATAAGAAGTATAGATATGTGCCAGTTCCGTCCACCACCAGAACATGCTTCTATTGTTTCCACGGAGTCAGCTTCAGCAATTACTGAATTGCAGCCAATTCTATTTGCAAGGAAAAACCCTTCTCGCATCGCCAAAGCCTCGGCCATAGAAGCAGACGCAACATTAGGTAAGTACTTCACCATAGCAGCGATAAACTGCCCTTGGTAGTCGCGAATTATCGCCCCGACAGCCCCAGCATGCAATTCTGCAAAGAAAGAAGCGTCCACATTAATGTTTACCTGTCGGGTATTCGGTCTAGTCCATTTCGCTTCAGCTGCATTCACAATGGTTTTTGTCACTTAAGCTGCATTGGCAGCAATTGAGAGGATGGACATTTTGCATTTAAACAATGTGGCAACATCCTCACTATTTGTGCGTCTTCATCTAATCCACCAGAGATACCAAGATGTCACTGAAATCAACTCCGTCAAGCAAACAGTGTTAAAGTTTTGGTATTTGTTATCCTGCCGGCGCAAGAGTAGTTACTAGAACTGAAGAACCAGCCCTATCTTGTTGCATTGCTTTCTCTATGATATCTTCGACCCCAAAAGCTCTCCACAGGTATTTAGCTGTTTGGCATTGGAATAAGAGGTGGCGAAAATCTTCAGGGCCATGGTTGCAGATGGGACACGCACCAGATGTACCGATATAACGATCAGCGAGGATGCATTTCAAGGGAGGGATTTCATGTAAAGCGCGCCAAAGGAATTTTTTTATCTTGCTTGGGATTTTCATCTTCCATAAGATTTTCCATAGTGGGTTTCTTACCGAGGTTCCTGTGAGTGCGAGCTGACCACCAGCGGATCCAAAATGATGTTTCATTGCAAGTGGTAGCCTGACCAAACTGAATACCTCCCATGACTAGTAAAGTTCCACACAATGAAATCTTCAAACCTTTGGTTGTTTAGGTGAATTTGTAGAATGCGATTGACATCTATATGATTGAATAGACTCCTAAGAAACTCCTCATCCCAAGCTCCTGTGATTGGATCAATCAGATCAGTAACCATGGTGTAGACTGCGCCCCTCTTGGAGAAAGTATCATTCTATTTGGGCTACTCGAAATCCACGGATTATGCCAGATATTTATCTTCTAGCCATTGCCCACTCTCCACATAGATAAAAATCAGATGTGAGTGGTTAATACTGTACCCCCTAGGAGAATTGGGAGAGGCCTAAGAGACCGTCACTAGGATTAGCCTTAGCTTAAATGTTATTATGTTATCAAATGTTTTGAGGTTGATGAATTTGGGGGTGTGCTTCCAGATCCTGGTACAACACTAAAATGTTTGCGAAGTACACATGATTCCCCGGCCGTAGCAACATACCTTAATAGCATCCATTTAATGTGATTGTGACTTACTTCAAAATCATCAGGGTATAAATTCAACTCTTAATCAAGCTATTATGTTTGGGCATCCTCTAAGTCACATGGTCATTAGTTTTCAGCTTTCTGTTCAACGTTTTGTTGCCTTTTGCCTTTCTTGCTTTAACTAAAATATGCATCAGTTCATTAAATTCAACGATCGAACATACTATTCTTATTAGTTCAGGGTGGCCTAAAATATACAGACCTCAGAGTTTCCCTTGTTGTGCTAAGGCCATGTCCCATCTATCTGATCGGCTGATCTAACCTCATCTGAAGAATTATTTAGTTCAGGAGTTGTTTGACTGCCTTCGGTTTCAGAGGGTTGCATGATTTGCGTTACTGCAGTTTCTTCATCACCATCAGAAGCGTGCATCTCTGCTGTTCCTTCATCACCATCAGAAGCTCGCATCTCTTCAGTTCTTTCATCACCATCAGAAGCTTCTCCGCATTCTCTTTCCTGGCGACAACTGTTCTCAGTTTCAGAAGGCTCCATGACTTGCATCCCTGTAGCAGCTTCGTCTTCATCAGATGCTCCTCCAGACTTTCTTTTCTTGCGAACAGGACTATCCTGAGCACTGTCTTCACCGATTGGAACTTCGTTGATGTCATCCAAGGCAGCCAGTTGACTTGCACGCATACCGTTTTCGATGCTGACTTCTTGGGTATTGGGTTCTCTGGGCTCACTGGTTGACTGGGGACCCTTGAAAACCGATGTATTTGGAGAACCACCATTGGTGGCGCTAAGTAGCATCTCTAACTGTGTTCTGACAGAAATTGCCACAGCAATTGCATGGTCACAAACCACAGAGTCACTGGGCGGGCAATGAACGACATTTGCCAGTGCCTCGTAATAGCGAAGTAGAGCCAAGGATGGTGGTGCCAATCCCCTGTTGCGGTAAACCTTAGTTGACTTCATCACATGTTTGCAAAGATTTCCCTTCATTGACCAGCTACAATCACACAATGCAAACACAGAACCTGGGTTCAATATGGCATGGGACCTTTCCTTATCTTCCTGGCAGACCACTCTAGCACAATGATTTTCTATGATAATATCAGAATCCGGAATTTGTAATCCCTGCTGCCATTGGTTTGGGCCATTTTTCCACTCACTCCTCCAGTAACGAGAAAAACTGTCCTTCCCAGAAAACCCATCCAACCAGTAGTAAGAATGAACCTTTGTACCCAACTTATGAACCAACCAATCTGCACGTTGGTAGATACTTTCATCTGCCTCATTCAACAGCCGGAGTTTTAGCAGGTGATGGTAACTCTCGATTGCTGAAGCTACCTCAGCAGTAGCCAACGGGGTACCCTTCAAGACAGTTGTCCATGCCCCTGGAGACAGTGAGCAGTAGCAGACAGATTAAACAGTTGAATTAGAACACTTTTTTAGGATCGGAGGAAGTAGTAAAATAAAGATATAGCAAGTAAAACAAGGTAAAGCAAAGGCACATGGACCAACCAAGTCTAGGAAACCATAGAGCTTTGAAGTAGTCCAGAAAACCAAAGCAATCAACAAAATCTTCCAGGAAGGCCTCAAATAATTCCATACCACCATTTCCTCTGCAGATACTGGATATTACATTCCCAAGTCGTTTAGCCATCATTGAACGCTTCTCAAAATCTGAACACTTGTCCACCAATTTTTTATGCCAAGCATGCCTGATACGCCACATGGTAATCAAAACCGGGCAATGGAACACTTCCCTGTTCAGCAGAATAAATACTCAGGCACCCAAACCCCAGGAAAGAGTACAGTAGTAGAGAAGCGCCAGTTACCTTATAGTGCGCACATCAGTCAAAGGGTCATCAATAATAAAGCCACCCAACTGCCATGTTGGATCTTTTGTACGAACTCGGTCATAAAGAGCACCCATCCATCTATATATTTCACAATGTGTCGAATTGGGAGTTATGATCCAAGCAACAGGAATCGCATTTTTCTTCTGGTCGAAAGCTAGTATACTATGCACAGGATACTGCAAAACAGCGAACAACAATACTATGATGAAATAAAAGCAAACTTTAAACTTATCCGTAAAAAATAAATGACATCGACAAACCTTTAATTTGTTTGTTCCAAACTTTGAATCGGAAGCAAGTAAACCACGGTTGCCATACTGAATCATCTGCTGTAGCTGCCAATCCGTCTGAATGCCCAAGACAAAGCTATCCTTATCCGTAAAATCTTCAAAGAAAAATATATAGTCCTGGTGATTCTCAGCTAATATGTTAATAGTAACAGCATCGTCGTCATCAAGTTCATAAACAGAACGCCGTATTTTCCTTTCCAGCCTCCTAACATATCTGTGAGTAAGAAGATCATCACGGTTTGATGGTCCTCCTTGCCTTTTGACCATTTCAGTATGCCTCTGCATTATGGTCTCGACAGGAATACCAACATAGAGCAAAGATATAACTTCAAGACGCAATTCCTCAGATATGTAAGGTGCAAACATTGCTTTCGTCCCTATAGACATCTTGTCCATGGGACCATGACAGGGTGAGCCTTTTTTATCTACATGCTTATTGTGGTTATAAATCACAAGAGCCAGTGATGGTTCGGCAATCAAACGCTTCACAATAAAATGGCAAACACATCCCCTCTTTGTATTAGGACGACCAGCAGGTGTCTTCCTCTTTCCACAGGAGGACCTGCTAGGACGGACAGCACCACCCTTTCTATAATCATCTGGACCGAAAGAGCACCAATACCTGCATGCAATGGTGTCATCATGTTCACATGTTCTGTTTAAATTATAGCATCTCAAACAGGAAATAGCTAAGGTAAGAAGAGCTGAAGGCAGTGTAATAAAATAGTGATAGCCTGATTATCTTTAGTGTGGAGATGTTAAGAAAAAGTTGATAAGGTGAATGAACAGCTTCATGCCCTAGCATAAACATTAGTCATGCTTCCATTTACTTACAGAATATACTCAAGTATCCCATCAACTTTTGGTTTGCAATTCATGGTTGGAGGACGCTTTCTTCGTGCTTCAACGTGAAATCGTGTTGGACATTCTTTGTTGTTTGACTCTCCTCTGACAAAGTCGTTTACCCTGGAAAACGGAATGAGCGCAAGCCTGTCCATCGCGTCCTTCCAGCCCACGACCATAGACCACGTGATATCTGCTGCTGAAAACTCTAATGTGGTTGGGTTCTGAACAGGAAGAGTCAAAATTTCATCCCACCTAGCCATCTGCAACCACACGAATCGTCACAAATAAGGAACAAAAACAAAGACAAATAGCCAATACAGCACAGTGTCAGGTCTATGACTTATTATTCACAAATAAGAGAAGTTCTGGTCCATTCACAGAGGACATCATACACTAATACTAAGAGAGCCATGTGTTGCGGTTGTATCTTGTTCTAGTCATGACACCAAAAAAAACTGTGCTAGCATAGCATGGAATAAGAGCATAGCCTCATTCTACAAGTGATCCATGCCTTAGGTTTAGTTATGCTGGCTCAGTTGTATGTTTAAACATGAAAAATAATCAAGTAGCTTGTCCATTTTATTCTCTTATATGAATATGAAAACGTTGTTCCAAACACAGCATTAATGATTTAGGGCTCTCGGGAACCTCTTCATGCGATTAGGCCATGTGTTACGAAGTACATGATAAGACACATCTTTGTCCTGGCACCAGTCTAAATTATGATTAAAAAGGTGGCTCAAAGTACCTCCTGAGTTTACGTAAGTTGTTATTACAAAGAATTAAGCTCAGATTTTGACCCGTTTCCGGAGTATTAGTTAGCACAACTCAAACTATCGGCCTAGCTATAGCTTACCTTACCTTACCGACCCGCTCTTGAGAGTAAACATCGCAATTCGACAATAGTATTATCAGTGCTAGATAAATATTTTTGCTTGATGCCCTAGTGACATGGCCCTGAACTGTGCGCTCAACGAACTTCCTTACCAAACTGGCATACCCAACGGTGTCCAAAATCCAAACATCCGGTAGGTCGATTATGTGCTCGCACTTCCTTGATACACACATTAAAAAAGGTGTGATGCACAACATAAATGTTAAAAATGCCCACTGTCTAACATACAAACAGTTTTATCACTTGTACTATAACATTCAAGTTACAAATTTTAGATACTGAAAACATGCTCACTGTACATACTACAAAAATTACAACAATTCTACATACTCACATATGAGATCAAAAGTGCATCAAGCCTACGATAATTCACATCTGGCGTCTGCATCCATTGATACAAGCATTTACATCTGACAACAACAAAATTGAAGCTCAAACCTTGAGCTCGAGGGGGCGAAGGAACAGCTGGCCGTTGGAGGTGTGGCAAGCCGAACTGACGGCCGGTGGAGGTGGGTCAGAAGGGGAGGACTACGGCGGAGGAGATGACCCGATCTGCTCCGGCGGGTCGGCGGCCCAGCTCAGCGTCCGAGGTTCGTCGTGGGAGCGAGCCTACCCGGAAGCTGGGATGAGCCTCGACTGTGAAGCCATGAGAACAGAGGCAGTCGGAGGATGCGGGGTGGGGCCGGCGGCAGAAAGAGGGCGGGCGGCGGCGGTAAACCCTAGAACGACTGTGCGTGCGAGGGAGGAGTCGTGTCGGGAGCGCGCGAACTGTTTGCTTCGGCGTGCGAATCATTTTGGGGTGGCCATTGTTCAAACTAGTTGGAGGTGGGCGAAAACCAATGGAAAATATCCACACTTTTCATTTGATGTACATAAGTTTAGCACACAAACTTGCACGGTGAGAGCAAACAGGTATAGATTAGTCCTAATGACGACACATGGATTGCCGGCATGGCCGCGTTTTCATAGAAAACCCCCTGAAAAAATTTAACCATCACAGATTCATCCAAAACCGAGTTCGCTCCCGACCAGGCGTGGAAAATTGAAAAAATAAACGGTAAAAATGAACGATCACCGTTCCGTCCTCCCGACCAGGTGAAAAAGCAATAAATTAGATTGACCGACCATGCCCCCTCTGTTGATCGACGCCAGCAACGTCATCTCTGTTGCGCCATGGAGGACGAGCCCATCCACCGTAGGGACTGGAAGCCGGTCGATTACAATGAGTTTCCATTGCCCTCCTCTGCTTGCTCTCCCTCAAGCTCTCCTCCGTTTGCTCTCGGCCATGGCGGGTGGGTTTATCTAGGGTTCATGACCTTGGTGGTCTGAGTACGATTGGCCCATGGCGGGGTGGGATATCCCAGTGTAGTGCTATATGGAGCATGTAGGAGTGCCGCTACGGCTAATTTGATGGATATTTAGCAAAAATTTGGTGGTATGGCTATTACTGATTTGTGCGTTCTTGAGAGGTGGATTGGGGCAGTATAAATCGATTTTGTTTGCGGATCGTTGATATGTAGGTATATAATTATGTTATAGAAGTGGTGAGATTAGTTTTGGAGCATGCCCTGTTTTGGCCAATTTTTGCATGGCCAACACTGGAAAAATAGTGCTTTTATGAATTTATATGATCAATCGTTAGCATGTATTGATGTAGCAATGCACAATGCATGTGATGTTAAAGAAATCTATTGTGTGGATTTAATTTATTTGTCATGACCAACGGTTGTATTGGTAGTTAAGAGTGCATTGTACTTAATTTTTGTGAATGAATGCAGGCGATGACCCTGACCACTTCACAGTTCAAATTGATCACAATGGGTTTTTTGGTGGACTTGAGGGTGGACTGACCTATGATGATGCTACTACTGATTGGTTTGACAACTGCAATATTGACACTTGGTCACTATTGTGGATTCATGATTTCATCAGACAGCTTGGGCATCCAGTTGAAGTAAGGACCCATGTCTATTGGTGCCTACTTGGTAGAGGGTTGTTAGATGGATTGTTTTGCACTGAAATGATGCCCATACTATATTAATGATTGAAGCTGTCAGAAAACACAAGACACTTCATTTGATTGTGGATCACTCAAATTTTATCAGAGGTTTGAACCCTGCTATCGTTGTGAATGATAAATATTTTGTGAGCACACCAGAAATCCCTAGGGCAGGAAAAGTTTGAACTGTTGTAACAAAATTTGATGATAAATATTGCCATGAAGGTAGTAATGAGGCAGAGGAAGATGGCACTGACTCTGAATTCTTTGACAGCGATTGGGATGTAGAGGATAGAGATGATGACATCTATGCAGTTCATGTTGACAAGGAAGTGAATGATAACAATGAGGTTGTTCAAATTGTGGAACAAGAGGATGATGCAGGTCTTGAACATGAAGATCTCCATCTGACAAAAGAACAAGAGCAGGAGCTGAAGTACAAGTTTAGTGTTTTCGCTCCAGAAGTGGACATGGAAATGCCATTTTTTAAGTTGGTCAGGTTTTTAGCTGCATGAAAGAAATAAGAAAATCAGTAAAATCATACAACATAAATGAGAGAGTGAAGCTACAAAAAAAAGGAATCATGGTATCAGGTTAGAGGTTGTGTGTGAGGGAGAGTGAGAAGGGGGTTGCACTTGGTTCTTGCCGGCTCTCAGGATAGCAGGACTGATGCGGTGATTGTGAGGAAATATTGTGACATTCACATATGTGTTAGAGCTTGGAAGGTAAAGGATTTGACAGCCCTTTCATGACTGATGTGTTCATGGATGAGTTTAGAGACAATCAGAAAATGGACTTGAGTACTTTCAGAAATAAAACCAGGAGGAAATTTAACTTGGTTCCCAACATATGGAAGCTTAGGAGAGCAAGAAGAGCAACACTTCTAAAAATTTATGGTGATGAGGCACAACAGTTCAGCCTGCTTTAGGACTATGGGCAGGAGCTTAGGACACAAAACCCTGCTCCACATTTTTTATAAGCACAAACAAGTCAAATGAGAATGGTATTGTTAAGGAACACTTGGCTACTTTGTACTGGTCATATGATGCTTGCAAAAGAGGCTTTCTTGAAGGATGCAGACCAGTCATCTGCATTGATGGTTGCCACATCAAAACAAGGTATAAGGGTCAATTGTTGACTGTTGTAGGCATTGATCCCAATGATTGCATCTTTCATATAGCAATGGGGTAACTGAAGTTGAATGCACAAGTTCTTGGGAATGGTTTCTCACCACTCTGAGAGATGATCTAAATATCACAAACACATCAAATTTCACAATCATGAGTGAAAGGCAAAAGGGCCTCATCAAAGTAGTTCAGATAATTTGTTGATGAAGAAGGGGATGCATAAGAGCCACAATCATGCATAGCGACATACGCATCATTAATTAAAACATAAGCAGTATCACAAGTTCAAAAACTAAGTGGTCATGGAGGCTATTCGTGACTGGTTTGTAGTCATAAACATGGTGTGAGCATGCGCCAAGTCAACCAAATAAAACATTCGAAAGAGAATACCATATAATGATGCTTTACTATGACAAGGACAACTCATGAACCTTTCAATACATATTAAACACTCTCAGCTATTTGAGGCTAATCATTCTACTCAATAACCACAAGGCTTTAAAACTAAAATAACATTTAGCATGGCATGAAAAAGTTCTAGACACGGTCTATACAAGCTTCTACTAGCACTGTTATAAATTCTACTTCAAGCAGTAGTTTTTTGTTTCTCTCAACAAGCACCATACAAAACATGCTTTAAAAAAATACTCTTTATGATACAGCAAGAAAACATGAGAGTACTCAAATAATACTAGTAAAACTAACATCTCTAATAAGAGATGCATGCAAAACAGGAGCTGAATAAATGCAGCAGCCAAACAGAGACTAAGAATACAACGTATTATCAAGAAAAAGCGGAGCGTGTCACTCTCCAATAAAAGAATGCTGGGGTCCAACCAAGATTATTATTAAAGTAAAAACAAGCTGAAAGAAAAGGCAAAAGCAAATTGAAAACAAAAATAAAAGACGCTCCAAGTAAAGCAGATAAGATGCGACCGAATAAAAATATAGTTTCACTAGAAGTGACCTGATAATTTGTTGATGAAGAAGGGGATGCCTTGGGCATCCCCAAGCTTAGACGCTTTAGTATTCTTGGAATTTGCTTGGATGTACCACCGGGGCATCCCCAAGCTTAGGCTTTTCACTCTTCTTGATCACATCATATCATCCTCTTCTCTTGACCCTTGAAAACTTTCTTCACATCAGAATTCTCACAATCTTCATTAGCAACATTTGTGCAATTGAAATAATAAATTCACATGGTTCAGTTTCAACACAAGTCTAACACTCAAAAACACATTAGATAGTTTCACAACTTCTTTCAAAACTCTTTTTCTCAAGAGAACACCAAAAGAAAGAGATTAAGATGCAAATGCGATAAATGGCAGAAATCAGTCAAAAACAGAACAGCAGGTAAAGATCGATTTTTAAAAGATCTTCTTTTGCTCAAATCAAAAAGTGGTCGTCTAAGAAAATCTGTGTATATAACTTATGATTAAGAACAAAAAAGCTCAGGTCATTTTGTGTTTTCTGTGATTTTTAATGGAATTAACAGTGGACAGCAGAAATTTGTTTCCTGCACAGAAATCCGAAATATAGGCTCAACTTTCCACTAGAGGCTTTACTTGGATAAAAAAACACAAAAGAAAAGATACAGCGGGGTTGCTAAGGAAATAGACAACACCCAGGTGCAAAGAACACCAAAGAAAACAAAGGAAAACTGAATGAAAGCAGCAAAATAAAACGGGTTCTCTCCCGGTAGCGCTTTTCTTTAAAGCCTTTCAGCTAGGCATAAAAGATCAACTCAAGTATTTTCAAGTGAAGCATCATATATACCTTTCTCTAAACCATTATTTGCATCAATAGGCACTTTATATGTTTTTGAAGATTCGACATGAAGGTCATTCTTAGTCTTATTAGTTGTTTTAGCAATTTTCAGCACATAATGAGATTTGGGTTTAGCCATCTTAGGAGCATACATAAATATTTGCTCCTTTCCCACAAAGGATTTCTCCTTTTTGAATTTAAGAGGTGAAAAGGTTGAGCTTAAAGTTCCCATGGCATCCTCTAGTTTACCAATCCTAAAACTTTGATTATCATGAGTGTTGCTAGCTTCTAGAGCAGTGATTCTTTTATCAATAGTAACTAGTAATTCATTAACTTTGCTAGAATTATCAAGGAAGACTGGTAAGTTCATTTCCAAAGAGATTATCAATAACATCCTCCAAAGTGATCTCGGTTTTAACAGTTGTAATGGGGGGTGCTCCTACTAAACTTTCAATCAAATTGCAGACTTCCAAAGCAGGAGTTCCTAGAAAATTTCCACCCGTAAGAGTATATAACACATGCCTATACCAGCTAGAAATACCAATATAAAAATTTCTCAGGAGTATGAAGGTAGAATATTTTTTTGTGCACCTCTTATGAGCATTATTTATTCTATACCAAGCATCTTTTAAACTTTCTCCCCTTGTTGCCTAAAAGAACGAACCTCTACTTCAGGAATACTCATTTTAGCAGAATAAAAGCAAGCAAATAAATAACAGCTATGAAGTAAACTAATTTTTTTGTGTTTTTGATATAGAGAAATAAAAACAAGACAATAAACAAAATAAAGAGATTGAGAGTGAGAGACTCCCCTTGCTAGAAGACTTCCTTCTCCCCGGCAACGGCGCCAGAAAAAGTCCTTGATGGTGCAGATCTTGCACTCGTTGGGATACCCCCAAGAGGAGGGTGTGAAGAGCACATCGGTAGGAGTTTTCCCCTTAGTTAAGAACCAAGGTTATCAATCCAGTAGGAGAAGGAGTACCTTCGGAAGGTTGATGCCACTGACGGTGGTGCTGGCGCTTCACCGGTGTGAGCAACAACGTGGAACCTGCACACAACACAACCAAAATACTTTGCCCCAACGGTACAGTGAGGTTGTCAATCTCACTGGTCTTGCTGAAAACAAAGATTAGACGTATAGTGTGAAAAAATAGCGTATGCTTGCAAAAAATAAAGAAAGCAGGAAATTGTTGTGGTTTGTTTAACAATGTGGAAAAATGGACCGGGGTTCATAATTTCACTAGTGGTGTCTCTCCATAAAAGATAGCATGCTGGGTGAACAAATTACAGCTGGCAATTGACAAATAAAGGTTGCACCGTAGTGCACAATATGACATGAAAATTACTATGCTATTTAGTGCGGGCATTACAACAAGATACATAGACCGACATCCATCTGCATCTATATCTAATAATCCGCCCTCAGGTTATCATCCGACCCCCCTTAGGTATTAAGTTGCAAGCAACATATAATTGCATTAAACAAAGTGTGTAATGTAAGCAATGATTATGCACGCGGGCACTCTCACCGTTGTTTTCTCCCTAATGGCAACATCACATCCTCCCCCTTCACTTTTCTGTCACTCGAGCAAGGCAACAAGGAGGCATGAACCCACTATCAAGCATAAATACTCCCTCTTGGAGTCACTAGAAACTACTTGGCCAGAATAACCACTAGCAACGGAGAGCATGCACGATCACAAATAACATATGCAAATAAAGACTATAGTCAACTTGGCATGAGGTCAATATTCATCGGATCCCAGCAAACACAACACGGAGAATTACATATGATCAATCTCGATCATGATAGGCAGCTCACGAGATCTAAACATGGAGGCATTTGAGGAGAAGACAACCATCTAGCTACAGCTACGAACCCGTAGTCCAAGTATGAACTACTCACGCATCACTCCGGAGGCAGGCATGGTGATGTAGAAGCCTCCGGTGATGATCTCCTCTCCGGCAGGGTGCCGGAAACAGCTTCAGAACCCCCCTGGTCTGGGGTTGACGGTGACGGCGGCTGCGGAACTTTTTCGGGGATTTTGATCAGGTGTTTAGGGTTTCCCATCGGGGGGCTTAAATAGGCGAAAGGGCAAAGACGGTGGAGGCCGGGGGGGCACACCCATAGCTGGCGCGGCCAGGGGGGCGCGCCACCCTATGGTGTGGCCCCCTGCTGCCCCTCTTCGGCTCCTCTTCGGTCTTCTGGATGCTTCCGGGGGAAATAGGACTTCCGGGATTCGAATTTTCCAATCCCGAGAATATTTCCAGAACAACTAATCTGAAACTAAAAACAGCAGAAAACAGGGAACTGGCTATGTGGCATCTTGTTAATAGGTTAGTCCGGAAAATCAATAAAAATGACATAAAGAAGGGAGAAAACATGTAGCAATTGGCATAACATCATCATGGAGCATCAGAAATTAGGGATACGTTAATAAGGTATCATAGCTCAACAATCTAATAAGCAAGTGACATCTTCCTCTAATAGCGTTGTTATCATGCCCACCTCTTGTACTACTACTAACGTTGTAGGAAGAGAGAAAATTCTCAATGACGCCATAAGCTCTCAAGGAGCTAAGAAAGGGAAGGAAGGGCTTGGCTTCGTTGCCAAGTCAAAGAAGAAGACCAAGAATGTCACCTCTTCCTCTCGGAATGTTGTCTTTGTGAAAGAGGGAGAGGTGACCGAGGAGAAGTATACCAATGCCGTGGTGGGTGGTGATACCTCTAGGGGGGCATCACTCACAACGACTTTGCCGGAAAATATAACCCCTCTTATGTTCTTATGAAATCTAGAGATGGTCATATTTATGCTAAATATGTTGGTACTTCTTATGGTGATGATTATCATTGGACTATTTGGGTTCCTAAGACCCTTGTTACTAACAAAAGAGGACCCATTTAAGGATGGGTACCTAAATCAAGAAATTGATCTCTTGTAGGGAAGTGCTTCCGGGTCGGGTAGATGGTGTAACATCCCAAGTATGAAAACCACCCTAGAATGTTTGATTCTTGTTTTATTTATTGTTTTGCATCATGGCATCTTAATCATTGCATTTGTTTTCCATTTGTTTGCATTTGTTTTCTTTTGTTTTACCAATTGAAATTCAAACAATATTCAAATGCTTTGTTCATACTTGTTATGTTACAATTTTTCCAACTAAAAAGTTCAATCGAAACAACCATTTTGTTTCCATTAAACCATAAGGTTCAAACTATTTAATTATGGCTTTTAATAATTCACTTAATTCAAATGATATTCAAATTCAATTGCAAATTACAAACAACACCCAATTTGAAATTATGAAAATTACAAAACAATTCTTTCACTTGTTTCCAATTAAACTTGAACTTAAAAACTTAATTGCTTAAGTTAAGTTAATCAATTAATATTAAATTCCCTTCAAATTTCAAACAAATTGCAAGCAACACTTAAATTCCAATCATTTTGTAAAACAAAACTTGCAAGTTGTTGCTGTTACATAAATAAGCATTATAACATTTTTGCCCTAATTTTTCTAAACCCCAAAACCTTTCTTTTTCTTCCTTATTTCATTTAGCAAAAAAAAAAAGAAACAAAACAAAATAATAAAAGAAAAACGCATAGCAGAGAGGGGGAGAGGCAGGCCCAGCCCACCAGTCGCTGCAGCCCGCTACCCTTCTCCCCCAACCTCCGTACAGTACGTCAGCAATGGAGACAGCGACGTGCGCTGCCCCCACTGCTCCACTCCCCCTCCTCCTTTTTAACCCCTAGGGTTTCCCCCTTGATGCCTAACCCTAGCCGCACCCCTCTCCCTCCTCTCTCCCATCTCCGCCGCCATCGAGAGGAGGGCGCCGCCGTTTCCCTTCTGCCACGGCCACCGCTCGCCGGACCTCTCCGCCGTCGCCTCCGTCACCCTCCGGCCGCGCAGAAACCACCCCTACGAAGAGGGTGAGCCCCCCTTTCCATTCCCCTACTCACCCTCTCGTTTCCTTGTTGTTACACCGCGATTTCTTCCGGCCATGTATCCGTCGCTGCTCTGTGTTCGTCGACAGAGAGAACGACTGTCGTTCGCTTGCAGTTCAGTTATGCCGAGTGGTTATGTTCAAAACTAAACCGACCCCTTATACATCAAACAGCCGCAGCAGACCAACTGGTAGCGCTCGCTGCGCGCGCCCAGCAGCGCAGGGGATCGAATCCCAGCCCCCCCACCTTTTCTGCTTCTTTTTTTCGAATTATTGCAGTGCAGTTCCTAAACCTCAACCCCCCTGCGGGTGGATCCCTCTAACAAACCCAGCACTAGCCCAGTTGGTTGTTCCATTGCGCTGCCAGCAGGAGGGCAGGGGTTCGAATCTCACCCCTGCAGTTTAAAGCCATCTTTTTTTGCATTATTTTTCTAGATCCAGATCCACTCCACTTTGCACCCAAGTCCCTGCTAGCATTTATCTAGGTCCCTGTTATTTTCTTTCCAAGTCCCTGTAGTTTTTCTAGGTCCATGGTTATCTCTTTAAACCATAAAAATGCTTAAACTTGGTAATTTAATAACTTTTGTTTGGAAACTCCAATTGCAAAACTTTAAACATGTAAACCACTCCATTTTAAATTCTCTACCCAAATATAGTTTTTTTTTTACTGTTTTGAATATTTTAAATTGGTGAAATATTTGAATTTTTGTTTAATTCACTTAATTTTGCAAAATTCATAACTTGAGCATAAAAATTCCAAACTCAACAAATAAAATATGTTTTCCATCCCATTTTTCATGTACTTTGCAAATATAAACATTGTTTCATGTTTTGAATAATTATAATTGGTTAAATAATTTAAACCTTGCTTAAATCATTTAAAATTGCTAAATTCATAACTTGCTCAAATTAATTTATTTTTTAACATATAAAATATGTTTTCAAACCAGAAAAGTATAAACTTTTCAAATATGAAATTGGTTTAATGTTTTGAAAAAATAAAAATTCAAATAAATTCATACTTGAATTTAATTCATTTAAATCTTGTTTGACTTGTTTAATTCATAAATAATTCATCCTAATTCCTTTTCCAATAACTGAAACATGTAATCCACCTAAAATTTTGTGTACTTTCCAAATATGAACTTTGTTATCTATTTTGAATAATTTAAATTGGTGAAAACAACAAATGCTTGTGTAACACCTTTAAGGAACCAAAATTCCATAACTTAATAAGTAAAATTCCAAACTTGGTGAACCTTATTTCAAATTGTTTCTATTGTTGTTATTTTTCTGTTTTCCTCATCCATGCATCATACTAATCCACTTTCACATGTTGATTAGTTGTAAAACAATTATTCCAACCTTAAATTCATGGGCTTTCCATATGCAATCCCAAATTGCACGTGTGTCCATTTAATTATGTCATGTTACCATGTCAACTAGTTTATTTTTGGTGCATCAATTAAATGGTCATGCATCATCACATGATTGTGCATTATGCCATGTTATTGATTGTTTGTCTCTTTGCGTTGTTTGTTTGCTTCTTCTCGAATAGACGACGACGTTGAGACAGACGAGCTTTACGACACCCCTTCTGAGGATCTAGCCCAGTACCAGGCTACTAAGTTTGCAGGCAAGTATTCACTCACATGAACCACCGTGTCCTTTTCAACATTGGATACCGATACTTTCCGTTGTCTATTCTGCTAGCCTTATGAATCGTTGCTTCTGTTCGATCCTATCACATGTTATCCTTTAACCCTGATATAGCATCACCTCCACACCTATAACCCCATTGATTGTTGCCCGTGTCTTACTAGCATGCTTAGGGTTGTTTTGCTCGAGTCTGTTACCCGTTACTTCCTGTTACTATATTTTCATTATGTTCTGGGGCTCGATGTTAAACAACAACCTGTTAATTTTGAGGTAATAATAATTTGATGATAAGGCACCGGCAGGAGGCCCGGCGTGGTTTTGAGGCCTGCTAGTGTCGACCCTAATTAGGAAAAGGGTCTTGTCTACTGATCCATGATGAGCGCACTATCCGCATGTGGGAAGTGTGTATGGGCGCCCCCCCTCAATTTGATTTGTTTCGCATCTCGTCTAAATCGCCTCATTTAGTTCGGGTTTTCCATTTGCCGCATGCATATGCAGGTGCGAACCCTTGGTACCAGGGTGGAACTTTTGTAGTCGGCATTTAGGGAGACACGTTCTTAGAGTGCTATGAGGGTCCCCTTTTCTTCGTGGGACTTGATTAGCCGTTCGCTCAAATTGCACGGGGTTCTTTGGGCTTGATGCGAAGAAGAGTTGAGTTGTGTTGAGTGCCCCGCTTGGTGGGAGGCATTCCATCTGGCGGGTTATTCTTACGTGTACGGCCAAATTGGTGCACCCCTGCAGGGATAAATCTTCTCGAGAAGCCGTGTTTTCTACAGTTATGGTTAACTTGGTGAAAGTACTGGCTAACAAGTACTCATAACAACTTACACCTAACTAACGATAACTTGACTAGTAATAGTCTTATTGACACAATAAGTTGAACCATCATTAATCCAACTGTGTGAGTTATCCTCGGATTGCTCCTTTGGATAAGGGGCGAGATCCAGGATGGGTTTGTTCGGAGTAATTATAGTTGGTTACGATACGCTATCTTATCTCCTTTCTGTTAGCCGGAAGTTGTAGTATGTTCTGTAGTTGGTTAGTGCAGCCAGCTGCCGCATCTTTTGTATCACCCCTTTCTTCCGTTGAACCCAAAGCATCTGTGTTTGATGTTGTGGGGTACACTTTGGTGAACTGTGAGTCTTGCTTGCCAGTACGTTTATGTACTGACCCCTTTGGGGCTGTGGTTTCCGCAGACTACGCTTACGAGGATCCCCGTGATGGCTACTACGTGGAGTTCGACGAGGCTGCTGACGAGTAGATAGCGGACCTGGGCAGGATCCGAGACATCGTGGATGGGCTCCGTCTTTTCGTTTCCGACTTCTTAAGCCTATTTGGATCTTGTCTGTACTAAGACATGTTGGATGCTTCCGCTATGTTGTAATGATGATATGTTGGGACATGTGTCCTCTGGATGATTGTATTTGCTATCTCTGCTCTAGTGAGAGATATTCGCAACTTATTTCAATCTTTTGTGTCTTAGAGATATGTTGTGCTATCATTCTGTTAAACGCCGTTGACGTACCATGTGTGTATGGTATGAAGTACGTCAATGGTAGTATCCTGATTTCTATGGGATGGTTTACGTAGACGATGAACAGTAGGGGTTGGTTGTCACACATACGTGTGTTGGCCTACTCGTAAGAGATGCGGGTGCCGGTAAGCCCCGTAATCCAATCAACTACTGTTCAACGGAACTGCGAGTATCCTCTAGAAGTACGGGTGCGACAGATGGACGGTGGATAGTGGTGCATCCCAACATATGACCGGAAGCAATGACGCAATGAGCAATATTGAACCTCCATTACCTCATCTCAATTGCGTCACTATTGGTGACAATTCTGAACTTAAGGTATTAGGACGAGGCAAGGTGGCTATCTCAAATGATTTATCAATCGAGAATGTTCTCCTTGTTGAGTCCCTGGCTTATAACTTGATGTTCTTTCTTGAACTTGCAAATTGTGGTTTTACCTCTTTCTTTAATAAGGAAAATGTGATTGTCACTTGGGAAACAACTCTTAAAGTAGCCTTTGTTGGGTTTGTCGAGAATGGCATGTATGTAGTGGACTTCTCTAAAGGAGACACGTGTGCCGTGACATGCCTAATGGCTAAAGTTGATGTGGGGTGGCTTTGGCATCACCGGTTAGCCCACACCAATATGAGAATGTTGAATGACCTTCAAAGTGGCAATCATGTTCTATGACTAACCAAAGCTAAGTTTGCTAAAGATCGTGTGTGTAGTTCTTGCGCCTTTGGAAAGCAACATGGATAACTTCACCCAACCAATACTAATATCTCCACCACAAGAATTCTCGAGCTCATTCACTTAGATCTCTTTGGTCCACTATCTTATAATAGTCTCGGAGGAAATAAGT